>JARQOD010000001.1:452963417-453067186 GCA_033576555.1 Oophaga sylvatica
ACTTCGTGGAATGACCCCGCTCTTAGGACCCCTTTTTTTGTAAAGGGGTTTTGTTGAAAAATTTAAAGATGTGTTGGCTCGTATGATTCCCCCCCGTCACTGGAGGCTGCTTGGCCCTCGCTATTGCTTGTTTGACGAATTCGGGGAAGAGCGAGGTAATCCGCCTGTAATGACCCCACCTCTATAAAGTCCCTTTTTGGGGTTCCCCTGGTCGTTCTGAGGAACCAGGGTTTGGGAGGGACTTCTTTTTGTGGGGGGAAAAGGCGGTGCCCCGCAAGATAAAGGGTGTTTCTTTTGCGGGGAGGGGGAATTTTGTTGGGGGGTGTATCCGGGCCTCTTTGGCAAAGGATTTTACCTGGGGGGTGTGTTTTTCGTCCCAAAATCCCCTTCGTTTCTGTCCCTGGGAGGGGGTGTTTGGGTACTGATCGAGAGGATTTTGTTTTTTTTGATAGTGGGTCGGGGGTAATCTGGTGGCGTCGGTTTGCCAGGGCTTGGTATGCAACTGAGGGTTTGGCCAAACGGTCCTATAGTTCTATTGTTCTAGACCTCCAGTACCTCAGGAGAGGGTTTAGTTGGCCCCGTTTAGGGTCAGCTGGCCCGGGGGCCCCTCTGCCGGAGACAGTGTAAAACGGATTCCGTATTGCCCAGGGGACATTGAAGGAATTCTTGTTACATAACTATGCGCTTGTTTTAGGTGTTCCCCTTTTGATATAGATTATGAATCACTATTTATTATTGCTATACGGTCAATAGTCCTATGGGGGGAAAGGTGCAGATTTCTTTCGCAAACAATCAGAAAAAAAAATCAAAAAGTAGGAACATCGGGCCCTGGGGGGGGCGAAAAAACAGGGGGTTTTGGGTATTAAACATTTTGGCGCCCCAACGGGGAACAGAAAAAGATTTCCAATCCAAAACGGATATGGAAAAACCCAAGGGAAAAACCAGTACGAAAATGTCAAGCAGTTTCCCGAACCAAAAATTTGCAAATCTCCTTGATCAGGTTTACCTCATTTCAGGGTAGAGAACTGAGTTTATTCTCACCCAAAGGGGTAACGACCCCCGTAGGGGAATGACTTCGTAGGGGTATAAAGGGGAAACCCACAACGTTTAGAAAAATTTTAATCCATCAGGTTAATACTGCTCCAAAATTAAAACAAAGCCTGAGCAGAAAATGTGGACAGGAGCATTACGGTAACGTTTAAAACTTAGTTGAACACTACCCAAGACAATTGGGGTTTGCAAAACCTTTTCCCCCCTTGGGCGATAAAATAGCATGAGGGGCATCCCCAAGTAGAAAAATAACCCTTTCCCGCTTTAAAATTTGCGCTGTGCCCCAAAACCCTTATCACATGATGGTTTTCGAAGCGGTTAAAAAGGCAACTTTTTCCCACGCATCCCTTTCGTCACGCAAAGTCTGTAAATTTGAATCGCTAAGCATAGATTTTGAGCCCCAGGGAAAGGAATCCCCTTAACTTCCTTTACATTATTGACAGTCCTTCCGAAAAAGAGTTTCCCAAAGCGTCGTTTCCTTTGGTCGGCTGCCCACTAGGGAATCTTGACGTATAACCCAACCGGTCCTAAAACCCCCTGATTAACCCCCTCTCGCCCATTGACGTACTTCCCGCCCTTAAAACCCGTGCCATTTCCCCCCAGGGGGAAAGTCGTCATAGGCGATAGCTGGCCCCTGGGGGAGCGCAGCTAATCGCCCCCCGGGTGTCAGTGATTTCACAGTGCCCCGGACGGGTGTAGGGCGGCCGGCCCTGTCCGGCCCTTCCCCCTAGCACACGCGATAAAACTGATCGGGGTTTTTTGTCGGGGGCCGGGGAGGATCGCGCAGGGGGGGGGCCCCCCCTGCGCGCCCCGGGGCCCCTCGCCGCGCGATGTGATCGCGTGTTTGGGGCTTCCCACCCTCCGGCCCCGGGACCCAATTTTGGCGCGGGGCTGGAGGGGGCGGCTTCTCGTCCTGTGAGGCGGCACGGAAGCCTGCTGCACTGCCTGAGCGATGCTGGGTGAAGTGTGCTGTTCACCTGTCACACCAGCGATTTGAAAAATTTCAGTGATGTCCCCCTGGGAAAAAAGTAAAAATTTTTATAAAAAATAAAATTAAAATGTTATAAAAAAAATCAAAAAAATAAAAAAAAAAAAATATTCCCCATAAATTCTTTCTCCCTTTTAAAAAAAAAAACCAAAAAAATTAAAGTCAATATTTGGTTTCGCCGGCCCGTAACGCCCCCCCCTATAAAACTGTCCCATATTTAAACCCCTTTAGGGAACCCTTTAAAAAAAAAAAAAAAAGAAGCAAAAAATTCAATGCTTTACATTCCCCCCGAAAAAAAGTGGAAAAACGCGCGATAAAATTTGACCGTTTAAAAAATATGGTACCGCTGAAAACGTCATCTTGCCCCGCAAAAAAACGAGCCTTTTACAGCAAACAGTGAAAAATAAAAAAGTTATAGCTCCCCCGAAAAAAGCGATGAAAAAATTTAATTAATTTTTTTTTAAAATTGTTTTTATTTTTAAAAAAGCCCAAAAAAAAAAAATGTTAAATGGGTTGCCAAAAATTTTTACTGCCCCGAAGAATTAAATGCTTTAAAATTTTTACCACACGCGGAACATAAACACCTCCCCAAAGAAATTTTTGAATTGTGATTTTTTCTTTTAAAACCTCCAAAATCGAAATAAAAAACGATCAAAAAAAGTCACCTGCTCAAAAGTGGGCAAATAAAAAACGTTAAACTGTTTCCGCAAAAAATAAAACCTACATGACTTGTGGGCCAAAATATGCAAAAATTTTTGCTCAAATTGGCAAAGCAAAAACTATTTTGCAAAAAAAAGGTCTTTTTGCGTAAAAGTGCCATCATAAAAACCGCTTTTAAAGTAAATAAAAACCCCCCCTTTATCACCCCCTTGTTAGGGAAAAATAAAAAAATTTAAAAAAGTTTTTTTCCATTTTCCCTTGGGTTTGGGTTAGGGTTCGGCTTTAAAATTGGGTTAGGGTTGGGGTTAAGTTAGGATTTGGGTTGGGTTGGGTTAGGGGTGTTTGGGTTAGGTTGTGGTTAGGGTTGGGCAGGGTTGGGGTGTGTTGGGTTAGGGTTGGGTTTGAATTGGGGGGTTTCCCCGTTTGGAAAGGGGCTTCCAAAAGTGAATGGGTTGATCTCAATTCCCGCCAATTTTGGTTGAAAAATTTAAACGGTGTCCCCTTTATTTGAGCTCTGCCATGCGTCCAAACGTGTTTTTCCCCCCAAATTTTGGGGTTAGGCACTTGGACCCAAAAAGTTATTGTGCAATTGTCCCATTTTTCGGTTTCCCTGGGAAAAAAAAAAAACTGGGGGCGGAAAATACTTTTTTTACAAAAAAAATTTTTTTTTTGTTTTTTTGGTGTACTTTTAAACTTCTGTGAAGCACTTGGGGTTCATAACGCTCCCCCACCCTAGATAAATTCCTTGTGGGGTCCCCTTTTCCAAAAAAGGGGGACTTGTTGGGGTTTCCCTGTTTGGGTCAGGGGCTCTCCATATGGACATGACGCCCCCCGACCTTCCCTAAAAGTCTGCAACCAAAACGTCACTATTCCCTTGAGCCCCCAAGGTACCCATCAGTATTTTTCGCCCCTTTTGGGTTTAGTGTATCAGGAAAAATTGGACAAAAACTTTTGGTTCCAATTTCTTCTGTTCCCCTTGTGAAAAAAATTTTTGGGGGGCGAAAAAATCTTTTTTGTAAAAAAAAAAAAGTTTTTTTTTTTTAGGCTGTACGTTATAACTTTAGTGAAAAAAACCTGGGGGGGTTTAAAGTTCTCCCCCAAAAATCTAGATAAAATTCTTTGGGGGTCTAGTTTCCAAATGGTGTTTTATGGGGGTTTTTATGTTTAGGCAGATCGGAAACTCCCAAACCGAATGGGTCCGCCCAAATTTTGCTTGAAAAAGTCAGACGGCCTCTTCCCTTCCCAAAATTTTCCCGCACCCCAAACAGTGGGTTTCCCCACTTGGGGGTTTAGCCATAGGCAATTGACAATAATTTTGGGTCTTGTTACCCCTTTGGGAAAAAAAAAATTGGGGTGAAAGATATTTTTGTGGAAAAAAAATTTTTGTTTTTAAATTTTCGGCTTACGTTAAACTTGTTGGAAGCCCTTGGGGGTTAAATTGTATCAAAAAATCTAGATAAGTTCCCTTTGGGGGTTAGTTTCCCAAAAAAGGGGGGATTTGTGGGGGGTTTCCCTGTTTGGCCTTAGGGGGTCTCCCAAAAGCAAACATGGCATCCAAAAACTTTCCACCAATTTTTGGTTGGAAAAAAGTCAATGGGGCTCCCTTTCCCTTCCCAGCTCGCAGTGCGCCAACATGGTACCCCCCCCTAGGGGTTTCAGCGTCTCAGGAAAAATTGTACAACAATATGTGGTCCAATTTCTCCCCGTTACCCCCCTTTGGGGAAAATAAAAAAATTATGATAAAAAAGATTAAATTTTTTTGGGAAAAAAAATAGGATTTTTTTTTTTCATGCCGGGTTATAAAGTTGTGTGAAGCATTGGGGGGTTCAAAGTGCCACCAAAGATTAGAAAATTCCCTTGGGGGTTGTTTTCAAAAAAAAGGGGTCCTTGTGGGGGGGGGGGGGTTTCCACTTTTAGGCTCATCTGTGGATGCAAACGGAACATGACCCCATTTTCGTCGCTTTCAAACGTTATACTTCCTTTCCAAGCCCTCCGTGGCCCCAAAAAAAGTTTCCCCCCCCCCAATGGGGTATCCCCCGTATCAGGAAATTGGACAACAAAATTTTTGGGGTCTTTCCCTTTGGGGTTCAAAAATTTGGGACTAAAAATCATTTTGTGGAAAAAATTGATTTTTTTTTTTTTTTCACACCAGGCTTTAAAAAATTTTGTGAAACATTGGGGTTCAAGTGTATAACAGATTAGATAATACCTTAGGGGGTCTAGTTTCCAAAATGGGTATTGTGGGGGGTTTCCAGTTTAGGGATCAGGGGCCCCAAAAGCGACAGGAACCAATTTTTAATTCACCCAATTTTTTGTTTGAAAAAGTAAAGTGCCCCTTCCTTAAAGGCTTCCCGTGTGCCCCAAACAGGGGTTTTTTCCCCCCATAGGGGGTTTTGGGACCTGGGAAATTGCTAAAAACTTTCTGCCCATTTTTCCTTTTTTTCCCTTTGTGAAAAATAAAAAAAAAGTTTGTAAAAGTAATTTTTGGCTAAAAAGTAAATATTCATTTTTTTTTCCACGTTGCTTTAGTTATGTGAACCACTAAAGGGGTTTAATAAATTTCTTGAATGGGGTTTTTGGGTTACCTTGAGGGGTGCGTTTTTAAAAAGGTGTCACTTTTGGGTTTTTCTCCCTTTGCCCCCCTAAATGACTTCAAAATGTGAGGGCGTCCCTAAAAAAATGGTTTTGTAAATTTTGCTAAAAAAAATTTGAGAAATCGTGGTCACTTTTAAAAACCTTAAAACTTCCTAACAAAAAAAAAATTTTGGGTTCAAAATTGTGTGATGAAAAGTAGAAGGGGGGAAATTTTATTTCTTAACTTTTTGTGTGATATTTTTCTCTTTTTTTTTAAGGGAAAAAAATTAAATTTTTAAAAAATTTTCGCCCTTTTGCTTTTTTTCAAAAATAAAGAAAGTTCACTCCCGGCAAAGTTTACCATTAACACTGTATAGGTGTATTTTGAATCTTTAATGTTACTTTTGGAAAAAAAAAGTTTTTCTTTTAAAATAAGGAAATTTTAAGTGACCTAAATTTTGCCCGGTAGTTATATCGAAAAATTTTTTACCCCTAACTAAGTACAAATATGTCACGGGGAAAACATCCGAATCGCGAAGATCTTTTTTAAAAATTTTTCCGGTTTAACCTCATAAAAGACCAGTGGTCGAATTGTAAAATTGGCCCCGGTCTTTAAAAACGTGCAAACCCCCCTTGGGGGTGAAGGGTTAATCCCAAAAAATTTTTTTCAGCATGTCGTTACTTTAGGCTATGTACAAAACCCCTAAAGCCTGAAAAAAAAGCATCAAAATTAAAAACGGATCCCCGGTGTCAGGGAAAAACCCCAAATTAGGGTCGCCGGCGGAAAGGAGATGAAAATTTGAACCTGTGCGCTGCTTCCCTGGGATTTTGTTTTTGGCAAAAAAACATTTACAGTTTTTTTTGAAATTCAGAAACTTAGTCGACCCCCTAAAAAAATCGGCATGGGATCTGGTTCCCAAAACAGGAACCTAGCAAGATAGGTAAAAATACTCCAAATTTCATGGAAGCGACCCAAGGGCCCGGGGCAGTGTGCAAGCCCCATTGGAGAGAAAAAAAAAACCCTCCCAGCCCCCAGAGATGGGGGAAAAAAAAATGCAACAAACAAAAAAAAAAAAATTCTGAAAAAATTGCAATTTTTTTTCTTTCCACAATATTTTTCCCTTCTGTGAGCCCCATAAAAAATTTCTTTTTAGGCCGGTGAATGTTATGATTTTGGTAGTGAGGAGAGGGGAAAAAAGGAAATTACCCAGAGGTTGGAAATATGAGTTGCAGTCCCTATAACCCACCAAACTAGAGGCTGCCGTGGGCGTTCTACGTTGGTCCTGACGCCTCGTCAAGCCTGAGAAAAACTAACTACACCTAAAGATAGAAAGAGGAAGCTATCTGCCCGGAGAGATCCCCAAAGAACATAGAAAGCCCCCAAACTTGTAATGGCGGTTAGACAAGAAGAAATCTGACACAGATAGAAAATTATGAGAAAACGTTGGGGCAAAATTACTAAATAAAAAAAGGTTTGGGGGACTTAGCAACCCCCAAAAACCCTGAAAAGCACCAACTCTAAAATTTCAAAAAACCTGAGATCCACGACCTTACCATGTAAGGTTCTTGTATATTTCCTGAATCAGTTTTTTTGTAGCCATTTTACTTTCTGCCCTTGCTGCAGCTATCTTGCCCCTCGTCAAATGGAGTTTCACTTGATTTTTCGCCCTGATTCTCTCCTTTGCTTCTTAAGCAGCCACATGAGCAATCAGTGCTTCAGAATCTAGCCTGCAGTGAACCTGTGACTGACTCCGTAAGCCTTGGACCTTGTACTCCAGCTATTCTACTGAGGAACTCTGAAGCACTTGTGGACTCTGAACCCTGCTCTTTGAAAGACCCACGTTTGCATGGACTTACGGTACAGAGAAGAAGATCCTGAATCTGTATTGGAGAGTGATTGCTGAGCTTGGATTACTCTGGCCTGCTGTGTCTCCTGTTTCTGTGTCTGCAAACTGTGTGACTATTTCTGCCAACTTGTATGAAGTAATACAGGACTTTTCTATATCAAACCTGTGACTCCTGTGTTTTCATCGCACCCAAGCACAAGACGCTATATGAACTGTACTACATACATTACAAGATTCTGAAGCCAAAACGTTAGTGTCTGCTGGGTCTGGAAGGCTGTGTCTGCTGTACTGTGGATATCAGACGTCCGGTTGTACTTTCTGTGATGACAGTGGTTGTGACTTCTCACAACCATTCAGGTGAGCAATTCCTTAAGTTTTTTCTTTTTGCAGTGTTACCACAGGTAAACACTAATTGTTTTTTTTTTTTTTTTCCTTTCTTTTCTCTTTTTTTGTCTGCGTAACTCTGGATATCAGATGTCTGGTTGAAACTTTCTGTGATGATAGTGGTTGTGACTTCTCACAACCATTCCAGGTGAGCAGTTCCCTTAATTTTTTTTCTCTCTGCAGTGTTGCCACAGGTGAACACTATTGTTTTTTTTCTTCCTCTTCTTCCAGTAATCCTGTCTTAAAAAGATCTGGAAAATGGGGCCGCTAAAGGAACTTTGCGGAGTGACTGATAATATCCTTGCAGATTTGCAGAATATAAAGACCCGTTTTACAAATCTACAGGACCTCAATAATCACAATTTGCAAGTGGTTGGACAGACTACCCAGGATTTGCGAGCCAGGATTGAGGTTCTAGAGGGGCGAGTCCAGGCTCCTGCCGTAGCCCCGAGTGCTGGGATTCCAAGTTGCCCCCTTTTCGTTTGGCGGTGAACGTGAGAAATTCAGGGGATTATTTAATCAATGCAATCTTTTTTTTTCTGCACATGCTTCACAATTTCCCACTGAACGATCTAAGGTGCTTACTATAATTATGTTGCTTACCAACAAGGCTTTAATGTGGGCAAACCCTCTGATTGAGACTGAGGATGATTGTTTGAATCACCTTGATGATTTTATTTCAGCCATGGGGCAGGTGTTTGATGACCCCAATCGAGGTGCAACAGCTGAAGCAGCCATGTTAGCTTTGCGCCAAGGTAAGCACTCGGTAGCTGAATATGCCTTGGATTTCAGGAGATGGGCCCTTGATACCACCTGGGACAGTTCCGCCAAAAAAATCTATTTTTCGAAAGGGGTTATCTCCACTGATTAAGGATGAACTTGCTCGTGCCGACCCTCCCACTGCGTTAGGTGACTTTATTAACTACTGCATCCGTATTGATACTCGTCTGACTGAACGCAGGCAAGAGAGATGGTTCGAAAGCAATCGTACTAACCTTTTCCTACCTTCCTCTCCAGCTAAGGAACCTTTGAGTAGGATTACACGGGAAACCTGAACCTGAACCCATGCAGGTAGACTCTTTACAACGACGGGTTTAGTGATGCACGCAAGGAACATCGTTTTAAGGAGAATCTATGTTTCTATTGTGGTAAGTCAGGGCACTTCATTATAAACTGCCCCAGCCGTTCTCGTAAGACTACTGCAGCACTCATTCATTGTGAGTGTTGCGAGAGGGGATCTGTCAGGTCCGAGCCTCAGGCTCCAGAGAGATCTGCAGCAACAGATCTTGATTTCCTCGGACTTAAACTCCGTTACCTCTGAGGACGTTGACTGTGTAAACGCTGCCATTTTTCAAGTTTCCTCAGCGGTGTCCCAGCTGAGTTTGTAAGAAAAACAATTCTCATTGCTTTCTTTCCATCAAACTCTGGGTTGACTCAGCTTGGGTGTCTAGCTCTGCTATGATCGACTCAGGGGCAAGTGGAAATTTTATGGATGTCTCCTTTGCTCTGAAACAGGGAATACGTTCAGTGAAGAAGGCTACTCCAGTACAGATGGAAACTGTGGATGGCTCCCTGCTACCTCTGGACCAGTGGATCAGGAAACAGAGCCTTTGAGGGTTCTTATGGGTAAAGATCATCAAGAGAAACTGTCCTTTATGCTTATCTCTTCTCCCCACTTTCCCATTATTCTAGGGCTACCATGGCTGCAGGCTCAGAATCCTACCATTAACTGGGAGACCAAGGAATTACACTTTCCAGAGAAACAGATGAGTCCAAAAGTTTCAGCTTGCTCTGTTCCTAAAGAATCATGTCAGTCCCTGAACTACCAGCTGTATACCAGGACTATGTGGATTTATGTGACAAGAAGAACGCTGACCAGCTTCCTCCTCACCGTCCATATGATTGTCCAATTGAATTATTGCCTGGAGCAGAGATACCTTTTGGTAAGATCTACCCCCTGGCGGGGCCCGAGCTAAAGGCTTTAAAGGATTACATAGATGAAAATCTAGCCAAGGGCTTCATACGCCCCTCTTCATCTCCTGCAGGTGCACCCATCTTCTTTGTAAAGAAGAAAGATGGATCTCTGAGACCATGCGTAGACTATAGGGAACTCAATAAGGTTACTATTAGAAACCGTTATCCATTGCCTTTAATCCCTGAGTTATTGGAGAGAGTGCGACATGCCAAAATTTTTTCTAAACTAGATCTTCGTGGGGCCTATAACTTAGTCCGTATTAGACCTGGGATGAATGGAAGACTGCATTCAGGTCACGCTATGGACACTTTGAATATCTAGTTATGCCTTTTGGTCTGAGTACCGCCCCAGCCACTTTCCAACACTTGGTGAATGACATCTTCAGGGATCTCCTAGATACATTCGTAGTAATTTATTTGGATGATATTCTAATTTTTTCTAACTCCACAGAGGAACATCATGGACATGTGAGAATGGTCTTGGAACGTCTAAGACAAAATCATCTTTACATCAAACTTGAAAAGTGTGAATTCCATAGGACCGAAATTCAATTTCTGGGGTATGTACTGTCTACACAAGGAATTAGTATGGATGGAAAAAACCCAAGCCATCAAGGATTGGCCAAGTCCTAGAAATGTGAAGGAGGTACAGCGCTTCATCGGGTTTGCCAACTTCTATAGACGTTTCATTAGAAATTTCTCTGAGGTAGTGTCACCTATCACTCAACTTACCCGGAAAGAGTCTAGGTTTTCCTGGACTCCCCAAGCCCAGGAAGCATTTTCCCGTCTAAAAGATAAATTTACCACTGCACCTATCCTAGTACATCCCAACCCCGAGCTTGCCTTCATAATAGAGGTGGATGCTTCAGACTGTGCCGTTGGAGCTATACTCTCTCAGAGAACAGGTGAGAAGAATGTCTTGCATCCCTGTGCCTTCTTTTCCCAGCAGTTGTCTTCGGCTGAGAGGAACTACGATGTGGGCAATAGAGAGTTGTTGGCCATTATTGCCGCCTTCAAAGAATGGAGACACCTTCTTCAGGGAGCTGTACAGCAAATAGTCGTCCTGACAGACCATCGTAACCTTGAGTTTATCAGGTCGGCTAAGTGCCTGACTCCTCGCCAGGCTCGCTGGAATCTTTTCTTAAACCAATTTAATTTTATCATCTCTTATAGACCAGGATCGCGCAATGGAAAGGCTGATGCACTCTCTAGGATTTACTCAGCAGAGACACGTCCAATTACTCCTCCTAAGACTATTCTTCCTGACTCTAGATTCCTAGGAGTAATCCATAATCAAGACCTACTTAAGGACATCAAGGAAGCATACCATGCGGATTCCTTTTTGGCACAACCCCCAAGGGACGTAAGTCTTGTCTTTAAGAATGGTGTGTGGATTCAGGGACAACGTCTGTATATTCCTGAAACAGTCAGATTAAGAGTATTGCAACTCATTCACGATTCCAAGATAGCTGGGCATAGAGGAATTCTAAAGACACAGGAATTTCTTTCTCGTTTCTTTTGGTGGCCCACTTGCAGGAAGGATGTTTTGAATTATGTCACTTCATGTGAGGTCTGTGCAAGATGCAAAACACCTCGCTCCTCACCAACTGGTCTGTTACAGCCTCTTCCCACCCCGTCCCGCCCGTGGGGATCCATTTCTATGGACTTCATTGTGGAGTTACCAACCTCTCAGGGGAAGAACACCATTCTAGTGGTGGTTGACCGTCTAACAAAGGCAGCTCATTTTATCCCTTGTGTCGGCTTACCCACTGCAAAACAGACATCAGATTTGATGATTAAAGATGTGTTTCGCTTACATGGAGTACCGGATGAGGTTATTTCGGATCGAGGGGTGCAATTCACTTCTAGGTTTTGGCAAAATTTCTGTGCAGCATTGGACATTAAAGTAAACCTTTCTTCTGCTTTTCATCCCCAGACTAATGGACAGACCGAACGAACCAATCAAACCCTGGAGCAGTATCTCCGCTGCTTTATCTGCCACCTACAGGATGATTGGGTGGATCTACTTCCATTAGCTGAGTTCTCGTATAACAACTCTCAGAGTGCCTCCACTAAACAGTCTCCTTTTTACTCTAATCTAGGTTATCATCCTAACATTCTACCACGATTTCCCATAGAAACGCCTTTACCAGCAGTGGCTGAAAGAATCACGTCTTTACAGAAGAATATGGATCTTCTAAAGGAAAATCTGGAATCGGCTCAAGAAAGGTACAAGAAAGCAGCAGATAAATTTCGTAAACCTGGACCAGCTTTCAAGGTAGGAGACTTGGTCTGGCTGTCAACCAGAAATCTTAAGTTAAGGATTCCATCGTCTAAGTTGGGACATAAGTACATTGGACCCTATAAAATCAGTAAAATTATAAGTGCCGTTGCTTGTCGTCTTCAACTGCCCAGAACTATGAGAATCCACCCTGTCTTTCATGTATCCCTACTAAAGGCTGCGACACCCAATACGTTTCCTGGACGTTCCTCTCCTTGCCCTGACCCAGTGCTAGTCGATGGTCAGGAAGAATTTGTGGTGGAAAGGATTTTAGATTCCAGGTTGTATAGAAATCAGTTACAATATCTGATTAAATGGCAGGGCTACCCAGTGGAGGACAACTCATGGGAACCGGTCAATAACGTTAATGCTCCTCGCTTGCTCCGTCAGTTTCATCAGAGGTACCCACACAAGCCTGGTCTGAGGTCATCCGGAGGTTGTCCTTAAGGGGGGAGTAATGTAAGGTTCTATGTATATATTCCTGAAACTCAGTTTGTTCGTCAGCCATTTTACTTTCTGTCTTGCTGCAGCTATCTTGCCCTCAGTCAAAATGGAGTTTCCAGCTTGCATGTTCCCGCCCTGATTCTCTCCTCTGCTTCTTAAGCAGCCACAGCTGAGCAATCAGTGCTTCAGAATCTAGCCTGCAGTGAACCTGTGACTTGACTCCTGTAAGCCTTGGACCTTGTACTCCAGCTATTCCTACTGAGGAACTCTGAAGCACTTGTGGACTCTGAACCCTGCTCTTTGAAAGACCCACGTTTGCATGGACTTACGGTAACAGAGAAGAAGATCCTGAATCTGTATTGGAGAGTGATTGCTGAGCTTGGATTACTCTGGCCTGCTGTGTCTCCTGTTTCTGTGTCTGCAAACTGTGTGACTATTTCTGCCAACTTGTATGAAGTAATACAGGACTTTTCTATATCAAACCTGTGACTCCTGTGTTTTCATCGCACCCAAGCACAAGATGCTATATGAACTGTACTACATACATTACAACCACCTAAATTAGTTCTCTGGTGTAACCAAAAACAAAACAGCAGCCACTGAAAAAACTGGAAAAAGCAAATGTACAAACATAAGTGGCTGAACTGAACTGAACTGAGAGTGCAAAAGCCCCCAGAGGGACCCTGAAGGCCCCCACAGAAGTGCAGGACAAAATGCAAAAATCAAGCACAAAAACAAAAAGAAGAAAATGTCTTATCTGTTATCAGGAGATTCAGACACGACACAGCAGGCTACCAAGGAAACAGGAATCAAGGATTGAGACCAGAACAATTGATCACCGGCAACCCTGATGGGAAGGTGACTCCCTTATATAAGACCAGTCAGTAACACCTGATTCCCAATCCTCACAATCTTCACTGGACAGTCCAGTACCATTTGTAACCACCAGAGGGAGCTTCTGCTCAGAACTCATTTTCAGCCTATTCACAACAGTCTGCTCAGGGAACTGTTCTGGACGAGGTGGAGGAAGAAGAGGAGGAGGAGGAGGAGGGATGATTATTTTGGGGAGGAGGATGCTTCTCAGGGGGCAAGAGAAAATGTTGCCTTGCCAAGGTCAGGTACAGGGTTTGTGCGTGACTGGAGGTATGTGGATTTGGTAGAAAGTGCTCCTCCACCCACCACTGGCAGTGCATCATTGACACCTGGAACATTGGCCCACATGTGTGATTATGTCTTGCGAATTCTAAAAAGGGACCCCCGCATTGCCAAAATTATGAAGGATGATGACTACTGCATCCTCGATCCACGCTATAAAGGCAAATTACAGAACATCATGCAACAGGAGAACCTAGAGCTAATATTGGCAAACAAACAAGCAACTCTGGTAAACCGTTTGTTAGAGGCGTTCCCAGCACACAGCAGCGGTGCAGGTTCTACCACAAGCCATAATGGGCAACATGGAAGAGGTGTTCGTGGTGCACACAGCCGAATTGGCGTTGGAGACAGGGGTTTCATGACCATGTTGTGGACTGATTTCTCGAGTACCGCTCACACGACACCCTCAGGAAGAAGCCTTAAGGTGAAACACGCGTCGGGGTGACCGGACGAGGTATACAGCTCCACGATCAGTTGAATCAATTCCGCTGCATTACATTCATAATGTGGCGATTTATCATTTATGTGGCACTTATGCACTTACTTTTTAGCGGTACATATGGGATCTTCACCGCTTAAGCACACTTGAGCTTTGCACTTTTTTATGGTCTTGAGATATGGTGGATATTTTTCTGATATTTAAATATTTTTATATTGATTGGGTCTATTTATAACGTTTGTGACTTACATTGCACTATGCACCTTGTACTCATTTTTGCAATAAGGTTGTAGGCACAATAATATACCTCTTTGTTGTTACTTTTTATTTAAACTCATAATATCCATTTCATTGCATTTTTTCTCACAGTCCATTTTTGTTGTGATTGCTGGCCCGTCCTCTTTTGAGGCATTCTGTGTTGTTATTTATTTTGTGGTTTTTACATTTGTCATTTGAATAAATATTGATTTTATGGATCTCTTCAATTTTTTCCTTCTTTATTTGGAGTAAGGAATTCTTTGAGCATATCAGAAGCCAGCAGTTGTCAATTATGGTTCAAAATTACCTCTCCTCCCCTATCGATGTTCTCCCTCACAGTTCATTCTCCTTTGACTACTGGGCCTGTAAACTGGACACCTGGCATGAATTGGCACAATATGCCTTACAGGAGCTCGCTTGTCCTGAGGTAGTGTGCTATCAGAAAGAGTCTTCAGTGCTGCTGGATCAGTCCTGACAGAAAGAAGGACCGGCTGTCGACCCAAAATGTTGGTGATCTCACCTTCATTAAAATGAACCATGCCTGGGTTTCAAAGGATTTTGTACCACCTTCCCTGATGATACATAGTTTGCCAGCAAATTGGCTCGCTTTGTCCTCCTCTTCCTCCGACTTCTCCAATTCCTCCATTTGCAGCTGCTGAATGTCCAGCCTACACCTCCACATATGCCAGCTTTTTCATCTCCCTAACTGGGCTGTACCCCCCCAGGGCCGGCGTCAGCACCTGGCGCACCCGGGCAAGTGCCGGGGCCCTGAGCAGATGGGGGCCCACTCGCTGTCAGAGACACCGGCGTACTATGAGAGGCCATGTGCCAGTGCCGGCACCTACGAGTGTGCCCCCCTGCTTGCTCAGGGCCCCTGCACTTACAATACTTACGCCCTGCTCCACCGCTGTGATGTCTTCCACATTTCCTGACAGTGACATTCAGGTCAGAGAGCACGATGACGTCACGTCTGTGCGCCCTCTGCCTGAACAGTCACAGTGCAGAGAGCTGGAAGATGGCGATGCTGAGGAGTCCAGAGTAGAGCAGTGCCCAGCGAGGAGAGGTATTTCATTTTTTTTAATGTTTAGAGCAATATATGGCGATCATTATACACTGGAGAATTATATATGGCACCCATCATACACTTGAGCATCATAGATAGGGCCCATTATACACTGGAGCATTATATATGGGGCACATCATACACTGGAGCATTATAAATGGGGCCCATCATACACTGGAGCATCATATATGGGGCCCATTATACACTGGAGCATCATATGGGGCCCATTATATATGGAGCATTATATGGTGCTCATCATACACTGGAGCATCATATATGGGGCCCATCATATACTAGAGCATCATAAGGGGTTCATTATTTATGGGGCATCATATAGGGCCCTTTATATATGGAGCATCATATGGAGCACATATGGGGCCTATTCTGTATGGAGCATTATATGGAGCCCATTCTGTATGGAGCAATATATGGGGCTCATTATTCTGTATGGCGCACTATGTGGTGGCCATAATACTGTATGGAGGACTATACTGTCCGGTTTTTGAGCTATTGTAGAATTTACAATAGATATCACTCATGTAATGTAAGAAGTGAAGTATTTGTCATTGCACTATACCTATATTTCTCTGCCGTATCGGAGCATCATGAATTGTGGTATGTGTTAAAGGGGCCCACTGAGAGTCTTTGGCCCGGGCCCCACTAAAACCTGGAGCCAACTCTGCGCCCCCCCCCACAACTTTAGCCAAATAATACCCAGTTTTCAATGCGTTACTATTATTATAAAGTAAATTAAGGTTGACAAGCTTAAGTAATGATAATTGATGTCGTTGGCATTGAAATGGGCACTGTAGGTGTGTTTACTGTCCTCCACTCACTGGCGACTTTTATTCCCCATTGACTTGCATTGGGGTCGGGTCTCCAACTGTTGATGAAACCCGGCCAATAGTAGGCCAACTTCGTTCGACTCGACTTTTGGAAAAGTCGAGCCGACCAAAACCCGACTCGACCCTCCCGGAGGCAAAGTCGCTCATCTCTAAGTCAACATATGTACATTCAGTATATAACATGACAGCATTACAGGACATAACAATATATACAGTACAGTGCAGACCAAAAGTTTGGACACACCTTCTCATTTAAAGATTTTTCTGTATTTTCATGACTATGAAAATTGTACATTCACACTTAAGGCATCAAAACTATGAATTAACACATGTGGAATTATATACTTAACAAAAAAGTGTGTAACAACTGAAAATATGTCTTATATTCTAGGTTCTTCAAAGTAGCCACCTTTTGCTTTGATGACTGCTTTGCACACTCTTGGCATTCTCCTGATGAGCTTCAAGAGGTAGTTACCGGAAATGGTTTTCACTTCTCAGTTGCGCCTTGTCAGGTTTAATAATTTCTTTTTTTCTGTTTTCAAATTTCTTTTTTCTGAATTTATTTGCATGTTGAATTATGTACCTGATAAGTACCATGTCAGGTGCCCTAACTATTCCAAACAATTGCTATAGATTATGTAAGTTGATTCATTTGCTCTAATAAAATGTTTTATGTGCTTACTTAGGTTGCAGGCTTTTGAAAAATGGACATTTATTCTGCAGCATCATATATAATAATGGTGCATAACTAGTAGAGGAAGAAAGGTATCTCTTCCCTCTGATTAGTCCTGGCTTGGATCATCTAATCACGCCACCCTGGGTATGATTGACAAACTGCATACAACATATGTTATGGGAGTACTATAATGCAGACTGTCAATCATAAACAGGGAGGTGTGACTAGATGTTCTGAGCCAGGACTAATCTGGAAAAAGAGATGTCCTACTGGTCTAGTTCTGCCTCATTTGCATATTAAGAATTAAAGTTAATTTTTGAAAACTTTCAACCTAAGTAAACACTATTGATGAGCGAATACATTTGGCACTATTCGTTACTCGCACGAATAGTACGGCATTTGGGCTATTCGTTACTCGGCGAGTAATTATGTATTGCCTCGGTATATTCAAGTGACCTACCCAACATGTTTGGCACTTTATTTGCAGCCAATGAACATGCTGGGCTGGCTTGCCAATCACAGTAATGCCAGCGGCATCTTTGTAGATAACTCTGTCGGCCGAAATATGGAAAAATTATAGCTCTCAAAATACGGCGATGCAAAAATTTCTTACAAAAAATTCTTCCAAAAAAAAGCATCTTTTAGTGTGTGACAGAAGCTAAACATGAAAAAAGGATGTAAATCTGGTATCATTGTAATCGCACCGATCCGAGGAATAAAGTCGCCTAATCACTAATACCGCACGAGGAACAGCGTAAAAAAGAAAACCAATTCTTCACCTTTTGTGGATTTCTTCATTCTGCCTCCCAAAGATTGCAGTAAGGCGATCACAGTGGTTCCCCCCACATATGGGGTATCAGTGTACTCAGGACAAATTGCACATCAACTTTTGGGGTCATATTTCTCCTGGTACCCTTATAAAAATAAAAATTTGGGGGCAAAAAGATCATTTTTGTGGAAAAAAATATGATTTTTTTATTTTCACGGCTCTACGTTATAAACTTCTGTGAAGCCCTTGGGGGTTCAAATCACCACACATTTAGGTAAGTTCCTTGGGGGTCTAGTTTAAATATGGGGTCACTTGTGGGGGGTTTCCACTGTTAGGCACATCAGGGACTCTCCAAATGCGCCATGGCGTCCAATCTCAATTCCAGCCAATAAAGTAAAATGGCGCTGCTTCCCTTCCGAGCTCTGCCATGCGCCCAAATAGTGGTTTACCCCCACATATGGGGTATCAGCATACTCAGGACAAATTGCACAAGAACTTTTGGGGTCCTTTATCCTTTGGAAAATAAAAATTGGGGGTGAAAAGATCAAATTTTCCAATATTTTTACAAAAATTGTAATATTGGTTTACTTAAATTTTTTTCAATCCTTTTTAAAATCCTCCTTTCTAGCCAGTATAGAGAATGGAAATTTACTGTTTAAATCATGTGACTTTGTTACCATATCCTACTCCTGGTGGCATACTGTACTAATGGGTGCTATAGCTTTAGTCCACAATTTCCAAAACAAAGGAAAATCTTGATCAATAACAATAGCATTGAACAAGTTATTAAAAGTTGATGGGACATGGAACCACAGTGTGTTTGTATGTTGACCTGGGCCTTGGGATAGTACTTGGCATCTCCATGGATACACCTTACCCCCACCCCCTTCCCAGGGAATAGCACAATGTGGAAGTGTTACCCTTGCCAGGGTCACTAAACTCTCTGAGTCCAGAAGCCCTTCACTTGGACACAGTTCACAATTACCTGGCATTCCTGAGGCCCCTCGCCAGGATGAGAAACATCACTGCAGGCAGGATAGGCGTGATAGAAGTAGTGCCAGCATACGCTGTAGTCCATCATTTTTGAGGTCAAGAGACAACTAACATAAGATACAGGACTCGACACCTCCAACAGATAATGGCAGGAGTTATAATT
This sequence comes from Oophaga sylvatica, assembly GCA_033576555.1. Lineage (NCBI taxonomy): Eukaryota > Metazoa > Chordata > Amphibia > Anura > Dendrobatidae > Oophaga > Oophaga sylvatica. Next base: position 452,981,981 of record JARQOD010000001.1, read on the forward strand.
TTTGAACTCAGCTCTGACCCTCCTGGGTCTTTGTGCGCCCCTCAGACGTGGTCTTGGCTCCTACTTTTGGGACTCCCGGAAATGTGAACTTAAGGTTCATTGATTGCTCAGGAAGCTCTCCATGGCCAAGTATCTTTCTATGAGGCTCACAAGTTCATCTGCATTCTGTGGATCTCCTTGGGCAACCCAGCATTGCACGGATTTCGATAGTGAGCAGATAAACCAGTTCACTACCTCTCTTTCTACTATCTGTGCTGTAGAGCAGGTCTCAGGCTGTAGCCATATTTACACCAGGAGTAACAGGTTGAATATCTGGGATCGGGGAGGCTTGTTACTTAGGTATCATCAGATGTACAACCGTTGTGCTTGGACTGATAGGGTGATGCCCAAACATGTCATAGTTTCCACCTTCAGCTTGTCATACTCCTTGGCATCCTGTAGGAAAAGGTCTTAGTATGCTTTCTGTGGTTCCCAAGTAAAGTATGGATATGTAACCTCTGCCCATTGCGCTGGGAGCTGTTTTTCTCTATCTGCTACCTTCTCAAATACAGTAAGGAAAGCCTCGACCTAGTCCTCCAGAGTCATCCTCTGTAAGGCCTCCCATACCATTTATGTTCTGCTGTAATCTGGTGGTGTGGAAAAGTTGGGGCTAATCCAATCTTTGTTAATTTTTATCTTTCTGTTGACAGGCAAAAGAGGCTGTTTGTTTTGACCCCCCGGTGGCACTAAAAACTCGATCAGACAAGATGCTAACAGCAGGGCACCACAACACCTCCAAGGCATAGAGGGACAGCACGTGCCATGTGTCCAGCTTTGATGTCCAATAGCTTAAGGTCGCTGAGGAATTACAGAGTACACTGGTTGTGTTGGCCAGGTATTGCTTAGCTATCTTTAAAAACATTTCCATCCGTGCCTCAATTTAGGGAGAGTGATCGGCCGTAGCCTTGAGTGGCACATAATATTGCCGCCGCATTATACATACTCATAGAGGCTCTTATATAGTGATCATATGAATGCGGCCATAAGTCTGTAAATTATATGACTGGAGCCACGTAATGCCAATGTATACAGCTACTGGCATTTTAAATGCTCTCTCTGCCTTTGTTATACTGACTAAATTATCGGGAATATTTTTGACTAATAATTTATGGGGACAATGGTCAAAATCCCCCTTTACTAATCAAATATCTCCCATATAGATTCACCTATAGGAATCAGTGGGTCACTTCAGAAACTATTTGTGACCCAATATACATCCATATTGGATGTATGTGTATTAATTTTAGATATAATAATTTTAATCATTGGAATAAAAGTTAAATTTTAGTTACACATTATATTTCTCTTTTTCTATATTGTGTTCAAGTCACCAAATGGCAGCAGTAGCCCCAAAACATCTTTGAACTTCCACCATATTTGACTATAGGTATTGTGTTCTTTTCTTTGTAAGCCTCATTTCATTTTTGGTCAACAGTAGAATGATGTGCTTTACCAAAAGCTCTATCTTGGTCTCATCTGTCCATAAGATACTTTCCGACAAGGAATTTGCCTTACTAATGTACATTTTGGCAAAAACTGTAGTCTGTAGTCTAGCTTTTTTAATGTCTCTATGTCAGCAATGGGGACCTCCAGGGTCTCCTGACATAGCATTTCATCTCATTCAGATGTCCACAAATAGTTTGCGCTGACACTTATGCACTCATAGCCTACAGGATAGCTTGAATTCAGGAAAGCTTGAATTTCTTTGGAAATCTATTGAGGTTGTCTATTCACCATCTGGACTATTTTGCACTTTCATCAATTTTTTTCTGCCATCAACACTAGGGAGATTAGCTCCAGTGCCATAGGTTGTAAACTTCTGAATTATGTTGCGCACCATGGACAAAGAAACATCTATATCTCTGGAGAAGGACTTGAAACCTTGAGATTGTTGATATTCAACAATTTTACTTCCCAAGTCCTCAAACAGTTCTCTTCTCCGCTTTCTGTTCTCCATGCTTAGTGTACTATGAAGGAACCTTATGTCATTTTCATATCAGATAAAATGTAACCTTTATTATGACTAATATAAAACAAGACAATCACACAGAAAAACAACAAGCAACCGTGCCACCTAATATGGTCCTACAATTGGAACCCTGATGAGTAACTACCCACCAGCGGAGGTTGGCACCATAAACACAATCGAGACTAGTAATCCTTAAAAAGGGCAGCACAGTAATATGATAACATGGAAGGCATAATTTATGCCTGCAAAGTGATAATGACAAATGCGGCAAGAGAAAAAAAAATGTATGCCTGCATTTGTCATTATCACTTTGCAGGCATAAATTATGTCTTCCATGTTATCATATTACTGTGCTGCCCTTTTTAAGGATTGCTAGTGTTACCAGGGTTTCTAAGGGACAGCCATCGTGGAGCGGGGGCGCCATTCCGCTGACCAGTAGAGTGCCAACCTCCACTGACAGGAAGGTTTAAAGTCACAGGGAACAGTACAGTTAGGTACTCAATTGTTTTGTACTTGTCTGTGTCACCAGCACTCTTTTGCACATTTTTTCTGTTGCCTAATTAACTACCTCTATCTTCAGCAACCACTATACACTCCGCTCCTGGGCAATTTGATGTTTGTATGATGCACCAGCCAAGGGTCATATAGGAGATAATAGGGTTCAGCCGTCGTGGAGCAGGGGGCGCCAATCTCTATTGTGTTTAGGGTGCCAACCTCCGCTGGTGGGTAGTTACTCATCAGGGTTCCAATTGTAGGACCATATTAGGTGGCACGGTTGGTTGTTATTTTTCTGTGTGATTGTCTTGTTTTATATTAGTCATAATAAAGGTTACATTTTATCTGATATGAAAATGACGTAAGGTTCCTTCATAGTACTTCAATTTTTGACCTTGCTCCTCTATATAACTTTAAATACCTCCATGCTTAGCGTGACAGATACAGACACACATTGCAAAGATTGAGTCAACTTCTCCCCTTTTTATTTGGTGTGAATTTTCATATTGCCCACACCTGTTACTTGTCACCGATGAGTTTCAATGGGCATCACATTCTTGAAACAAAATTATTTACCCACAATTTTGGAAACGTGTCAACATTTTTTTCTGGTCCATTCCTGGAATTTTGTAACAGGCTGGGTGGTGCAACCACTGTGCCATGCCCCAAGGAAAGTCTGGAGGGCATAACTAGGTGCCTCACCAGGTCCGGTCCCGGATGCATGGCAGCTGACGATTCCGTGATTCAAGGAGAGATGAAGGAGCTGGGACCAAGTACTGCGCCAGGCCTGACCTGTTATGATTTGGTAGCTGAGGAGTGCAGGTAAAAAAGTCAATACACCAGAGCAGTTGGAAACTATGAGATTGCAGTACCCTGACTAACCACCACAAATAGAGGCAGCCGTGGAGCGTTCCTACGTTGGTCCTAGACGCCTCGTCACAAACCTGAGAAACTAACTACACCTAAAGATAGATATAGGAAAGCTATCTGCCCCGGAGTAGAACCCCAAAGACAATAGAAAGCCCCCAAACATGTAATGGCGGTTAGACAAGATGAAATACTGACACAGAAAGAAAATAGTATGAGCAAACGCTGGGGCCCAAACTAACTAAATAGAAAAGGATAGGAAGGGTACTTACTGCAATCCCAGAAAACCCTGAAAAGCACCAACACCACTAATTTCAAAAACACCTGAGATCACACGACCTCTACCACCTAAATTAGTTCTCTGGTGTAACAAAATCAAAACAGCAGCCACAGAAAAAACTGGAAAAAGCAAAAGTACATACATAAGTGGCTGAACTAAACTGAGAGGGCAAAAGCCCCCGGAGGGGACCCTGAAGGCCCCTACAGAAGTGCAGGACAAAAATGCAAAAATATAGCACAAAAACAAAAAGAAGAAAATGTCTTATCTGTTAGCAGGAGATGCAGACACGACACAGCAGGCTACAAGGGAAACAGGAATGAAGGATTCAGACCAGAACAATTGATCACCGGCAACCCTGATGGGAAGGTGACTCCCTTATATAAGACCAGTCACTAACACCTGATTCCCAGTCCTCACAATCTTCACTGGACAGACCAGCACCGCTTGTAACCACCAGAGGAAGCCTCTGCTCAGAACTCATCTCAAACCCATTCACAACACTGACCTCAGTTGGATGGCAGCTGACCCCCAAGGAACTGGAGGCAACGATGGCAGACTGGGCAAGTCCTGACTGGCACGGCTGGTACAGTGTCTGGCACAGGTGCAGGCAGGCATGGCTGACGGACAGGCAGGCAGACAGGCACGGCTGATAGACACGCACACTGACACAGCTGATAGTCACAGGCAGGCAGGTGGGCACGGCTGATAGACAAGCAGACGGACACAGCTGATAGACAGGCAGGCAGGCAAAAACAGCTGATAGGTAGTGGACACGGCTGATAGGCAAGCGGGCACGGCTGAAAGGCAGGTTGGCACGGCTGATAGACAGGCAGATGAAATGGCTGATAGGCAAGTGGGCACGGAAGATAGGCAAGCGGGCATGGAAGATAGGCAGGCAAGTGGGTAGGGCTGATAGACAGTCAGGCTGGTGGGCACGAATGGTATACAAGAGACAAGTACTGGGAGAAATACTTAATTTTCTAGAAAAATTTCAGGGGTGCAACACTTCCAACCAGAACTGTACATGTATATATATGTGTGTGTGTGTGTCTTCATACATTTGCTTACCAATTTAAGCTTATTCAGGCACATAGCTCAATTACTTGTGTTTGTAATTAGCCTTAGAGGGTACATTACTTTGAATGATAATGGAATTCTATGTTGGGTTATTAAGAGATAAATGTTTTCTGCTCATCGCTATAAATTTAGTAGACATGTATCGCAGAACTGTGATTATGAGGTTTGTGCTAGAAAAAAATTGTTAAATCAAAAAGTGAACTAATGCAGTGTGGAACAGCAATACACAGAAGATTCCTTCCTCTGTCTTCGGATCCTGCTAAGAATCACATCAAGCTAAGATTAAAAGCAAATTTAGGGTATGTGCACACAGATTGTATTTTCCAAAGGATTTAATTGCAGAAATATTACAGATTTGTCTCAAATTTGCAACACAAATGGTGAAAGCTGTGGCGAAATTCATAGCAAAAATTCATATGGCAAATTGGAAATTTGCAGCTTTGGTCAATTTGCGCAGAAGATTTTCTCTGTAGTGTGTGAATGAGATTTCATGAAATATCATTAACAATGCTTGTGCTGTAATACAGGCCAGATTCTGAGCACAAAAAATCCTAATGAAAAATCTACTGCATATACACCCTTTGGGAACATGCCATAAGATATGCTAAAGAGTCAGGCAGACATCTATTTTTGATGCAGAAACTGTACGGTGATATAAAGAGTCCCTTCTAGTCTGTACTGCAGGATCTAGATACTACATGTGCTGTTTTAGACTACTGCTAAGAGACCACGTATTCTTTTGGAGCAATATTTCTTTCATATTGAAGTCACATATTCTTCATGAATATTCCATATATGTTTTCATGTATAATGTAAAAAATAAATAAAAGTAATTATTGAATCAAAAAATAAATTAATTAAGTTGATCCAATCTTTTGAATTTCAAATTATCTAGGTTCATCAAAGTGTTCCCAAAAAATTGACTTGCAGTAAAAGAATTCACTACAAGTCTCAGGTACTGCACTTACCCTAAAAAGATGAGTTTCACATTCTGATATCCCCTATGACTGTATCTAGCCAATTTCAATGCCATTAACCCAAAACAGCCTAAGTAATGTCTAAGAGATGTTACCATAGAAATGGATGGTAACTCAATAGTAACTAACAGCCCATTTTACAACACAATGCACTGAGACTTTTCATAGTTTTTTCAAATAAAAAAAGTCCAAAAATTATCCCTCTTAGTCATTTATAATCAGAGAACATTCTGTGCAGAATAATGGCTCAAATTGATGGTGTCACCATTAATGGTAAGATTATTCTGCTGTGACTGAGGCAAGGGATGTGCTATATCTTCTATAATACCCCTGCTTCCAACCACTAATATGTCAAAGGAGTCCAATTGCGGTCTGTGTTTGGTATTGATACTGCCTACATGATTAATGCCATTGGTGACTGCACTTCTGCTACTGCTAGCAGATCCTCCTACTTAGCTGTGGTAGGTATTTTTCTTTTACACTGCCATGTCCATTGCCACTTTTTCTTCTACCATACATGTTTTACAATAAAATTATTAACTTTTGATAATCTCTTTAACCCCAATTATCCAACCCATAGACATAACAAGAAATTCTAGATAGGTAGGTAAACGTTCAAAACGAAAGCAGACTGCAGTATAGGTGTAGCTTGTACGGTTGTCAAATTGGACTAGACATGCGCAGTTAAATAGTATTTTTTTTTCAACAAAATTCAACCCCATTCCCAAAGATTTAAAAATAAGAAATATTAGGTAGGTATACAATAAAAAGTCCAGCAACTCTAACAGGGCGCTATATTGATGCAGCATACACAGATGTAAAATTTAAATAATAAAAGATATAGAAAAAATGCACACATATGCTTTGTCAGGTAGACAGTAGTGATGAGCGAATGTGCTTGGATAAGGTGTTATCCGATCATGCTCTGGTGCTAATCGAGTGTCTAGGGCATGCTTAAATAATATGTTCGAGCCCACGGCTGCAAGTCTCGTGGCTCTTCGACAGCTGCAACACATAGATTGCCTGTTTGTTAGGCTGCAACATTCCCAGCTTAGACTTTTATACAGGCTTTTATTACTCAATGCTCATTGGTTGTGCTATACCTTGTGATTTGATAGTTTTAAAGCATTGTGGATAAATTTGTGCCCCTCAAGGTCATGTCAATCTTCTGTCGCTAATGCAAACGTCTGAAAGGTGTACAAGGACGGCGGTCAATTTTGTTTGCGGAGAGGGCAATTTGCTTGAATAAGTTCACAAATTGATGAAAAATGTCGGAACCTGCAAATTTTATAAAATTAGTCTTGAATTTGCACTGAATATATGTCATTATGTCTAGTTGTAGAGGATAAGAAAAACATTGTTATTTTCTCTATAAACAGCACACCATATGTCCATGGTTTGTTTGGGGTATTGGGTCTGAGCTGCAATACATTATACAACCTGTGAACAGATGTGGCAAAGGTTCAGGAAAATGTTTTTTGCAATGCTTTATAACCTCTTTAATGTCTCATAATACAAACATGTCTATTCCATATTCCACATGCCCTATTTATAAGTATTACAAATGTGAATAACTATATTGAAAATAAACTGATTACATGGACCACTGCTGCTTTTTAATCTGGTGTGACAGACTTCAATTAACCCCTTACTGACAGAGCCAATTTGGTACTTATTGACCAAGTCAATTTTTACAATTCTGACCACTGTCACTTTATGAAGTTATAGCTCTGGAACGCTTCAATGTATCCCACTGATTATGAGATTTTTTTGTGACATATTGTACTTCATGTTAGTGGTAAAATTTCTTCAATATAACTTGCATTTACTTATGAGAAAAACGGAAATTTGGCAAAAATTTAGCAATTTTCAAAATTTTTATTTTTTGTGCCTTTAAATCAGAGAGTCATATCTGACTCTATGATTAAGAGCGCTTTTCATGCACCAGAAAAGTGTCAGATGTTTGTTATGTATTTAACTTGGTTTGATATGCTGAAATAAAGTTTTTTCTATTATTCCTTGGTTGGAGTGCTTTCACTTCCTCCTTCCTTCCAATTTTTGCTGTGCTCACCAGTGGATAGAGCACCCACCCAGTTTTTGAATTGGACTCTACGTACTCAATCATTGTCTGGATAGCATCTGCAGCTCTGTACCTCTCTCTACTACTCATATCGCACAAAAAAGTTAATAAATAACATTTCCTACAAGCCTACTTTACATCAGCACAATTTTGGAAACATAATTTTTTTGTTAGGAAGTTATAAGGGTTAAAAGTTGACCAGCGATTTCTCATTTTTACAACAAAATTTGCAAAACCATTTTTTTAGGGACCTCGTCACAGGCAGCTAACTGCTTACCCCCATGGCCTGTAGGCATATTGAAGAAAACAGGATTTAGTGCTCCAATGTTGAATAACAAGGTCTTTTAGTATGATAAGTAGATAAGGCCAAAACAGGACTTCAAAGCTTGAGTAAGGAGCCACGCCAACATGGGGCCTGGAGATGCCTGGGGGCTTCAATTAGATTATACCTGTCAGCTGAACACAGAAAAACACATCCATTGTCTCTCCCAGCCACTACGACTCTATTCTAGGATTATGGATTATGAGCACGCCTTTCGAGGTACAGACTCATGAAAAATATCTGCGTGATCCTGCAGACCTCGCGCATCTGACAGTTCGATTCCCGAGTCGGTGATGGCTCAGGGACCTGAGTTACAGAGATTGGGTCACTGTGGAGGGACAATCGGGCCATGTTTGATCTCCACACGACAGGCAAAACAAACTGCATTCACTGGTACCTCTCGTGTCCTGATCCGATTGTCCTGGAGAAAGTTACCCCCTTTCTTAGATATTGTGAATAAATTCTGCAGGGAGCTGAAGGGTGGAGATTATTAGCCCAACCTCTGACACCGAGGGGAGGAACCTAGCAGGTTTAAGAACTGTGAGCGCGTGGCAGACTCCCTCTATTCTCACAGAAGAACAAGACGATGATGATCTAAGAAGGAACAGGGGACAGATCTGCCAAGGGAGCAGCGGCACACGTCTTGGGGATTGTCCGGCAACTAAGATTCTTACCTGTGGACCGCAGAGTTCCCGGCATCCACATGCAACCTACAGCCTGGTAAAATTGACCTCTAGCTTAATACCTCTAAGCCTTGTACCACTATTGTTATATTTTACTCTGAGTGCAAAGCCACTGTAATTCCGTTGTATAGCTTACTGTATATTTCTATAATTAACTAGTGCGCCCTTAAGGAAATTAAACCATAAAATTAATTTTGGGCTTATGCTTTTACTCTGATTACGAATCTTAGAATACCCAGTGGGCAACAGGACATTCACCCTGGCGGCCATTTGCTCTAGGTGCAGTTCCCTTACTGACCTGAGAGATAAAGGGGGCACCAGAGAGCTGTGACTGTGTAGTTACGTCACATTGATGACGTGGGAGGAACCAGGTTTCCTTCACATTGGTGGCAGCGGTGGGATCAGAGTAATAGTGTGCGTGGGACCCCTACTCGTAGACACTAAAGGCTACCAGCGGTAACTTTCACTGCTGGGGACTTAAGGTCAGCCCAGCACTAGACGGTCAGAGTGTAAATATAATAAGTTGTGTGCAAGGTCAAAGTTGCAGCTGTAACAGTAACCAGAGGTTCCCAAGATGGCGGAAGGCACCAGGAATAAGACAAAGGGGGAGGCCAATGCTATGGTCTTTGAGGAGGTCGATACCGATGAAGGCGAGGGGGAGCTCAGCCAGGGCTCCCCAAGGAGCCAAACCCCCGTGCTCAGTCCCGCAGTGAACTGTCCACCACCTGCCCGTCCCAGCCTGTCCAGATCGGAGGCCCTTTTCCAAGCAGCTATGGCACAGCTCGAGGCTGGTAATGATGCCGCCCATGACAGACTCCTGGTGGCGGCAGAGAAAGCAGGGTAGTGTGAGCAAGCGGCGGCAGATAAAGCGGCAGAGAGTGAGCATACAGAACGTGTGCTGCAGGCTGCAGAATGCCATGAAGCTGCGGAGCTCTGGCACCGACTGGAGATAGCTCAGCACAGGCTCCCGCTGGACGCTCCAGCCCCACCAGAGACCAAGGCTTCCAAGGGCTGGGCGGAGGACTTAACCTTGCTTGAAAAGGATGGAGACCTGGATTCCTTTCTGCTGGCCTTTGGGAGAACCTGCCTCCAACACCATCTGGCCTGGATCAGTGGGCAAGGTACAAGTCATGCACTGACACTACACACACAGGACTCACAGTGAGGACTGGTGAGGAGACTGCGTGGGAGAGCTCCGAGGTGGAGGGAGGGGCTGCTATGGGCAGTGTAGGGCCCCTAAGGGAATCCAGCCTGCTGAGTCTAGCTCCTCTGCAGAAAGAGGAACAAGCCATGGGGGAGGGGGGTCCCGGAAGAGGAGCCACCAGTTAAGACCCCAGGGCAGGAGTTCCCCACATCCGGGATGTCAGGAAGCCAGGGAAGTTTGCCTGACCCGGCGACTTGGTCAGGGGCTGAGGGGAAGCAGGCGCTACCCTTGGTCTCAGCGGTCGTGGCCGCTGTTACCAGGAGTGGGAGCGCCGAAGCCCAAGGAGCCTCGCAGAGGTCCGACGGATTCCCCCTCTCCGACCAAGTGACTGCCGAGTCACACAGCGACCAGGACACAGATCCCGGGAAGCTGACAGAGGACGTGGCAGATGTGGCAGTTTCGTCAATTCTTGCCACATCAAGTCAGGGATTTCAGGCAGCGTTGGAAGCTAACACTAGCCTGAAAGCTCTCAAGGAGCAGGTGGCACAGACTCCCCTGGAGTCTGACCACGAGCAAGTGGTCTGGGACCGGGTAACGGTCCAGCAGGGTTCACCAGTTAGGTACTCAATTTTTTTTGTACATGTCACTTTATTGTCTGTGTCACCAGCACTCTTTTGCACATTTTTTCTGTTGCCTAATTAACTACCTCTATCTTCAGCAACCACTATACACTCCGTTCCTGGGCAATTGGATGTTTGTATGATGCACCAGCCAAGGGTCATATAGGAGATAATAGGGTTCAGCCGTCATGGAGCGGGGGCGCCAATCTCGATTGTGTTTAGGGTGCCAACCTCCGCTGGTGGGTAGTTACTCATCAGGGTTCCAATTGTAGGACCATATTAGGTGGCACGGTTGGTTGTTGTTTTTCTGTGTGATTGTCTTGTTTTATATTAGTCATAATAAAGGTTACATTTTATCTGATATGAAAATGACGTAAGGTTCCTTCATAGTACTTCAATTTTTTGACCTTGCTCCTCTATATAACTTTAAATACCTCCATGCTTAGCGTGACAGATACAGACACACATTGCAAAGATTGAGTCAACTTCTCCCCTTTTTATTTGGTGTGATTTTCATATTGCCCACACCTGTTACTTGTCACCGATGAGTTTGAATGGGCATGACATTCTTGAAACAAAATTATTTACCCACAATTTTGGAAACGTGTCAACATTTTTTTCTGGTCCATTTCTGGAATTTTGTAACAGGCTGGGTGGTGCAATCACTGTGCCATGCCCCAAGGAAAGTCTGGAGGGGCATAACTAGGTGCCTCACCAGGTCCGGTCCCGGATACATGGCAGCTGACGATTCAGTGATTCGAGGAGAGATGAAGGAGCTGGGACCAAGTACTGCACCAGGCCTGACCTCAGTTGGATGGCAGCTGACCCCCAAGGAACTGGAGGCAACGATGGCAGACTGGGCAAGTCCTGACTGGCACGGCTGGTACAGTGTCTGGCACAGGTGCAGGCAGGCATGGCTGACGGACAGGCAGGCAGACAGGCACGGCTGATAGACACGCACACTGACACAGCTGATAGTCACAGGCAGGCAAATGGGCACGGCTGATAGACAAGCAGACGGACACAGCTGATAGAAAGGCAGGCAGGCAAAAACAGCTGATAGGCAGGTGGACACGGCTGATAGGCAGGCATTCGGGCACGGCTGAAAGGCAGGTGGGCACGGCTGATAGACAGGCAGATGAAATGGCTGATAGGCAAGTGGGCACGGAAGATAGGCAAGCAGGCATGGAAGATAGGCAGGCAAGTGGGTAGGGCTGATAGACAGTCAGGTTGGCGAGCACAAATGGTATACAAGAGACAAGTACTGGGAGAAATACTTAATTTTCTAGAACAATTTCAGGGGTGCAACACTTCCAACCAGAACTGTACATGTATATATATGTGTGTGTGTGTGTGTGTCTTCATACATTTGCTTATCAATTTAAGCTTATTCAGGCACATAGCTCAATTACTTGTGTTTGTAATTAGCCTTAGAGGGTACATTACTTTGAATGATAATGGAATTCTATGTTGGGTTATTAAGAGATTCATGTTTTCTGCTCATCGCTATAAATTTAGTAGACATGTATCGCAGAACTGTGATTATGAGGTTTGTGCTAGAAAAAAATTGTTAAATCAAAAAGAGAACTAATGCAGTGTGGAACAGCAATACACAGAAGATTCCTTCCTCTGTCTTCGGATCCTGCTATGAATCACATCAAGCTAAGATTGAAAGCAAATTTAGGGTATGTGCACACAGATTGTAATTTCCAAAGGATTTAATTGCAGAAATATTACAGATTTGTCCCAAATTTGCGACACAAATGGTGAAAGCTGTGGCTAAATTCATAGCAAAAATGCATATGGCATATTGGAAATTTGCAGCTTTGGTCAATTTGCACAGAAGATTTTCTCTGTAGTGTGTGAATGAGATTTCATGAAATATCATTAACAATGCTTGTGCTGTAATACAGGCCAGATTCTGAGCACAAAAAATCCTAATGAAAAATCTACTGCATATACACCCTTTGGGAACATGCCATAAGATATGCTAAAGAGTCAGGCAGACATCTATTTTTGATGCAGAAACTGTACGTCGGTGATATAAAGAGTCCTTCTAGTCTGTACTGCAGGATCTAGATACTACATGTGCTGTTTTAGACTACTGCTAAGAGACCACATATTCTTTTGGAGCAATATTTCTTTCATATTGAAGTCACATATTCTTCATGAATATTCCATATATGTTTTCATGTATAATGTAAAAAATAAATAAAAGTAATTATTGAATCAAAAAATAAATTAATTAAGTTGATCCAATCTTTTGAATTTCAAATTATCTAGGTTCATCAAAGTGTTCCCAAAAAATTGACTTGCAGTAAAAGAATTCACTACAAGTCTCAGGTACTGCACTTACCCTAAAAAATGAGTTTCACATTCTGATATCCCCTATGACTGTATCTAGCCAATTTCAATGCCATTAACCCAAATACAGCCTAAGTAATGTCTAAGAGATGTTACCATAGAAATGGATGGTAACTCAATAAAGTAACTAACAGCCCATTTTACAACACAATGCACTGAGACTTTTCATAGTTTTTTCAAATAAAAAAAGTCCAAAAATTATCCCTCTTAGTCATTTATAATCAGAGAACATTCTGTGCAGAATAATGGCTCAAATTGATGGTGTCACCATTAATGGTAAGATTATTCTGCTGTGACTGAGGCAAGGGATGTGCTATATCTTCTATAATACCCCTGCTTCCAACCACTAATATGTCAAAGGAGTCCAATTGCGGTCTGTGTTTGGTATTGATACTGCCTAATGATTAATGCCATTGGTGACTGCACTTCTGCTACTGCTAGCAGATCCTCCTACTTAGCTGTGGTAGGTATTTTTCTTTTACATGCCATGTCCATTGCCACTTTTTCTTCTACCATACATGTTTTACAATAAAATTATTAACTTTTGATAATCTCTTCAACCCCAATTATCCAACCCATAGACATAACAAGAAATTCTAGATAGGTAGGTAAACGTTCAAAACGAAAGCAGACTGCAGTATAGGTGTAGCTTGTACGGTTGTCAAATTGGACTAGACATGCGCAGTTAAATAGTATTTTTTTTTCAACAAAATTCAACCCCATTCCCAAAGATTTAAAAATAAGAAATATTAGGTAGGTATACAATAAAAAGTCCAGCAACTCTAACAGGGCGCTATATTGATGCAGCATACACAGATGTAAAATTTAAATAATAAAAGATATAGAAAAAATGCACACATATGCTTTGTCAGGTAGACAGTAGTGATGAGCGAATGTGCTTGGATAAGGTGTTATCCGATCATGCTTTGGTGCTAATCGAGTGTCTTGGGCATGCTTAAATAATATGTTCGAGCCCACGGCTGCATGTCTCGTGGCTCTTCAACAGCTGCAACACATAGATTGCCTGTTTGTTAGGCTGCAACATTCCCAGCTTAGACTTTTATACAGGCTTTTATTACTCAATGCTCATTGGTTGTGCTATACCTTGTGATTTGATAGTTTTAAAGCATTGTGGATAAATTTGTGCCCCTCAAGGTCATGTCAATCTTCTGTTGCTAATGCAAACGTCTGAAAGGTGTACAAGGACGGCGGTCAATTTTGTTTGCGGAGAGGGCAATTTGCTTGAATTAGTTCACAAATTGATGAAAAATGTCGGAACCTGCAAATTTTATAAAATTAGTCTTGAATTTGCACTGAATATATGTCATTATTAGAGTTGAGTGATACTTTCCGATATCCAAAAGTATCGGAATCGGAATGGTATCGCCGATACCATTAAAATATCGGCGATACCCGATACCGATACCGGAAGTCCCATGTAAGTCTATGGGAACAAAATATCGTAACTAAAAAAAACCCATTCTTTCCTTGTAAACACTAAATATACACACATAGAATACATATATATATACATATATACATGTCATTGTGACATATATATATACATATATGTATAGTTTATACACTTCTACATAGTAAAATAGCCTGTGATTCAATTGCCGGGTAAAGCCGGCTTCTGTGAAAAGACAGAAGCACCCGACATGAAATGACACTTGGTGTACATAGGGTTAACCATGTATTTGCATGTCGTTTGCTATCTGATTTGCACAAACAATTACATCAGTCTATGTGTGCAAAATTTCACACCTGTAGGGGTTAATTAAAGTTGTAAATTCGTTGTAAAAAAAACGGACTTTTTTGCTACGAATTTCCACCTTTAATTAACCCCTACAGGTGTGAAATTTTGCACACATAGACTGATGTAATTGTTTGTGCAAATCAGATAGCAAAGGACATGGTTAACCCTATGTACACCAAGTGTCATTTCATGTCGGGTTCTGCATTTTCACAAAAGCCGGCAATTGAATTAGCGGCTATTATACTATGTAGAAGTGTATGAACTATAAATATAAATATATATATATGTGTCACAAATTCAATGACATGTATATATATATATGAGGTGTAAAATTGCTGAAAAAAAATGCGTGGGCTCCCGCCCTATTTTCGCAACCAGACAGACAAAGCCAGTGAGTGGGGGCAGATAATAATAGCCCAGAGAGGGACCATTATTTTTGGCCCCCCCCGGCTACTAACATCTGCCCCCAGACACCCCAGGAAAGACAAATCTATAATTAGATTCGCCCTTTCTGGCACTTTGCCGTCTATTCCCATTGCCCTGTAGCGGTGGCGAATGGGTTAATATGGGGTTAAAGTCACCTTGCTATTGAAAGGTGACCTTAAGCCAGGTTAATAATTGAGAGCTGTCAATTAGACAACTATCAATTATTAATCCTATTGCATGAAATAAAAATAAAACACACACACTTTAATTAAAAATCATTTTAATGAAATAAAGACACATGTTTTTGACCATCTTTTATTTTACTGCAAAAACCATTTCCTGTAATAAAAATAAAATAAAAAAGCAAAATTATTCTTACCTATCCCATGCACAGTCAGGTCCCACGGTGTAATCCTTCAGAAAGGGTTAATGTTTACTGCAGGGACCGCAGCTAATGCTGCAGCCTCACAGTAAACCCCCAAATGAATGAGTTCCTCTCCTGGCTGACAGGAGAGTAAAGGCTGGGTCTCACATAACGATACACCAGCGATCCCGACAACGATATGCACTTGTCAGGATCGCTGGTGTATCGCTACATGATCGCTGCTGAGCTGCCAAACAGGCAGCTCAGGCAGCGATCTGGGACAGAGACACTGCGGGTAACATCGCTTAAGGGCCCGTCTCACATAGCGATATCGCTACCGAGATCGCTGCTGAGTCACTAGTTTTGTGACGCAGCAGCGAGCTCACCAGCGATATCGCTGTGTGTGACATTCAGCGACGATCAGCCCCCTGCCGGGTATCGCTGATCGTCGCTGAAATGTCAGGACCTTTTTTGATCGCTGGTTTCCCGCTGACAGGCACGCATCGCTGCGTGTGACAGGCGGGAGACCAGCGATCCGCTGGTAACCAAGGTACACAGCGGGTTTCCAGGCGCGGGGCTGTGCCTAGAAACCCGCTGTGTACCTTGGATACCAGCGCCCTGATGCAGGGGAGCTGGTATCCAAGGTACACAGCGGTTTCCAGGCACCGCGCAGCGCTTGGAAACCCGCTGTGTACCTTGGATACCAGCTCCCTGCATCAGGGCGCTGGTATCCAAGGTACACTTCGGGTAACTAAGCGATGTTACCCGCAGTGTCGCTGTCCCAGATCGCTGCCTGAGCTGCCTGTTTGGCAGCTCAGCAGCGATCATGTAGCGATACACCAGCGATCCTGACAAGTGCATATCGTTGTCGGGATCGCTGGTGTATCGTTATGTGAGACCCAGCCTTTAGTTACCCGCAGTGTACGTTGGATACCAGCGCCCTGATGCAGGGAGCTGGTAACCAAGGTACACAGTGGGTTTCCAAGCGCTGCGCGGTGCCTGGAAACCCGCTGTGTACCTTGGATACCAGCTCCCTGCATCAGGGCGCTGGTATCCAAGGTACACAGTGGGTTTCTAGGCACAGCCCCGCGCCTGGAAACCCGCTGTGTACCGTGGTTACCAGCGGATCGCTGGTCTCCCGCCTGTCACACGCAGCGATGCGTGCCTGTCAGCGGGAAACCAGCGATCAAAAAAAGGTCCTGACATTTCAGCGACGATCAGCGATACCCGGCTGGGGGGCTGATCGTCGCTGAATGTCACACAGAGCGATATCGCTGGTGAGCTCGCTGCTGCGTCACAAAACTAGTGACTCAGCAGCGATCTCGGTAGCAATATCACTATGTGAGACGGGCCCTTAAGTGGAAAGCTTAATTGATTGCTTTCCACTTTCACTTCAGGTCAGCCAGGGACACAATCAGCGATGTCAGAGGGAACTGATTAACAAAAATAGGGGTTCCCTTTGAAAAAAAAAATGGCGTGGGGTCCCCCCTATTTTTGTTAACCAGCCAGATGAAGCAGACCACTGAGGCCTGGATTTTCAGGCTGTTAAGGAGCCAAGATAAATGGACCTTGCCAGCCTGATAATACCAGGCCACAGCAGTCTGCATATCTTGGCTGATTAACAAAAATAGGGGATCCCCTCGAAAAAAATTGGCGTGGGGTCACCCCTATTTTTGTTAACCAGCCAGATGAAGCAGACCACTGAGGCCTGGATTTTCAGGCTGTTAAGGAGCCAAGATCCATGGACCTTGCCAGCCTGATAATACCAGGCCACAGCAGTCTGCATATCTTGGCTGATTAACAAAAATAGGGGATCCCCTCGAAAAAAAATTGGCGTGGGGTCCCCCTATTTTTGTTAACCAGCCAGATGAAGCAGACTGCTGAGGCCTGGTTTTTCAGGCTGGTAAGGATCCAATATCCATGGACCTTGCCAGCCTGATAATACCAGGCCACAGCAGTCTGCTTAGCTTGGCTGGTTAACAAAAATAGGGGATCCCCTCGAAAAAAAAACGGCGTAGGGGTCCCCTATTTTTGTTAACCAGCCAAGTTAAATGCAGACTGCTGCGGCCTGGTATTAAAAGACTGTCAAGGCAATGGATTTTGGCCCTCAACAGCCTGATAATACCAGGCTACAGCAGCCCCACATTTGGCGCATCAAAAGATGTGCCAATTGTGGCACTTTACCCGGCTCTTCCCACTTGCCCTGTAGCGGTGGCAAGCGGGGTAATAAGGGGTTAATGTCACCGTTGATTGCACGGTGACAATAAGCCCGGTTAATAATGGAGAGGTGTCAATAAGACACCGATCCATTATTAATCCCAAAGTTTTTAAATGTTTAAAAAAAAGACACAGCAAGAAAAAAGTCTTTTAATGAAATAAAAGAGACAACACAGTTTTCATTTCTTTTATTACTCTCTCATTCCTGCGACGCCATCGATCTCCTATAAAAAATAAAAAAAACAAACCAACAGTATACCACCTGTCCGACGCAGTCCATAGTAACGACTGTCCCACGACGATCCAGCTCTGCTACATCGGAATGACAGGCAGAGCCTGTCATCGCGACGCAGCACAGCTGATTACCTGCTTCCCCGGCGGTGACGTCATCGGACTGCTTTACGGCCGCGATTACCCAGGAGTCACTGCAGTTATCGCGAGAAACTGCATGTGACCGCCAGGGAGAAGAGGATGGCGGCCATTAAGCAGTCCGGGATGTGACCGCCGGAGATCTTCTGCCGGGTAAGTGCCGCTGACTCCTGACAGACCGACCGACGGACACTGACAGTGACAGTGACATTCCGATTCCGGTATCCGATATGACGAAATATCGGTACTCGGAATCGGAATTCCGATACAGCCAATATCGGCCGATACCCGATATTTGCAGTATCGGAATGCTCAACACTAGTCATTATGTCTAGTTGTAGAGGATAAGAAAACATTGTTATTTTCTCTATAAACAGCACACCATATGTCCATGGTTTGTTTGGGTATTGGGTCTGAGCTGCAATACATTATACAACCTGTGAACAGATGTGGCAAAGGTTCAGGAAAATGTTTTTTTGCAATGCTTTATAACCTCTTAAGGGTGAGTTTCCACGGTCAGGAAACGCTGCGTGTTTGGCGCTGTGCGCTGGCGCAGCACCAAACACGCAGCGTCCAGATGTTACAGCATAGTGGAGGGGATTTCAAGAAATCCCGTCTCCACTATGCGTAACAATACGCAGGTGGCAAACCTGCGTAAATTGACATGCGGCGCGTCTTTTTAGACCGCAGCATGTCCTCGCGTATTGCGGCGACGGTGCGTCGCCGCAACATAATTAACACAGGGCTATGTAGCCCTGCGCTCTTTCCGGAGGTGTTCCGGAGGTGTCCTGAACACCTCGGAAAGATCGCGCGTCATAAAGGGGCGGGGCTTAGACGGAGCGGAATTTCCGCTCCGTCAAAAGCGCTATGGTTCCGGACCGTGGAACCAAGCCTTAATGTCTCATAATACAAACATGTCTATTCCATATTCCACATGCCCTATTTATAAGTATTACAAATGTGAATAACTATATTGAAAATAAACTGATTACATGGACCACTGCTGCTTTTTAATCTGGTGTGACAGACTTCAATTAACCCCTTACTGACAGAGCCAATTTGGTACTTATTGACCAAGTAAATTTTTACAATTCTGACAACTGTCACTTTATGAAGTTATAGCTCTGGAACGCTTCAATGTATTCCACTGATTATGAGATTTTTTTGTGACATATTGTACTTCATGTTAGTGGTAAAATTTCTTCAATATAACTTGCATTTACTTATGAGAAAAACGGAAATTTGGCAAAAATTTAGCAATTTTCAAAATTTTTATTTTTTGTGCCTTTAAATCAGAGAGTCTGTAATGTATGTAGTACAGTTCATATAGCGTCTTGTGCTTGGGTGCGATGAAAATACATGAGACACAGGTTTGATATAGAAAGTCTTGTATTACTTCATACAAGTTGGCAAAAATAGTCACACAGCTTGCAGACACAGAAGCAGGAGACACAGCAGGCCAGAGTAATCTAAGCTCAGCAATCACTCTCCACAACAGGTTCAGGATCTTCTTCTCTGTTACCGTAAGTCCATGCAAACGTGGGTCTTTCAAAGAGCAGGGTTCAGAGTCCACAAGTGCTTCAGAGTTCCTCAGTAGGAATAGCTGGAGTACAAGGTCCAAGGCTTTAGGAGTCAGGTCACAGGTTCACTGCAGGCTAGATTCTGAAGCACTGATTGCTCAGCTGTGGCTGCTTAAGAAGCAAAAGGAGAGAATCAGGGCGGGAACATGCAAGCTGGAAACTCCATTTTGACTGAGGGCAAGATAGCTGCAGCAAGACAGAAAGTAAAATGGCTGACGAACAAACTGAGTTTCAGGAACATGTACACAGAACCTTACAGAGTCATATCTGACTCTATGATTAAGAGAGCTTTTCATGCACCAGAAAAGTGTCAGATGTTTGTTATGTATTTAACTTGGTTTGATATGCTGAAATAAAGTTTTTTTCTATTATTCCTTGGTTGGAGTGCTTTCACTTCCTCCTTCCTTCCAACTTTTGCTGTGCTCACCAGCGGATAGAGCACCCACCCAGTTTTTGAATTGGACTCTACGTACTCAATCATTGTCTGGATAGCGTCTGCAGCTCTGTACCTCTCTCTACTACTCATATCGCACAAAAAAGTTAATAAATAACATTTCCTACAAGCCTACTTTACATCAGCACAATTTTGGAAACATAATTTTTTTGTTAGGAAGTTATAAGGGTTAAAAGTTGACCAGCGATTTCTCATTTTTACAACAAAATTTGCAAAACCATTTTTTTAGGGACCACGTCACAGGCAGCTAACTGCTCCTACTCCCCATGGCCTGTAGGCATATTGAAGGAAACAGGATTTAGTGCTCCAATGTTGAATAACAAGGTCTTTTAGTATGATAAGTAGATAAGGCCAAAACAGGACTTCAAAGCTTGAGTAAGGAGCCACGCCAACATGGGGCCTGGAGATGCCTGGGGCTTCAATTAGATTATACCTGTCAGCTGAACACAGAAAAACACATCCATTGTCTCTCCCAGCCACTACGACTCCATTCTAGGATTATGGATTATGAGCACGCCTTTCGAGGTACAGACTCATGAAAAATATCTGCGTGATCCTGCAGACCTCGCGCATCTGACAGTTCGATTCCCGAGTCGGTGATGGCTCAGGGACCTGAGTTACAGAGATTGGGTCACTGTGGAGGGACAATCGGGCCATGTTTGATCTCCACACGACAGGCAAAACAAACTGCATTCACTGGTACCTCTCGTGTCCTGATCCGATTGTCCTGGAGAAAGTTACCCCCTTTCTTAGATATTGTGAATAAATTCTGCAGGGAGCTGAAGGGTGGAGATTATTAGCCCAACCTCTGACACCGAGGGGAGGAACCTAGCAGGTTTAAGAACTGTGAGTGCGTGGCAGACTCCCTCTATTCTCACAGAAGAACAAGACGATGATGATCTAAGAAGGAACAGGGGACAGATCTGCCAAGGGAGCAGCGGCACACGTCTTGGGGATTGTCCGGCAACTAAGATTCTTACCTGTGAACCGCAGAGTTCCCGGCATCCACATGCAACCTACAGCCTGGTAAAATTGACCTCTAGCTTAATACCTCTAAGCCTTGTACCACTATTGTTATATTTTACTCTGAGTGCAAAGCCACTGTAATTCCGTTGTATAGCTTACTGTATATTTCTATAATTAACTAGTGCGCCCTTAAGGAAATTAAACCATAAAATTAATTTTGGGCTGATGCTTTTACTCTGATTACGAATCTTAGAATACCCAGTGGGCAACAGGACATTCACCCCGGCGGCCATTTGCTCTAGGTGCAGTTCCCTTACTGACCTGAGAGATAAAGGGGGCACCAGAGAGCTGTGACTGTGTAGTTACGTCACATTGATGACGTGGGAGGAACCAGGTTTCCTTCACATTGGTGGCAGCGGTGGGATCAGAGTAATAGTGTGCGTGGGACCCCTGTTATGTTTCGGTAGCTGAGGAGTGCAGGTAAAAAAGGCAATACACCAGAGCAGTTGGAATCTATGAGATTGCAGTACCCTGACTAACCACACAACTAGAGGCAGCCGTGGAGCGTTCCTACGTTGGTCCTAGACGCCTCGTCACAGCCTGAGAAGCTAACTACACCTGAAGATAGATATAGGAAAGCTATCTGCCCCGGAGCAGAACCCCAAAGATAATAGAAAGCCCCCAAACATGTAACGGCGGTTAGACAAGATGAAATACTGACACAGACAGAAAATAGTATGAGCAAACGCTGGGGCCCAAACTAACTAAATAGAAAAGGATAGGAAGGGTACTTACTGCAATCCCAGAAAACCCTGAAAAGCGCCAACTCTACTAATTTCAAAAAATACCTGAGATCACACGACCTCTTCCACCTAAATTAGTTCAATGGTGTAACAAAAATCAAAACAGCAGCTGAGGCGCTTCCCACGGCTGTGGGGCGTCGGGACATGGCATAGCTTGCCTAGCTAGCCAATGCTCCCACGCCGCCAGTCCACGACGACGTGAGGCATGGGTCCCAGATGGTAAGAGAATGTGGACCCACTGGACCACGGAGGGAGACCCGGGCCTGCCCGGACTAGGGAAGGGCAGCGACCGGGATCCGT
This sequence comes from Oophaga sylvatica, assembly GCA_033576555.1. Taxonomy (NCBI): domain Eukaryota; kingdom Metazoa; phylum Chordata; class Amphibia; order Anura; family Dendrobatidae; genus Oophaga; species Oophaga sylvatica. Next base: position 453,004,136 of record JARQOD010000001.1, read on the forward strand.
GGCAGCTGAGCATGTGGGCAAGGTGGTGACCTGCAGGACTAGACAACACCGCACAACTTCAGGTAAGAAGAAACATAAAGTTTACTTAAAGAAACAAAGTAAATAAACATAACATAAGACCGGGCTCCCGATTCCGCACATCAGAGAAGGGTACACAACTCAGGATCACAGACGAGTGCTGGAGGACATCACGGGTAGATGCAGTCCAGGGTTATCTGGCACAGGCATACTTGGACGGCCTCTCTCTCAGGCCTTAGGCGTAGCACAGGCTCAGCAGGAGAACATCAGACACCGACCTCAGACAGACTTCAGACGATGGCGGGGTCATCACGGGTTGATGAAGTCCAGAATCATCTGGCACGGGCATACTAGTATGGCCACACTCTCAGGCCTCGGGCGTAGCACAGGCTCAGCAGGAGAACATCAGACACCGGCCCAGGACGAACGTCAGACGATGGCGGGTCATCACGGGTTGATGAAGTCCAGGGTCATCTGGCACGGGCATACTAGGACGGCCTCTCTCTCAGGCCTCAGGCGTAGCACAGGCTCAGCAGGAGAACATCAGACACCGACCCAGGACAGACGTCATCACAGGGAAGGGTAGACCAAGGAGGAACCGGCAGGACAGGCAGGTTGTCACGGCAAGTGACCAGGCAGTCTCTGGGACAGGCAGGTTGTCACGGCTAGTGACCAGGGCAATCTCTGGGACAGGCAGGTTGTCACGGCAAGTGACCAGGCAGGCAGGTTGTCACGGCAAGTGACCAGGGCAGGCAGGTTGTCACGGCAAGTGACCAGGCAGGCAGGTTGTCACGGCAAGTGACCAGGCAGGCAGGTTGTCACGGCAAGTGACCAGGGCAGGCAGGTTGTCACGGCAAGTGACCAGGGAGTCTCTGGGACAGGCAGGTTGTCACGGAAAGTGACCAGGGCAGTCTCTGGGACAGGCAGGTTGTCACGGCAAGTGACCAGGCAGTCTCTGGGACAGGCAGGTTGTCACGGCAAGTGACCAGGCAGTCTCTGGGACAGGCAGGTTGTCACAGTAAGTGACCAGGCAGTCTCTAGACAGGCAGCTTGTCACGGTAAGTGACCAGGCAGGCTCTAGACAGGCAGGTATATACGACCTGATATGGTGGAGCCTCCAGGTAGGCTGCAGTCGGATGGCAGATGATCGCTCCCAGGTGAGCAGGCAAGAGCCGGGGATCTCTGTAGATGATGTCCGAACTTCCGGATGGAACTGCAGTCGGATGGCAGATGATCGCTCCCAGGTGAGCAGGCAAGAGCCGGGGATCTCTGCAGATGATGTCCGAACTTCCGGATGGAGCTGCAGTCGGATGGCAGACAGGCAAGCCGACAGGTAACAGGCAGGAAACTGGAATCAGGAGCTGATGGCTGAAACAGAGTTAGACTGCACAAGAACAACAGGGACAGGGATTGGATCTCAGGGAGTCAGGAACACGGACAGGAACATGGATTGGATCTCAGGGAGTCAGGAACACGGATTGGGTCTCAGGGAGTCAGGAACACGGACAGGAACATGGATTGGATCACAGGAACACGGACTGGAACACAGGCCTCGGACTCCGGACATCTGGCAATGATCGGCAGGATCCGGACATCAGGCAGGAAGGATAGGATCCGGACATCTGGAAGTGGTCGTCGGACATCGGACATCAGGCCATGGTCATCAGGCATAGGATCCGGACATCTGGCAGCGACCTGAAAAGGAACCCCAGCGGTCTGGTGCAAGCGCCGCCAGGCTCAACGGGAGCTGGCCGGGGATTGCACAGAGGCTGAGCACAGAGTAACAGAAACTCAGCACACACCGGACTCCTCCTTCCAAGATGAACTCAGGTTATATAGCAAGGATTCACAGTCACTGACACAGGGTTCTGGACACAGCAGGATTTCAGGAACATAACACAGAGGACACAGTTCAGAAAGTCAGGTACAGGATGCGATCCAAGATCAGGGGTTCAGGTAATTAGACACAGCAGGAACAGGCCTGGATATACAGCCTCCAGGAACGGCGATCTGGGTAATCAGCCCCCAGCATAGGCGGAAACACAAGACACAATTCAGACATTCAGGTACCGGGTTTGATCCAGGATCAGGGAAAGACACAGCAGGAACAGGGAATCAGCTCTCCAGAGCTGAACAACTTCAGAGCAGGAGCTGAACACACAACCACATACGGCTAGGTTCAGGGATTCAGTGTGGATTCAATGCGAAGCTCTGGCCACGCCCACTAGGGCTGGGGAACTTTATATATGAGCTGCTTCACAGCGATAGGCTGGAGCAGTAACTCTAGTAAACACCCAATCCACATAAAAGCAGGACAGGTGTGGGCCGCGCCCCCTATGCAGAGCCAGACAGCACAACACAGAGGGAACCCAACAATGGCTGCTGCCAACCACGCAGTAAGTCATGCACCACTGCAGAGGACTTTTCAAGCTACGGACGGCTTTCACAGCAAGTCAGGAACCGCACATGCGGGCGGTCATGCAAAGCAGCGGAGCCACTCACGCAAGTACGGGTACGCAGCAGAGCCGGGAACTGAGCAGCATCCATATAGGTAACAGACAACAGTATCCCAGCTGGTTAGGGGGAAAGGAGCAAAAGGGTTAATGCAAAAAACATGCAAAGTAACGCTGGAAAACAAAGTACAGACAATACCAGCGTTACAGTATCCCCTCCTCAGGCCCCCTCTTCTGAAGACCCAAGTAAAAAAAAATTCCCCAGAAAAATTCACTTGGGTTTGGCGGTAAGTCCCATAGTTCACAATATGGCAGCAGAGTTAATAGCTCGAAAAGTCTGAACCGCTGACCAAGCGGGGAATCGAGCCATCTAGTCCACTTACCCTGTGGGGACCAAGTAGTCTAGTTCACACATCAGGTGGAGCTTGGAGAAAGTCCTGCAGACCGCACATGCTCAGCGGAGTCCATGGACAGAGCTTACTGAGGCGCTTCCCACGGCTGTGGGGCGTCGGGACATGGCATAGCTTGCCTAGCTAGCCAATGCTCCCACGCCGCCAGTCCACGACGACGTGAGGCATGGGTCCCAGATGGTAAGAGAATGTGGACCCACTGGACCACGGAGGGAGACCCGGGCCTGCCCGGACTAGGGAAGGGCAGCGACCGGGATCCGTGGCAGCTGAGCATGTGGGCAAGGTGGCGACCTGCAGGACTAGACAACACCGCACAACTTCAGGTAAGAAGAAACATAAAGTTTACTTAAAGAAACAAAGTAAATAAACATAACATAAGACCGGGCTCCCGATTCCGCACATCAGAGAAGGGTACACAACTCAGGATCACAGACGAGTGCTGGAGGACATCACGGGTAGATGCAGTCCAGGGTTATCTGGCACAGGCATACTTGGACGGCCTCTCTCTCAGGCCTTAGGCGTAGCACAGGCTCAGCAGGAGAACATCAGACACCGACCTCAGACAGACTTCAGACGATGGCGGGGTCATCACGGGTTGATGAAGTCCAGAATCATCTGGCACGGGCATACTAGTATGGCCACACTCTCAGGCCTCGGGCGTAGCACAGGCTCAGCAGGAGAACATCAGACACCGGCCCAGGACGAACGTCAGACGATGGCGGGGTCATCACGGGTTGATGAAGTCCAGGGTCATCTGGCACGGGCATACTAGGACGGCCTCTCTCTCAGGCCTCAGGCGTAGCACAGGCTCAGCAGGAGAACATCAGACACCGACCCAGGACAGACGTCATCACAGGGTAGACCAAGGAGGAACCGGCAGGACAGGCAGGTTGTCACGGCAAGTGACCAGGCAGTCTCTGGGACAGGCAGGTTGTCACGGCTAGTGACCAGGGCAATCTCTGGGACAGGCAGGTTGTCACGGCAAGTGACCAGGCAGGCAGGTTGTCACGGCAAGTGACCAGGGCAGGCAGGTTGTCACGGCAAGTGACCAGGCAGGCAGGTTGTCACGGCAAGTGACCAGGCAGGCAGGTTGTCACGGCAAGTGACCAGGGCAGGCAGGTTGTCACGGCAAGTGACCAGGGAGTCTCTGGGACAGGCAGGTTGTCACGGAAAGTGACCAGGGCAGTCTCTGGGACAGGCAGGTTGTCACGGCAAGTGACCAGGCAGTCTCTGGGACAGGCAGGTTGTCACGGCAAGTGACCAGGCAGTCTCTGGGACAGGCAGGTTGTCACAGTAAGTGACCAGGCAGTCTCTAGACAGGCAGCTTGTCACGGTAAGTGACCAGGCAGGCTCTAGACAGGCAGGTATATACGACCTGATATGGTGGAGCCTCCAGGTAGGCTGCAGTCGGATGGCAGATGATCGCTCCCAGGTGAGCAGGCAAGAGCCGGGGATCTCTGCAGATGATGTCCGAACTTCCGGATGGAACTGCAGTCGGATGGCAGATGATCGCTCCCAGGTGAGCAGGCAAGAGCCGGGGATCTCTGCAGATGATGTCCGAACTTCCGGATGGAGCTGCAGTCGGATGGCAGACAGGCAAGCCGACAGGTAACAGGCAGGAAACTGGAATCAGGAGCTGATTGCTGAAACAGAGTTAGACTGCACAAGAACAACAGGGACAGGGATTGGATCTCAGGGAGTCAGGAACACGGACAGGAACATGGATTGGATCTCAGGGAGTCAGGAACACGGATTGGGTCTCAGGGAGTCAGGAACACGGACAGGAACATGGATTGGATCACAGGAACACGGACTGGAACACAGGCCTCGGACTCCGGACATCTGGCAATGATCGGCAGGATCCGGACATCAGGCAGGAAGGATAGGATCCGGACATCTGGAAGTGGTCGTCGGACATCGGACATCAGGCCATGGTCATCAGGCATAGGATCCGGACATCTGGCAGCGACCTGAAAAGGAACCCCAGCGGTCTGGTGCAAGCGCCGCCAGGCTCAACGGGAGCTGGCCGGGGATTGCACAGAGGCTGAGCACAGAGTAACAGAAACTCAGCACACACCGGACTCCTCCTTCCAAGATGAACTCAGGTTATATAGCAAGGATTCACAGTCACTGGCACAGGGTTCTGGACACAGCAGGATTTCAGGAACATAACACAGAGGACACAGTTCAGAAAGTCAGGTACAGGATGCGATCCAAGATCAGGGGTTCAGGTAATTAGACACAGCAGGAACAGGCCTGGATATACAGCCTCCAGGAACGGCGATCTGGGTAATCAGCCCCCAGCATAGGCGGAAACACAAGACACAATTCAGACATTCAGGTACCGGGTTTGATCCAGGATCAGGGAAAGACACAGCAGGAACAGGGAATCAGCTCTCCAGAGCTGAACAACTTCAGAGCAGGAGCTGAACACACAACCACATACGGCTAGGTTCAGGGATTCAGTGTGGATTCAATGCGAAGCTCTGGCCACGCCCACTAGGGCTGGGGAACTTTATATATGAGCTGCTTCACAGCGATAGGCTGGAGCAGTAACTCTAGTAAACACCCAATCCACATAAAAGCAGGACAGGTGTGGGCCGCGCCCCCTATGCAGAGCCAGACAGCACAACACAGAGGGAACCCAACAATGGCTGCTGCCAACCACGCAGTAAGTCATGCACCACTGCAGAGGACTTTTCAAGCTACGGACGGCTTTCACAGCAAGTCAGGAACCGCACATGCGGGCGGTCATGCAAAGCAGCGGAGCCACTCACGCAAGTACGGGTACGCAGCAGAGCCGGGAACTGAGCAGCATCCATATAGGTAACAGACGACAGTATCCCAGCTGGTTAGGGGGAAAGGAGCAAAAGGGTTAATGCAAAAAACATGCAAAGTAACGCTGGAAAACAAAGTACAGACAATACCAGCGTTACAGCAGCCACTGAAAAAACTGGAAAAAGCAAAAGTACAAACATCAGTGGCTGAACAAAACTGAGAGGGCAGAAGCCCCCGGAGGGGACCCTGAAGGCCCCCACAGAAGTGCAGGACAAAATGCAAAAATATAGCACAAACACAAAAGAAGAAAATGTCTTATCTGTTAGCAGGAGATGCAGACACGACACAGCAGGCTACAAGGGAAACTGGAATAAAGGATTCAGACCAGAACAATTGATCACCGGCAACCCTGATGGGAAGGTAACTCCCTTATATAAGACCAGTCAGTAACACCTGATTCCCATTCCTCACAATCTTCACTGAACAGACCCGTACCGCTTGTAACCACCAGAGGGAGTCTCTGCTCAGAACTCATCTCAAACCCATTCACAACAGACCCCTACTCGTAGACACTAAAGGCTACCAGCGGTAACTTTCACTGCTGGGGACTTAAGGTCAGCCCAGCACTAGACGGTCAGCATGTAAATATAATAAGTTGTGTGCAAGGTCAAAGTTGCAGCTGTGACAGTAACCAGAGGTTCCCAAGATGGCGGAAGGCACCAGGAATAAGACAAAGGGGTAGGCCAATGCCATGGTCTATGAGGAGGTCGATACCGATGAAGGCGAGGGGGAGCTCAGCCAGGGCTCCCCAAGGAGCCAAACCCCCGTGCTCAGTCCCGCAGTGAACTGTCCACCACCTGCCTGTCCCAGCCTGTCCAGATCGGAGGCCCTTTTCCAAGCAGCTATGGCACAGCTCGAGGCTGGTAATGATGCCGCCCATGACAGACTCCTGGTGGCGGCAGAGAAAGCAGGGGAGTGTGAGCAAGCGGCGGCAGAGAAAGCGGCAAAGAGTGAGCATACAGAACGTGTGCTGCAGGCTGCAGAACGCCATGAAGCTGCGGAGCTCTGGCACCGACTGGAGATAGCTCAGCACAGGCTCCCGCTGGACGCTCCAGCCCCACCAGAGACCAAGGCTTCCAAGGGCTGGGCGGAGGACTTTCCCTTGCTTGAAAAGGATGGAGACCTGGATTCCTTTCTGCTGGCCTTTGGGAGAACCTGCCTCCAACACCATCTGGCCCTGAATCAGTGGGCAAGGTACAAGCCATGCACTGACACTACACACACAGGACTCACAGTGAGGACAGGTGAGGAGACTGCGTGGGAGAGCTCCGAGGTGGAGGGAGGGGCTGCTATGGGCAGTGTAGGGCCCCTAAGGGAATCCAGCCTGCTGAGTCTAGCTCCTCTGCAGAAAGAGGAACAAGCCATGGGGGGAGGGGGCGTCCCGGGAGAGGAGCCACCAGTTAAGACCCCAGGGCAGGAGTTCCCCACATCCGGGATGTCAGGAAGCCAGGGAAGTTTGCCTGACCCGGCGACTTGGTCAGGGGCTGAGGGGAAGCAGGCGCTACCCTTGATCTCAGCGGTCGTGGCCGCTGTTACCAGGAGTGGGAGCGCCGAAGCCCAAGGAGCCTCGCAGAGGTCTGACGGTTTCCCCCTCTCCGACCAAGTGACTGCCGAGTCACACAGCGACCAGGACACAGATCCCGGGAAGCTGACAGAGGACGTGGCAGATGTGGCAGTTTCGTCAATTCTTGCCACATCAAGTCAGGGATTTCAGGCAGCGTTGGAAGCTAACACTAGCCTGAAAGCTCTCAAGGAGCAGGTGGCACAGACTCCCCTGGAGTCTGACCACGAGCGAGTGGTCTGGGACCGGGTAACGGTCCAGCAGGGTTCACCAGTTAGGTACTCAATTTTTTTTGTACATGTCACTTTATTGTCTGTGTCACCAGCACTCTTTTGCACATTTTTTCTGTTGTCTAATTAACTACCTCTATCTTCAGCAACCACTATACACTCCGTTCCTGGGCAATTGGATGTTTGTATGATGCACCAGCCAAGGGTCATATAGGAGATAATAGGGTTCAGCCGTCATGGAGCGGGGGCGCCAATCTCGATTGTGTTTAGGGTGCCAACCTCCGCTGGTGGGTAGTTACTCATCAGGGTTCCAATTGTAGGACCATATTAGGTGGCACGGTTGGTTGTTGTTTTTCTGTGTGATTGTCTTGTTTTATATTAGTCATAATAAAGGTTACATTTTATCTGATATGAAAATGACGTAAGGTTCCTTCATAGTACTTCAATTTTTTGACCTTGCTCCTCTATATAACTTTAAATACCTCCATGCCTAGCGTGACAGATACAGACACACATTGCAAAGATTGAGTCAACTTCTCCCCTTTTTATTTGGTGTGATTTTCATATTGCCCACACCTGTTACTTGTCACCGATGAGTTTGAATGGGCATGACATTCTTGAAACAAAATTATTTACCCACAATTTTGGAAACGTGTCAACATTTTTTTCTGGTCCATTTCTGGAATTTTGTAACAAGCTGGGTGGTGCAACCACTGTGCCATGCTCCAAGGAAAGTCTGGAGGGGCATAACTAGGTGCCTCACCAGGTCCGGTCCCGGATACATGGCAGCTGACGATTCAGTGATTCGAGGAGAGATGAAGGAGCTGGGACCAAGTACTGCACCAGGCCTGACCTCAGTTGGATGGCAGCTGACCCCCAAGGAACTGGAAGCAACGTTGACAGACTGGGCAAGTCCTGACTGGCACGGCTGGTACAGTGTCTGGCACAGGTGCAGGCAGGCATAGCTGACGGACAGGCAGGCAGACAGGCACGGCTGATAGACACGCACACTGACACAGCTGATAGTCACAGGCAGGCAAATGGCACGGCTGATAGACAAGCAGACGGACACATCTGATAGAAAGGCAGGCAGGCAAAAACAGCTGATAGGCAGGTGGACACGGCTGATAGGCAGGCATTCGTTCACGGCTGAAAGGCAGGTGGGCACGGCTGATAGACAGGCAGATGAAATGGCTGATAGGCAAGTGGGCACGGAAGATAGGCAAGCGGGCATGGAAGATAGGCAGGCAAGTGGGTAGGGCTGATAGACAGTCAGGTTGGCGAGCACAAATGGTATACAAGAGACAAGTACTGGGAGAAATACTTAATTTTCTAGAACAATTTCAGGGGTGCAACACTTCCAACCAGAACTGTACATGTATATATATGTGTGTGTGTGTGTGTGTCTTCATACATTTGCTTATCAATTTAAGCTTATTCAGGCACATAGCTCAATTACTTGTGTTTGTAATTAGCCTTAGAGGGTACATTACTTTGAATGATAATGGAATTCTATGTTGGGTTATTAAGAGATTCATGTTTTCTGCTCATCGCTATAAATTTAGTAGACATGTATCGCAGAACTGTGATTATGAGGTTTGTGCTAGAAAAAAATTGTTAAATCAAAAAGAGAACTAATGCAGTGTGGAACAGCAATACACAGAAGATTCCTTCCTCTGTCTTCGGATCCTGCTATGAATCACATCAAGCTAAGATTGAAAGCAAATTTAGGGTATGTGCACACAGATTGTATTTTCCAAAGGATTTAATTGCAGAAATATTACAGATTTGTCCCAAATTTGCGACACAAATGGTGAAAGCTGTGGCGAAATTCATAGCAAAAATGCATATGGCATATTGGAAATTTGCAGCTTTGGTCAATTTGCGCAGATTTTCTCTGTAGTGTGTGAATGAGATTTCATGAAATATCATTAACAATGCTTGTGCTGTAATACAGGCCAGATTCTGAGCACAAAAAAATCCTAATGAAAAATCTACTGCATATACACCCTTTGGGAACATGCCATAAGATATGCTAAAGAGTCAGGCAGACATCTATTTTTGATGCAGAAACTGTACGGTGATATAAAGAGTCCCTTCTAGTCTGTACTGCAGGATCTAGATACTACATGTGCTGTTTTAGACTACTGCTAAGAGACCACGTATTCTTTTGGAGCAATATTTCTTTCATATTGAAGTCACATATTCTTCATGAATATTCCATATATGTTTTCATGTATAATGTAAAAAATAAATAAAAGTAATTATTGAATCAAAAAATAAATTAATTAAGTTGATCCAATCTTTTGAATTTCAAATTATCTAGGTTCATCAAAGTGTTCCCAAAAAATTGACTTGCAGTAAAAGAATTCACTACAAGTCTCAGGTACTGCACTTACCCTAAAAAGATGAGTTTCACATTCTGATATCCCCTATGACTGTATCTAGCCAATTTCAATGCCATTAACCCAAATACAGCCTAAGTAATGTCTAAGAGATGTTACCATAGAAATGGATGGTAACTCAATAGTAACTAACAGCCCATTTTACAACACAATGCACTGAGACTTTTCATAGTTTTTTCAAATAAAAAAAGTCCAAAAATTATCCCTCTTAGTCATTTATAATCAGAGAACATTCTGTGCAGAATAATGGCTCAAATTGATGGTGTCACCATTAATGGTAATATTATTCTGCTGTGACTGAGGCAAGGGATGTGCTATATCTTCTATAATACCCCTGCTTCCAACCACTAATATGTCAAAGGAGTCCAATTGCGGTCTGTGTTTGGTATTGATACTGCCTACATGATTAATGCCATTGGTGACTGCACTTCTGCTACTGCTAGCAGATCCTCCTACTTAGCTGTGGTAGGTATTTTTCTTTTACACTGCCATGTCCATTGCCACTTTTTCTTCTACCATACATGTTTTACAATAAAATTATTAACTTTTGATAATCTCTTCAACCCCAATTATCCAACCCATAGACATAACAAGAAATTCTAGATAGGTAGGTAAACGTTCAAAACGAAAGCAGACTGCAGTATAGGTGTAGCTTGTACGGTTGTCAAATTGGACTAGACATGCGCAGTTAAATAGTATTTTTTTTTCAACAAAATTCAACCCCATTCCCAAAGATTTAAAAATAAGAAATATTAGGTAGGTATACAATAAAAAGTCCAGCAACTCTAACAGGGCGCTATATTGATGCAGCATACACAGATGTAAAATTTAAATAATAAAAGAGATATAGAAAAAATGCACACATATACTTTGTGAGGTAGACAGTAGTGATGAGCGAATGTGCTTGGATAAGGTGTTATCCGATCATGCTCTGGTGCTAATCGAGTGTCTGGGGCATGCTCAAATAATATGTTCGAGCCCACGGCTGCATGTCTCGTGGCTCTTCGACAGCTGCAACACATAGATTGCCTGTTTGTTAGGCTGCAACATTCCCAGCTTAGACTTTTATACAGGCTTTTATTACGCAATACTCATTTGTTGTGAATGTGCTAGAAATGAATTCTGAGCAGAAGCTCCCTCTGGTGGTTACAAACAGTACTGAACTATCCAATGAAGATTGTGAAGATTGGCGATCAGGTGTTACTGACTGGTCTTATATAAGGGAGGTTCCCTCCAATCAGGGTTGCCGGTGATCAATTGTTCTGGTCTCATCTTTGATTCCTGTTCACTTTGTAGCTTGCTGTTTCGTGCCTGCATCTTCTGCTAACAGATAAGACATTTTCTTCTTTTAGTTTTTTGTGCTTGCTTTTTGCATTTTGTCCTGCACTTCTGTGGGGGTCTGCCGGGTCCCCTCCGGGGGCTTGTGCTCCTCTCAGTTTAGTTCAGCCACTGTTGTTTGTTCATTTGCCTTTTCCAGTTTTTTCAGTGGCTGCTGTTTAGTTTTGTTACACCAGAGAACTAATTTAGGTGGTAGAGGTCGTGTGATCTCAGGTGTTTTTGTAATTAGTAGAGTTGGTACTTTTCAGGGTTTTTTGGGATTGCAGTAAGTGTCCTTCCTATCCTTTTCTATTTAGGAAGTTTGGGCCCCAACGTTTGCTCATACTATTTTCTGTCTGTGTCTGTATTTTCCTCTTGTCTAACCGCCATTACATGTTTGGGGGCTTTCTATGTTCTTTGGGGATCTGCTCCGGGGCAGATAGTTTTCCTCTTTCTGTCTTTAGGTGTAGTTAGCTTCTCAGGCTGTGACGAGGCGTCTAGGACCATCGTAGGTACGTTCCACGGCTGCCTTTAGTTGTGGTGGTTAGTCAGGGTACTGCAATCCCATAGATTCCAACCTCTCTGGTGTATTTCCTTTTTTGTCTGCTCTCCTCAGCTACCAAATCATAACACTCATTGGCTGTGCTATACCTTGTGATTTGAATAGTTTTAAAGCATTGTGGATAAATTTGTGCCCCTTCGAGGTCATGTCAATCTTCTGTCGCTAAGGCAAATGTCTGAAAGGTGTACAAGGACGGCGGTCAATTTTGTTTGAGGAGAGGGCAATTTGCTTGAATTAGTTCAAAAATTTATGAAAAATGTCGGAACCTGCAAATTTTATAAAATTAGTCTTGAATTTGCACTGAATTTATGTCATTATGTCTAGTTGTAGAGGATAAGAAAAACATTGTTATTTTCTCTATAAACAGCACACCATATGTCCATGGTTTGTTTGGGTATTGGGTCTGAGCTGCAATACATTATACAACCTGTGAACAGATGTGGCAAAGGTTCAGGAAAATGTTTTTTTGCAATGCTTTATAACCTCTTTAATGTCTCATAATACAAACATGTCTATTCCATATTCCACATGCCCTATTTATAAGTATTACAAATGTGAATAACTATATTGAAAATAAACTGATTACATGGACCACTGCTGCTTTTTAATCTGGTGTGACAGACTTCAATTAACCCCTTACTGACAGAGCCAATTTGGTACTTATTGACCAAGTCAATTTTTACAATTCTGACCACTGTCACTTTATGAAGTTATAGCTCTGGAACGCTTCAATGTATCCACTGATTATGAGATTTTTTTGTGACATATTGTACTTCATGTTAGTGGTAAAATTTCTTCAATATAACTTGCATTTACTTATGAGAAAAACGGAAATTTGGCAAAAATTTAGCAATTTTCAAAATTTTTATTTTTTGTGCCTTTAAATCAGAGAGTCATATCTGACTCTATGATTAAGAGAGCTTTTCATGCACCAGAAAAGTGTCAGATGTTTGTTATGTATTTAACTTGGTTTGATATGCTGAAATAAATTTTTTTTCTATTATTCCTTGGTTGGAGTGCTTTCACTTCCTCCTTCCTTCCAATTTTTGCTGTGCTCACCAGCGGATAGAGCACCCACCCAGTTTTTGAATTGGACTCTACGTACTCAATCATTGCCTGGATAGCGTCTGTAGCTCTGTACCTCTCTCTACTACTCATATCGCACAAAAAAGTTAATAAATAACATTTCCTACAAGCCTACTTTACATCAGCACAATTTTGGAAACATAATTTTTTTGTTAGGAAGTTATAAGGGTTAAAAGTTGACCAGCGATTTCTCATTTTTACAACAAAATTTGCAAAACCATTTTTTTAGGGACCATGTCACAGGCAGCTAACTGCTCCTACCCCCCATGGCCTGTAGTCATATTGAAGAAAACAGGATTTAGTGCTCCAATGTTGAATAACAAGGTCTTTTAGTATGATAAGTAGATAAGGCCAAAACAGGACTTCAAAGCTTGAGTAAGGAGCCACGCCAACATGGGGCCTGGAGATGCCTGGGGGCTTCAATTAGATTATACCTGTCAGCTGAACACAGAAAAACACATCCATTGTCTCTCCCAGCCACTACGACTCCATTCTAGGATTATGGATTATGAGCACGCCTTTCGAGGTACAGACTCATGAAAAATATCTGCGTGATCCTGCAGACCTCGCGCATCTGACAGTTCGATTCCCGAGTCGGTGATGGCTCAGAGACCTGAGTTACAGAGATTGGGTCACTGTGGAGGGCCAATCGGGCCATGTTTGATCTCCACACGACAGGCAAAACAAACTGCATTCACTGGTACCTCTCGTGTCCTGATCCGATTGTCCTGGAGAAAGTTACCCCCTTTCTTAGATATTGTGAATAAATTCTAAAGGGAGCTGAAGGGTGGAGATTATTAGCCCAACCTTTGACACCGAGGGGAGGAACCTAGCAGGTTTAAGAACTGTGAGTGCGTGGCAGCCTCCCTCTACTCTCACAGAAGAACAAGACGATGATGATCTAAGAAGGAACAGGGGACAGATCTGCCAAGGGAGCAGCGGCACACGTCTTGGGGATTGTCCGGCAACTAAGATTCTTACCTGTGGACCGCAGAGTTCCCGGCATCCACATGCAACCTACAGCCTGGTAAAATTGACCTCTAGCTTAATACCTCTAAGCCTTGTACCACTATTGTTATATTTTACTCTGAGTGCAAAGCCACTGTAATTCCGTTGTATAGCTTACTGTATATTTCTGTAATTATCTAGTGCGCCCTTAAGGCAATTAAACCATAAAATTAATTTTGGGCTGATGCTTTTACTCTGATTACGAATCTTAGAATACCCAGTGGGCAACAGGACATTCTCCCCGGCGGTCATTTGCTCTAGGTGCAGTTCCCTTACTGACCTGAGAGATAAAGGGGGCACCAGAGAGCTGTGACTGTGTAATTACGTCACATTGGTGACGTGGGAGGAACCAGGTTTCCTTCACATTGGTGGCAGCGGTGGGATCAGAGTAATAGTGTGCGTGGGACCCCTACTCGTAGACACTAAAGGCTACCAGCGGTAACTTTCACTGCTGGGGACTTAAGGTCAGCCCAGCACTAGACGGTCAGAGTGTAAATATAATAAGTTGTGTGCAAGGTCAGAGTTGCAGCTGTGACAGTAACCAGAGGTTCCCAAGATGGCGGAAAGCACCAGGAATAAGACAAAGGGGGAGGCCAATGCTATGGTCTATGAGGAGGTTGATACCGATGAAGGCGAGGGGGAGCTCAGCCAGGGCTCCCCAAGGAGCAAAACCCCCGTGCTCAGTCCCGCAGTGAACTGTCCACCACCTGCCCGTCCCAGCCTGTCCAGATCGGAGGCCCTTTTCCAAGCAGCTATGGCACAGCTCGAGGCTGGTAATGATGCCGCCCATATCAGACTCCTGGTGGCGGCAGAGAAAGCAGGGGAGTGTGAGCAAGCGGCGGCAGAGAAAGCGGCAGAGAGTGAGCATACAGAACGTGTGCTGCAGGCTGCAGAACGCCATGAAGCTACGGAGCTCTGGCACCGACTGGAGATGGCTCAGCACAGGCTCCCGCTGGACGCTCCAGCCCCACCAGAGACCAAGACTTCCAAGGGCCGGGTGGAGGACTTTCCCTTGCTTGAAAAGGATGGAGACCTGGATTCCTTTCTGCTGGCCTTTGGGAGTACCTGCCTCCAACACCATCTGGCCCTGGATCAGTGGGCAAGGTACAAGCCATGCACTGACACTACACACACAGGACTCACAGTGAGGACAGGTTAGGAGACTGCGTGGGAGAGCTCCGAGGTGGAGGGAGGGGCTGCTATGGGCAGTGTAGGGCCCCTAAGGGAATCCAGCCTGCTGAGTCTAGCTCCTCTGCAGAAAGAGGAACAAGCCATGGGGGGAGGGGGCGTCCTGGGAGAGGAGCCACCAGTTAAGACCCCAGGGCAGGAGTTCCCCACATCCGGGATGTCAGGAAGCCAGGGAAGTTTGCCTGACCCGGCGACTTGGTCAGGGGCTGAGGGGAAACAGGCGCTACCCTTGGTCTTAGTGGTCGTGGCCGCTGTTACCAGGAGTGGGAGCGCCGAAGCCCAAGGAGCCTCGCGAGGTCCGACGGTTTCCCCCTCTCCGACCAAGTGACTGCCGAGTCACACAGCGGCCAGGACACAGATCCCGGGAAGCTGACAGAGGACGTGGCAGATGTGGCAGTTTCGTCAATTCTTGCCACATCAAGTCAGGGATTTCAGGCAGCGTTGGAAGCTAACACTAGCCTGAAAGCTCTCAAGGAGAAGGCGGCACAGACTCCCCTGGAGTCTGACAACGAGCGAGTGGTCTGGGACCGGGTAACGGTCCAGCAGGGTTCACCAGAGGCGTGGCCCAGGGACCGACAGTTAGTGGTACCCTATCCGTTCAGGGCAGAATTGTTATGGATCGCACATGAGATTCCCATGGCCGGACACCTAGGGATCGTTACAACCAGGGCCAGGCTAGCTCAGCATTTCTACTGGCCTGGAATGAGGACCGTGGTGACTGCCTACTGCAGTTCGTGTGACTCCTGTCAGAGGGCGGGGAAGGCGGGGCAGCGCCTCAAAGCCCCAGTAGTAACTCTGCCCATCATCGAAGAGCCTTTCTCGAGGGTGGCTGTGGATCTCATTGGACTTCTGTCCACTCCCAGCCATTACGGGAAATGCTTCATACTAACGGTAGTGGACGATGCCATCCGGTATCCGGAAGCGGTAGCTTTGTCGTCCATTCGGGCCAACAAAGTGGCCACTGCCTTACTGGAGATTTTCTCCAGAGTGGGGTTTCCCCAGGAATTGCTCACCGACCGAGGGACCCAGTTCATGTCGCAGCTGATGGAGTCTCTCTGTAAGCAGATACAGGTGCAACATCTGGTAGCCAGCCCGTATCACCCACAGACCAATGGCCTGTGTAAGCAGTTCAATGGCACCTTAAAGCAGATGCTGGAGATGTTGGTCGACTCCTACGGAGAGACTGGGAGCGGTATCTCCCACACCTGCTGTTTGCCTACAGGGAGGTCCCACAGGCCTCAATAGGGTTCTCCCCCTTTGAGCTCCTGTACGGGCGACGTGTACGGGGGCCCCTTGCTTTGGTGAAGGAAGCATGGGAAGGTTATTTGGCCACTCCTGGAGTGTCGGTCATTGAGTATGTTGTGCGCTTCCGGGACCGAATGATGGCCTTGACATGGCTGGTGCATGGCAATATGGCCCAAGCCCAGGCTGACCAGAAGCGGTTGGTATGATCAGAATGCTTGTGAGTGGACCTACCAGGTGGTCAAAAGGTGTGGGTACTGGTCCCCATATCTCAAAACAAGCTTTAGGCGGCCTGGGAGGGTCCATACCTCGTGCACCAGCAGCTCAATGCCGTCACCTATCTGGTCACCCTGGACCATGACCGTGGAAGGAGGAAGGCCTTCCATGTGAACATGATGAAGGCCCATCATGAGCGGGAGGCTTGTGCCCACCCAGTGTGCAACCTTCCCAAGGAAGGAGAGGCAGAAACCCTCCTGGATCTGCTCACCCAAGCCAAGGCGGGTGGATCCATCGAGGATGTGGGGGTTGGCCACCAGCTCTCGGAGGACCAACGTTCCCAGCTGGGGGTCACCCTACACCCCTTTCGGGAGCTGTTCAGCAGCCTGCCTGGAAGGACTGAGACAGCCGTCCATGACGTGGACAACCGCAATCACCCCCCGATCCGGTGTTCAGCATATCGGGTCTCTCTTGAGGTGCAGCAGCAAATGCGCCAAGAGATAGACGAGATGCTGAAGCTGGGGGTGATCCAAGCGTCCTCAACCCTAAAAAGGACCGAACTACGCGGTTCTGTGTGGACTACGGGGACTCAACGCTGTGACGGTCACCGATGCGTACCCAATGCCGCGCATCGATGACCTGCTCGATCAGCTGGCCGAGGCCAGGTACCTGACCATCATGGATCTGAGCAGGGGGTATTGGCAGATTCCCCTGACCCCTGGGTCACGGAAACGCTCTGCCTTTACCACCCCATTCGGACTGTACAAGTCCACGGTGATGCCCTTCGGCATGAAGAATGCCCCTGCCACTTTTCAGCGGATGGTCAACACGCTGCTCGAGGGACTGGAAGGGTATGCGACTGCGCACATGGATGACATTGCCATCTTTAGTCCCACCTGGGAGGATCACCTAGAGTACCTGGCGCAGGTGCTCGGGCGGATCCTGCGTGCAGGCTTGACCATTAAGCCGGAAAAATGCCAGCTGGGTATGAGTGAGGTCCACTACCTGGGACAAACCGGGTAGGTGGGGGAGCTCTGAAGCCAGAGCCTGGGAAGGTGGATGCCATCGCATCCTGGCCCACCCCTAGGACCAAGAAGCAGGTGATGTCCTTCTGCTGGGTACTATGGGAGGTAAGTTCCACACTATAGTGCCCTGGCCAAGCCCCTGACGGACCTCACCAAGAAAAAGCTGCCTGTCGCAGTCGACTGGACAGTCGCCTATAAGACAGCTTTCCAGGCACTCAAGACTGCCCTTTCTAGCTCTCCTGTACTACAGGCAGCCGACTTCACGCGGCCGTTCTTAGTGCTCAGCCAGGTCGACACGGCGGGCCATGAACACCCCGATTTGTACCTGAGCCGGAAGCTCCTGCCGAGGGAAGTGGCATATTCCACGATGGAAAAGGAATGTCTGGCAATTGTGTGGGCCCTGCAGCGTCTGCAGCCATACTTGTACGGACGCCATTCACCATAGAAACAGACCACAACCCCCTCAGCGGGTTACACACGGTCTCTGGGACGAATGGGAGGTTGCTACGCTGGAGACTCGCTCTCCAGCAGTACCACTTCACCATTCGCCACAAAAGAGGCAGCGGCCATGGTAATGCTGATGGGTTGTCCCGGCAAGGAGAGGGTGCGGAAGGGTGCATGGGGAACACAGGAATGTGATACCTCCTAGCGCCCTCTAAAGTAGGGAGGTGTGATGAAGGAACAGCCACCATCTTGGATATGGGGCATAATGCTCGCCTCATGTCTGAGCTTGGCCTGTCCCAGGTGCCATTTTGTCTGAGTTCACAGAGTCACAGGCAGCTAACTGCTCCTACCCCCCATGGCCTGTAGGCATATTGAAGAAAACATGATTTAGTGCTCCAATGTTGAATTTCAAGGTCTTTTAGTATGATAAGTAGATAAGGCCAAAACAGGACTTCAAAGCTTGTGTAAGGAGCCATGCTAGCATGGGGCCTGGAGATGCCTGGGGGCTTCAATTAGATTATACCTGTCAGCTGAACACAGAAAAACACATCCATTGTCTCTCCCAGCCACTACTACTCGATTCTAGGATTATGAATTATGAGCACGCCTTTCGAGGTACATACTCTGCGGGAACCTGCGGACCTCACGCATCTGACAGTGTGACTCCCGAGTCGGTGATGGAGGGCCAATCGGGCCATGTTTGATTTCCATGCGACAGGCAAAACAAACTGCATTCACTGGTACCTCTCGTGTCCTGATCCGTTCATCCTGGAGAAAGTTACCCTCTTTCTTAGATATTGTGAATAAATTCTGCAGGGAGCTGAAGGGTGGAGATTATTAGCCCACCCTCTGACACCGAGTGGAGGAACCTAGCAGGTTTAAGAACTGTGAGCGCATGGCAGACTCCCTCTATTCTCACAGAAGAACAAAACGATGATTATCTAAGAAGGAACAGGGGACAGACCTGCCAAGGGAGCAGCGCCACATTTCTTGGGGACTGTCCGGCAACTAAGATTCTTACCTGTGGACCGCAGAGCTCCAGGCGTCCACATGCAACCTACAGCCTGGTAAAATTGACCTCTAGTTTAATACCTCTAAGCCTTGTACCATTATTGTTATATTTTACTCTGACTGCAAATCCACTGCAATTCCGTTGTATAGCTTACTGTATATTTCTGTAATTGTCTAGTGTGCCCTTAAGGCAATTAAACCATAAAACTTATTTTGGGCTGATGCTTTTACTCTGATTACGAATCTTAGAATACCCTGTGGGCAACAGGACATTCTCCCCGGCGATCATTTGCTCTAGGTGCAGTTCCCTTACTGACCTGAGAGACAAAGGGGCGCCGGAGAGCTGTGACTGTGTAGTTATGTCACATTGGTGACGTGGGAGGAACCGGGTTTCCTTCACAATCGGGAAAAGTCGGAGGTCCGACTGAAACACGAAACCCAATGCAAGTCAATGGGGAAGCAAAGTCGGCAGGGAGTGGAGGACAGTAAACACACCTACAGTGCCCATTTCAATGCCAACTACATCAATTCTTATTACTTAAGCTTGTCAACCTTAATTTACTTTATAATAATAGTTACGCATTGAAAACTGGGGGTTAGTTGGCTAAAGTTGTGGGGGGGGTAGGGCTGGCTCCAGGTTTTCGTGTGCCCCGGGCCAAAGAGTGTCAGTGGGCCCCTTTAACACACACCACAATTCATGATGCTCCGATACGGCAGAGAAATATAGTTATAGTACAATGACAAATACTTCACTTCTTATATTACATGACTGATATCTATTTTAAATTCTACAATAGCTCAAAAACCGGACAGTATAATCCTCCACAAGTATTTCCAAAAAAAAGGGTATTTTAATGTCCACACAGTATCCACTGGTGTCTAAACAGATAACGCTGGGTATACAGATTCCAACAATAAGTATTTTAACGTTTCGGCTAAAAAGCCTTCTTCAAAACATAAATCTGTTCCTGCAAGAAATGAATAACCAAGTGTACCGATGGCAAAATACTGGCAATTTCAGAAATCGTCGGTTTCCAAGACGAGGCTACAGTCCTATATCTACCAGCTCAGACAGCGATTTCGGACCAACCCGTTCATCTTTTTTAGAACAGCGCCAATCTCGGCCATTCAGAGGAAGACGAAGAGGGGGAGGAACAAGCGGCTTCAGCACCAGCACGGACCCTCACACGATGACAACTCGCTCCAAGGTATGGAAATGTCCAACATTGTCTACAACATTTCCTCCCAATGCCTTTCCCCCTCGGAGATGACTTTATTGCAGAAAGGACTGACATTCTATCCAGTACCACACTTTAGTACTTTCCTTCTTGATCAAGAACTGTCACGGTTCTTTAGAACACTACGACTGAAGGCTCATTTTGCTAGTGGGCCGCCACCGGTGGACACTGTTCCATTACCGGTGAAAACTAAGTTTTCACTTCGGACTCTAGGTTTAAAAATGTCTAGCAATTTTCAACCACCTCGATTTTACCACCCTGTTGAAACCTATATTGATTTGGTCAATAGAGATATAAAAGGCGTCCTGGAAGGTATTGGAAAGGGTGAAATGTGTGTGAAGAACAATTTGTCTAGGGAGGAATATAGATCTTTGAATTCTCTAAGGACTAATTGTAATTTGATTATCAAACCAGCAGATAAAGGTGGTTCCATTGTGGTTTTGGACCGCACTTACTATGTGGAGGAGATTATGTCGCAATTGGGGGATTCTAACACCTACACACCCATATCTGGCAATCCCACCTTCGATATAGCCAGAGAGATTGAGCAGGTGATTAGTCATTATAAGGACATGGACGTTATCGATGATAAACTTGGAGATTTTCTTCATAAGTCACATCCGGTCATCCCGGTTTTTTATACTCTTCCAAAAATACACAAAAACCTACATAGACCTCCAGGCAGGCCCATTGTTGCCTCTACCAACTCCATACTTTCACCGTTGGCTATTACACTAGACAGCATTTTATCCCCATTGATCTCAAATATACGATCTGTTCTGAAAGACACCACACATTTCCTAACTTCTTTGAGAACCCTAGGCAATTTACCTACAGGGGCCTTCTTGGTTACTATGGACGTTAATAGTCTTTATACTAGCATCGAACATCAGGATGGAATTAACTCGTCAGTAAAATTTCTTTCTCGGCATACAGACTTCTCTGATCACCAAATTAATTTTTGCAAAGACATCATGTCGATTATTTTGACAAAAAACTTTTTTCTTTTTGGAGATCAGTTTTACATACAAAAAAGGGGCACCGCTATGGGTTCTAACATGGCACCCCCATATGCTAATATCTATATGGGGGACTTTGAGGACTCATTTGTCTATTCACATCCGTCTTTTCTTTATGTAACTATTTGGAAACGATTTATTGATGATATTTTCTTCATTTGGACGGGGGATGAAGAAGGTCTTCTTCATTTCTTTAATGATTTAAATACCTCCAGACAGGGGTTAACATTTACTATCAACTACAATCATCACACAATCAATTTCCTTGACACCACCATCATTGTCAATAGTGAAGGGGTGATTGAAACTGATTTGTTCACTAAACCGACGGATAGGAATAGCCTCCTCTTACATTCCAGTTGTCACCCTAGTCACATTAAGAAAGCGCTGCCCAAGTCTCAACATTGTAGAATAGACAGGATTGTTTCTAACCCGGAACATCGAACTCTGAGACACCAGGAGATGGACAAGAAAATTGTGGACAGGGGTTACCCTGCTTCCTCTGTATACCATCAGGGACAAACGACCATTAGATCAGATAGACTTATCTCAAAAGATCGGATTCCTTTTGTAAGGACATTTTATCCATACAATTATCGTATTAATAAATGTCTTTTCAGACATTGGGGAATCCTCCGTAGCTCATATCCTAATATTCCGGCATTCTCTAATGAGATTCTGGTATGTAATAAGAGAAGTCAGAATGTGAAAAACCATTTAGTCAGAGCAGATATAGGGTCTTTCAGAAGGAGTACATCACAGAGCTTTTTATCTACACCCAGGAAAGGCACTTTTCCATGCTTAAGATGTCTTCAATGCTCTAACGTTAGTAAAGGGGACTCCTTCACTCACCCTCGCTCCGAAACGCTGCTTCCCTATTAATGGTCACTTTACATGTGATTCGTCTTACGTTGTTTACCTCATAAAATGTCCTTGTGGTTTGGATTATGTAGGGGAGACAACACAACACATACGTGATAGGATTTCACAACATAAGTCCATGATTCGATGTGGACGGGTATGTCTCCCCATCCCCTCTCATTTCATTCAGCATAAACACAATGTTGCACAGTTGAAATTCCAGGTCATTGATCATGTCCCTGCTCTGAGAAGGGGTGGTGACAGGATTAAGATTCTTAAGGAACGTGAATCATTTTGGATTCACACACTTCAGACCCTTACACCCCTCGGCTTAAATAAGGAATATGACTTATCCTAATCTATGAGACCTCCTCTGTCCCCTCTTGTCCATTTTTTGATATCACATTTTTTTTGAAGCATTACTGGGAGTAAAACCCCATTTCTACATTCAGACGGTTACATACCCCTAGGATCGTTGTACCTAATATATGAGATTGATTTTTCCATTACTATGTTACCGTTTTCGTTGTGATGTTATCTCATGATTATGTTACCTTTGTCTTTAATTACCCACAGTATTGCATGCTCATGATTCTTGTTGTCCGTTTTATAGGGCATAACAGAACAGAGATGATCGCCTTGATTATACGCTGTCACCCACAACGTCTGCACTGCACTGATCTTCTCCAAGATGGGGGTATTCGGCTCCTTTCGGATATTTCCGTAGGACACATGCGCACTGAGGTGACTCACACGTAAGCAGACACCCGGAAGTGCTTCAGTCGGCACCCCGGAACTATAAATACCGGCATATCACGTTTCTCTGTCCCGTCTTCCTGGACCGAGACCACGGCACCCGAGGCTTTACCCTCACCAGGCTCCTACCTATTCCGTCGTCGCCTTTGCGCACTATACATAGGTACTGATATATGCTCTTGGGGGTGCATACCCCTAGCATGGACTGTTAGTGATTTTTGGAATTATTTCTACCTAAGGTGTTCCCGGTCCTCTATCCATACTATGAACAACGCGATTCATTTGTGTAACGTATATGATCTGCTTACCCACTATCTTATTACATCTAGGATTCTCTGGGTTCTCATATTCACCATTTCTTTATGTGGTCTTTCCCCACCCTAATATTATCCACGGTAATATGGTCATTCACACAATTACCAGTTGGTTCTTTGCTCCTTTATGGTATTTGGTTAATTTACCTGGATGGTTACAGGCACATACATGAGGGTTCCATGTATACATACTGACATGTTTATATTTTCTTAGACTTTCAGACTTGGGTTTTGCTCTTACTCATTTTCCGTCTGATATAGTTAATTCTCTAGATTTCAGAATATATATATATATATTATATATAAAATATATATAATATATATGTATATCTTCTGCCTTTGTTATTTTTCATGTGGTAGGCATGATGTTTTTTTATTTCTTGCAGGAACAGATTTATGTTTTGAAGAAGGCTTTTTAGCCGAAACGTTAAAATACTTATTGTTGGAATCTGTATACCCAGCGTTATCTGTTTAGACACCAGTGGATACTGTGTGGACATTAAAATACCCTTTTTTTTGGAAATACTTGTGATCATTCTTTATTCCTCAAGTGGAGTGCCGGAGTTATATGTTATATATGTGTTGTTTTTTTCTCCTGAGCACCCGTTCTACATAGTGGTGAGCACCCCCTTTTTTTCTATAGCATAATCCTCCATACAGTATTAAGGCTATACAGAATAATGAGCCCCATATATTGCTCCATACAGAATAATTGATCCCATATAATGTTCCATGCAGTATATGATGAGCTCCACATAATGCTACAGTATATGATGGTCCCCACATAATGTGCCATACAGTATAGGATTGTCCCCATAGAGTAGAATGATCCCCACATATTGTTTCATACAGTATATGATGGGCCCCATATATTGCTTCATACAGAATGGGCTCCATATAATGCTCCATACAGAATAGGCCCCATATGTGCTCCATATGATGCTCAATACCCTATATGATGCCTCATAAATAATGAACCTCATATGATGCACTAGTATATGATGGGCCCCATGTCTTATGTCAGAAGTTCTTATGTGCTTGTGCTGATAGCAATTGTGCTGTACAGTTAGTGTGCAGTGACAGGGAGGATTTTCTTGTGTGCAGAAGCGCTGGTTAATAGGCTGCCTGCTAGCTGTATTGCTGTGTGTACACTGCGGTGCAGAAAGCTTTTTACACAGCACTAATACTTTAATTATTTTTTTCTGCCCAGTTACCGAGCGTTCATTTTTTCCCAAACAGTATAGAGCTGTACGCTCCTCACACACTACCGTGTACCGGCTGGTATCATGGACAAATACATGCTGACTATCTTTGTGTGACTCTGGAAATATATATGGAGATTTACAATTATCCCTAGACTGTATACAGCTGTACGCTTGTGACACAGTACCCTTTTTCTGCTTTTTATATTCTGGTCTAATCCATACTGAGCCTGTGAGTGTCTGTGTAAGACTCCGGAAAAATATACGGAGATTTAAACTTACCCCAACACTGTATACAGCTGTACGCTTCAGATACAGTACCCTTTTTCTGCTTTTTATATTCTGGTCTAATCCATACTGAGCCTGTGAGCGTCTGTGTGTTACTCCGGAAATATATACGGAGATTTAAAATTACCCCAACATTGTATACAGCTGTACGCTTGTGATAAATTACCCTTTTTCTGCATTTTATATTCTGGTGTAATCCATACTGAGCCTGTGAGAGTCTGTGTCTGACTCTGGAAATATATACAGAGATTTACAATTATCCGTAGACTGAATACAGCTGTACGCTTCTGATACATTACCCTTTTTCTGCTTTTTATATCTGGTCTAATCCATACTGAGCCTGTGAGCGTCTGTGTCTGACTCCGGAAATATATACGGAGATTTACTATTATCCCTAGACTGTATACAGCTGTACGCTTCTGATACATTACCCTTTTTCTGCTTTTTATATTCTGGTGTGATCCATACTGAGCCTGTGAGAGTTTGTGTCTGACTCTGGAAATATATACGGAGATTTACAATTATCCCTAGACTGTATACAGCTGTACGCTTCTGATACATTACCATTTTTCTGCTTTTTATATTCTGGTCTATTCCATACTGAGCGTGAGTGCGTTTGTGTGTGACTCCGGAAATATATATGGAGATTTAACATTTTCCTCTTCATCGTACCATATATCTGCTGGTATTTTGGGTACATTTTCCCATACATGAGGAAGTATGGTGGAAGAGGCTGCTAATGTGGAGGGCCAGCTGATACTGATGGTGGTGGTGCATCTGCTGGTAGTGCCAAAAGCACAATAGCACCTAAGGCAGGAGGTTTTGGCCTGCATCATCGTCTGTCTCCAGAAGGCCAGGAAGGCCCCCTTTTCTGGGAGTAGGTAAACCGCTTTTAAAGCTGGAGCATCAGGAACAGGTTTTGGCTTACATTGTCGAAACAGCCTCCAGCTCTATCGCCTCCTCTTCTGAAGTTTCAAAAAATGCAAGCACTGAGTCGTCAGTGCAGGATCCTGGTCAGGAACAACACCTTTCCTTGTGTACCTCTTCCCCACCAAAAGTGAAGGATGCGGCAGGCCACACTTCAGATTACTCCATGGAGCTCTTTTCACATACCATGTCTGGGTTATCAAGTCAAATCCTGAAATCCCCAGTCCAACATGAATCTGACATGGAGTATGCTATATGATTCTATATATGATGCTATATGATTCTGCTGGTACATTCACCCAGAGCACTACATTGCCCTCGCAGTCTACTGAGCCAGAATCTGACCCTGATGAAACTCAGGTGACCCTTCCCGCATACTATACCACCTTACACGGTGACACAGAGGAAGGTGCAGATGAAATTGAAGAGGAGTTGTTGACCCGGATTGGCATCCATTGGGGAAGAGGGTGCCGCTGGCAATAGCTCAGAAGAGAAGAAGGTTCCGCTGCAGGCATCGACATCGCAGCAGCAGTTATCTGGCAGGCCCATAGCTGTACAAAAATGTGTTAAAAAAACAAAAAGAGTTGCAGGACAGCTTGGCCAGATGGTCAAATTAGCAAATTGGCATTTCCAGCACACAGCAGCGGTGCAGGTTCTACCACGAGCAGTACTGGGCCAAATGGAAGAGGTGTTCATGGTGCACACAGCCGAAGTGGCGTTGGAGACAGGGGTTTGTCTATTACATTACTTAGTTCTCTTAGTATTCGTGGGTGAATGCCATCCGAACCCTGAGATTTATCTATTTTAATCTTATTTTGCCAGTTTCGCACCTCTTCTAGGGTTAGATTGGTGACCCTTAATATAGGATTTTCTTTGTCTTTCGGCATTTCACCCAGCATTTCTTTCACCACAGTGAATACCGTGGAGAAGGTGTTTAATATATTAGCTTTTTCCTCGTCACCTACAACCATTCTTTCCTCACAATTTTTTATGGGGCCTACACTTTCACTTTTGATTCTTTTACTATTCATATAGTTGAAGAACAGTTTGGGATTAGTTTTACTCTCCTTAGCAATGTGCTTCTCGGTTTCCTTTTTGGCAGCTTTAATTAGTTTGTTAGATAAAGTATTTTTCTCCCAATAGTTTTTTAGAGCTGCCATCCTGCTTTAGTAGTTTAAATGCTTTCTTTTTACTGTTAATTGCCCCTCTTAAGTCTTTTTTTAGCCACATTGGGTTTTTCCTATTTCTTGTCATTTTATTCCCATAAGGTATATAAACTGCTTACAGTGCCTATTTTGTTCTTAAACATTTCCCATTTATTATCTGTATTTTTATTTCTGAGGACATTGTACCAGTCAACCAGATTAAGGGCATATCTAAGCTGGTAAAATTTTGCCTTCCTAAAGGTCAGTGTTTTTTGTGACCCCTTTACAAGTCCCTCTAGCGAAAGACAAGTGAAATTGTACAATATTGTTGTCACTATTTCCTAGATGCCCGACGACCTTCAGATTTGTTATTCTGTCTGGTCTATTACATACAGTGGTATTAGGTCTAATAGTGCTGCTCCTCTGGTTAGATTCTGCACCAATTGTGAAAGATAATTTTACTTGGTTATTAGCATAAACCTGTTGCCTTTATGGGTTTCGCAGGTCTCTGTTTCCCAGTTAATATATCTGGGTAGTTGAAGTCCCCCATAACATGGACCTCATTATGGCTTGCAGCTTCATCTATCTGGTTTAGTAGTAGACTTTCCATGATTTCTGTTATATTTGGGGGTTTGTAACAGACCCCAATGAGAATTTTGTTACTATTTTTCCCTCCATGTATTTCGACCCATATGGACTTGACATCATCATTCCCTTCACTAATATCCTCCCTTAAAGTGGACTTTAGACAAGACTTTACATAAAGACAAACCCCTCCACCTCTCCGATTTTTATGATCCTTTCTAAACAGACTGTAACCCTGTAAGTTAACTGCCCAGTCATAGCTTTCATCTAACCATGTCTCGGTTATTCCCACTATGTCATAGTTACCTGTAGATATTTCTGCTTCTAGTTCTTCCATCTTGTTTGTCAGGCTTCTGGCATTTGCGAGCATGCAGTTTAGAGGGTTTTGTTTTGCTTCAATCTCCTCCCTGTGGATTGTTTTAGAAATATTCTTACCTCCATTCCGAGTATGTTGTCTTGTAAAAACCAACTTGAATCATGTTCTTTGGAGAAATTCCGACTCTGGGGGGCGCTATACCCTTATCCCTCAGCGCCGTTAAAAAGCGGCGCTGTGTTTTAAGTACTCTTAACTGCCGCAGTTAAAAGGCGTATCAGAGGTCGTTAAGGGGTTAAAGGGAATAGGGAAAGTTCTTTATGGCAAAATATATGGCATGGGTTTTAGGCGGAAGTGGTCTTCTGGGAGCAGATGCGCATGCGCAGTCACTCTTCCTGTGACTTGTGCTGGTCTACCATGTGACCGGATCAGCCTAGTATATAGAGGCATCTATGATAACCCTAGCCACGCCCTTGAGAAAGCAACTTGATTGCGAAACGCACGTCGGGGTCAGCTGGCCGGTGCACTCTGCCCTCTGCAGTCATGGGTAATTATTGTAGACTTACTGAGATTCATTGAGACTTTTTTTACTACCCCTATTCTATGCGTCTTGGACAATGAGTGCACATGCATTTATATGATACTTTTCATTGAATTTTCTATTTACATGATCAGCATACTTCGGACCTGTTGTAATGTTGTCTGTCTCGGGTGCTGGTGACTGATTTTTTGAGGGATATTCATAGCCATCTTAGTAATTGAACCACTGTGCTGGGATGCAGATGGCCTGTTTTCCCTTTCTCTCAGCCCCGTTGAGTATCTCACACACTACTTTGTCCTTTCAGATGTTCGTATACTTTGAGCACCTCACTTCCTCAGAGTTGCTCTTATGAATGTTTTCTGTTTACTTTTGGGCCATTTAAATCTCAGTGCATTCGGCCAGTTTCATCTCTGGGTTATAGCATCACTGTGATCCCCTCATTTCTCTCTTTTTCTTTTCTTATTGTTATTTTAATGTGCCTGTTTTGATATGTGTCATTTTTTGTACCAAATAAATTTATATCTTTTTAGTAGCTTGGACTCAGGTTTCTCCTCTTTCTGCCATTCATTTAATGAGTCGTTTCTACAGCTTATATTTGTTCTGGGTCTCATTAGCATATTTTATGCGTAGTTATTTACCATGTTAAATTGGAGGATTTTTTTCTTACAAAATACATAGCCAGCAGCAGAGAATTGTATTTTGTAGATATGTCCTAGAAACGCTCTCACACCAAACAGCTGCAGTCATGTGTTACATTAAACTAGATATAGTGCAGCAAGAAAGGATAATTACCAGATTCAAGAGTGTCGTCAATGTGTCATGAAGCTGTAAACCCTTCCTGTATTAAACTTCAAAACATATCTCTGATGACTACCTTGACCTCATTTTTCTTTCCTGATTATTGTTGGGTGTAATAACCAGGAGGTCATTTTAGTTTCAGGCTGTATTTCTGTCATATCCTCAGTCCTCATTGATACTCACTCATCTCTTGTCTTCATACATGGTAATTGTGAGAGAGGAAAGACACATGATATGGGAAAAATAAGCTGCTTCTTTCTATCTCTTCCAAGCACAAATCACCCAGGACTTTCAGTCTTTCCACAACTACCAGCTTGCCCACTTGACCCTGGATGGCAGGCAGAGCCGCAGCTGGTACTAACTTTATGCACCACGTCCCCAAACAAGCTCCCTGGGGAGAAACTGAGGTTTCGTAGAATGTCAATTACAGAGCCAGGACCAGTTTATGTCACCAGAGGAGCTATGATTAATTGTACACTTGGTGCTATTTAGTTCCCCGGACCTGTGTTATCAAGGGCAGTTTCAGGTCGCCCAGAGAATATCTGAAGAAAGATTGCTTTAGTTGCCAGAGCTATACTTAGGAATAGTATTTGTCCTGAAGGTTTTGTTTCATTAATTATTTTCTAGTGATCACCATCTGAAAACCAGTGCTTCATGTTTTATGACCAATGTTCTCTAGTTCTAGTGATAATCTGTTTCCCCTGCCATGAGCCTGTTCAGAGAAATACATATAATACTGTTGAATTATATATTTTTGTACATTTTGTGCATAGATCTTAGGAGCAGAGCAACAGGATATAATAAAATATATGTATACTGTACTGCAAGCTTGTTTTGGCAAAGTCCCCTTTATCAGACAAGAAACAATAGTATGTTTTATTGGAATATAAGTGGAGCGCCCGCCAGGGCCGTGGGGATACGCAGTACAAGGCCGATTCTTAAGGGGATGTGTCACAGCAGCAGTGACTCGGTCCGTGACCCTGGGTGTCCAATGAAAATGATGATAAAAGGGGAATAAAGTTTATAAAAGATAGTTTGTGATGCCACCTGTGGTACTCAGCAATAAAGATGTTAGCTGACGATGCTTCAGGGCCGCTGGGGCTGATGGTGAGGCAGCAGAGTTGCTACAGCTCTCCACAGGTAGAGCTAAGCCCCAGGGCCACTGTATGTGTTGTGGATGAAGATGATGGGGGTTGTAGTGCAGGGCTGAGGTGACGCAGAAAATAATTGTGAGGACACGGCAAGGTGCAGTCTTTCCAGTTTATTCACAGTTCAGATGTTACAATCCCCAGGCAGAGTGTGCCACGTCCTTAGGATCAGTGGTCCAGACAGCTCTCAGGTAGCTTGGGGTGCATGTTGCCAGGGCTCACTTAGATGTTCCTTTCCTGGCAGTCTCACTACGCTTGCTGCCACCTCTCCTGCCCTGCGTCTTCACACACAGTGTCCCAAGCCAGCAGACTATGATTTTGTCGGGCTAGATTGGTCAAACCCCTGGATCCTATATGTCTACCTTTTCAGCGAAAATGTTGGATGTGGCTGTAGCATGTGCAGATACTGTAACCTCCAGTTTCCTAGCTGGGTCCTTAGTTTCTCCACTAGTTTTGGGGCTAGTCCCCTAACTGAGACCTGGTCCATCCACCGACCACGCCGGTGGATACGGGCCCCACGGATGGATTTCTCATTATCCGTGCCTCTATGTCCTCTTCTTCCTCTCCTCCACTGGAGCCTCTCTCTCTCCTTCATTCTCCTTCACTTCACTCTCTCTGTCTCTGTAAACTGGGGACGAGCTCCTGGCTCCTTCAGTCCCCACAGCAAACTCCCCACTAACTGTCTGTGTTCTCTCTCACCACTCACTAAGCTCCTCCCCTTCCCTACTTTCTCCACCCACACCCTCTACCTAGCACCTCCTGGGCCCTGAGAGGTCTGGTGTTGGATGTAAGTGTGTGAGTCCTGGCAGTGCCCCCTCCTTACCTGAGAGCAGAGCACCACACCTCTGAATGAAGTGCAGTACCCTGTGGCGATTGAGACCGCAGGGGAGCCACATTAGCAGCTGCCAGGTAGGTTTAGCAGTGGCTTATATCCCTCACCCCAGATAATTGGATCAATCTGGTCAGGATTAACTTTGGGTTAAATTTCATAAAATTTGCAGGTCCCTGTAAATCAAATACTCTGTGATTTGATTGTTTGACTATGAATTGATAATCTATGACATATTGTAGTAACAGCACCTTAATAACGGCCTTTTATATTCTTTATGCACTGCAAACAAGGAGGGGCAGTATTAAACCCCTTAGTGCTAATTTGGTTACTAAACCAAATCGTGAAACCAAATACTTAGTGTCACAAATAGTGTCTCAGAAAGTGTGCCTCCTGCATTGTTAGATGGAGAAACCATTGTTTTAAAAAATTTTTAAAGACAATAAAAAATCTCCAAAATCCAGAATTTCAAACATGACTGTCTACATCACAAAATGTGTAAATTGTAAAAAAAACTTTTTTATTATCACTGGTTTCCATCTGTTTTTCCCTAGCGAGATAGTCTTACGTCATTTGGACTCTAATAAGGCTGTGTTGGCATTAAAGAGCTCAAAATGGATTCAGTAAAGTCTTAGGAGCAATCAGATGGTTATACACATATTTTCTGGTCAATTAGAAGTTTTTCAGTATTGCAATTTGCAACAATTGTGTTCACCACAAAGTTGGTGAATTTGCGTTTTAATTGATCAACTCATCTTTACTCCTCATTCAAGTAAATATGCATTACCAGGCTATCAATGCATGCATGTTTACAGTGAAGCCAAGTGAAAAGTTTGTGCCCTACTGTTAATGCATTGGAATAGTAAACTATAGTCCAGGAGTCCTACTGAACTTTTTCAATTTATGTGATAAAGATGTCAGTATAGGTTAAAAAAGTGAGCCTAATATTGTGGCTCACTTACCTAGGGCTGGTTTTAGACAAAATGGGGTCCTGGGCAAAACTCAAAGTGGGGCCCCCAATCCTGAAATATTCCACCAACAACACTGTTTGGCCCCTTCACATGTCCATATAAAACACGTAAGTGTTACACCAATATCGGTGTCACCAGTGTTTTCAATCAGTGTTTCGTCCATGTGCCATCCGTGTTTTTCCGGTATGGATACTGGAAATGAAATTACAAAGCCTCTCACATAGATTCCATGTTAAACACGGACTGCACACACACGGCACAAGTACGGCACACGTACAGCACATGTACAGCACACGCACGTCTAACGGACGGCACACATGTAGCACATGTACAGCACACGTACGGCTCACGGACTGCACGTTTACACGGACCCATAGACTTGTATTGGCCCTTGTCATGTGTGCTGCTGGGAAAATACGGACATGAGTGCAGGACCAAAATGGTTGGGGTCCCTGATGGTTATTATTCACTTTCCAGCTATAATATAAGGTGCAGCCATAAGATGACTGCAGCCCAGTGCTAAGACTGGCGGAGACCCCTGGAGCCACAAGACCCCTGCAGCCCAGTGCTAAGACTGGCGGAGACCTCTGGAGCCACAAGACCACTGCAACCCTGTGCTAAGATTTGCAGAGACCCCCGGAGCCACAAGACCACTGAAGTCCAGTGCTAAGACAGGCAGAGACCCCGGTAGCATCGGTGCTGGAGTCGCAGCGGATTTATCATTTCATCCTAATTATTTTTACATTCTCAGAAAACCCCTGTAGTGTCTGTTCACACGCATCATTTTTGCTGTGGATTGATCTACAATGTTGGCAGGAAATATTCTGCATTTTCACTTGCATTTTTGTGTCCCGTTCATTTGAATAGGGAAAAAAACGCTGCAGAAACGCTGAAAGACGACAGCAACAGATTTATAAAAAAAAAAGGTGTCTTCTTGCCGGTGTCCGTGTCTGGCCGGTGTCCATGACTAACTGCTGCACTGGGACAGTGTATAGTAGACTGCACTATTCCACACAATACTGTAGTATAATAAGCCCTGTTCACACTGCGCTTCTGCAGTGCGTCCGGGACTCTGTCTGAATCCCCTAAAATAGGATTCACATAAATCCCCAACAGCCCACAGACTGCACTGACAAAAGTACAGTTCAAATGAATTTGTTTTTTTTCTGAAATTGACCGTTTTATTTATTTTCTGAGGGTATGTGCAGACGATCAGGAATTGGCAGCGCTTTGGACGCAGCACATGTCCGCTGCCGGCTATGGAAAGCAGGTGATTCCACATGTGATCACTGAACCGTGCGGATTCACAGTGTCCAGTACATTGTGCGGATGAGATTTATCTTGCAGTGACTCGCGTCTCCACAAGATAAATAGACATGCTGCGGTCTGGGAAGACGCGCCGTTTGTCTGTCTCTGCGGGTGATCGCGGGCGTCTGTGGACGCATAGTGGGTATGGCATTTCTTGAGATCCCATCCACTATGCTGTAACATCTGGACTCTGCACAAGTACACAGCGTTCAACCCGCAGTGATTACTGACCGTGTGCACATACCCTCAGAGTCTGTTTGTGTTTTATCATCTAAAAGTGTACACTTTTCTTTGGCTGTTGGGACAGTCGGACACATTTAGAAAAAAAAACATCACATGTGGAATTGACTTGAGTTCCATTCCTGTCATTGCAATCTATGGTTCTATAGGGGATTCAGGCAGAACCTACCGGGAGCCGTAAAAAAAAGACAGTGTGAACAGGCCCTAATGTAAGACACGCATCAGACATAAATAGCGGATCCTTATTATCAGTGACACTACAATTACAGAACTATATATGCAGCACATATATACACATATACACTATACATGAACGCACATTATATATACTTTATAAATATAGAAACACACTATATACTGTATATACAGTATACAGACACATACATTGTGTACAAGCACATATATGAAGTATATACACACAGAAACATTCAGTTTACATACAGTATGCTCACAAACATATACACTTTATACATATATTTACACAATATACTGCACACATGCAGTATACATATATAATATACACAGACATACACATAGTATATACTGTATGTACATGCATATCTATACACACAAATGCACCACAGATATACACAATCATACTATGTAGAGTATATATGTACACACATGCTATATACACATATAGAGACACACACACTGTATACTGCACATGCACACACAAAGATACACATATGTATATTTACCAGGTCCTGGTGCTTCACCTATGCAGATCCCAGTGGTTTAGGAACAGCCATGATGAGAAGGTGTGGACACAGAAACACACAGGGCTGCAGGCATCTTCCTGCCTGGCTCTGACCGAGTCTGCTGTACTGTGAGATGTCCCCTCCTCCTCACTCTCAACTTAACCTGACACTGCAGGGTGACAAAGGGGGGGTTAGAGGGGTTTGGGAGACACAATCAAGGACTGCAGAGGATGCACAGCATTATTCACTGTAAGGAATGCTGCACACCCTCTGGGCACTTTATAAAGGGGCTGCAGACACAGGGGGTCCCCCTTGTAGGTGAGGACCCTAGGCAGCTGCCTTGTCTGCCTGCCCCAAACACCGCCCCTGCACTTACAATGTCCATACTTCTTTCAGGCTAAGCATTGTAACATCTATATTAGTCCACGTGCACTCTTTGAGTATTTACTTTGTTTTTTACTTCAGTATTCGTAAGCTAAAACCAGGAGTGCATGAGAAATGAAGAAGTGGTGACATGTTTCTATTATAATTTTCCCTTGATTGTTCCACTCTTGGTTTTGTCTTACAAATACTGAGGTGAAAACTCACCAAATACTCAACATCTGCACACGGCTTTAAACAACTGTCCTAATATACCAAAAATATCTGTGTTTTTCAATGTGAAAGATAAATTTGGATCAACTCATCATAATTTCACCAGTTGTTTGTGGTTTATGCTAGTTCCAAGCTGCTCAATGGCAGCTCATTTACTTCTTTTGCATGTCCTAAAAAGACAAAAGGTCGCAAAAACCTGGTGAGAGTTCCCTTAATTCCAGTCTCTAACTAAAGACTGTAATGCTATTTTGTGAAGAAGTGTAAATGGAACCTGCCATGTAAAAAACCACTATTAACCTGCAGATATGGGGTTAGTCAGGGGGAGGGAGGGCCAGGACTGTAGTCGTGACCTGGATTACTGTAACATCCATGTCCAGCCCTTCCCCTACATGAAACGGTGTTCTTCCCTCTGGCATACCTGTATCTCCAGATTCCACTCCTCCTGGGCACCTCCCAGGCACTGACGGTCCCTCATCCTTGAGACCCTCAGTAATGGAGACACAGTCCAGAATAACTTGAACACATTCTTTACTTAACTCTTCACACGTTACATCCACAGTTGGCACAACAGGTGTTTCATTCATTTCCTTATCTCTCCCTGGTTTGCTGTCACTTCTGTGCAGTACATGCCCAGACCAGACTGTCCTAGACTGCTCCCCAGTTCCTTCCAGGCCTGACCTCACCATAATGACACTTCCTT
This sequence comes from Oophaga sylvatica, assembly GCA_033576555.1. Lineage (NCBI taxonomy): Eukaryota > Metazoa > Chordata > Amphibia > Anura > Dendrobatidae > Oophaga > Oophaga sylvatica. The sequence goes on from JARQOD010000001.1 coordinate 453,039,628, forward strand.
CAGCCTGCTTCGCCTCAGAACTGAATTAATCAATCACTACGTTTGGTGGCCCCCAGTGAAGCATCCGGCCCATCTGTACCAAACTCTTCGAAGCTCCAGCTCCCCTCATTTCCTTGATCCAGCCAACATCTGCCCTAAAAGCATTGGCCCAGGCAGTAAGATGCCACATCTTTCCTCTCTGTAAGGACCCACTGCAAGACTATGCAGCGGCCGTGGGTAACGTGGGTTGTGGTATTTAAATGTTGCGTGGCTGCCAGTTGTCCAGCCCTAAGCCCTTGTGGGCCCGTCTGAACTAACTTCCTAGGTACCTCTCATTAATACCCAGCAGCCCCTCCTACATTTAACCCTATGTGAAACTACCTAGCAACTATACTTAACAAGGCCCACTAGTATGCCTCCACCTAGTGGCCTGCAACAGAACTACACTTACCCAGATATAGAAACTCATGTACTAAAGTGCCCTTCTCTATTGTCACAAAAGGATGCACTGAACTTTCCCTAAGCTGTACAAAAGTGAAAAACATGATGGTAACACATCATGAGTGTGGCAGTACCATAACTATTAGCAGTAATACATAATATTATGTAGCAATACCACCAAATATTTATAACTACAAAATAACTATTTACATGAGAAAACATTAAGTACACTTAAGGGGTGGGGTGGAACAGGAATACTCCTTCACCCCCTTATATTTGCAGGATAATAGAATTCTGACACTGTGTGGCATTGGCTGTGAGAGCAATGCTGCCAGGAGGAAATGAACTTTATTCTGTCACCTTTAAGTGTATAGAGAGTTGCCACTGTAATTGCACCCCATCATTGTCTAACAGCAAGTTCGGAATTAGTGCCAGCTGTCAGTTAGTGTTGGGGACATGGTTTCAGCCACCACTCTCTATCCATTGAGCGATGAATGATAACGTGTCGGTGGCACCCCTGTGACTGGAATCCGAATGCTGTCGGGGGAATAACTTTAATTTCCTCCCCCCATAGGGGCTCTCAGTGCTGACACCCAATGTTGTCAAAATGCTATTAACCTGCAGATTAACTAAATATCTGCTGGAAAATAGCATTATTTTACATGGCAGGTTCCCTTTACTGAATAAACTAGAACATGGCCTTTCCCCTTGTCAATTCAACATTAAGAGTATAGCTGTACAAACTTCCTGGTTAATTCAGGCAGGTATCAGAGGAAGGAGGTTAGCAAGCTATGGTCTCCCTCAGTAAATCATTATCCAGATATTTCTGCAAAAAAGAAGAAAGTTGGAGAAGTCAAGTGTAGGAAAATATTTTTTAACAGAAATAGTGGAGATTTAAGGATGTAAGGCTAATGATTTTTACATAATTAATTTGCATTTTATTGCATGAAATAAGTATTTGATACAATAGAAAAACAGAGTATAATATTTGGTACAGATGTTTCCTGTAGTTCTTGACCAAGTTTGCACACACTATTGCAGGGATTTTAGCCCATTCCTTCATACCGATCTTCTCCAAATCTTCCACATTTTGGGGCTGGGCTGGGCAACATTGAGTTTCAGCTCTCTCCAAAGATTTTCTATTGTGTTCGGTCTGGAAACTAGCTAGATCACTCCAGGATCTTAAAATGCTTCTTACGAAGCCACTCTTTAGTTGCCCTGGCTGTGTGTTTCGGGTCACTGTCGTGCTGGAAGACCAAGCCATGACCCATCTTCAGTGCTCTTACTGAGGGAAGGCGGTTGTTGGCCAAAATATCACTATACATGACTAAATACATCCTCCCTTCAATATGATGCAGTCATCCATTCCCCTTTGCAGAAAAGCAGCCCCAAAGTTTGATGTTTCCCCCACCATGCTTCACGGTTGGGACAGTGATCTTGGGGTTGAACACATCCTTCATCTTCCTCCAAACATGGCGAGTGAAGTTGATGTCAAAAAGTTCTACTTTGGCCTCATCTAACCAAATGATCTTCTCCCATGCCTCCTCTGGATCATCCAGATGGCCATTGGAGAACTTCAAATGAACTTACGCCTAGACATATGTTGGTGTAAGCAGGGGGACCTTGCCTCCCTACAGGATTTTAATCCGTGATGGTGGAGTGTGTTATTAATAGTAATGTTTGAGACTGTGTTTCCAGCTCTCTTCAGGTCATTGACCAGGTCCTTAAGCATAGTTGTTGCCTTCTCACCAAGTTGCTTGTCTATTGTCCTGTAGCCCATCCCAGCCTTGTGCGGGTCTACAATTTTGTCTCTGGTGTCCTTAGAAATTTCTTTGGGTATTGGTCATGATCGGAGAGGTTGGAGCGTGATTGATTGTATGGACAGTTGTCTTTCATGCAGGTAACGAGTGCACACAGGTGCAATTAATACAGGTAATGAGTGTAGAGTAGGAGGGCTTCTTAAAGAAAAACTAACAGGTCTGTGAAAGCCAGAATTCTTCCAGGTTGGTGGGTGATCAAATACGTATTTCATGCAATAAAATGCAGTATAATTATTTAAAAATAATACAATATGATTTTCTGTTTTTTATTTTTAGATTCTGACTCTCAGAGTTAAAGTGGACCTGTGATAAAAATTACAGACCTCTTCATTCTTTGTAGGTAAGAAAACTTGCAAAATTGGCAGTGTATCAAATACTTATTTTCCCCTTATTATATATATTGTGGTAGCTGTTAGGGTCTGCGGAACGCACCAAATATATGATGTAGAGAGCATCAACCTCCAATAAAAAAGGCTTATCAACCTCGGGGCGATGTAAGATGGGAGCGCTAGCAAAATGGGACTTAATTGAAGTAAAGGCCTTGGAGACCTCCTCTGACCACAATTTGGGATTGGCTCCCTTCTTGGTGAGGGCTACCAAGGGAGCTACCAAAGTAGAGAAGTGGGGAATGAATTGGCGATAGTAATTAATGAACCCCATAAAGCGCTGCACCGCTTTAAGAGAATGGGGTTCTTGCCAATCCATCACAGCCTGTAGTTTGGCAGGATCCATAGCCAATCCCTCGACGGAGATGATATAGCCCAGGAAAGGTAAAGACTCCTGCTCAAACATGCATTTCTCCAACTTTGGTAAAGAAATTCAAGTAATATCAAATACACAAAAAATATATTAAAATATAATATATTAAAGTAATTAAAATAATAACACCAATCTGTGACTCTATCACCTGAACAGAATAGGATGGCAGACCATCCGGAGATAAATAAAGAACCACCCAGGGTATGGAGGGGAAAACCTTAATGACAGGGAAAAAGACAAAGAGACTAGGAGCACAAAATCAATAAGAAAATTGCCTTTATTAATCAAGAAAATGGCTAAAACCATGTAATAAAAAATATGTTTTTAAAACAGACACATCACAACTGGTACAATGTAGTAAACACAAAACAATATTGTTAAAGTACTTTCAATCAACACAGGTTGATTCAATAAACATATATTGTGTTTAAACAATTAGCTCAAGTATAATGACCAGGAGAGCAAAAAAAAAAATAATAAAAAATAAATAAATAATAAATAAATAATAATAAAAAATAAAATAATATAATTTGCAATGGCACAATCAGTGCACTAGTGTGTGTATAATAGCAAGAGCAATAAAAAAATAATAATAAAAAAATAAAAATTACTACACTGTGCAATGGCACAATAAGTGCACTAGTGTGCAGGTATTAAATCACGATATATAACAAAAACATGTGAAATAAGTATAGTTAAATTAATGTGCACACCTAATGTAAAATATCTGACAGTGTATAAATAAAATCTGGCATAAAGTGCACAAACAATTAACTAAAATAAATCAAGCATATCGAATGGTGCATGAAACCAAATTAGATATCGCAGAGTGTATATATACTAACCACTATGGGCAAATAAACATGTGCACACCCTAAAATAATAAAACCGCTATACCTGGGAGCAAGAGACCAGCGTGGTGTATCTGAAAAGAACGCACCCCGACGCGCGTTTCGGAGGTAACTCCTTTGTCAGGGGGATATATGATGTAGAGAAGTGCCCGGGGTCCACCGTGCAGGCGGAGCCTGCTGCTAGTAAAATGGCGCAAAAAGCGAACTCTGTTATCCCGCAGAGTCGCCAAAATAAACGCCGTAACGCGCTGTGGCAATATGTGCAAACTCTGTTATTCCACAGAGCCGCTAGAAGGAATGCCGCAGCGCTATATGGCGATGTGTGCGAACTCACTTAACACCACTGAGTCGCAAAATAAACACGCTAGGGCGCTGTCTAGCATTGAAAGCGAACCCTGTTACGTCACAGAGCCGCAGAGACAAACGTCTGTGTCCTGTAAGGCACCCAGGTACACAGTTGACTGCTAAGCGAACATAGAACGTGATCATGCGCTAATGTCCTCGCGGGAGTCACCCGCAATCTATAGCGTCTGAACGCCAGGCCCTGAATACGGCAATCAAGCTCCTCACCGGTTATGCCGGTAATCTAGGGCATCTAGGACACCGACCCTGACCAGCTAGCATACCAAGCTCCTCACTGATTAAGTCGGTATTGTAATGGCGTATTTCAGCCGCCCTAACCACACACACGCATGACCACACTGGCGCAAAGCATATAACGATTGATATTAACGCATGGCGGCCCAGCCATGCCACCCTTTTATAGTAACAGCTACAGGACCTGCCAGAAACAAGGACCAATGAGAAACTGTTCCAAAACACATGTAGTTTCAGGACCTTCCTGGCAGACCAATAGGAGCTGCTGCTGTACCTGAACATGTGACCCCCGATCTCCAATGAGAGATCTTGCCCTGGGCATGCTCAGAAGGGGAAACGCAGGACTTCATCCCAAAGACGTCTGCTCCAGCACTGGCTATAATAGCAGATCCAGGAGAGGCAGCAGCAAGTCTCTGCACAGTATTGGAATGGGCAAGACGCTGGGACCGATGTCTCTGATGAGCAGGCTCCACTGCGGCCGGAGATGAATGGGAGACCGCAGCGGGACTGGTTTGAGACTCCCCTTGTGCAGCAGCGGGAACTTGAACCCTAACAGTAGGTTGATTCACTTGGCTGCTCACAGAGGTAGACAAAGGCATAAACCAGTGTAGTCTAACAGGAAACGTATGCATAATGGGAAAACAAAAGATAATGTATAGCACAGTCCATAGTCCAACGGGGATCCACCCACTCAGGTTACCACAGGGTTCAGCACAGTTCATCACTTACACTTCTATGGAGCTTTACCTCCAGACATACCGAACTCAGCATCAACTCTTCGTGGGATATTTACCTCCCGGACCACACAATTGGGATGCAGATATGGTGAGTAGTGTTGAGCATTCCGATACCGCAAGTATCGGGTATCGGCCGATATTCGCTGTATCGGAATTCCGATACTTAGTTCCGATATTTTTCCAATATCGTATACCGGAATCGGAAGTTCCCATAATTCTTTGAGAGGCAATGTGATTTTAGTCAGCCAATGAGGAATCTTATGAAGTGTGGGCACATCCTGTAATGCTGCGGTCATCTTAACTAATGGCATGGCTGTGATTGGCTGCTGAAATGATGTCAGAATGCACGATAAAAGGCGCCGCCGCCATTTTAGCGTCACTGTGCTGTGAACTCAGTTAGGGACAGAACGCTGCTGTGCTGACTCTGAGGGACAGTTAGAGATTGCGATTTAGTGTACTGTGCTGTAGGCAGGCTAGCACCAACCGCTGTGTAAAGCTTCCTTTTGCCTTGCAGTGTTGTTTTAACAGCTCTGTGCAAGGTGTGTGTGAGAGTGCAGGTGACGCTGCAGTTTGCTCTGCATCCACCGCTGTTTAACAAAAACACTTCATGGAAAAGAGCCCAATATAAAGATCACAATAATAATGATAATATGATAAACACAAAATCATTGGGGCAAAGAATGTGGGACATATCAGGGAAATCACAAAAAAGCACAAAATTATACAAACGAAAAAACTGCGATCAAAAAATTCCCAAAAAATCCATAAAAGGTACAAAATATTTTATTAAAGATTATCAGGATATGAGGTAAAAAATGGGACAGGGGTCAATACTAAAATACACATGAAGATGAGGGGCACACAAAGTGGGAAAAGGGGATAAACACAGTAAACATGATCTTTAATTGACATATGGCACAATTGCATCATACATCATGTTGATATGAATAATACATCAAAACAGCATATGTGTCATACACAAATATCCTAATGCAGGTAGCAGGATGAAATGTAATAGACAGAAAATATATATATATATCTGCATATAACCTACATAACAACAGAGTATGTGTCCACTCCCAAAAGTCCTATATAGTATAAGTAGCAGGACGCAATATGATACGCTAAATAATTACCTGCAAATACCAGATAAGTGGACGCCGTCAGTAGCAAGGTCCACCTGACCACCGATGCGTGGACCAGTACCCATGGCCAGGGACGATACCTTTCCCTCACTGCCCATTGGGTCAATGTTGTGGAGCCGGGTACAGATCTTGCGAGTGGCGCTGTACGTGTTCTGCCAACTCCAAGGATTGCAGGAATCAAGTCTGTCCACATTGACTCCTCCTCCTACTCCAGTTCCTCAGAATCATCGCTGCAGGAGCCGTCACGGTCTACCTCCACATGGACCCGTGAACGCTTACCTGATGCGACCGATGTGAGCACAGCCGTGGCCAAACGTCAACAGGCCGTCCTGAAATTAATTTCCATGGGGAATCGAAGCCACACAGCGCAGGAGCTCTGGAATGCCATCAAGCAGGAGAGCGACGTGTGGTTTTTGCCAGCGAATCTCCAGCCAGGCTTGGTAGTGTGTGACAATGGCCGAAATCTGGTGGCAGCTCTGGGCCTTGGCAACCTCACTCACATACCATGTCTGGCACATGTGCTCAACTTGGTCATGCAGAGTTTTTGAGGGACTATCCGGATCTTGATGCACTGCTGCACAAGGTCCGCCTAGAGTGCGCTCACTTGCGACGTTCCAGCATCGCCAGATCGCGCATTGCAACTCTGCAACGCAGATTTCGCCTTCCCGAACATCGCATCATCAGTGGAGGTCCACTTATCTGGTATTTGCAGGTAATTATTTAGCGTATCATATTGCGTCCTGCTACTTATACTATATAGGACTTTTGGGAGTGGACACATACTCTGTTGTTATGTAGGTTATATGCAGATATATATATATTTTCTGTCTATTACATTTCATCCTGCCACCTGCATTAGGATATTTGTGTATGACACATATGCTGTTTTGATGTATTATTCATATCAACATGATGTATGATGCAATTGTGCCATATGTCAATTAAAGATCATGTTTACTGTGTTTATCCCCTTTTCCCACTTTGTGTGCCCCTCATCTTCATGTGTATTTTGGTATTGACCCCTGTCCCATTTTTTACCTCATATCCTGATAATCTTTAATAAAATATTTTGTACCTTTTATGGATTTTTTGGGAATTTTTTGATCGCAGTTTTTTCGTTGTTATAATTATCCACCGCTGTTTGTAGGCATCTACACGTGTCACTCACTGACTCTTTTTTTTATTTTATTTTGTGGAATTGGTGCAGCTCCATTATATTTGAAAAAAATCTAATCTATTAGTGTGACGCGCTTCCATCCGTATACAATACATTGGTTGCAAACACTATAGAAGTACAGAAAGGAGCCTTTCACAGATAGTGAACAGTTGTGTTTCAGTGTTCACTGCAGTCTGTGAGGTTTTGATTTTTTGAGTGCAGATCACGCTCCAGTTAGTTCTTCAACCACTGCTGGTTGTAGTCTGCTGAGCGTGTGTCACTGCCTCATCCTTCACATTTTTCTCTAATTGGTGCTGCTCCATTATATTTGAAAAAAATCTAATCTATTAGTGTGACGCGCTTCCATCCGTATACAATACATTGGTTGCAAACACTATAGAAGTACAGAAAGGAGCCTTTCACAGATAGTGAACAGTTGTGTTTCAGTGTTCACTGCTGTCTGTGAGGTTTTGATTTTTTGAGTGCAGATCACGCTCCAGTTAGTTCTTCAACCACTGCTGGTTGTAGTCTGCTGAGCGTGTGTCACTGCCTCATCCTTCACATTTTTCTCTAATTGGTGCTGCTCCATTATATTTGAAAAAAATCTAATCTATTAGTGTGACGCGCTTCCATCCGTATACAATACATTGGTTGCAAACACTATAGAAGTACACAAAGGGGCCTTTCACAGCTACTGAACTTGTCGCAGGTTCACTGTAGTCTGTGAGTTTTCATTTTTGAGTGCAGATACGCTCAGTTGTTCTTCAACCACTGCTGGTTTAGTCTGCTGACGTGTGTCACTGCCTCATCCTTCACTTTTTCTCTAATTGGTGCTGCTCCATTATATTGAAAAATCTAATCTATAGTGTGACGCGCTCCATCGATAATACATTGGTTGCAAACATTAGAAGTACAAAGGGCCTTTCACAGATAGTGAACAGTTGTGTTTCAGTGTTCACTGCGTCTGTGGTTTGATTTTTTGGTGCGATCACGCTCCAGTTATCTTCACCACTGCTGGTGTAGTTGCTGAGCGTGTGTCACTGCCTCATCCTTCACATTTTTCTCTAATTGGTGCTGCTCCATTATATTTGAAAAAAATCTAATCTATTAGTGTGACGCGCTTCCATCCGTATACAATACATTGGTTGCAAACACTATAGAAGTACACAAAGGGGCCTTTCACAGCTACTGAACAGTTGTCTGCAGTGTTCACTGTAGTCTGTGAGCTTTTCATTTTTTGAGTGCAGATTACGCTCCAGTTAGTTCTTCAACCACTGCTGGTTGTAGTCTGCTGAGCGTGTGTCACTGCCTCATCCTTCACATTTTTCTCTAATTGGTGCTGCTCCATTATATTTGAAAAAAATCTAATCTATTAGTGTGACGCGCTTCCATCCGTATACAATACATTGTTTGCAAACACTATAGAAGTACACAAAGGGGCCTTTCACAGCTACTGAACAGTTGTCTGCAGTGTTCACTGCAGTCTCTGAGGAATAACCACACTTAGGCCTTATAACTTTTCTGACTTTCTTTATCAATCTACCAAGATGAAGAAGGCAGGGAGTAAGGCACGTGGTCGTGGCCGTGGAGTTTCAGCAGGGAGAGGACGTGGGGATTCTGTGGCTGCTGCCGCACCCAGTGATACAGCATCCACCAGTTTTCCCCGTGAGCGTTCCTTTATGCGCACTTTTGTAGGAGCTCAGCGTACTCCCCTGCTGCGGGAAGAACAAATTGAAGCCGTTGTTGGTTGGATGGCAGCCAATGCATCGACTTCAATTGCTTCCACCTCCTCTCAGGACCACAGCACTGTTGAACAACCATCTGTCTCTTCACCGCCTGCCAAATTGCCCAGGCAGTCAGAGAGTTCTGAACTGGAGCCAGCTGAGTCTCTGCTTCTGTTCTCAGAATCTGTTGGCTTGCAAACAGGGGCCCAGCCAAGCAGCATTCTGGAATGTGAAGAAGAGGCAGTATGCAGTGATGCGCAACAGCTGTGTCTCTCTGAATGTGAAGAGGCGGGTGAGCCAGTGCCGATGGTCAGCACACCGCAGAACGCATCTGATGATGATGAGACTCAGGTGCCAGTTTCTGTTGAGCATGGTGCTGGCCAGACCACCCAACAGCAGCAGGTGTTGGAAGAGGGTAGTGGAGATGATGAGGTCCAAGACCCAACATGGCATGAGGAACAGGAAGGTGGTGGTAGCAGCTGTGAGGAAGAGATTGCCCCAACGGTCCAAACAGTAGGGAGAGGTAGGATGCAGACTCGGTTGCCTGTAGCCTCCAGTTTGGCACCCGTTTGTAGCAGTTCTCTTCCAACAGCCAAAACGGGCGCTCCCAGGACTTGCACTGCGTGGTCCTTTTTTGACACACTTGCAGATGATATTTGCTATGTCAAATGCAAGCTGTGTAATCAAAAAGTAAAAAGAGGTAAAAATGTCAGTAACCTTAATACCACAAATATGTGGAAACATGTGCGGTCAAAGCACGTGGTTGAGTTCCAAAGACACACTGGAGATGTAGGCCAACCTACAGCAGCACCTACATCTTCAGCTCGTGTTGGAGCCTCTTCCTCCAGCTCACACACAGCTGGTTCGGCTTCCTCACAGGATCGCCATGGAAGAACCTCTGTCACTGTTGTCCAGAGACCCAGTGTTATTCCACCCACAGCTGCAAGTTCCCTGTCATCCTCACACTCCCAGGCCACAAAACAGCCATCGGTAGCACAGGCATGGGATAAAAGACGGCCATACTCGGCAAACCATCCACGAGCACAGGCTCTGAATGCTGGCATTGCAAAACTCCTGTCCCTTGAAATGCTGTCATTCAGGCTGGTGGAGACTGACAGTTTCCGTAACTTAATGGCATTGGCAGTCCCACAATACAATGTGCCCAGCCGATTTTATTTCAGCAGGCAAGCCGTCCCTGGTCTGCAAAAGCATGTTGAGGGAAAAATTAAACATGCGCTACTAAACGCCGTCAGTAGCAAGGTCCACCTGACCACCGATGCGTGGACCAGTACCCATGGCCAGGGACGATACCTTTCCCTCACTGCCCATTGGGTCAATGTTGTGGAGCCGGGTACAGATCTTGCCAGTGGCGCTGTACGTGTTCTGCCAACTCCAAGGATTGCAGGAATCAAGTCTGTCCACATTGACTCCTCCTCCTACTCCAGTTCCTCAGAATCATCGCTGCAGGAGCCGTCACAGTCTACCTCCACATGGACCCGTGAACGCTTACCTGATGTGACCGATGTGAGCACAGCCGTGGTCAAACGTCAACAGGCCGTCCTGAAATTAATTTCCATGGGGAATCGAAGCCACACAGCGCAGGAGCTCTGGAATGCCATCAAGCAGGAGAGCGACGTGTGGTTTTTGCCAGCGAATCTCCAGCCAGGCTTGGTAGTGTGTGACAATGGCCGAAATCTGGTGGCAGCTCTGGGCCTTGGCAACCTCACTCACATACCATGTCTGGCACATGTGCTCAACTTGGTCGTACAGAGTTTTTTGAGGGACTATCCGGATCTTGATGCACTGCTGCACAAGGTCCGCCTAGAGTGCGCTCACTTGCGACGTTCCAGCATCGCCAGATCGCGCATTGCAGCTCTGCAACGCAGATTTCGCCTTCCTGAACATCGCATCATATGTGACGTACCCACCAGGTGGAATTCCACGTTACATATGTTGGAGCGGTTGTGTGAGCAGCAGCCAGCAGTAATGGAGTATCAGCTGCATCAGGCACAATCAACTCGCAATTTGCGCCGTTCACACTTCACCACTACTGAGTGGGCCTCTATGAAGGACATCTGCCACGTTTTGTGTGCGTTTGATGAGTCAACGCGGATGGCGAGTGCAGATGATGCACTAGACAGCCTGACTGTCCCCCTTATCTGCCTGCTTCAAAAAACACTGCAAGCACTAAGGGATGAGGTTTTGGAAGAGGTGGAGGATGAGGAGTCACAAATTCCATCACCTTCTGGACAGTCAGCGCAACGTGGTTCCTCACAAAGGGCTGGGCAGGGCTCACTTTGTGAGGAGGATGAGGAGGAGTCAATGGAGGAGGAAGACATCGCTCCAGAGGGAGGTACACAACGCTCTAGTCAGTATGTAGAGCGAGGGTGGGGTGATGCAGAGCAGGCAGAGATTACGCCTCTTGCAGGGGACAGCGTTTCTTGGCCAGTTGGGAGTCTGCAGCACATGGTTGATTTCATGCTGCAGTGCCTGAGAAACGACCGCCGCATCGCCCACATTCTCACCACGTCTGATTATTGGGTGTACACCCTCCTAGACCCTCGCTACCGGGACAACTTACAAAGCCTCATCACACCTGTTGTGAATGGGTTTGAGATGAGTTCTGAGCAGAGGCTCCCTCTGGTGGTTACAAGCGGTGCTAGTGAAGATTGTGAGGACTGGGAATCAGGTGTTACTGACTGGTCTTATATAAGGGAGTCATTTTCCCATCAGGGTTGCCGGTGATCAATTGTTCTGGTCTGAATCCTTCATTCCAGTTTCCCTTGTAGCCTGCTGTTTCGTGTCTGCATCTCCTGCTAACAGATAAGACTTTTCTTCTTTTGTGTTTGTGCGATATTTTTGCATTTTGTCCTGCACTTCTGTGGGGGCCTTCAGGGTCCCCTCCGGGGGCTTTTGCCCTCTCAGTTTAGTTCAGCCACTGAGTTTGTACTTTTGCTTTTTCCAGTTTTTTCAGTGGCTGCTGTTTTGATTTTGTTACACCAAAGAACTAATTTAGGTGGTAGAGGTCGTGTGATCTCAGGTGATTTTGAAATTAGTAGAGTTGGTGCTTTTCAGGGTTTTCTGGGATTGCAGTAAGTACCCTTCCTATCCTTTTCTATTTAGATAGTTTGGGCCCAGCGTTTGCTGATACTATTTTCTTTCTGTGTCAGTATTTCCTCTTGTCTAACCGCCATTACATGTTTGGGGGCTTTCTATTATCTTTGGGGTTCTGCTCCGGGGCAGATAGCTTTCCTATTTCTATCTTTAGGTGTAGTTAGTTTCTCAGGCTGTGACAAAGCGTCTAGGACCAACGTAGGAACGCTCTATGGCTGCCTCTAGTTGTGGTGGTTAGTCAGGGTACTGCAATCTCATAGATTCCAACTGCTCTGGTGTATTGCCTTTTTTACCTGCACTCCTCAGCTACCGAAACATAACAGTATCACCGGCCAACTAACTGTTATGTTTCGGTAGCTGAGGAGTGCAGGTAAAAAAGGCAATACACCAGAGCAGTTGGAATCTATGAGATTGCAGTACCCTGACTAACCACCACAACTAGAGGCAGCCGTGGAGCGTTCCTACGTTGGTCCTAGACGCCTCGTCACAGCCTGAGAAACTAACTACACCTAAAGATAGAAATAGGAAAGCTATCTGCCCCGGAGCAGAACCCCAAAGATAACAGAAAGCCCCCAAACTTGTAATGGCGGTTAGACAAGAGGAAATACTGACACAGAAAGAAAATAGTATGAGCAAACGCTGGGGCCCAAACTATCTAAATAGAAAAGGATAGGAAGGGTACTTACTGCAATCCCAGAAAACCCTGAAAAGCACCAACTCTACTAATTTCAAAATCACCTGAGATCACACGACCTCTACCACCTAAATTAGTTCTCTGGTGTAACAAAATCAAAACAGCAGCCACTGAAAAAACTGGAAAAAGCAAAAGTACAAACTCAGTGGCTGAACTAAACTGAGAGGGCAAAAGCCCCCGGAGGGGACCCTGAAGGCCCCCACAGAAGTGCAGGACAAAATGCAAAAATATCGCACAAACACAAAAGAAGAAAAAGTCTTATCTGTTAGCAGGAGATGCAGACACGAAACAGCAGGCTACAAGGGAAACTGGAATGAAGGATTCAGACCAGAACAATTGATCACCGGCAACCCTGATGGGAAAATGACTCCCTTATATAAGACCAGTCAGTAACACCTGATTCCCAGTCCTCACAATCTTCACTAGCACCGCTTGTAACCACCAGAGGGAGCCTCTGCTCAGAACTCATCTCAAACCCATTCACAACACACACCGTTGAACCGGGAGCGTAAAATGCGGGAGTACCAAGACACGCTGGTGCAATCCATAATGTTCTCCATTCCAGCCGAGAGCACTGCTGTTGCTGCTACTGCTTTACAAAGCAGCTCTGTGCGTCGAGGCAGTGGAGACAGCTCTGCAACAAGAGGGAGCACAAGCAGCGCCTCTTCAAAAGGCAAGACCAGTATGTTCCAAATGTGGCGAAGTTTTGTGGCAGCGCCACAAATGTCTACACCATCCGAGACGGCTCCAGTCAGCAGGAGGCAACGTTTCCGTAAGATGGTGACAGACTACATGTCTTTCCCTCTCAGTGTACTCCCAGATGGCTCTTCCCCATTCAAGTTTTGGGTCTCTAAGCTGGATACATGGCCAGAGCTTAGCCAGTATGCATTGGAGGTGCTGGCTTGCCCTGCTGCCAGTGTATTATCGGAGCGCGTCTTTAGTGCTGCAGGTGGTGTACTAACAGACCGTCGCATGCGACTATCCTCCGATAATGTAGACCGGCTTACTTTTCTGAAAATGAACAAGGCATGGATCTCGCCAGAATTTGTCTGTCCGTTTTCAGATTAAATAACTGGTTCGCAACGTTATCCATGTCTCCTGTTATGTTCATCTTTCTACCACCTGAACTCTACTCCCTGGGCTACAACACTGCCAGTTGCTGCTCAGAAGTGTCATGTACACAGACCAATACACAAGCTATAGTGTTAGTGGGGTTCAGTAACGCCAGCTGTTCCCCTGCTGTGTGTCCGGCAAGAAGTCTCCTGTTCCCTACACATGCACAGAAAAACCCATGTCGAACATGCTCCAAATAGGGAAGAGCCGTCACCCTGATTGTTATGCTTAAAACATGAAATTGTGAAGTTTTCCAGGCCTAGAATGATAAATTTTTATGACAAATATGGACAAATAATAATTTGTCATCACAGCGCATATCTGCACATGTCTATTAGAAATGGTAACAAAAACTAAAACATAGTGTTCACTTTTTGAAATTAATGCATAAAAGTACATTTCATACTTATCAATTAATGCTTTTTAAGGAACTTTATCTGTACCTGTAAGATAATGCAGTCAATGGATGTACGAATCATAAAATCCTCATCATCATCATTACGAGTTTTATTTATGACAGACATTATAAAATACACATACTGATGCCAACTGTAACTTCACACACCATATATGAAATGGCCAGCATGTAAACCTGGTAATAATGTGCAATAATAAATTATTACATCTAGAAAGTGCATCATGCATACTGACAATAGGTAGTTATACCTGCAAGTGCTGTTGAAACAACCACAACAGATATAAATTAATAATGGTATATAGGTATCACAGTGCATAGTTACTCATGGACAATGTCGATGTAATACTGTACCTCAATAAAGTCAGCGTCAACCATTATGCTTGTTAGTCTTGTAGATTGTTAAAGAGGGAACGTTCTTTTTTTGGTGGTCATAGGTGGAGTATTAGACAGTAAATGATTACTGCTGTCGTATTTTTGGCGTCCCTAGGGCGCAATAACGCTGCGTAACGTCACATTTTATAGAGTCATCTAATTGACACACGCTACCCTACCCTACACGTGACAGTAGGAAGGTAGTGTTGACGGATAAAGCCTTGCGCAACCAGACATGCTTTTACCCTCTTCAACACTGTACAAGCAAAAAATGCATGATTGCAGCCGCAGACTTTATTGACGTACAGTATAACATCGCCATTACCCATCAGAGGCTGTCCACTGTCTGATACAGACATAGAATATACCTTTGCTATCCGTAGCCTTTGTTTCACCTACACTTGCAGGCACACACTTAAATTGTGACAATGCATTATGTTTTTTTAAATGGTTATTTTTTATCGTACATTATTGTGTCATCACATTGATGAGTCCATGCTGGACATGTCATACATGCTGTACAAACTAACGATTTTATTAACTTAAATAATTGAAATGTCTGTGACTGTCACATCTAAATTGCAATGATGATGATGATGAGTGACTATTACAAAATCCATTGTCTTCACTATGTTATGGTTTAACATAGCGTTCCTTAAGCATTATTCATAAATACAAAAATGGACTTTTATTCTTAAATTTACAACACTATATTTTGTAACCAATTTTTTGGGTGGTGTGTTGTTCCATTTCTTGTTGGCATGTGCATATATGCGTTTATATTTGCAGTGTCTTTATTTTTATTCTTGAAGTTAGGAAACGTGTATCTTCGTACCGTGTTAGCCAGTAGATAGAAAAATATTTAGACTTGAGAGTCCGCAGGTTGTTACCTTTTAATGGATAACTGAAAAGATGGTAACAAATTGCAAGCTTTCGAGGCTACTCACGTCTCTTCATCAGGCAAAGACTAAAACAAAAAATGAAGCATCACATATTTCTATACACAACAGGACACAGGAATAGTGAAATAGGTAAGACAAGTAAGTGACGTGTAGCAGAACTCTCATTATCACAGAGGGATGAACATAAATATTGTAACAGTTCCTAGATAAGGATAGAAAGTTTTATTGCCCTCTGATTGGGGTCTGGTTTTGTGTTTTCATGCCCCTGGAAGGGCAGAGACGCAGATTCCTTAATTGATATAGAATGACATAAATCCGTGTGATCTATTCATTCCATCACTAACAGTGTCAAAGGTCATGATGAGCTTATATTCTGAAACCTTTGTATCTTTCTCATATTTGAAGTTATATTTTAATACCAGTAATTCCATATCCATCATGCTATGACCGGGCATACAAAATTGTTTTGCCACAGGTAAATCCATTATTTTTTCTCTTATTGTGTGGCGCTGATAATTCATCCTTGTTCTCATTTTTTGGCCGGTCTCCCCTCACTTGTCCCTCCCTCACTTGTCTTACCTATTCCTGTGTCCTGTTGTGTGTAGAAATATGTGATTCTTCATTTTTTGTTTTAGTCTTAGCCTGATGAAGAGACCTGAGTAGTCTCGAAAGCTTGGAATTTGTTACCATATTTTCAGTTAGCCATTAAACGGTATCAACCACAGAGGACTCTCAAGTATAAATATTTTTCTATTCTTGGAATTGAAATTCATCATTTTATTGTCCTAGTAAAACTTCATTTATTCTTGTTTGAAGTACATACATTTGCAATGGCCACGTAACAAGGCAATAACTCAATATTTTATGCCTACACCCTCCTTGACCCTGGGCTTCAACACCGCCAGTTGCTGCTCAGAAGTGTTAGATGCACAGATGAAAACAATCGCTGATGTGTTTGTGGGGTTCAGTAACGCCTGCTGTTCCCCTGCTGTGTGTCTGGCAAAAATTACTGCTGCTAACTACCACTTCAACTTCAAACATCTCATACTAGGCCTCTGCCTACACCCTCCTTGACCCTGGGCTTCAACACCGCCAGTTGCTGCTCAGAAGTGTTAGATGCACAGATGAAAACAATCGCTGATGTTTTTGTGGGGTTCAGTAACGCCTGCTGTTCCCCTGCTGTGTGTCCGGCAAAAATTACTGCTAGCTACCTAATCATGGTGAAAAAAACATGACATGTCAAAGTGTCTAGTGCTACACATAGATATGAGGCTACACCCTGATTTCTAAGCTGTAAACATTTGAAACGTCAACTTTAAAACCATAAAATGATTAGTCTTTGTCACAAATCTGTTACAAAATAATTGTGACATATTATTACAGATATGCACATGTCGAAAACAAATGCAAACACAAAAGCCTACTTATGCTATAGGATACTGATGGTCAACCTTGTCACTCCATAGCTTAAACAAATCCAACTCACATCATGACTCAAATTCTGCAATGTTGGAAGTGCATAATGTGGGTTGAACTTTGACAACTGCTGCAGTGCGAAGGTTATACTTCAGTGTTCTTGCCTTTTAAATAAAAGCATACAAGTAAATATAATAATCCAATGTTGATTAAGGGACGTGATGTACACCTGTAATATTGTGCAAACAATACATGTAGGAATAGTCCTCTTCAACATTACTTATATTTGTGTCATTTTAAAAAATACATATTTAATTAGAAAGTTAACAGCCCATATCATAAAGGTCCTTCATGTAAACATGATAATCGCTAACAAAAATCATGCATTACCTTGGTAAAGTCAATAGTGCATAGTCACAATAGCAAAATATATACCTGTAAGTGGTGCTGAAAGAACGACAACTGATAGAATAGGTGAATGATATCTATTTATCAGACTGAATAGCGACACCTGTACAATGTCGATATAATACTGTACCTTAACAAAACAGCTGTGTCACACCTCACACTCGTTTTTCTTGTAGCTTGTTATGTAATAGGGCACATGTGTGTATGTTTCATCATAGGTGCATGTTTACTGAGTAAAGCAGTCATGACAACGCCTTTGTGTTGTCGGTACGCTTGCGATGATGAACGATGCGCACCGTGAATGTTAGTCTGCTTCATAAGACGTACAGACGCTCCAATACCCAACGCGTCACAGCAGGAAGCCAGTCTGTGCGTCCAAACAAAGGCGCAACCATACAGTCATGGCCAAAAGTTTTGAGAATGACACAAATATTATATTTTCACATGATCTGCTGCCCTCTGGTTTTTATGTGTGTTTGACAGATGTTTTTATCACAGACAGAAATATAATAATTGCAAACATATGAGTAACAAAAGCTTATATTGACAGTTAGAATGAGTTAATGCAGCAAGTCAATATTTGCAGTGTTGACCCTTCTTCTTCAGGACCTCTGCAATTCTCCCTGGGATGCTCTCAATCAACTTCTGGACCAAATCCTGACTGATAGCAGTCCATTCTTGCATAATCAATGCTTTCCTTTTGTCAGAATTTTTAGGTTTTTGTTTGTCCACCCGTCTCTTGATAATTGACCACAAGTTCTCAATGGGATTAAGATCTGGGGAATTTCCAGGCCATGGACCCAAAATCTCTATGTTTTGTTCCCTGAGCCATTTAGTTATCACCTTTGCTTTATGGCAAGGTGCTCCATCATGCTGGAAAAGGCATTGTTGATCGCCAAACTGCTCTTGGAGGGTTGGGAGAAGTTGCTCTTGGAGGACATTCTGGTACCATTCTTTATTCATGGCTGTGTTTTTAGGCAAGACTGTGAGAGAGCCGATTCCCTTGGCTGAGAAGCAACCCCACACATGAATGGTTTCAGGATGCTTAACAGTTGGCATGAGACAAGACTGGTGGTAGCGCTCACCTTGTCTTCTCCGAATGAGGCGTTTTCCTGATGTCCCAAACAATCGAAAAGGGAATTCATCAGAGAAAATAACTTTACCCCAGTCCTCAGCAGTCCACTGCCTGTACCTTTTGCAGAATATCAGTCTGTCCATGATGTTTTTTCTGGAGAGAAGTGGCTTCTTTGCTGCCCTCCTTGAGACCAGGCCTTGCTCCAAGAGTCTCCGCCTCACAGTGCATGCAGATGCACTCACACCTGCCTGCTGCCATTCCTGAGCAAGCTCTGCACTGCTGGTAGCCCGATCCTGCAGCTGAAACACTTTTAAGAGACAGTCCTGGCGCTTGCTGGTCTTTCTTGGGCGCCCTGAAGCCTTTTTGGCAACAATGGAACCTCTCTCCTTGAAGTTCTTGATGATGCGATAGATTGTTGACTGAGGTGCAATCTTTCTAGCTGCAATACTCTTCCCTGTTAGGCCATTTTTGTGCATTGAAATGATGACTGCACGTGTTTCTTTAGAGATAACCATGGTTAACAGAAGAGAAACAATGATGCCAAGCACCAGCCTCCTTTTAAAGTGTCCAGTGGTGTCATTCTTACTTAATCATGACAGATTGATCTCCAGCCATGTCCTCATCAACACCCACACCTGTGTTAATGGAGCAATCACTGAAAAGAGGTTAGCTGGTCCTTTTAAGGCAGGGCTGCAATGATGTTGAAATGTGTTTTGGGGGATAAAGTTCATTTTCTAGTCAAATATTGACTTTGCAAGTAATTGCTGTTAAGCTGATCACTCTTTATAACATTCTGGAGTATATGCAAATTGCCATTAGAAAAAGTGAAGCAGTAGACTTTGTAAAAATTAATATTTGTGTCATTCTCAAAACTTTTGGCCATGACTGTACATGCACGTAACCTTTTATAAAGCTATATAAAAAAAAGGATGTAGTAGTAACGCACACTTTATTGAGGTACAGTATTACATCGCCATTCACCATCTGTGGCTATGCAGTCTCATCTATATATACCTTATCTATCCGTTGTCATGCTTGCAAGTCCACAGTCAGGCATAAATATCTGTTTTCACTCTGCACTATACACTTTTTAAATTTTTTGTTTTTAATATAAATGATTGGCACATATTATCAGTATTACATGATGGAAATTTTAGATATTTTTAAAAAAATTTTAGTGATATTATTCACCAAATGTAAAGTTTTATGAATGTCAAAGATAACTTGTAATGCTGATTATGTTTTTAAGTCAGCCATTCATTGTCTACACAATAAAAATGGTGTACATACTGTTACTTAGCCATCATTAATGGATTCTGATATGTACTTGTATGCTTTTATTTTAAACCGTATAGCAGATTATTTAACCTATTTTAATTGTGGTTTGCATTGCTTTTCAACATGTTAATGTATGCGTTTATGTTTGTAAATTATTAATTTACATATATTTTTTTAAGTAAAAACATCATCTTATGGTACTAAAGGTTATATTTCTCCTGTTTGGAGTATAGACATTTTTAATTGACAAGTAACAAGGAAAATACTTGATATAGTATTTAAACATCCTCCTTGACCCTGGGCTCCAACACCGCCAGTTGTTGCTCGGAAGTGCTGTTAGCGCAGTGAACACTTGCTCCTGTGTTACTGGGGTTCAGTAATGTCAGCTGTTCCCCTGCTGTGTGAACAGCAAAAAGTCCTGCTGCCTCCACCATGTTCTCTTCTCATCCCTGGGCTACAACACCGCCAGTTGTTGCTCGGAAGTGCTGTTAGCACAGTCTACACTTGCTCCTGTGTTACTGGGGTTCAGTAATGTCAGCTGTTCCCCTGCTGTGTGAACGGCAAACAGTCCTGCTGCCTCCACCATGTTCTCTTCTCATCCCTGGGCTACAACACCGCCAGTTGTTGCTCGGAAGTGCTGTTAGCACAGTCAACACTTGCTCCTGTGTTACTGGGGTTCAGTAATGTCAGCTGTTCCCCTGCTGTGTGAACGGCAAAAAGTCCTGCTGCCTCCACCATGTTCTCTTCTCATTCCTGGGCTACAACACCGCCAGTTGTTGCTGGGTAGTGCTGTTAGCACAGTGAACACTTGCTCCTGTGTTACTGGGGTTCAGTAATGTCAGCTGTTCCCCTGCTGTGTGAACAGCAAAAGTCCTGCTGCCTCCACCATGTTCTCTTCTCATTCCTGGGCTACAACACCGCCAGTTGTTGCTCGGAAGTGCTGTTAGCACAGACAACACTTGATCCTGTGTTACTGGGGTTCAGTAATGTCAACTGTTCCCCTGCTGTGTGAACAGCAAAAGTCCTGCTGCCTCCACCATGTTCTCTTCTCATCCCTGGGCTACATCACCGCCAGTTGTTGCTCGGAAGTGCTGTTAGCACAGTGAACACTTGCTCCTGTGTTACTGGGGTTCAGTAATGTCAGCTGTTCCCCTGCTGTGTGAACAGCAAAAAGTCCTGCTGCCTCCACCATGTTCTCTTCTCATCCCTGGGCTACAACACCGCCAGTTGTTGCTCGGAAGTGCTGTTAGCACAGTGAACACTTGCTCCTGTGTTACTGGGGTTCAGTAATGTCAGCTGTTCCCCTGCTGTGTGAACAGCAAAAAGTCCTGCTGCCTCCACCATGTTCTCTTCTCATCCCTGGGCTACAACACCGCCAGTTGTTGCTCGGAAGTGCTGTTAGCACAGTCAACACTTGCTCCTGTGTTACTGGGGTTCAGTAATGTCAGCTGTTCCCCTGCTGTGTGAACAGCAAAAAGTCCTGCTGCCTCCACCATGTTCTCTTCTCATCCCTGGGCTACAACACCGCCAGTTGTTGCTCGGAAGTGCTGTTAGCACAGTCTACACTTGCTCCTGTGTTACTGGGGTTCAGTAATGTCAGCTGTTCCCCTGCTGTGTGAACGGCAAACAGTCCTGCTGCCTCCACCATGTTCTCTTCTCATCCCTGGGCTACAACACCGCCAGTTGTTGCTCGGAAGTGCTGTTAGCACAGTCAACACTTGCTCCTGTGTTACTGGGGTTCAGTAATGTCAGCTGTTCCCCTGCTGTGTGAACGGCAAAAAGTCCTGCTGCCTCCACCATGTTCTCTTCTCATTCCTGGGCTACAACACCGCCAGTTGTTGCTCGGTAGTGCTGTTAGCACAGTGAACACTTGCTCCTGTGTTACTGGGGTTCAGTAATGTCAGCTGTTCCCCTGCTGTGTGAACAGCAAAAAGTCCTGCTGCCTCCACCATGTTCTCTTCTCATTCCTGGGCTACAACACCGCCAGTTGTTGCTCGGAAGTGCTGTTAGCACAGACAACACTTGATCCTGTGTTACTGGGGTTCAGTAATGTCAACTGTTCCCCTGCTGTGTGAACAGCAAAAAGTCCTGCTGCCTCCACCATGTTCTTTTCTCATCCCTGGGCTACATCACCGCCAGTTGTTGCTCGGAAGTGCTGTTAGCACAGTGAACACTTGCTCCTGTGTTACTGGGGTTCAGTAATGTCAGCTGTTCCCCTGCTGTGTGAACAGTAAAAAGTCCTGCTGCCTCCACCATGTTCTCTTCTCATCCCTGGGCTACAACACCGCCAGTTGTTGCTCGGAAGTGCTGTTAGCACAGTGAACACTTGCTCCTGTGTTACTGGGGTTCAGTAATGTCAGCTGTTCCCCTGCTGTGTGAACGGCAAAAAGTCCTGCTGCCTCCACCATGTTCTCTTCTCATTCCTGGGCTACAACACCACCAGTTGTTGCTCGGAAGTGCTGTTAGCACAGTCAACACTTGCTCCTGTGTTACTGGGGTTCAGTAATGTCAGCTGTTCCCCTGCTGTGTGAACAGCAAAAAGTCCTGCTGCCTCCACCATGTTCTCTTCTCATCCCGGGGCTCCAACACCGCCAGTTGTTGCTCGGAAGTGCTGTTAGCACAGTCTACACTTGCTCCTGTGTTACTGGGGTTCAGTAATGTCAGCTGTTCCCCTGCTGTGTGAACGGCAAAAAGTCCTGCTGCCTCCACCATGTTCTCTTCTCATCCCTGGGCTACAACACCGCCAGTTGTTGCTCGGAAGTGCTGTTAGCACAGTCAACACTTGCTCCTGTGTTACTGGGGTTCAGTAATGTCAGCTGTTCCCCTGCTGTGTGAACGGCAAAAAGTCCTGCTGCCTCCACATGTTCTCTTCTCATTCCTGGGCTACAACACCGCCAGTTGTTGCTCGGAAGTGCTGTTAGCACAGTCAACACTTGATCCTGTGTTACTGGGGTTCAGTAATGTCAGCTGTTCCCCTGCTGTGTGAACAGCAAAAAGTCCTGCTGCCTCCACCATGTTCTCTTCTCATCCCTGGGCTACAACACCGCCAGTTGTTGCTCGGAAGTGCTGTTAGCACAGTGAACACTTGCTCCTGTGTTACTGGGGTTCAGTAATGTCAGCTGTTCCCCTGCTGTGTGAACGGCAAAAAGTCCTGCTGCCTCCACCATGTTCTCTTCTCATTCCTGGGCTACAACACCGCCAGTTGTTGCTCGGAAGTGCTGTTAGCACAGTCAACACTTGCTCCTGTGTTACTGGGGTTCAGTAATGTCAGCTGTTCCCCTGCTGTGTGAACAGCAAAAAGTCCTGCTGCCTCCTACCATGTTCTCTTCTCATCCCTGGGCTACAACACCGCCAGTTGTTGCTCGGAAGTGCTGTTAGCACAGTGAACACTTGCTCCTGTGTTACTGGGGTTCAGTAATGTCAGCTGTTCCCCTGCTGTGTGAACGGCAAAAAGTCCTGCTGCCTCCACCATGTTCTCTTCTCATCCCTGGGCTACAACACCGCCAGTTGTTGCTCGGAAGTGCTGTTAGCACAGTGAACACTTGCTCCTGTGTTACTGGGGTTCAGTAATGTCAGCTGTTCCCCTGCTGTGTGAACGGCAAAAAGTCCTGCTGCCTCCACCATGTTCTCTTCTCATCCCTGGGCTACAACACTGCCAGTTGTTGCTCGGAAGTGCTGTTAGCACAGTGAACACTTGCTCCTGTGTTACTGGGGTTCAGTAATGTCAGCTGTTCCCCTGCTGTGTGAACGGCAAAAAGTCATGCTGCCTCCACCCTGTTGTCTTCTCATCCCTGGGCTTCAACACCGCCAGTTGTTGCTCGGAAGTGTCACTGGCACGGGTACTCACTCCTGCCCATACTGGTTACAGCACGCCATCTGTTTCCTGTCAGTGTAAACGTCACTTAGCCTCCAATAAGTTGTCCTGTCGTGTTGCGGTCGGGTTAGCCGACTCTATGGTGCTTGGAGTTTAGGTGCTTCCTATGTGTGCTGCGGGATATGCAAATAAAGGCTGTTTCCGTTGTGACAATAGGACAATCACCCACTGTTGTACTGTGGGATTCGGTAACTGCGGCCGGCTCGCGGCCTGTCAACTTAAATTTCCATGGGTACCTTCTGCTACCCGTCCGGGTTCCAGTACCGTCAGCTGGTTCTCCGCAGTGCCTTTGGCCTAGGTGCCTCCATCTCGGTATCCGAGTTCCAGCAATGTCTGCTGGTCCTTGGTAGTGCTTTGGAGCACAGGTACCTCCTGCTTAGTAACCGTGTCCCAGTAACGTCAGCTGGTCCTCGGTTGTGCCATTGGCTCTTTTCCTTCTGCTGCCCCTCCGGGTTCCAGCACAGTCAGCTGGTCCTCGTTACTTGCATTGGCTCTTGTACCTTCTGCTACCCGTCCGGGTTCCAGTACCGTCAGCTGGTTCTCCGCAGTGCCTTTGGCCTAGGTGCCTCCATCTCGGTATCCGAGTTCCAGCAACGTCTGCTGGTCCTTGGTAGTGCTTTGGAGCACAGGTACCTCCTGCTTAGTAACCGTGTCCCAGTAACGTCAGCTGGTCCTCGGTTGTGCCATTGGCTCTTTTCCTTCTGCTGCCCCTCCGGGTTCCAGCACAGTCAGCTGGTCCTCGTTACTTGCATTGGCTCTTGTACCTTCTGCTACCCGTCCGGGTTCCAGTACCGTCAGCTGGTTCTCCGAAGTG
This sequence comes from Oophaga sylvatica, assembly GCA_033576555.1. Taxonomy (NCBI): domain Eukaryota; kingdom Metazoa; phylum Chordata; class Amphibia; order Anura; family Dendrobatidae; genus Oophaga; species Oophaga sylvatica. The sequence continues at coordinate 453,064,315 of JARQOD010000001.1, forward strand.
CCTTTGGCCTAGGTGCCTCCATCTCGGTATCCGAGTTCCAGCAACGTCTGCTGGTCCTTGGTAGTGCTTTGGAGCACAGGTACCTCCTGCTTAGTAACCGTGTCCCAGTAACGTCAGCTGGTCCTCGGTTGTGCCATTGGCTCTTTTCCTTCTGCTGCCCCTCCGGGTTCCAGCACAGTCAGCTGGTCCTCGTTACTTGCATTGGCTCTTGTACCTTCTGCTACCCGTCCGGGTTCCAGTACCGTCAGCTGGTTCTCCGAAGTGCCTTTGGCCTAGGTGCCTCCATCTCGGTATCCGAGTTCCAGCAACGTCTGCTGGTCCTTGGTAGTGCTTTGGAGCACAGGTACCCCCTGCTTAGTAACCGTGTCCCAGTAACGTCAGCTGGTCCTCGGTTGTGCCATTGGCTCTTTTCCTTCTGCTGCCCCTCCGGGTTCCAGCACAGTCAGCTGGTCCTCGTTACTTGCATTGGCTCTTGTACCTTCTGCTACCAGTCCGGGTTCCAGTACCGTCAGCTGGTTCTCCGCAGTGCCTTTGGCCTAGGTGCCTCCATCTCGGTATCCGAGTTCCAGCAACGTCTGCTGGTCCTTGGTAGTGCTTTGGAGCACAGGTACCTCCTGCTTAGTAACCGTGTCCCAGTAACGTCAGCTGGTCCTCGGTTGTGCCATTGGCTCTTTTCCTTCTGCTGCCCCTTCGGGTTCCAGCACAGTCAGCTGGTCCTCGTTACTTGCATTGACTCTTGTACCTTCTGCTACATTTACAAATTGAAGATTTTTTCAATGCTTTTTTGGGTAATCACTCTGGATCTCCAACAATTAAGACGACGACCCTGATGACCACCCCGAAGAAGATGACGACCACAAGGACGACGAGCATCAAGCCAACCAGCCTAAACACCATCACAAAGAAGAAATAAAAGATTACCAAACAGGACTAAGAAGGTTAAGACAAACTACAAGATACAGAACAAGAGACTTAAGAACAGTAAGCAGAAGATCAAAAAGCAGAAGAACATGAAGTATAAGACCAAAATGAAGAGCAAAATATATGCTCTAAATTATAAGCAGAAGAAGACTAAGCAGTGTATGGGGGTGAGTCCGTTCCTCCTCGTAGTGCCCCTGGAAAATGCCTGCTGCTGCAGGCTAAACTGAACACGGACAAATACTGTTGTAATTTAAATCTTTTGTGACAGCAAGAACGGAAGGATGAAAAATTCATACTTTGACAGATTACAAGTACAGGATTCTCTGTCACAAATAAGAATATGATGAAGAAGATGAAGTACAATATGAATAAGAATAATAGTTTAATAACAAGAATATGAGTAATGTTAACAAAAAGATGAATAGCAAGAAGTTTAAGAAGAAGATAAAGAAGGTGAAGATGAAGAATAATTTGATGAAAAAGATGATGCTGCTGAAGATTATGAAGGAGAAAGTGTGTCAAAAGTTAAAAAGGTGAAGAGCATGGAAGTTGTGAAATATACATATTTGCCAAAATAGAAAAAACGTGAACAACATTGTCAATTTCTTCGTCAATCCGAACATCTTTAAAAAAAAAAATATTTATGCTATTCCATTTGATTGGGTTAAACATCTATGCCTTTAATGTCTCCTCAACCTTCCCCAATACATTCTACATTACTCTTTGTTGTTTTCCTTCATGTACAATTAACCAACAAGGCAAGAATGGGTTTTTTTTAATTCCGATATTTTGTTCCCATAGACTTACATTGGATTTCCGGTATCGGTATCGGGTATCGCCGATATTTTTTGGGTATCGGCGATACCATTCCGATTCCGATACTTTTGGATATCGGAAAGTATCGCTCAACTCTAATGGTGAGCAGCCCTCCCACCCATCTCTTACAGCTACTCAGAAAAAAAACAACCCTGTCAAGACCCATTAACCCCTCAGCACATAACATGCTGAAAGGAAAATTCTGGGTTTCACATCATGAAGGATAGCAACCTTTGAGACACATATCTCCCCTCACATATATTGCCAGTGACCCTGAAAAAGTGTTTTCTTCTTTCATGATTTCCTATTCTTTTCAATGTTTGTCATATTTAAATGTTTCAGATCACCAAGCAAATTTAAATATTAGACAAAGATAACACATGTAAACACAAAAGGCAATTTTTAAATGAAGTTATTTATTATTAAGGGAAAAAGAAATCCAAACCTACAGGGCCATGGGTGAAAAAATGATTGCCTCCTAAACCTAATAACTGGTTGAGTCAAGCCTAACAGCAACAACTGCAATCAACCATTTGCTATAACTGGCAATGAGTCTTTTACAATGCTCTGTAGGAACTTTTTCCCCATTCATCTTTGCAGAATTGTTGTAATTCAGCTATGTTAGAAGCATGAACCGTTTATTTTTAAGGTCATGCTACAGCATCTCAATTGGATTAAGTACAGGACTTTGAATAGGCCACTCTAAAGAATAAATTTTGCTTTCCTTAAGCCATTCATAGGTGGACTTGCTGGTGTAATTTGGATCACTGTCCTGCTGCATAATCAAAATGCACTTCAGCTTGAGGTCATGAACAGATGGCCGGCCATTCTCCTTCAAAATTTTTTGATAGACAGCAGGATTCTTAATTTCATTTACCACAGCAAGTCTTCCAGGTCCTGAAGCAGCAAAACAGACCCAAGATCAATCACACTAACCCCATCATATTTTATTGTTCACATCATGTTCCTTTTCTGAAATGCAGTGTTACCTCTATGCCAGATATAATGGGACATAAATATTCCAAAAAGTTCAACTTTTCTCTAGTCAGTCCACAGAGTATTCTCCCAAAAGCCTTGGGGTCATCAAGATGTTTTCTAACAAAACTGAGGCAAGCCTTTATGTCCTTATTGCTCA
>JARQOD010000001.1:453067286-453164348 GCA_033576555.1 Oophaga sylvatica
TAAAAAATAAATAAAACCAATTCTTCACATGCTGTTGATGTTTTTTATTCTGCCTCCCTAAGATCGCAGTAAGGCTCGGCGCACATTTATCCTGTGCTCTATGCTGAGCACTTATACCAGGGTTTCCATCTAAATTTCTGAAATACGTGATTCAGACAGAATCCTTGGTGGAAGATTCCCTATAATGAGGCAGATGGAGGCTCTGTGGACGTCGCGGAACAGAGGACAGACTGAGTACAGAGTAACTCTGCTGCGTCATTATAGTGAATGGATCCCTTGGGGGTTCCATCTGTCACGTCGCTCGTAAATTTAGATGGAAACACCAAAGTAAGTGGTCAGCGTAGAGCGCCGGATAAATGTGAACCCAAATGTTATGTAAAATGCTCCCAATAAAAGCTTCAACTCAATACAAAAAAAGCAAGTCCCTACTCAGATCTGTCATCTGTTAATGGTAATATAGGGGCTTCCACATTACTGGTAGCAAAAAGGCTCTGGAAAAGCTAAATGGCTCCTCGACCCCAAAAGAGATTCAGTAAATTCTCCATCCCGAATCCAAATGCCCCCCTCCCTTCTGAGCCCCAGTGTACCTAAACCACTTTTAGCGCCCACGTTTGGCATTTCTGTAGTGATGAGAGCCCGCCTAACTTACGGGTGTGTGCCTCCAGAAGCTGGGCATAATGTACTGGTACTGCAACGTACGTGTCCCTACAGTGTAATGGTCATTACAACGGCAGTTTGCAATTTTCACTCAGCAACATCCTGTCACGCGGTCTTATGATATGTGTACGATGTCAGTAAACTATTCTTAAAAGAACAACACTCTATACAACATATAGATTAGCAACATCAGCATGTAAATATAGAATAGATTTACCTGACACGATATCCGTTGAACTCAGGGTTAATCTTGAGGACTTGATACACTGTCACAGGAAAGAGGAGGACCGGGGGTCTAACCTGACCCTAAACTGGGGTCCTAACTAATCCCTCACCTTGGAGGTACTGATAATGGTTCAGAGGTCCAAGTCTCCAGCCTAACCCTGTCTCCTATCAGTCCCTGAACCCTGTAATCAGTCCTAAGAAGGATTCTCATTACCACCAAAGGGATATGGGCTGATCTCTGCTAAATACACAGATTAGACATATAAGACAGACTGGAGAAAACACAGACTTGCATACACACTCAAACACAGAAGGAACATAAATGATCTGGGATATTAAACTCTAAGCAAGGTGAGCTTAAAACAACTAAGGAGCTCTTTAACTTAAGTCTATACAGATACAATCCTATCTGTGGTCTGCATGAAGAATTTCACTGGCAACTCCCAACACAGACAACCAGAGATTTAAAGGAAACCAATCAACAAATAATTAATTGCAGCCGGGAGAAAACTGCACCCAGTCCCAGAACTGAGCACAGACAGAATTAACTCCCTAACTGCCAAACACAAAGAAACAGCAACTCAGCTGTGAGAAGTCAGAATGTGCAACCGCGACGATCTTCGTGGCGATGCACACATGACAGTACCCCCCCCTTCTACGAGGGGCCTCCGGACCCTCAGGGCCAGGTTTGCCCGGGTGAGTTCTGTGGAAGGTCCGCACCAAACGATCTGCGTTAATGTCAGACGCAGGAACCCACGTCCTCTCCTCTGGACCATACCCCTTCCAATGCACCAAGTACTGAAGGGACCGGCGATTCAGACGTGAGTCAATGATCTTTGACACTTGAAACTCCAAGTTACCATTGACCACCACTGGAGGAGGAGGAAGAGGTGATGGTATGACTGGTGCCACGTACCTCTTAAGTAATGACTTGTGGAACACATTATGAATTTTAAACGTAGGAGGAGGTCCAGACGAAATGCCACAGGATTAATTATGGAACTGATCCTGTACGGCCCGATGAATCTGGGGCCCAGCTTCCAGGAGGGAACTTTAAGTTTATATTCCTGGTAGACAACCATACCAGATCGTTCACATTAAGATCTGGACCAGAAACTCTCCTCCTATCAGCCATACGTTTATAACGGTTCCCCATAGCACTCAGATTATTCAATACACCTCTCCACACTGAAGCAAGTGACGACGAGAAACGCTCCTCCTCAGGAACCCCAGAAGGGCCCCCCCCATTGAATGTACAAAACTGGGGATGAAAACCATATGCCCCAAAAAACGGGGACTTACCAGTGGACTCGCTCCGCCTGTTGTTAAGAGCGAACTCTGCCAGAGGCAAGAAAGAAGACCAGTCCTCCTGGTTCTCTGAGACAAAACACCGAAGATAAGTCTCTAGGCTTTGATTCAGACGCTCTGTCTGACCATTGGTCTGCGGATGAAAAGCCGAGGAAAATGACAATTGCATCCCCCGACGTAAACAAAATGCCCTCCAAAACTTGGACACAAACTGAGACCCCCTATCTGACACCACATCAGAAGGCAACCCATGAAGTCTCACAATCTCCCCAATGAACACCTGCGCCAGAGTTTTAGCATTAGGGAGGCAGGAAGAGCAATGAAATGTGCCATCTTACTGAACCTGTCAACAACCACCAGTATGACAGTCTTCCCTGACGACTGAGGAAGTCCGTGATGAAGTCCATAGACAAATGAGTCCATGGACGCTCCGGAAGTTTCAAGGTAAGAGGGTCCCAGACGGACGGGAATGAGGGGTTCTTAGAGCGAGCACAAACCCCACAGGACGCGACAAAAGTTAAAACATCTTTATTAACGTTAGGCCACCAAAACCGGCGAGAAAGGAGATCTAAAGTAGCCTTACTCCCTGGATGTCCTGCTAAAGCAGAATTATGAGTGCCTCAATAACCTTTTGTCTCAACTGATTTGGGACAAACAGTCTCCCTGGAGGTCCTGCAGGGGCATCCCCCTGAGCCTCTAACACCTCCTCCTCAAGCTCAGAACATACAGCCGACACTACCACCCCCTCCTGAAGGATGGGAATCGGGTCATCCATTTTCCCGGCCCCTGGGAAACTGCGAGACAAGGCATCCGCCTTAACATTCTTAGATCCAGGGCGATAAGTGACAACAAAATTAAACCTGGTAAAAAACAACGACCATCGAGCTTGTCTGGAATTCAGGACGCTTAGCAGATTCCAAATACAGCAGGTTCTTGTGATCAGTAATGACGGTGACCGGGTGGACTGCCCCCTCCAAAAAGTGACGCCATTCTTCAAAAGCCAACTTAATGGCCAAAAGTTCCCTATTGCCATATTCTAATTCCTTTCGGCGGACGACAATTTTTTAGAAAAGAAAGCGCACGGATGCCATTTACCAGGGGACGGACCCTGGGACAATATTGCACCCACCCCTACGTCAGACGCGTCCACCTCCACAACGAACGGCTGTGATGCATCTGGTTGGATGAGAACGGGTGCCGAAGCAAAACATTTTTTTAAAGAGGAAAAAGCTTGGCAAGCTTTGTCCGACCATTTAGAAAAATCCGTCCCTTTTCTTGTCATGTCAGTGAGAGTTTGACAACAGATGAGAAATTACAAATAAATTTCCGGTAGTAGTTAGCAAACCCCAGAAAACACTGCAGAGCCTTAAGATCCTCTGGCTGATCCCATTCAAGCACTGCTCTCACCTTTTCAGGGTCCATACGGAAACCGGGGGCTGACACCAAGAAACCCAAAAACTGAAGTTCCTGTACGGCGAATACACACTTTTCCAGTTTGGCGTATAGTTTATTGTCTCGCAAGATCTGCAACACCTGTCTCACATGCTCCTGGTGAGACACAAGATCTGGTGAGTAAATTAAAATGTCATCCAAATATACGACCACAAACAGCCCCACCAGATGACGAAAAATGTCATTAACAAAATGTTGGAATACTGCTGGTGCAGTAGTCAGACCAAAAGGCACGACAAGGTTCTCATAATGTCCCTCCGGCGTGTTAAACGCCGTTTTCCACTCATCCCCCTCTTTTATCCTAATCAGATTATACGCCCCCCTGAGATCCAATTTAGAGAACCATTTGGCGCCAACAATTTGATTGAAGAGATCAGGAATCAGAGGGAGTGGATACGGATCTCGAACAGTAATCCGATTAAGTTCGCGGAAATCCAAGCAAGGGCGTAGGCCTCCATCTTTTTTCTTCACAAAGAAGAACCCCGCGGCCACTGGGAAGATGAAGGTCTAATATGCCCTTTGGCCAGACTTTCCGAAATATAATCTTTCATAGCCTGCCTCTCAGGACCAGAAAGGTTATATAACCTAGCTTTAGGTAACTTAGCATCAGGAAGTAAATTAATAGAGCAGTCATACACGCGATGAGGAGGCAACTCCTGACACCCCTCCTCCGAGAACACATCCCCAAAGTCCTCTAAAAAAGGAGGCAAAGTACTAGGCACGACCGCACTGATGACTGTGTTCATGCAGTTACTTTTGCAAAACTCCCCCCATTGGCTTATATCTCTGGACTGCCAATTAATCACAGGGTTATGTTTAACCAACCAAGGAAGTCCCAACACAATAGGAGTAGGTAGACCCTCCAACACATAACAAGATAATAGTTCCCTATGTATTGCCCCTACCCGAAGGTCAATGTTATGAACCTCATGAACAAAGCTACCTTGGCCGAGAGGCCTGGCGTCAATGGAGAATATAGGGATCGGTTTGACCAATACACTCAGATGCATACCTTGAGCCTGAGCAAACTGAGCGTCAACCAGATTAGCCCGGACCCACTATCAAGAAGAACAGAAAATCTCTCCACTCTCGTACCAACCACCACCTCCACTGGTACAAGGAACTGAGAAGAACTAGCGGACGAAATACATACTCCCAGGTTGTCGTCCACCACACAACCTGGGATTAACAGGTTTCCGGCGACTTTTTGCTCAACAAGGCACGGGATGGACATCCCCCAACAAAATGTCCCTCTTTCCCGCAGAAGAAACACCTTCTAGTCCTGCGGCGTACCGCCAATCCCCTCCTACGAAATGATGTCCCTCCCAACTGCATAGGCTCCTCCGAACAGACAAGGGGAACCTCAACATAAGGGACTTTAGTAGTAGGTGGAGTAACAACAGGGGGCGGAGTTACCTCGCACCTCTCCCGGAGCCGTCTATCAGTACGGATAGCTAGGGCCATAGCAGCCTCCAGTGATGGAGGAGAATCATACTGAGCCAAAACGTCCTTTAATTTGTCAGAAAGCCCATGACAAAACTGGCTCCTAAGAGCTGGGTCATTCCACTGAGTATCTGTGGCCCATCTACGGAACTCAGAAGCAAATTCCTCCGCCGGACGATCTCCCTGCAGTATCTTACGTAATTTTGTCTCAGCAAGAGAGACCCGATCTGGGTCATCATATACCAAACCCAGGGCAGTAAAAAATCGATCTACTGACTGTAGAGCCGGGATCCCGGAGGAAGGGAGAAGGCCCAGGATTGAGGGTCCCCTTGTAGGAGCGAGATAACAATTCCCACTCTCTGCTCTTCACTCCCTGATGATCGAGGCCGAAACCGAAAATACAATTTACATGCTTCCCTGAAGGTAAAAAATTTGTCTCGCCCACCAGTGAACCTGTCCGGGAGAGCTACTTTAGGTTCAAATCTGGTTTGCTCCGAGGGAGACAAAACTTTGGACTTAATGTCCGTCAGCTCCATGGATAATCCCTGCAACTGCAGAGCCAGCTGGGCTACTGGATCCATGGCAACTGGGAATAATTTTATGGGCCAGTGAAAATGTCACGCGGTCTTATGATATGTGTACGATGTCAGTAAACTATTCTTAAAAAGAACAACACTCTATACAACATATAGATTAGCAACATCAGCATGTAAATATAGAATAGATTTACCTGACACGATATCCGTTGAACTCAGGGTTAATCTTGAGGACTTGATACACTGTCACAGGAAAGAGGAGGACCGGGGGTCTAACCTGACCCTAAACTGGGGTCCTAACTAATCCCTCACCTTGGAGGTACTGATAATGGTTCAGAGGTCCAAGTCTCCAGCCTAACCCTGTCTCCTATCAGTCCCTGAACCCTGTAATCAGTCCTAAGAAGGATTCTCATTACCACCAAAGGGATATGGGCTGATCTCTGCTAAATACACAGATTAGACATATAAGACAGACTGGAGAAAACACAGACTTGCATACACACTCAAACACAGAAGGAACATAAATGATCTGGGATATTAAACTCTAAGCAAGGTGAGCTTAAAACAACTAAGGAGCTCTTTAACTTAAGTCTATACAGATACAATCCTATCTGTGGTCTGCATGAAGAATTTCACTGGCAACTCCCAACACAGACAACCAGAGATTTAAAGGAAACCAATCAACAAATAATTAATTGCAGCCGGGAGAAACTGCACCCAGTCCCAGAACTGAGCACAGACAGAATTAACTCCCTAACTGCCAAACACAAAGAAACAGCAACTCAGCTGTGAGAAGTCAGAATGTGCAACCGCGACGATCTTCGTGGCGATGCACACATGACAGTACCCCCCCTTCTACGAGGGGCCTCCGGACCCTCAGGGCCAGGTTTGCCCGGGTGAGTTCTGTGGAAGGTCCGCACCAAACGATCTGCGTTAATGTCAGACGCAGGAACCCACGTCCTCTCCTCTGGACCATACCCCTTCCAATGCACCAAGTACTGAAGGGACCGGCGATTCAGACGTGAGTCAATGATCTTTGACACTTGAAACTCCAAGTTACCATTGACCACCACTGGAGGAGGAGGAAGAGGTGATGGTATGACTGGTGCCACGTACCTCTTAAGTAATGACTTGTGGAACACATTATGAATTTTAAACGTAGGAGGGAGGTCCAGACGAAATGCCACAGGATTAATTATGGAACTGATCCTGTACGGCCCGATGAATCTGGGGCCCAGCTTCCAGGAGGGAACTTTAAGTTTTATATTCCTGGTAGACAACCATACCAGATCGTTCACATTAAGATCTGGACCAGAAACTCTCCTCCTATCAGCCATACGTTTATAACGGTTCCCCATAGCACTCAGATTATTCAATACACCTCTCCACACTGAAGCAAGTGACGACGAGAAACGCTCCTCCTCAGGAACCCCAGAAGGGCCCCCCCATTGAATGTACAAAACTGGGGATGAAAACCATATGCCCCAAAAAACGGGGACTTACCAGTGGACTCGCTCCGCCTGTTGTTAAGAGCGAACTCTGCCAGAGGCAAGAAAGAAGACCAGTCCTCCTGGTTCTCTGAGACAAAACACCGAAGATAAGTCTCTAGGCTTTGATTCAGACGCTCTGTCTGACCATTGGTCTGCGGATGAAAAGCCGAGGAAAATGACAATTGCATCCCCCGACGTAAACAAAATGCCCTCCAAAACTTGGACACAAACTGAGACCCCCTATCTGACACCACATCAGAAGGCAACCCATGAAGTCTCACAATCTCCCCAATGAACACCTGCGCCAGAGTTTTAGCATTAGGGAGGGCAGGAAGAGCAATGAAATGTGCCATCTTACTGAACCTGTCAACAACCACCAGTATGACAGTCTTCCCTGACGACTGAGGAAGGTCCGTGATGAAGTCCATAGACAAATGAGTCCATGGACGCTCCGGAAGTTTCAAGGGTAAGAGGGTCCCAGACGGACGGGTATGAGGGGTCTTAGAGCGAGCACAAACCCCACAGGACGCGACAAAAGTTAAAACATCTTTATTAACGTTAGGCCACCAAAACCGGCGAGAAAGGAGATCTAAAGTAGCCTTACTCCCTGGATGTCCTGCTAAAGCAGAATTATGATGTGCCTCAATAACCTTTTGTCTCAACTGATTTGGGACAAACAGTCTCCCTGGAGGTCCTGCAGGGGCATCCCCCTGAGCCTCTAACACCTCCTCCTCAAGCTCAGAACATACAGCCGACACTACCACCCCCTCCTGAAGGATGGAATCGGGTCATCCATTTTCCCGGCCCCTGGGAAACTGCGAGACAAGGCATCCGCCTTAACATTCTTAGATCCAGGCGATAAGTGACAACAAAATTAAACCTGGTAAAAAACAACGACCATCGAGCTTGTCTGGAATTCAGACGCTTAGCAGATTCCAAATACAGCAGGTTCTTGTGATCAGTAATGACGGTGACCGGGTGGACTGCCCCCTCCAAAAAGTGACGCCATTCTTCAAAAGCCAACTTAATGGCCAAAAGTTCCCTATTGCCGATATCATAATTCCTTTCGGCGGACGACAATTTTTTAGAAAAGAAAGCGCACGGATGCCATTTACCAGGGGACGGACCCTGGGACAATATTGCACCCACCCCTACGTCAGACGCGTCCACCTCCACAACGAACGGCTGTGATGCATCTGGTTGGATGAGAACGGGTGCCGAAGCAAAACATTTTTTCAAAGAGGAAAAAGCTTGGCAAGCTTTGTCCGACCATTTAGAAAAATCCGTCCCTTTTCTTGTCATGTCAGTGAGAGGTTTGACAACAGATGAGAAATTACAAATAAATTTCCGGTAGTAGTTAGCAAACCCCAGAAAACACTGCAGAGCCTTAAGATCCTCTGGCTGATCCCATTCAAGCACTGCTCTCACCTTTTCAGGGTCCATACGGAAACCGGAGGCTGACACCAAGAAACCCAAAAACTGAAGTTCCTGTACGGCGAATACACACTTTTCCAGTTTGGCGTATAGTTTATTGTCTCGCAAGATCTGCAACACCTGTCTCACATGCTCCTGGTGAGACACAAGATCTGGTGAGTAAATTAAAATGTCATCCAAATATACGACCACAAACAGCCCCACCAGATGACGAAAAATGTCATTAACAAAATGTTGGAATACTGCTGGTGCAGTAGTCAGACCAAAAGGCACGACAAGGTTCTCATAATGTCCCTCCGGCGTGTTAAACGCCGTTTTCCACTCATCCCCCTCTTTTATCCTAATCAGATTATACGCCCCCCTGAGATCCAATTTAGAGAACCATTTGGCGCCAACAATTTGATTGAAGAGATCAGGAATCAGAGGGAGTGGATACGGATCTCGAACAGTAATCCGATTAAGTTCGCGGAAATCCAAGCAAGGGGTAGGCCTCCATCTTTTTTCTTCACAAAGAAGAACCCGCGGCCACTGGGGAAGATGAAGGTCTAATATGCCCTTTGGCCAGACTTTCCGAAATATAATCTTTCATAGCCTGCCTCTCAGGACCAGAAAGGTTATATAACCTAGCTTTAGGTAACTTAGCATCAGGAAGTAAATTAATAGAGCAGTCATACACGCGATGAGGAGGCAACTCCTGACACCCCTCCTCCGAGAACACATCCCCAAAGTCCTCTAAAAAAGGAGGCAAAGTACTAGGCACGACCGCACTGATGACTGTGTTCATGCAGTTACTTTTGCAAAACTCCCCCCATTGGCTTATATCTCTGGACTGCCAATTAATCACAGGGTTATGTTTAACCAACCAAGGAAGTCCCAACACAATAGGAGTAGGTAGACCCTCCAACACATAACAAGATAATAGTTCCCTATGTATTGCCCCTACCCGAAGGTCAATGTTATGAACCTCATGAACAAAGCTACCTTGGCCGAGAGGCCTGGCGTCAATGGAGAATATAGGGATCGGTTTGACCAATACACTCAGATGCATACCTTGAGCCTGAGCAAACTGAGCGTCAACCAGATTAGCCCCGGACCCACTATCAAGAAGAACAGAAAATCTCTCCACTCTCGTACCAACCACCACCTCCACTGGTACAAGGAACTGAGAAGAACTAGCGGACGAAATACATACTCCCAGGTTGTCGTCCACCACACAACCTGGGATTAACAGGTTTCCGGCGACTTTTTGCTCAACAAGGCACGGGATGGACATCCCCCAACAAAATGTCCCTCTTTCCCGCAGAAGAAACACCTTCTAGTCCTGCGGCGTACCGCCAATCCCCTCCTACGAAATGATGTCCCTCCCAACTGCATAGGCTCCTCCGAACAGACAAGGGGAACCTCAACATAAGGGACTTTAGTAGTAGGTGGAGTAACAACAGGGGGCGGAGTTACCTCGCACCTCTCCCGGAGCCGTCTATCAGTACGGATAGCTAGGGCCATAGCAGCCTCCAGTGATGGAGGAGAATCATACTGAGCCAAAACGTCCTTTAATTTGTCAGAAAGCCCATGACAAAACTGGCTCCTAAGAGCTGGGTCATTCCACTGAGTATCTGTGGCCCATCTACGGAACTCAGAAGCAAATTCCTCCGCCGGACGATCTCCCTGCAGTATCTTACGTAATTTTGTCTCAGCAAGAGAGACCCGATCTGGGTCATCATATACCAAACCCAGGGCAGTAAAAAATCGATCTACTGACTGTAGAGCCGGGGATCCCGGAGGAAGGGAGAAGGCCCAGGATTGAGGGTCCCCTTGTAGGAGCGAGATAACAATTCCCACTCTCTGCTCTTCACTCCCTGATGATCGAGGCCGAAACCGAAAATACAATTTACATGCTTCCCTGAAGGTAAAAAATTTGTCTCGCCCACCAGTGAACCTGTCCGGGAGAGCTACTTTAGGTTCAAATCTGGTTTGCTCCGAGGGAGACAAAACTTTGGACTTAATGTCCGTCAGCTCCATGGATAATCCCTGCAACTGCAGAGCCAGCTGGGCTACTGGATCCATGGCAACTGGGAATAATTTTATGGGCCAGTGAAAATGTCACGCGGTCTTATGATATGTGTACGATGTCAGTAAACTATTCTTAAAAGAACAACACTCTATACAACATATAGATTAGCAACATCAGCATGTAAATATAGAATAGATTTACCTGACACGATATCGTTGAACTCAGGGTTAATCTTGAGGACTTGATACACTGTCACAGGAAAGAGGAGGACCGGGGGTCTAACCTGACCCTAAACTGGGGTCCTAACTAATCCCTCACCTTGGAGGTACTGATAATGGTTCAGAGGTCCAAGTCTCCAGCCTAACCCTGTCTCCTATCAGTCCCTGAACCCTGTAATCAGTCCTAAGAAGGATTCTCATTACCACCAAAGGGATATGGGCTGATCTCTGCTAAATACACAGATTAGACATATAAGACAGACTGGAGAAAACACAGACTTGCATACACACTCAAACACAGAAGGAACATAAATGATCTGGGATATTAACCCTCTAAGCAAGGTGACTAAAACAACTAAGAGCTCTTTACTTAAGTCTATACAGATACAATCCTATCTGTGGTCTGCATGAAGAATTTCACTGGCAACTCCCAACACAGACAACCAAGATTTAAAGGAAACCAATCAACAAATAATTAATTGCAGCCGGGAGAAACTGCACCCAGTCCCAGAACTGAGTACAGAAGAATTAAACTCCCTAACTGCCAAACACAAAGAAACAGCAACTCAGCTGTGAGAAGTCAGAATGTGCAACCGACGATCTTCGTGGCGATGCACACATGACACACCATTACTGCATGTTTCTGGAAACCCCATAGAGTCAAAACCGTCACTACATCTGTAGATAAATTCCCAAAGGGTTGTAATTTCCAAAATGGGGTCACTTGAGGGGGGATTCTGCTGTTCTAGCACTTAGGGGCTCTTTATATAGAGTCCCCAAACTAGTCTAGGAAAATCTGCGCTCCAGGAGGCAAATAGCGCTCTGTCCCTCCCGAGTCACTCCGTATGACAAAGTAGTACTGTACATCCATATATGGGGTATATATACATTCAGCAGAAATTTTTGGAAAATTCTGGTGCTATTTTTACCTATTTCCCAGTGTGAAAATGTAAAACTTGGGGGCTCACACACAATCTTGGTGGTAAAAATGGAAAATATTTTATCTTCACTGCCCAATGGTATAAAAGTTTGTGACACACCTGTGGTGTCAATATATTCACTGCACCTCTAGATGAATTCATTGAGAGGTTTAATTGGTAAAATGAGGTCACTTATTGGGGTTTTGCTTTTCTGGCACCTCAGTGCCTCTACCAAAGTAACATGGCACCCTCAAACAAGTGCAGCAAAATCTGCACTGTAATATGGCACTACTTCCCTTCTGAGCTTTGCACTGTGCCTCAAAAGTAGTTTTCGACCACATATGGGGTATTGGTGAACTCAGGAGAAATTGCACAACAAACTTTGTGGTCTATTTTCTCCTTTTACCCTTGTGAAAATACAAAATTTGTAGCTAAAAATGAATTTTTGTGGGAAAAATGTGATTTTTTTTTTATTTTCACGAATTAACGCTATTAACTTCTGCGAGGCACCTGAAGGGTCAAGATGCTCAATACACATCTAGATAAGGTCCCAAAAAGGTCTAGTTTCTAAAATGGTGTCATTTGTGGGGGGTTTCCACTGTTTATGCACATCAAACACCACATGGCATCTGCTAATTATTCCATCAAATCTTGCATTCAAAAAGTCGAATGGCACTTCTTCCCTTCCAAGCCCTACAGTGCACCCAAACAGTAGTATTCCCCCACATATGGAGTATTGGCATACTCAGGAGAAAATGCACAACACTTTTTATGAGCAATTTCTTTTGTTACTCTTATGAAAATGCAAAATATGGAGCTAAAACAGATTTATTTTTGTAAAAATGTGATTTTTTTTATTTCCACGGCTCTAAGTTATAAACTTCTGTAAAGCACCTGTGGGTTCAAGGTGCTCAATACACATCTACATAAGTTCCCTAAAGGGTCTAGATTCCAAAATGGTATCAATTGTTGAGAGTTTCCACTATTTAGGCACATCAAGGGCTCTCCAAATGAAACATGGCAACTGCCAATTATTCCAGCATATTTTATATTCAAAAAGTCAAACGGTGCTCCTTTCCTTCCAAGTCCTGCCATGCACCCAAACAGTTGTTTTCTTCCACATATTGGGTATATGCGCACTCAGGAGAAATTGCACAACAAATTGTATGGAACAATTTCTCTTGTTACCCTTATGAAAATGCAAAATTTGGAGCTAAAAGATTTATCTTGGAAAAATGTGATTTTTTTTATTTTCATGGCTTAACGTTATGAACGTCTGTAAAGCACCTGTGAGTTAAAGATGCTCAATACACATCTAGATAAGTTCCCTAAAGGGTCTAATTTCCAAAATGGCGTCACTTGTGGGTGGTTTCCACTGTTTAGGCACATCAGGGGCTCTCCAAACATGACATGGTGGCCGCTAATTATGCCAGCAAATTTTACATTCAAAAAGTGAAACGGCGCTCCTTCCCTTCTGAGCCCTGCCGTTTGCCCAAACAGTAGATTTCCACCACATATTGAGTATCAGCATGCTCAAGAGAAATTGCATAACAAATTGTATTGTCTATTTTCTCCTGTTACCTTTGCGAAAGTAAAAAAAATTAGGTCTAAAGGAAAATTTTTGGGAAAGAAAAGTAAATGTTTATTTTTTCCTTCCACATTCCAAAAATTCTTGTGACGCACGTAAAGGGTTAATAAATTTATTGAATATGATTTTGAGTGTGAGGTGATCACTAAAAAAATGGTTTTGCAAATTTTGTTGTAAAAATGAGAAAACGCTGGTCAACTTTTAAACCTTATAACTTCCTAACCTAACAAAAAAAATCATGTTTCAAAAATTGTGGTGATGTAAAGTAATCATGTGGGAAATATTATTTATTAACTATTTTGTGGGATATGACTCTCTGATTTAAGGCATAAGAATTAAAATTTTGAAAATTGCAAAATTTTCAAAATTTTCACCAAATATTTGTTTTTCTAACAAATAAACGCAAGTCATATCAAAGAAATTTTACCACTATCATAAAGTTCAATATGTCATGAGAAAACAGTCTCAGAATCACCAGGATCCAATGAAACGTTCCAGAGTTATGATCTCATAAATTGACAGTGGTCTGAATTGTAAAAATTGGTCTGGTCAGGAAGGTGAAAACAAGCTTCGGGGTGAAGGGGTTAAAGGAGTCTGTATCATTCTTTCAATTAAAGGAGCTTTTTCTGGGTGTGTTTTTTTATTCCAGTATCCATGGTCCCTTCCTAGGCTAATAATTTCAGCCTTCAGCTGTCTGCATAGGCTTTGCTGGTTATTCATTATGGGAGATCCTATGCCATTTTTTTGGGGAGTCCCCCATTTTAAAAGCCAGGAAAGGCTTAGTATACAGCTGTGAGCTGATATTAATAGTCTGGGAAGCTCCAGGGATATTACCCCTTTCCCAAACTATAAACATCTGCCCCCAGCCATCGTCTTTCCCTCTTTTATTTAAGAAAATTACGAGTGAGCCCACACATTTTTCAGAAAAATAATCTAGAATCTTTTAATAATTAAACACATGTACATTAAGCTGCACACACTGTACTAATTGTATATGTCACTGACATCTTTATATTCATCTCTTCTATGTGTACATACTGTATGTAATCCATCTATTCTATCCTGTCGGGTGATTTTACAGTATGTGGCTGCTGAATTGCCGGCTTTTCATTCTATCTATGTACGATATCTACATATACTGTATATGTGTGTGTCACTGACATATATATATGTATCTATTCTATGTGTACATACTGTATGTAATCCATGTATTCTATTCTGTTGGGTCCCGCTGTGATTTTAGTGTACACAGCTGCTGAATTACCCGCTTTTTATCTTTCTATCTACTTTAAAATACTTTAGTGGCAACACAATTATTTTCCCTCAATTTTACAGAATTTTACTAACTTTTTCCGATTTTAAGAAAAATGCTTATGTGTCCTATCACAAATCTGAATGTGCCATAATCGTGCCGAATTTATGTTTGGCGATCATTTTCCGAACATATTCGCTCATATCTACCCTCAACCCCTCCGTTAATGAGGCACGCGTTCCTACAGTGCACAGAGAATCCCCCCACCTCTGTACTGCGCTGCCAGGGCTCACCGCCATCAAGTAGTGTTTAAATTAATATTTCTTAGAGATCACAGTCACACAGCTCAAGAGTTGTGGACAGTTATCTAGGCCGAGTTTGAGCAATGACTGTCTCCACTGAACCTGTAGCCAGGGAAGGCCATGTGCGATTGCCCCTACACGGGGCAATATCACACACGTGCCTTGCAAGGCTCACATCCTCAACCTGGCAGTAGAGCAATTTCTACACCACTATCCGGGCCTGGATGTACTCACTTCCGCTGTTCGCATCAGGCAGGTCATCAACTTGCATCGCTACAGAGGTCTGTCAGTTTTCCGGTTAACCATTTGATTTACGATATGCAGACACGGTGGAATTCCATTTTGCATATGTTGCAGCAACTGTGGCAGCAGCAACGAGCCATGGTGCAGTATGTTCTTTTGCATAGCCTGGGTCAATGCTGTACGGACGTGGTGCAAATCACACATGCAGAGTGGGCACAGATGAAAGCCCTCTGCACCCTTCTGTAGTTTTGAAATGACTGCTAAGATAGTTAGCGCTGATAATGTCATCATCAGCATCCCTATTTCAGTCACCATCTACATGTTGAGGACACTTTGAATAGTATGCAGGAGGAGGTGGTGGTCTCAGAAGAAGAGGAAGCAGAGGAGGAAGCAGAAAGGCTAACAATGTCTCTTAGTTCCGGACTGTCATCGCATAGGCAGGTGCCATGGAAGGGTGACCTACAGCGATTATTGGGGGCTCATGGTACCAGAAAAACTGTTACCGAAGAAGCAGGAGCCAAGAAACAAATGGATGAGGAAAAGGTGTTGGTCGCGCAACAGTCAGTAGCACTATGCACCAATGCTTCTTTTAATGTTATGTTATATACCTAATAAAATTTAAGTGTTGGAATATTGGACTGTTTTTCTCTAGTTTATTGCTTTGCAATACAGTTCTCCTACTAGTGTATCCCACATCCATGTGTATTTCTAATGATTCTCTACTTATAGACATTTTATGTACACATATGTGATGGTTGGGGTTGTTGCTATTTTTTACATTTGTATTACTGTGTTATGCACAGGTTTTGCAGTGACCATGGACTATCGAGCCAAGGAAAAGACTTGGCTCACGAAGGCTGAGCAGGTGTTTACTGCAGGGGGAAGCAATGTGCAGCAGATGGGTGATCCATGTTGGGATGAGAGGTTGGCGCAGATGAAGACACTCCTATTTAAGCGATCTAGATTATGGTGGAACCGGCTGTTCCTTGAAAAATATGTTTCACATAAAATGATTCCGAGAGGACTTAGAGTTAAAACCATACCTGCATTTCCGGTAGAAGACTTAGAGTTTAGAACTAAATGGGAGGATGCGTGTGACACCTGTTCATTTACCTTTCTTAATCTTCTTATTGGTTATAATTCTAACAATATTAATGAGTTGGATAAAACTATTGATAAGGCTCAAATTGATTTAAGAAAAGATTGTCCAGCCGAGAAAATGCAACGATTTGAGTGTGATCTGGATAAAGAAATGGACCTATTGGTTCAGAAAATTCAGGATAATCAACTCATTAAATATAATCGTGATCTTAAGGATTATGAAAATAAGAGAGTATATTTATGGCGGAGTGATGGTCACTCCAATCTGCATAGGACACCATCTTCCATGTCCGTCTCTTCATCTGGGGCACAATCAGATATCTCATCGGCTTCCAACAATGTTGTTGATATACATAGACTTCGTGATCACGCATATCACCCATATAGAAGACGTCCACATAATACATCTGAAGTTGGTCGCAGAGATAACAAGGTGATCAACTTAAGTGATTTTGTACTCACAGAGGTGGACCTTACGCTATTGGGTAAAGGTTTGTCCTTCTCTCCCACACCGGGGTATGATAATTTCATGGCGGTGAAGGATTTACATATTTTCGCCCGATCTTTGCTGTTCAAACGTTATTATTATAATGAGGAATTAACACGGCTTTTTCCCACAGAAGAGGAGCAGGAGGCAGTGAGAGTCCTAGAAGAGTTGTCTATTGAACATAATGAAGGAGGTAAGATCCCTCCATCTATTCGTCCGAGATCTAATAAATTCCCTCCATTTACATCTTGTCCCAGCATTGATATGTTCGTTCGGGTGGTGACCGATGAACTTAATAAAATTCCTAGGTTTGGTAGTGGTGATAATTTGACAACAAATGAACGAGTGCGTTTAAATGTACTTCAAAATCTACCTGATATAGTGATAAAACCAGCGGACAAAGGTGGCAATGTCGTCCTATGGCCCAAGCAAATGTATGAGAGGGAAGCATTTAAGCAACTGAACAACTGTGTATGTTATAAAAAATTAACTTATAATCCCCTTTCTGCATTTAGCTGCCAACTTGAGACCATCATAAAAAAGGCCATAGACGACGACATTGTCACCAGAGAGCTGGCATCTGCACTCATTGTCAAAGAACCCACTATAGCCACACTCTATCTATTACCTAAGATTCATAAGGACATTGAGTCGCCACCCGGCAGGCCAATCGTGTCAGGGAGGGGGAATTATCTCGAAAAAATCAATCAATGGATTGATTATTATTTACAACCACTGGTGCTCAATCTGCCTTCGTTCCTCAAAGACACCAGCGATTTATTGCGGAAGGTCGATGGATTGTGTTTTGATGGTGAGTCTCTCTTTGCTTCAGTTGATGTAGAATCCCTATATACCAACATCCGCCATTCTGATGGTCTTAGGGCGGTTAAATTTTTCCTGGATACATCATCTCTATCTCCAGGACTTAGGGATCTCATCCTGAAGCTTTTGGAGTTCACACTAACACACAACTTTTTTGTGTTCAAGGGGTCCTTCTACCTACAGCTCCAGGGCACGGCTATGGGGGCGGCCTTCGCGCCGGCCTACGCCAATCTGTTCCTGGGGCTGTGGGAGAGGGACCTCTTCCTGTCGGACAGATTGGGGTCAATTGAGCGTGTCCCGTTCTGGACACGCTACATTGACGATATCTTTTTTGTGTGGCAGGGCACCTCCACCGACCTTCTGCAATTCATATCGGATTTGAACAACAATGATCTAAATATTAGACTTACCCCGGTGTGGGATAGGGATAGCATTGACTTCTTAGACGTGACCATCCGTAAAGACGGAGCTGGCATAATCCAGACGGATATTTTCCGTAAAAATACTGCTACGAATATGGTGTTGCACGCATCTTCCCATCATCCACAATATATGATCAGGGCCGTTCCTGTGGGACAGTTTCTCCGACTTCGGAGGATCTGCTCCTCGGATGAAGTTTTTAAGATCCGAGCTGATGAGTTGAAGGCCCGATTCTTGGCCCGTGGTTATTCTAAACGTAGTTTGAAGAGAGCATACCATCGTGCTAAATATTCGGATCGTAACAATCTGTTATATGGCACTCGTACATCAGCCAATAGGGATGTGTCCAGGTTTGTGACAACATATAATTCACAACATAATCGCATGCGATTAGTGCTTGAGAAGGCGTGGCCTATACTGAGGGTAGATCCGGTCATTGGCAAGTTTCTGCCTGAACGCCCCATGATGGCGTTTCGTAGAGCACGTAATCTACGTGATATTTTAGTTAAGAGTCATTACCCCAATTCAACCACACGTACTTTTTGGACTGATGCCCATAGCAGGTGGATGTGTTCCGTGCGGGAGGTGTGTCGCCTGCCCCAATATTGAAAGATGTACAACCTTCTCCGGTTCAGATGGGAAGAGGGAATACGAAATTAAATCTAAAATAACGTGCACATCGCGATATGTGATATATCAGCCACATGTCCATGTGGACTCATATATGTAGGCATGACTACCAGACAGATGAAGGTCCGTGTTCGCGAACACGTATTGGGCATCCAGGCGGCCTCTTCCTGCACGGACGCATCCACCCTGAAGACTATTCCGCGTCATTTTTTTGAATTTCATAGATGTGATAGCACCCTACTTAGAGTGCGGGGTATTGATATGCTTGGCATTAATATCAGAGGCGGAGACTTGACTAAAAGACTGGGACAGCTTGAATCCAGATGGATTTGGACGCTTAGTACTATACACCCTAAAGGCCTGAATGAGAACTTATCCTTTGCCCCATATTTGTGATCTCCATTTGCTGCCCACTGATGGACACATTGGTGTCCGCATTGTTTTTATCATTTTAACATTTATTCTTTTATTATTTAGAGTTATGATATTATATGTTTATGAAGACACGCATATGAGGCATGATATGAGTGGACTGACCAGTGTTACCGTTCCGTGGGACATTCTCAAGTGGATGAAGATATAAGCAGCAAAATCATTATACATACGTTTATTGTTTATTTAGTAGCCAGATGTGCACTTACATGCATATATGTATATGTATGTATTTATATTTTTGTTTAACTGTTTTTTCAGTTGTTTACTTGTCATTTGTTATTATTCATTTTTTATTGTATGTCATCGATCATTGTTTATTTTTCGTTCTTTATTCAATATTATTATTTTCTATTTTTTTTTTATTTTTTCATTTTTATTATTTTTTATTTTATTATTTTTTATTTCTTTGTTTCTGTTTCCACGTTTCAGTTTTTATTACTTATTTTGTTCATTTATGGTATATATATTGATTCTGCTGTGATATTAGATAGTATGTCCCTTCTACATTCCCCGTACACATGTGATGGTCATTGCAATCTGCGCATGGCTTTGCGCTATATCCATACTATTTTGAGTATTTATGCATTTCTATGACAGCCATGTTTGGGTTGGTGCTGGTGCTTTAGAATGACTAAATACTGAAAAATATGTGAGATAGGCATTATACTTATTTGTATGGCCTGTTTCCCTATACCAAGATGGCGGATTGTATTTTTCAATGCATCTGCGCATGCGCCAGGCTGTGTGGCATTCTGTCCTACTCCCGCCCTCTGGATGTCCATTTCCGGTCACGTGGGGCCCCACGCACTTCCGGTATGGCGTCTATGACGGTCAGGTATGCAGATGCATCAGCTGGTAGCGGTTTTCTCACAGTGCGATATGAGACATTGAACTAATTGAGTATTGTTCACATATGCGCTTATTGCCTGATCTCACATGTGATAGGATGGGGTGTGCTGCCTCTTCCTATATTAGAGGCACCTGGTCATCATTAACTAGCCCCCTGAGGAAGGAGTGTGCTCCGAAACGTACGTTGGGGTGGGTCAGTGGTCCGTTTCCCACCTCACCTTGTTAGGTATGTGTATGCATTGACATGTCCGGGGTATTGATTTACTTGTTTGCTATTTAGCTTGTAATTTAAATAATGCGGTTGCTTCAGGCATGTCGTTCCTTATATAGATATAATATATTTGGGTGGGTAGATGGACTTTGATCCCCTTTTCGCGTTTTGATGCTGACACCACTGTGTCTGTCAGTTCCCCTGTGCACTATGCACCAATGCTTCTTTTAATGTTATGTTATATACCTAATAAAATTTAAGTGTTGGAATATTGGACTGTTTTTCTCTAGTTTATTGCTTTGCAATACAGTTCTCCTACTAGTGTATCCCACATCCATGTGTATTTCTAATGATTTTTCTACTTATAGACATTTTATGTACACATATGTGATGGTTGGGGTTGTTGCTATTTTTTACATTTGTATTACTGTGTTATGCACAGGTTTTGCAGTGACCATGGACTATCGAGCCAAGGAAAAGACTTGGCTCACGAAGGCTGAGCAGGTGTTTACTGCAGGGGGAAGCAATGTGCAGCAGATGGGTGATCCATGTTGGGATGAGAGGTTGGCGCAGATGAAGACACTCCTATTTAAGCGATCTAGATTATGGTGGAACCGGCTGTTCCTTGAAAAATATGTTTCACATAAAATGATTCCGAGAGGACTTAGAGTTAAAACCATACCTGCATTTCCGGTAGAAGACTTAGAGTTTAGAACTAAATGGGAGGATGCGTGTGACACCTGTTCATTTACCTTTCTTAATCTTCTTATTGGTTATAATTCTAACAATATTAATGAGTTGGATAAAACTATTGATAAGGCTCAAATTGATTTAAGAAAAGATTGTCCAGCCGAGAAAATGCAACGATTTGAGTGTGATCTGGATAAAGAAATGGACCTATTGGTTCAGAAAATTCAGGATAATCAACTCATTAAATATAATCGTGATCTTAAGGATTATGAAAATAAGAGAGTATATTTATGGCGGAGTGATGGTCACTCCAATCTGCATAGGACACCATCTTCCATGTCCGTCTCTTCATCTGGGGCACAATCAGATATCTCATCGGCTTCCAACAATGTTGTTGATATACATAGACTTCGTGATCACGCATATCACCCATATAGAAGACGTCCACATAATACATCTGAAGTTGGTCGCAGAGATAACAAGGTGATCAACTTAAGTGATTTTGTACTCACAGAGGTGGACCTTACGTTATTGGGTAAAGGTTTGTCCTTCTCTCCCACACCGGGGTATGATAATTTCATGGCGGTGAAGGATTTACATATTTTCGCCCGATCTTTGCTGTTCAAACGTTATTATTATAATGAGGAATTAACACGGCTTTTTCCCACAGAAGAGGAGCAGGAGGCAGTGAGAGTCCTAGAAGAGTTGTCTATTGAACATAATGAAGGAGGTAAGATCCCTCCATCTATTCGTCCGAGATCTAATAAATTCCCTCCATTTACATCTTGTCCCAGCATTGATATGTTCGTTCGGGTGGTGACCGATGAACTTAATAAAATTCCTAGGTTTGGTAGTGGTGATAATTTGACAACAAATGAACGAGTGCGTTTAAATGTACTTCAAAATCTACCTGATATAGTGATAAAACCAGCGGACAAAGGTGGCAATGTCGTCCTATGGCCCAAGCAAATGTATGAGAGGGAAGCATTTAAGCAACTGAACAACTGTGTATGTTATAAAAAATTAACTTATAATCCCCTTTCTGCATTTAGCTGCCAACTTGAGACCATCATAAAAAAGGCCATAGATGACGACATTGTCACCAGAGAGCTGGCATCTGCACTCATTGTCAAAGAACCCACTATAGCCACACTCTATCTATTACCTAAGATTCATAAGGACATTGAGTCGCCACCCGGCAGGCCAATCGTGTCAGGGAGGGGGAATTATCTCGAAAAAATCAATCAATGGATTGATTATTATTTACAACCACTGGTGCTCAATCTGCCTTCGTTCCTCAAAGACACCAGCGATTTATTGCGGAAGGTCGATGGATTGTGTTTTGATGGTGAGTCTCTCTTTGCTTCAGTTGATGTAGAATCCCTATATACCAACATCCGCCATTCTGATGGTCTTAGGGCGGTCAAATTTTTCCTGGATACATCATCTCTATCTCCAGGACTTAGGGATCTCATCCTGAAGCTTTTGGAGTTCACACTAACACACAACTTTTTTGTGTTCAAGGGGTCCTTCTACCTACAGCTCCAGGGCACGGCTATGGGGGCGGCCTTCGCGCCGGCCTACGCCAATCTGTTCCTGGGGCTGTGGGAGAGGGACCTCTTCCTGTCGGACAGATTGGGGTCAATTGAGCGTGTCCCGTTTGGACACGCTACATTGACGATATCTTT
The DNA here is from genome assembly GCA_033576555.1 of Oophaga sylvatica. Taxonomy (NCBI): domain Eukaryota; kingdom Metazoa; phylum Chordata; class Amphibia; order Anura; family Dendrobatidae; genus Oophaga; species Oophaga sylvatica. The sequence goes on from JARQOD010000001.1 coordinate 453,089,699, forward strand.
TTTGTGTGGCAGGGCACCTCCACCGACCTTCTGCAATTCATATCGGATTTGAACAACAATGATCTAAATATTAGACTTACCCCGGTGTGGGATAGGGATAGCATTGACTTCTTAGACGTGACCATCCGTAAAGACGGAGCTGGCATAATCCAGACGGATATTTTCCGTAAAAATACTGCTACGAATACGGTGTTGCACGCATCCTCCCATCATCCACAATATATGATCAGGGCCGTTCCTGTGGGACAGTTTCTCCGACTTCGGAGGATCTGCTCCTCGGATGAAGTTTTTAAGATCCGAGCTGATGAGTTGAAGGCTCGATTCTTGGCCCGTGGTTATTCTAAACGTAGTTTGAAGAGAGCATACCATCGTGCTAAATATTCGGATCGTAACAATCTGTTATATGGCACTCGTACATCAGCCAATAGGGATGTGTCCAGGTTTGTGACAACATATAATTCACAACATAATCGCATGCGATTAGTGCTTGAGAAGGCGTGGCCTATACTGAGGGTAGATCCGGTCATTGGCAAGTTTCTGCCTGAACGCCCATGATGGCGTTTCGTAGAGCACGTAATCTACGTGATATTTTAGTTAAGAGTCATTACCCCAATTCAACCACACGTACTTTTTGGACTTGATGCCCATAGCAGGTGGATGTGTTCCGTGCGGGAGGTGTGTCGCCTGCCCCAATATTGAAAGATGTACAACCTTCTCCGGTTCAGATGGGAAGAGGGAATACGAAATTAAATCTAAAATAACGTGCACATCGCGATATGTGATATATCACGCCACATGTCCATGTGGACTCATATATGTAGGCATGACTACCAGACAGATGAAGGTCCGTGTTCGCGAACACGTATTGGGCATCCAGGCGGCCTCTTCCTGCACGGACGCATCCACCCTGAAGACTATTCCGCGTCATTTTTTTGAATTTCATAGATGTGATAGCACCCTACTTAGAGTGCGGGGTATTGATATGCTTGGCATTAATATCAGAGGCGGAGACTTGACTAAAAGACTGGGACAGCTTGAATCCAGATGGATTTGGACGCTTAGTACTATACACCCTAAAGGCCTGAATGAGAACTTATCCTTTGCCCCATATTTGTGATCTCCATTTGCTGCCCACTGATGGACACATTGGTGTCCGCATTGTTTTTATCATTTTAACATTTATTCTTTTATTATTTAGAGTTATGATAATATATGTTTATGAAGACACGCATATGAGGCATGATATGAGTGGACTGACCAGTGTTACCGTTCCGTGGGACATTCTCAAGTGGATGAAGATATAAGCAGCAAAATCATTATACATACGTTTATTGTTTATTTAGTAGCCAGATGTGCACTTACATGCATATATGTACATGTATGTATTTAATATTTTTGTTTAACTGTTTTTTTCCGTTGTTTACTTGTCATTTGTTATTATTCATTGTTTTATTGTATGTCATCGATCATTGTTTATTTTTCGTTCTTTATTCAATATTATTATTTTCTATTTTTTATATTTTTTTCAATTTTTATTATTTTTATTTATTATTTTTTATTTCTTTGGTTTCTTGTTTCCACTTTCAGTTTTTTATTACTTATATTTTGCTCATTATGGTATATATATTGATTCTGCTGTGATATTAGATAGTATGTCCCTTCTACATTCCCCGTACACATGTGTGGTCATTGCAATCTGCGCATGTGTTTAGCGCTATATCCATACTATTTTGAGTATTATGCATTTCTATGACAGCCATGTTTGGGTTGGTGCTGAGTGCTTTAGAATGATAAATACTGAAAAATATGTGATGATAGGCATATACTTATTGTATGGCCTGTTCCCTTGACCAAGATGGCGTAGTTTTTTCATATGCATCTGCGCATGCGCCAGGCTGTGTGGCATTCTGTCCTACTCCCGCCCCTCATGGATGTCGCATTTCCGGTCACGGTGGAGGCCCCACGCACTTCCGGTATGGCGTCTATGACGTGTAGGTGTATGCATGTATTGTCATCAGCTGTAGCGGTTTTCGTGCGTATATGAGAATTGAACTAATTGGTTTGTTCACATATGCGTTATTCCTGATCCACATGTGATAGGATGGGGTGTGCTGCCTCTTCCTATATTAAGGCACTGGTCATCATTATACTAGCCCTGAGGAAGGAGTGTGCTCCGAAACGTACGTTGGTGGTCAGGTCCGTTTCATCACTTGTAGGTATGTGTATGCATTGACATTTCCGGGTTTGATTTACTTGTTTGCTATTACTGTGATTTAAAATGTGTTGCTTCAATGTCATTCTTATATAGTATAATATTTTGGGTGGTGATGGACTTTTCCCTTTTCCGTTTTGATGCTGACTGTGTCTGTCAGTTCCCTGGTGCTATGCACCAGTGCTTCTTCTATGTTATGTATATATAAAATTAATGTTGGAATATTGGCTGTTTTCTCTAGTTTATGCTTTGCATACAGTTTACTATGTATCCACATCCATGTGTATTTCTAATGATTCTATTATAGACATTTTATGTACACATATGTGATGGTTGGGTTGTTGCTATTTTTACATTTGTATTACTGTGTTATGCACAGGTTTTGCAGTGACCATGGACTATCGAGCCAAGGAAAAGACTTGGCTCACGAAGGCTGAGCAGGTGTTTACTGCAGGGGGAAGCAATGTGCAGCAGATGGGTGATCCATGTTGGGATGAGAGGTTGGCGCAGATGAAGACACTCCTATTTAAGCGATCTAGATTATGGTGGAACCGGCTGTTCCTTGAAAAATATGTTTCACATAAAATGATTCCGAGAGGACTTAGAGTTAAAACCATACCTGCATTTCCGGTAGAAGACTTAGAGTTTAGAACTAAATGGGAGGATGCGTGTGACACCTGTTCATTTACCTTTCTTAATCTTCTTATTGGTTATAATTCTAACAATATTAATGAGTTGGATAAAACTATTGATAAGGCTCAAATTGATTTAAGAAAAGATTGTCCAGCCGAGAAAATGCAACGATTTGAGTGTGATCTGGATAAAGAAATGGACCTATTGGTTCAGAAAATTCAGGATAATCAACTCATTAAATATAATCGTGATCTTAAGGATTATGAAAATAAGAGAGTATATTTATGGCGGAGTGATGGTCACTCCAATCTGCATAGGACACCATCTTCCATGTCCGTCTCTTCATCTGGGGCACAATCAGATATCTCATCGGCTTCCAACAATGTTGTTGATATACATAGACTTCGTGATCACGCATATCACCCATATAGAAGACGTCCACATAATACATCTGAAGTTGGTCGCAGAGATAACAAGGTGATCAACTTAAGTGATTTTGTACTCACAGAGGTGGACCTTACGCTATTGGGTAAAGGTTTGTCCTTCTCTCCCACACCGGGGTATGATAATTTCATGGCGGTGAAGGATTTACATATTTTCGCCCGATCTTTGCTGTTCAAACGTTATTATTATAATGAGGAATTAACACGGCTTTTTCCCACAGAAGAGGAGCAGGAGGCAGTGAGAGTCCTAGAAGAGTTGTCTATTGAACATAATGAAGGAGGTAAGATCCTCCATCTATTCGTCCGAGATCTAATAAATTCCCTCCATTTACATCTTGTCCCAGCATTGATATGTTCGTTCGGGTGGTGACCGATGAACTTAATAAAATTCCTAGGTTTGGTAGTGGTGATAATTTGACAACAAATGAACGAGTGCGTTTAAATGTACTTCAAAATCTACCTGATATAGTGATAAAACCAGCGGACAAAGGTGGCAATGTCGTCCTATGGCCCAAGCAAATGTATGAGAGGGAAGCATTTAAGCAACTGAACAACTGTGTATGTTATAAAAAATTAACTTATAATCCCCTTTCTGCATTTAGCTGCCAACTTGAGACCATCATAAAAAAGGCCATAGACGACGACATTGTCACCAGAGAGCTGGCATCTGCACTCATTGTCAAAGAACCCACTATAGCCACACTCTATCTATTACCTAAGATTCATAAGGACATTGAGTCGCCACCCGGCAGCCAATCGTGTCAGGGAGGGGGAATTATCTCGAAAAAATCAATCAATGGATTGATTATTATTTACAACCACTGGTGCTCAATCTGCCTTCGTTCCTCAAAGACACCAGCGATTTATTGCGGAAGGTCGATGGATTGTGTTTTGATGGTGAGTCTCTCTTTGCTTCAGTTGATGTAGAATCCCTATATACCAACATCCGCCATTCTGATGGTCTTAGGGCGGTTAAATTTTTCCTGGATACATCATCTCTATCTCCAGGACTTAGGGATCTCATCCTGAAGCTTTTGGAGTTCACACTAACACACAACTTTTTTGTGTTCAAGGGGTCCTTCTACCTACAGCTCCAGGGCACGGCTATGGGGGCGGCCTTCGCGCCGGCCTACGCCAATCTGTTCCTGGGGCTGTGGGAGAGGGACCTCTTCCTGTCGGACAGATTGGGGTCAATTGAGCGTGTCCCGTTCTGGACACGCTACATTGACGATATCTTTTTTGTGTGGCAGGGCACCTCCACCGACCTTCTGCAATTCATATCGGATTTGAACAACAATGATCTAAATATTAGACTTACCCCGGTGTGGGATAGGGATAGCATTGACTTCTTAGACGTGACCATCCGTAAAGACGGAGCTGGCATAATCCAGACGGATATTTTCCGTAAAAATACTGCTACGAATATGGTGTTGCACGCATCTTCCATCATCCACAATATATGATCAGGGCCGTTCCTGTGGGACAGTTTCTCCGACTTCGGAGGATCTGCTCCTCGGATGAAGTTTTTAAGATCCGAGCTGATGAGTTGAAGGCCCGATTCTTGGCCCGTGGTTATTCTAAACGTAGTTTGAAGAGAGCATACCATCGTGCTAAATATTCGGATCGTAACAATCTGTTATATGGCACTCGTACATCAGCCAATAGGGATGTGTCCAGGTTTGTGACAACATATAATTCACAACATAATCGCATGCGATTAGTGCTTGAGAAGGCGTGGCCTATACTGAGGGTAGATCCGGTCATTGGCAAGTTTCTGCCTGAACGCCCCATGATGGCGTTTCGTAGAGCACGTAATCTACGTGATATTTTAGTTAAGAGTCATTACCCCAATTCAACCACACGTACTTTTTTGGACTGATGCCCATAGCAGGTGGATGTGTTCCGTGCGGGAGGTGTGTCGCCTGCCCCAATATTGAAAGATGTACAACCTTCTCCGGTTCAGATGGGAAGAGGGAATACGAGATTAAATCTAAAATAACGTGCACATCGCGATATGTGATATATCACGCCACATGTCCATGTGGACTCATATATTAGGCATGACTACCAGACAGATGAAGGTCCGTGTTCGCGAACGTATTGGGCATCCAGGCGGCCTCTTCCTGCACGGACGCATCCACCCTGAAGACTATTCCGCGTCATTTTTTTGAATTTCATAGATGTGATAGCACCCTACTTAGAGTGCGGGGTATTGATATGCTTGGCATTAATATCAGAGGCGGAGACTTGACTAAAAGACTGGGACAGCTTGAATCCAGATGGATTTGGACGCTTAGTACTATACACCCTAAAGGCCTGAATGAGAACTTATCCTTTGCCCCATATTTGTGATCTCCATTTGCTGCCCACTGATGGACACATTGGTGTCCGCATTGTTTTTATCATTTTAACATTTATTCTTTTATTATTTAGAGTTATGATAATATATGTTTATGAAGACACGCATATGAGGCATGATATGAGTGGACTGACCAGTGTTACCGTTCCGTGGGACATTCTCAAGTGGATGAAGATATAAGCAGCAAAATCATTATACATAGTTTATTGTTTATTTAGTAGCCAGATGTGCACTTACATGCATATATGTACATGTATGTATTTAATATTTTGTTACTGTTTTTTCGTTGTTTACTTGTCATTTGTTATTATTCATGTTTTATTGTATGTCATCGATCATTTTTTTATTTTTCGTTCTTTATTCAATATTATTATTTTCTATTTTTATATTATTTTTTCAATTTTTATTTATTTTTTTTATATTTATTATTTTATTTCTTGTTTCTGTTTCCACGTTTCAGTTTTTATTACTTATATTTTGCTCACTTATGGTATATATATTGATTCTGCTGTGATATTAGATAGTATGTCCCTTCTACATTCCCCGTACACATGTGATGGTATTGCAATCTGCGCATGTGTTTAGCGCTATATCCATACTATTTTGAGTATTTATGCATTTTATGACAGCCATGTTTGGGTTGGTGCTGGTGGCTTTGAGAATGACTAAATACTGAAAAATATGTGAGATAGGCATTATACTTATTTGTATGGCCTGTTTCCCTAACCAAGATGGCGGATTAGTATTTTTCAATGCATCTGCGCATGCGCCAGGCTGTGTGGCATTCTGTCCTACTCCCGCCCTCTGGATGTCCATTTCCGGTCACGTGGGGCCCCACGCACTTCCGGTATGGCGTCTATGACGGTCAGGTATGCAGATGCATCAGCTGGTAGCGGTTTTCTCACAGTGCGATATGAGACATTGAACTAATTGAATATTGTTCACATATGCGCTTATTGCCTGATCTCACATGTGATAGGATGGGGTGTGCTGCCTCTTCCTATATTAGAGGCACCTGGTCATCATTATACTAGCCCCCTGAGGAAGGAGTGTGCTCCGAAACGTACGTTGGGGTGGGTCAGTGGTCCGTTTCCACCTCACCTTGTTAGGTATGTGTATGCATTGACATGTCCGGGGTATTGATTTACTTGTTTGCTACTTAGCTTGTAATTTAAATAATGCGGTTGCTTCAGGCATGTCGTTCCTTATATAGATATAATATATTTGGGTGGGTAGATGGACTTTGATCCCCTTTTCGCGTTTTGATGCTGACACCACTGTGTCTGTCAGTTCCCCTGTGCACTATGCACCAATGCTTCTTTTAATGTTATGTTATATACCTAATAAAATTTAAGTGTTGGAATATTGGACTGTTTTTCTCTAGTTTATTAACAGTCAGTAGATGAAGAGTATAATGACCCCTTTTCTGTTGTCCGTGGTTGGTGGAAGAGGATGGAGGAAGCAAGCTTGAGTGTTACCCCACGATCAACACACCATGGACTTGGACCTCATGGAAGTGGCCGACACATGAATAGAGATGGGCGAACCTTTCAAGATTCAGTTCGGTTCAGATTGGCGAACGTCCCGTTGTTCACCGAACAGTTCGGCAAACATATCCAAACCCCATTGACTTCAATGTTAGGCAAAACTAAACACATAGACATATAGACAACATCTTCAGGAGGCCTAAAAAGCTGCCAAAACAGCTCAAATTAGGGACAACACCAGGAAAAGAGGCATAAATTGAATCATCGATTGCACTATAAATAAATAAAAAAAACTGACATGGGTTCCCCTGTTTTTTTGATAACCAGCCAGGCAGAGCTAACAGCTACGGGTTGCAACCCTCACCTGTCAGTGTTAGCAAGACTGTTTATCAATAATAGAGGGGTCCACGCACTGTTTTTTTAATTTAGATAAATTTTTTAAAAACTACATGTGGTCCCCCACATTTTTCACAACCAGCCAAGCTAAAGCTGACAGCTTGAGGCTAGTATTCTGAGACTCGTAAGGGGTCATGTATATTGGCCCCCTTTTGCGGTGGCAAGAGGGGTTCATAATTGTGGGGTTTATGTCACCTTTGTATTATCATCAAGTTCATGGCTTAGTAAGGTAGAGGCGTCTATAAGACGCCTCTCCATTACTAATTATATGCTTATATTCTAAATAAACAGACAGCCAGAATAAAGTATTTTAATTCAAATAATTGTATTTACAAATTGCCTAAGGGAAAAGATTCCTAACTAAAGATCCCTAAAGTAAAAAATAACTTTTGTTAATTTTAATTATAATTAAATATATATATAATATAATAGAGTATGTGCTCTATTAAAACCACATATAGTCTGAGATCTTTAGACTATTTTATACTTCATTACAGGAGATTTCACTGCTTTATAAAGGTAATATTTTATAAGATATTTTGAATGATAATCGTATTTCCAAATACAGCATTATAAGCAGCTTTGGTATTCAGTATTAGTATAATTTAAAACATTAATAACATATCACTGAGTTATAAGCTTAGGCCTATAATGCTATTGCCTAGTTTTTAAAATGCTCTTGTGCTAGCACATGTATGACAATTTTCTATACTAGCTTGAGATCAATATCTAGATTCACTTGAAATCTCTCTGTAGTGTTTATGGTTGTTGTAATTATTGCACCATGTGGCCACGGACCACACTTTATATCTCTATGTCTGTTAGCTCACACTATATTGCTTATTTAAAATATAGAATCAGCAGCCTCCCCAACATGTTTCACCATTGCTGGCTTCATCAGGGGTAATGAGGCTATAATGGAAGCTGGGCTGAATCATTGATCTTATAAAGAGTAGGTTTGTGATGTCACAAAGGTCATCCTCTCAATGTGCACTTATGTTCTACCAATCATCGAATTTGTTACTATTTTCAAACTTGCCAATGATTGGACAGGGCATAGCAGCTACTATGATAGGTGCCTAAATAGCTCAGGCTAAAGCTTATGTGCCTAATTTGAAGTGGTTGTTCCGAGGTCCTTTTCTTTTCTTATCCACTAACCAGCAGTGGTAGCCAATCAAAAATAATTGTGCCAAAACTATAGCCAATAACCTATTCATTCTGGGACATCTATATAGAAAAAAAAAAACATTTATTGCAATTTTAGGACCTGCGGTGTCACATCGTCCAAAGCTGCACATGTGTCACTGCTATTCAATATGCAGGACCTGTGCTCAAGCGCTGTTCAAAGGAACAATTTCTATATGACCTGTCGGTTGTCTTCACAGGACCTGCCTAGCAGGGGCGGCGTCAGCACCCGGCATACCCGGGCAAGAGCCGGGGCCCTGAGCCGGCGGGGCGGCCCACTCACCGTTAGGCACCCCGGCACCCAGAGGCGTATCTAGGGGGGCGCAGTCGGACCGCCTAATGCGGCGGTCCGCAGTGTCTCCCCTAGCGGCTGTATTCTGCCGCCTGGACTGGGAATCGGCTGTTCTCAGTGCCGGCTGTCAAGCTGACAGCCGGCACAGAGAAGCTGCAGCGCATCGGCTCCCAGAGTCCAGTGAATAAGTGTACTTGCGTCTTTCAGACACAAGTACAACTGAAGCCGACATCAGCAGCATGATCATGTCATGTGATCACGCTGCTGAAGTCACTTTCCGGCAGGCAGAAGAGAGCAGAAGATCTATTGTAAGTGCTCCTGCCTCATGTGTCTGTGGAGCTGCAGATTCAGCGTAGAAGGGGGATGATTTATTGTTTGTGTGGGTGGAATTCCTTCTTTGTGGAGGGGATCTATTCTGTGTGGGGGGGATTATTCAGTGTGGAGGGGGTATTTATTATTTGTGTGGAGGGGGGATTATTCTGTGTGTTGGGGGATTATTCAGTGTGAGGGGGATTTATTATTTGTGTGGGGGGATTATTCTGTGTGTTGGGGGATTATTCAGTGTGAGGGGGATTTATTATTTGTGTGTGGGGGGATTATTCTGTGTGTTGGGGGATTATTCAGTGTGAGGGGGATTTTTTATTTGTGTGGAGGGGGATTATTCTGTGTGTTGGGGAATTATTCAGTGTGAGGGGGATTTATTATTAGTGTGAAGGAGGGATTAGGGTTAGGGGGGTGTGTGTGGAGGGGGGAGCAAAACTGATTTCTTGCCCCGGGTGCCAGAAAACCTATATACACCTCTGCCGGCGCCCGTTAGCGGAGGAGAGCGGTGTTAGCGCCGCCACTGGGCCCCCCCGCTTGCTCAGGACCACGGCAGCCGGCATAATACTTACCTCTCCTCGTGCCTCCGCAGCTCCCGTGTCTTCTGCAGCTCTGCACTGTGACGTTTCAGGTCAGAGGGCGCGATGACGTCTTTCCACAGGGCCCTTTCCTGAGCCGTAACAGTGCAGAGCACAGCACAGTGCAGAGGAGAGCTCCATATTTTGTATGGAGCATTATATGGGGACCAGTATCCTGTATGGAGCATTATATGGTGTCCAATATTCTTTATGGAGCATTATATTTGGCCCATAATACTGTATGGAGGACTATGTGGTGCCCATAATATTGTATGGAGGACTATACTGTCCGGTCTGTACTGTGCGCTGTGAGAATTTGGCGGTTTTTGAGCTATTGTAGAATTTACAATAGATATCACTCGTGTAATGTAAGAAGTGAAATCTTTGGCCTTGTACTATACCCATATTTCTCTGCAGTATCGGAGCATCATGAATCGTGGTCTGTGTTAAAGGGGCCCACTGAGACTCTTTCGCCCGGGGGCCCATAAAAACCTGGAGCCGGCCCTGCTACTGAGTGTGCATCATGTGACATTGACATCACATCCATTGGCAGGTCCTGCGCGCATTGCATTAAAGAGTACTACAGAATCTATTATAGAGCAGTTGTTATCACAGGACCTGCAAGACCGGCGTCCAAGCAAATTAAAGGACCTGCGTTTTTTTAATAATTCATTAAACAGTAAAAATATTTACCAATTCATATCAATATCGTTATTTCTGTCCATTAAATTTCATTTATATACCTGCTACTTGCATCTCATTCTATACTTAAGTAAATCTAATTATCTAGAATTTTAATGTTAGGAATGTTATTATTTTATGTAGCAATTAATTGATCAGACTTGAGGTATGTAAGGTCAGTAAAAAAAAAACATAATGGAAGTTATTTTTAATCCATTAGCTTATTGACTGCAATTGGTAAGATGAACCTAAAGATCAATGTAATCACATAACAATATTAATCACACTTCATTAATTCCTTTATTTTATTATTTATTTTAACTTTTAGTAAGGCAGGTAAATATTTATTTTCTATAGGAAGGCTGTGTAAGTAAAGCCCTCATTAAGACCCGTGGGGCTATGAGAATCAAATCTAAAAATTTATCTTGATTCTTCTTGTAATAAGAACTTATTTAACCCCTTAACAACAAAAAAGTCAGATTTTCCATTCATTTCTCTCTCCTCTGATATAGCATACTAGAGGAGAGAGAAATGGGGTCACCCGAGCCCCCCCCAGTACCTCCGACATCCCCTAACCCTCCTGCTTCATCTGCGTAATTTTCCTGGAAGAAAATGTGGATGCATGTACCCGTCAAGATCTGCCAGCCGGCACCCAGCAACAATAGGAGATTTTTCCTATTGGTTCACCTTGATCACCCCCCTTTGTCTAAGTTAGGTAAAAATTATACAATAAAAAAATTATATTTTTTTCCATTTTTTGCAGTTAGGGTTAAAGTTGAGGCTAGGGTTAGGGTTGGGGCTAGGGCTAGACTTAGGGTTGGGGTTAGAGCTAGGGTTAGCGTTGGGGCTAAGGTTAGGGTTGGCGGTAAGGTTAGGATTGGAGCAAGGGTTGTGTTGGGATTTTGTTGTGGTTAGAGTTGGGATTAGGGGTGTGTTGGAGTTAGGGTTGGGTTTACACCTGTGTTAGGGTTGGAGTTAGAATTGGGGGTTTCCACTGTTTAGGGACATGAGGGGGTCTCCAAACGCGACATGGTGCTCGCCATCATTTCCAGTCAATTTTGAGCTCAAAAAGTCAAACGGTCCTCCCTCCCTTCTGAGCCCTGCCATGCGCCTAAATTGTGGCTTTCCCCCACATATGGGGTATCAGTCTACTCAGAAGTAATTGAAAAACAAATTTTATGGTCCATTTTGTCCAGAAAAACCCTTATGAAAAAGTTAAATGGAAGGGTTAATAAACTTCTTGAATATGGTTTTGTGCACCCATGAAGTTTTTAGAATGGTGTCGCTTTTGGGTATTTTCTGTCATATTGATCCCTCAAAGTCACTTCAAATGTGAGGTGGTCCCTAAAAAAAATGGTTTTGTAAATTTTGTTGGAAAAAGGAAAATATGCTGGTCAACTTTTAACCCTTAAAATGTCCTAACAAAAAAAAATTATGTTTTCAAAATTGCGCTGATGTAAAATAGACATGTGGGAAATGTTATTTATTACAGTAACTATTTTGTGGGACACGACTCTGATTTAAGGACACAAAAATTAAAAGTTTGAAAATTGCAAGATCCCCTGATGTGCCTAAACAGTGGAAAACCCCACAAATCACACCATTTTGGAAACTAGACCCCCACAGAACTTATCTAGATGTGTGGTGAGCACATTGAACCCCCAAGGGCTTCACAGAAGTTTATAACGTATAACTGTAAAAATTAAAAAATCATATTTTTTCCACAAAAATGATTTTTCTCCCACAATTTATTATTTTCCCAAGAGTAACAGGAGAAATTGGACCCCAAAAGTTATTGTGAAATTTGTCCTGAGTACGTTGATGCTCCATATGTGCAGGTAAACCACTGTTTGGGCGCATGACAGAGCTTGGAAGGGAAGGAGCGCCGTTTGACATTTTCAATGCAAAATTGGCTGGAATTGAGATCGGACACCATGTCACATTTGGAGAGCCCCTGATGTGCCTGAACAGTGGAAACCCCCCACAAGTGACACCATTTTGGAAACTAGACCCCCCCAAGGAACTTATCTACAGTAGATGTGTGGTGAGCACTTTGAACCCCCAAGTGCTTCACAGAAGTTTATAACGTAGAGCCGTAAAATTAAAAAAATTATATTTTTCCACAAAAATGATCTTTTCGCCCTCAATTTTTTATTTTACGAGGGATAATAGGAGAAATTGGAATTGTTTGAGTGTGTCATGTCACATTGGCAGAGCCCCTGAGGTGCCAGAACAACAGAAACCCCCTATATGTGAACTCATTTTACAAACTAAACTCCCCATTGAATTCATCTAGGGGTGCAGTGATCACATTAACACCACATGTGAGTCACAGAATTTTATACCATTGAGCGGTGAAGAAAAAATAAATTACATTTTTAATAATAATAATAATAATAATAATAATCTTTATTTATATAGCGCCAACATATTCCGCAGCGCTTTACAGTTTAACAGTTTCAAAACACAAGTCATAGGTAACAAAATAAGCCGACCCTGCTCGTGAGAGCTTACAATCTACAATTTGGTGGGGGAGATACAAAGTACAGGTGTGTATATACAATGGTGCATTTACAATGATGGTCCAGCCATCTTGAGGGAGTGAGGCATGGATGGAGATAGTGAATGGGCTACACATACACACTTAAACATAGAACGACTTTGGTTAGTGAATGTGATAGGCCACTCTGAACAAATGTGTTTTGAGGGAGCTCCTGAAACCATGCAAATTGTGGATAGTCCTAATTTCTTGGGGTAGAGCATTCCAGAGGATTGGCGCAGCGCGGGAGAAGTCTTGGAGTCGGGAGTGGGAGGTACGGATTAGTGCAGAGGTTAGTCGAAAGTCGTTTGCAGAGCGCAGCAGTCGTTTAGGCCGATAAATAGAAATGAGGGAGGAGATGTAGGGGGGTGCTGCACTGTGGAGAGCTTTGTGGATGAGAACCAGTACTTTGAATTGGATCCATAATGAATGGGCAGCCAGTGTAAGGACTGGCGAAGAGCGGACGCGTCCGAGTACCGATTAGCCAGATGGATGACCCTGGCTGCTGCATTAAGGATGGACTGGAGAGGGGATAGTCGAGTAATGGGGAGGCCAAGTAATAGAGCGTTGCAGTAGTCCAGGCGGGAGTGGATCAATGCTACAGTGAGGGTTTTTGTTGTTTCCATGGTGAGAAAAGGGCGGATTCTAGAGATGTTCTTTAGGTGTAGACGGCAAGAGCGGCAAGAGATTGTATATGGGAGGTGAAGGAGAGATTGGTGTCAAACATAACACCCAGACAGCGAGCCTGCTGCCGGGGTGTTATTATGGTGCCGCCCACAGAGAGGGAAATGTCAGATTTAGGGAGGTTAGTAGACGGCGGGAGCAGAAGGAGTTCAGTCTTGGAGAGGTTAAGTTTCAGATAGAGAGCGGACATGATGTTGGAGACTGCGGACAGACAGTCGGTGGTGTTCTGTAGAACAGCGGGGGTAAGGTCGGGGGATGACGTGTATAGTTGTGTGTCATCGGCATAAAGATGGTATTGAAAGCCAAATCTGCTGATGGTCTGTCCAATTGGGGCCGTGTAGAGAGAGAAGAGAAGGGGGCCAAGGACTGAGCCCTGGGGTACACCGACAGTGAGAGGAAGAGGAGATGACGTGGAGCCAGAGAACGAAACACTGAAGGAGCGGTCAGAAAGATAGGAGGAGAACCAGGAGAGAACAGTGTCCTTAATACCTAGTGACTGGAGCCTAGAGAGTAGGAGACGGTGGTCAACCGTGTCGAAAGCTGCAGAAAGGTCGAGGAGAATGAGCAGAGAGTGGTCGCCGTTACGTTTTGCTGTAAGAAGGTCATTGGTCACTTTGATGAGTGCAGTTTCAGTCGAATGTAGGGGGCGGAAGCTGGACTGTGAAGGGTCTAGGAGGGAGTAAGTGGAGAGGTAACGGGTGAGGCGGGAGTAGACTAGGCGCTCCAAAAGTTAGAGATGAAGGGGAGATTGGAGACCGGTCTGTAGTTGTTTGTGCAGGAAGGGTCAAGAGCGGGTTTCTTTAGTAATGGAGTAATGATGGAGTGTTTGAAGGAGGATGGGAAAATGCCAGAGGAGAGTGAGAGATTAAAGATTGTAGTTAGGTGAGTTGTGACAACTGGAGAGAGAGACTGGAGGAGATGTGAGGGGATGGGGTTGGTAGTGCATGTAGTCGGACGAGAGGAAGAGAGGAGTCTGGAGACTTCTTCTTCTGTGATGGGATCAAATGTGGAAAGTGAGCCAGAGGAAATGCAGGGTGGGATGGGAGTCACAGCACTTGGTGGTTGAGAGCAGATTTCCTGACAGATAGTATCTATTTTTTCTATAAAGTGGGAGGCCAGGTCGTCAGCACAAATGTCTGTGATAGGGGCTTGTGCTTTTGGCCTGAGGAGGGAGTGAAAAGTGTCAAAAAGTTTCTTGGGGTTGTTGGCTAGTGAGGAGATCAGTGTGGTGAAGTAGGTCTGTTTGGCGAGGTGAAGGGCAGCATTATAAGTTCTTAAGATGAATTTAAAGTGGATGAAGTCTTCTGGTGTGCGGGTTTTTCTCCAGAGGCGTTCAGCACTCCTAGAGCATCGCTGAAGAAGTCGAGTTTGCAATGTGAGCCAGGCTGTTTTACTGTGTGTTTGGAGGTTCTGAGGGTGAGCGGTGCTACTGGTCAAGGGTGCTTTTAAGAATGTCATTGTAGTGATGAACAGCCAGATCAGGACAGGAAAAAGAGGAGATTGGGGACAGCGATGAGTGTAGGGAGTCTGAAAGTGTCTGAGGGTTAATTGCTTGTAGATTTCTGAATGATGGTAGGTAGGAGTGCGCTGGGGTGGTGGAGGATTTGTGAGCGTGAAGGAGAGAATGTTGTGGTCAGAGAGTGGAAGCAGTGAGTTATTTAGGTGGGAGATTGAACAGAGGCGACAAAGACCAGGTCAAGGGTGTTGCCATCCTTGTGTGTCTCAGAGGTTGAAAGCTGTGAGAGGCCTAGAGAAGTGGTTAGTGATAGAAGCTGAGATGCAGATGTGGAAGTAGGGCTGTTAATGGGATGTTGAAGTCTCCAAGATAAGGGTTGGTAGTTCTGAGGACATGAAGTGCGGCAGCCAGGCTGAGAAGTGGTCAAGGAACTGGGTGGGTGAGCCTGGGGGCCGATATATGACCGCTACTCTGAGGAGAGGGGATGGAAGAGCTGATGGTGTGGACCTCAAAAGAAGGGAATGAGAGTGATGGAATTGGGGGGATGACCTGGAAAGTGCATTGTGGGGACAGGAGTATGCCAACTCCACCACCATGTCTGTTTGTGGGTCTCGGGGAATGGAGAACTGTAAACCACCATAGGAAATGGCAGCAGGGGAGACAGTGTCAGAATCCTGAATCCAGGTTTCAGTGAGGGCCAACAGATTAAGAGAGTGGTTCAGAAAGTAGTTGTGCAGGAAGGATAGCTTGTTGCATGCAGACCGTGGATTCCAGAGGGCACAATTGAAAGAAGGAGATGAGGGAGTGCAAGTAATATTAATAAGATTATTATGGTTTTGGTATGAGGTAGGGTAGGGATTGAGGTTGGGGATGGTGGACCAGGGTTGGGGAGATGTCCCCTGAAATCAGTAGGAGTAGGAAGATAAAGAGCAGGTAGTTGTTGGAATTGTAAGTAGTTTTTTTCTGTGATGTGTTTGGGCAAGATGGGCTGAGGTTTTTCAGGAAGGTGAGGAGTGCATGGGAGCTGTACATGGGAGAGGGAAGGATAGAGGGGCTGATGTATATGAGACGTGATGGAGGGGGGATGGGGCGGTGAATGTGGATGGCAAGGGAACACAGAGAAAATAGATAAAGTACATAATGAAAAATAATGCAAAGTGTGGGGTACCTGATTAACTGCCATGAATAACTGCCGTTTTCAAGATGCTTTTCTTCTGTGATGCTTAACTTCTGGGATGCATGCGCCCCCACAATGCATGCGCCCCTTAGACTACTCCTAAATATATAATCCACACTACAGGGTCAGGAAGTGGGATTGTGGGAAATGCTTTGGGATAATTTGCCAGCTGGGGCCAGCACACCAGGGGGTGGTTAGATCATCAAAGGCACTAGACCTGGCAACATCTATATGTTATAGCACTTTCCACCTGATAGCATCTACAGAGGCCCCAGTCACACGAATACACAGCAGTAAGTATTAA
This sequence comes from Oophaga sylvatica, assembly GCA_033576555.1. NCBI lineage: Eukaryota > Metazoa > Chordata > Amphibia > Anura > Dendrobatidae > Oophaga > Oophaga sylvatica. The sequence goes on from JARQOD010000001.1 coordinate 453,106,446, forward strand.
GCACAGTGCAAAAAATGAATTATACTAAAGTTTTACCAGGCACATTAAACTATGTTGCAAAATGGTACAGCAGTGGTTGGCAGCAATCAGAAGTATGGAGTGCATACTATTGCTATATATTTCCACATGCAAGACAGAAGGGGCTTGTGTCATTCAGCTGCTTGCTGACAATGAATGGAGTGCATACATGCAGAGAGGATCAATTCAGAGGATGAATGATTTGGTTACCATTGCTATATATTTCCACATGCAAGACAGAAGGGGCTTGTGTCATTCAGCTGCTTGCTGACAATGAATGGAGTGCATACATGCAGAGAGGATCAATTCAGAGGATGAATGATTTGGTTACCATTGCTATATATTTCCACATGCAAGACAGAAGGGGCTTGTGTCATTCAGCTGCTTGCTGACAATGAATGGAGTGCATACATGCAGAGAGGATCAATTCAGAGGATGAATGATTTGGTTACCATTGCTATATATTTCCACATGCAAGACAGAAGGGGCTTGTGTCATTCAGCTGCTTGCTGACAATGAATGGAGTGCATACATGCAGAGAGGATCAATTCAGAGGATGAATGATTTGGTTACCATTGCTATATATTTCCACATGCAAGACAGAAGGGGCTTGTGTCATTCAGCTGCTGCTGACAATGAATGGAGCGCATACATGCAGAGAGGATCAATTCAGAGGATGAATGATTTGGTTACCATTGCTATATATTTCCACATGCAAGACAGAAGGGGCTTGTGTCATTCAGCTGCTTGCTGACAATGAATGGAGTGCATACATGCAGAGAGGATCAATTCAGAGGATGAATGATTTGGTTACCATTGCTATATATTTCCACATGCAAGACAGAAGGGGCTTGTGTCATTCAGCTGCTTGCTGACAATGAATGGAGTGCATACATGCAGAGAGGATCAATTCAGAGATGAATGATTTGGTTACCATTGCTATATATTTCCACATGCAAGACAGAAGGGGCTTGTGTCATTCAGCTGCTTGCTGACAATGAATGGAGTGCATACATGCAGAGAGGATCAATTCAGAGGATGAATGATTTGGTTACCATTGCTATATATTTCCACATGCAAGACAGAAGGGGCTTGTGTCATTCAGCTGCTTGCTGACAATGAATGGAGCGCATACATGCAGAGAGGATCAATTCAGAGGATGAATGATTTGGTTACCATTGCTATATATTTCCACATGCAAGACAGAAGGGGCTTGTGTCATTCAGCTGCTTGCTGACAATGAATGGAGTGCATACATGCAGAGAGGATCAATTCAGAGGATGAATGATTTGGTTACCATTGCTATATATTTCCACATGCAAGACAGAAGGGGCTTGTGTCATTCAGCTGCTTGCTGACAATGAATGGAGTGCATACATGCAGAGAGGATCAATTCAGAGGATGAATGATTTGGTTACCATGCTATATATTTCCACATGCAAGACAGAAGGGGCTTGTGTCATTCAGCTGCTTGCTGACAATGAATGGAGTGCATACATGCAGAGAGGATCAATTCAGAGGATGAATGATTTGGTTACCATTGCTATATATTTCCACATGCAAGACAGAAGGGGCTTGTGTCATTCAGCTGCTTGCTGACAATGAATGGAGTGCATACATTGCAGAGAGGATCAATTCAGAGGATGAATGATTTGGTTGATTTTTACAACTAAAATGTTGTTTTAGCCCCAAGATTTTAATTTTTCTAAGGGCTAAAAGGAAATTTTTTTACAAAAAACTGAGGTCCATTTTTTCCTGAGTGTGCCAATACCCTACATATAATCGGGAAATATTTTTCAGGCACAGTGCAAAGCTCAGACGGCAAGGAGTGCCAGATTTTACCAGAACAGTACCAGAACAGCAGAACACACCCATAAGTGACCCCATTTTACGAACTACGCCTCTCAATGAATTCATCAAGGGTGCAGTGATCATACTGACACCATAGGTGTGTCACAGGATTTTATACCATTGGGCAGTGAAGACAAAATAACTACATTTTTACCACCAAAATTTTGTTTAGCCAAAGATTTTACATTTTCACACAAGAAGTGGGTAAAACTGGCACCAAAATTTGTCCCACAATTTCTTCTGAACGTGGCAATTCCCCATATGTGGCTGTACAGTACTACTCAGCCATATGGAGAGACTCTGGAGGAACGGAGCGCTATTTACCTATTCAAGTGAATGGGTCTGTGCACATGTCAGTGTGTTTCCACGGACCGTGTGTCCGTTGGCAAACCATGCTGACATGTCCGTTTTTTAATGTCAGCACGGACTACGGGCTTTCTTTTGGTATTTCCTGATGAAGGAGTTCTTTGAACTCTGAAACACGTTGAATAAAAACCACAAATATTAATACGTCTGGACTTCCAATGATTCAGCAGTGTAGAACAGGACCATGCTCTCCTAAGGACGGTCGGTCCTCTTTGGATCCGTGGATATGCTGCAGCGAATCTTCTCAATGCTTGATTTGAGCTACGTCTGGTGAGTACAATCATACTGTATTAACCATTTATCTCTCAGATAAGGCCCTATTTTTGCACTATTTCCTTCAACAGTTTTCATAGCACGGGCCACAAAACATCGTACACACATGGATTTCATCCATGTGACATGCATGGGAAGAATCATTATAGTAAGCGCTGTTCCCTTTTTCAGAGTACGGCTCCTTTAAAACAAGTGTGCTGCTCTAAGCTCCTGGGAAGAAAGTTCACAATCAAAGAGCACATTCCAGAGAGCAGCCATACACATGGTCCTTTTTCTCAAAGGATGATCCACCCCATTAGGGTCTTAGTCCCATAATCCAGCAGGAGAATGTGCAACCATGTGCAAAAGAACTTGGAGGAGGGGAAAAAACACACTCAAACTTACTCAACTGTGCCGCACCAACCACACTATATGTTTCTTTTAACTTCGGCCCACTCTGCCCTGTACCCGGTATCCTTCCGGAACATTTGGGGTTCTTTTGTTTAAATGGAATCTGTCACCCCCATTTTTGTGATATCAGGTAAAGATATCATTGAATTGTGCGCTCCATAAGTAATCTATAGGTACCTATCATATCCCCTGACACCCCAGCTTTGATGTCAAAATACCTTTGTAAACTTCGTTTTTCAGTATGCAAATGCATGCGGTCCGATCAGATTCCCTTTAAGAGACGGATAACAGTCTCCATCATAAATATATATTTTTTAGGTGCAACTAGCACAACAGCAGAAAACAAGCTTAAAGGGGCCGCTCTCACTCAGTGTCTTTGCGACCACAGTAGTGATTGGAGGGGATGTTGAATCAATATAAACCTAGACAAAATGAAAAGCAAACTTATCTATTTATGTGATTTCCTTATAATTTGTAGATTCAAAAAGTGCATGACTAAGTGTGAGTGCAGTGAATCAAATAATATGACATGCATGCTTATAAAAAAAAGGTATTTGCAGTAATAATAACCATGTTATGCAGGATTGGTTGAGCTACTGTAAGGTTATCTGAGAATTATTTTGTTTCTAGGCTTTATTACCTGTACCAACTTACCAGGATTTTGCTATTTTAGTTTCAGAAGATCATTTGAGCTTTTGCTTCCGTTAAAAACCTCTCATATGTCATATGTGCTCTTTTCTTTTTAAAACCATCTGTGAGAGACCATACTGTTCTAGCACCGAAACCTGACACAGTGTTAGGAAAACCTGCCAAGTTCCATTTCAGCTAGCTCCTGTCTGACAGGAATGTGTGCTGTAAAACTAGAAACTATATACAATGTACTATAACTTCTTTAAAAAAAAGTTTTAATGTTATAATAGATAAAATTAGAGCCTCAAATGGGAAAAATATAAAAAATATTTGTATTTGTTGATGCCAATTGATATTACATTTAAAAGGGTGGACTTGTCTTCTTAAAGAAGCACTCTCATCAGCATTTTTATCCTCTTAATATATTGCAGTCATCATATTATATAGCACTGTGTACTTACAATTGCTCATTTTGCCTTTCTACCCAGCTAATTCTTCTCTTTTCTGTGCTCTATGTAGAAACAGGAAGTCTCTTTTCCCTGCATTGATCATTCCCATCTTCAACTCCTTACCCAGCTGCTTCCTCCTCCCCATGCCAGGGACTTTTGCAGTGATGACTCATACAGGAAAAGAGACTTACTGAGCTTAGAAAGATTCAGCTTGTCTGTCTATAATCACTTGATGTCAGAGAACTAATGGAAAAGAGAATTAACTGCGTAGAAAGGCAAAATGAGCAATTATAAGTACACAGTGCCATATAATATGATGACTGCAATATATTAAGAGGATAAAAATGCTGATGACAGTGCTTCTTTAAGAAGACAAGACCACCCTTTTAAATGTAATATCGCAGAGCCGTAAAATTAAAAAATCATATTTTTTTCCACAAAAATGATCTTTTCACCATAATTTTTATTTTCCAGGGGTAACAAGACCCCAAAAGTTATTGTGCAATTTGTCCTGAGTATGCTGATACCCCATATGTGGGGGTAAAATCATTTGGGTGCATGGCAGAGCTTGGAAGGGAAGGAACGCCGTTTGACTTTTTCAACGCAGAATTGGCTGGACCCAATGTCGCATTTGGAGAGCCCCTGATGTTCCTAAACAGTGGAAACCCAACACAAATGACACCATTTTGGAAACTAGACCCCGCAAGGAACTTATCTAGATGTGTGGAGAGAACTTTGAACAACCAGTGTTTCACTAAAGTTTATAACACCGAGCATGAAAATAAAAAAATCATATTTTTTCCATAAACAATTTTTTATTTGTCCAAGGGTAACAGGAGAAATTGGACCCAAAACTTGTTGTCAAATTGCTTCTGTTTACGCTGATACCCCATATGTGGGAGAAAACTACTGTAGAGGCACACGTCGGGGCTCGGAAGGGAAGTAGTGACGTTTTGGATTGCACACTTTGATGGAATGGTCTGCGGGCGTCATGTCGCGTTTGGAGAGCCACTGATGTGCCTAAACAGTGGAAACGCCCACTAGTGACCCCATTTTGGAAAATAGACCCCCCAAGGAACTTATCTAGATGTGTGGTGAGCACTTTGAACCCCGAAGTGCTTCACAGAAGTTTATAACGTACAGCAGTAAAAATAAAAAATCATTTTTTTTTTACAAAAATGATTTGATTTTTTCGCCCCCAATATTTTATTTTCACAAGGGTAATAGGAGAAATTGAACCCAAAAGTTGTGGTCCAATTTGTCCTGAGAACGCTGATACCATATATGTTGGAGAAAACTACTGTATGGGCAAACGTCGGGACTCGGAAGGGAAGTAGTGACGTTTTGGATTGCACACTTTGATGGAATGGTTTGGGGCTTCATGTCACGTTTGGAGAGCCCTGATGTGCCTAAACAGTGGAAACCCCCACAAGTGATCCCATTTTGGAAACTAGACCACCAAGGAACTTATCTAGATGTGTGGGGAGAACTTTGAACCCCCAAGTGCTTCACAGAAGTTTATAACGTAGAGCCAAAAAAATAAAAAAGCATAATTTTGTTCCACAAAAATAATATTTTTGCCCCCAATATTTTATTTTCCCAAGGGTTACAGAAGAAATTAGACCCCAAGAGTTATTGAGCAATTTGTCCTCAGTACGCTGATACCCTGTTGTGAATGTGCTAGAAATGAATTCTGAGCAGAAGCTCCCTCTGGTGGTTACAAACAGTACTGAACTATCCAATGAAGATTGTGAAGATTGGCGATCAGGTGTTACTGACTGGTCTTATATAAGGGAGGTTCCCTCCCATCAGGGTTGCCGGTGATCAATTGTTCTGGTCTCATCTTTGATTCCTGTTCACTTTATAGCTTGCTGTTTCGTGCCTGCATCTTCTGCTAACAGATAAGACATTTTCTTCTTTTAGTTTTTTGTGCTTGCTTTTTGCATTTTGTCCTGCACTTCTGTGGGGGTCTGCCGGGTCCCCTCCGGGGGCTTGTGCTCCTCTCAGTTTAGTTCAGCCACTGTTGTTTGTTCATTTGCCTTTTCCAGTTTTTTCAGTGGCTGCTGTTTAGTTTTTGTTACACCAGAGAACTAATTTAGGTGGTAGAGGTCGTGTGATCTCAGGTGTTTTTGTAATTAGTAGTGTTGGTACTTTTCAGGGTTTTTTGGGATTGCAGTAAGTGTCCTTCCTATCCTTTTCTATTTAGGAAGTTTGGGCCCCAACGTTTGCTCATACTATTTTCTGTCTGTGTCTGTATTTCCTCTTGTCTAACCGCCATTACATGTTTGGGGGCTTTCTATTTCTTTGGGGATCTGCTCCGGGGCAGATAGTTTTCCTCTTTCTGTCTTTAGGTGTAGTTAGCTTCTCAGGCTGTGACGAGGCGTCTAGGACCAACGTACGTACGCTCCACGGCTGCCTTTAGTTGTGGTTAGTCAGGGTACTGCAATCCCATAGATTCCAACCTCTCTGGTGTATTTCATTTTTTGCCTGCTCTCCTCAGCTACCAAATCATAACAGTATCACCGGCCCAAACTGAAAATTATATGGTACTCACAGAAGGGAAAAATATTGTGGAAAGAAAAAAGTTGTCAGAGTTGTCAGAGATTTTTTTTTTTCTGTTTGTTGCTTTTTTTTTTCCCTCTGTATCTCTGGGTGCTGAGGAGGATTTTTTTTTTTTTTCTCTCAATGGAGTTTGCACAGTTGTCTGGCCGTGTGGATCAGCTTGCCACTGAGGTTCGGAGTATTGCTACCTATCTTGCGAGGTTGCCTGTTGTGGAACCTAGGATTCCCATGCCAGATTTGTTTTTAGGGGATCGAGCTAAATTTCTGAATTTCAAAAATAACTGTAAGTTGTTTTTTGCCTTGAAATCTAAGTCCTCAGGGAACGCAGCACAGCAGGTTCAAATTGTCATCTCTCTCCTGCGCGGCGATCCTCAGGATTGGGCTTTTTCCCTGACACCTGGGGATCCTGTTTTGAGTAATGTTGATGCATTTTTTTTAGGCTCTGGGGTTATTGTACGATGAGCCTAATGTCACTGATCAAGCTGAAAAAGCCTTGTTGGCATTAAATCAGGGGCATGAGGACGCTGAGTTATACTGTCAGAGATTCCGTAGGTGGGCAGTCCTGACCAAATGGAATGACGATGCTTTGGCAGCCCTTTTTCGGAAGGGTCTGTCAGAGAATGTAAAGGATGTTATGGTGGGATTCCCTGTCCCTCTGGTCTCAATGATTCTATATCATTAGTAGGGTTGAGCATTCCGATACTGCAAATATCGGGTATCGGCCGATATTGGCTGTATCGGAATTCCGATTCCGAGTACCGATATTTTCGTCATATCGGATACCGGAATCGGGATTGTCACTGTCACTGTCAGTGTCCGTCGTCGGGTCTGTCAGGAGTCAGCGGCACTTACCCGGCAGAAGATCTCCGGCGGTCACATCCCGGACTGCTTAATGGCCGCCATCCTCTTCTCCCCGGCGGTCACATGCAGTTTCTCGCGATAACTGCAGTGACTGCTGGGTAATCGCGGCCGTAAAGCAGTCCGATGACGTCACCGCCGGGGAAGCTGGTAAGCAGCTGTGCTGCGCCGGGATGTCAGGCTCTGCCTGTCATTCCGATGTAGCAGAGCTGGATCGTCGTGGGACTGTCGTTATGGACTGCGTCGGACAGGTGGTATACTGTTGGTTTTTTTTTTTAATTTTTTTACAGGAGATCGATGGCGTCGCAGGAATGAGAGAGTAATAAAAAAAATGAAAACTGTGTTGTCTCTTTTATTTCATTAAATACTTTTTTCTTGCTGTGTCTTTTTTTTACACATTTAAAAACTTTGGGATTAATAATGGATCGGTGTCTTATTGACACCTCTCCATTATTAACCGGGCTTATTGTCACCGTGCAATCAACGGTGACATTAACCCCTTATTATCCCGCTTGCCACCGCTACAGGGCAAGTGGGAAGAGCCGGGTAAAGTGCCACAATTGGCACATCTTTTGATGCGCCAAATGTGGGGCTGCTGTAGCCTGGTATTATCAGGCTGTTGAGGGCCAAAATCCATGGGCCTTGACAGTCTTTTAATACCAGGCCGCAGCAGTCTGCATTTTACTTGGCTGGTTAACAAAAATAGGGGGACCCCTACGCCGTTTTTTTTTTCGAGGGGATCCCCTATTTTTGTTAACCAGCCAAGCTAAGCAGACTGCTGTGGCCTGGTATTATCAGGCTTGCAAGGTCCATGGATATTGGATCCTTACCAGCCTGAAAAACCAGGCCTCAGCGGTCTGCTTCATCTGGCTGGTTAACAAAAATAGGGGGGACCCTACGCCAATTTTTTTCGAGGGGATCCCCTATTTTTGTTAATCAGTAAAGATATGCAGACTGCTGTGGCCTGGTATTATCAGGCTGGCAAGGTCCATGGATCTTGGCACCTTAACAGCCTGAAAATCCAGGACTCAGCGGTCTGCTTCATCTGGCTGGTTAACAAAAATAGGGGGGACCCCACGCCATTTTTTTTTCGAAGGGAACCTCTATTTTTGTTAATCAGTTCCCTCTGACGTCACTGATGGTGTCCCTGGCTGACCTGAAGTAAAAGTGGAAAGCAATCAATTAAGCTTTCCACTTCCTCTCCTGTCAGCCAGGAGAGGAGCTCATTCATTTGGGGGTTTACTGTGAGGCTGCAGCATTAGCTGCGGTCCCTGCAGTAAACATTAACCCTTTCTGAAGGATTACACCGTGGGACCTGACTGTGCATCGGATTGGTAAGAATAATTTTGCTTTATTATTTTATTTTTATTACAGGAAATGGTTTTAGCAGGTAAATAAAATATGGTCAAAAACTGTGTGATTATTTCATTAAACTTCTTTTTTATTAAAGTGTGTGTGTTTGATTTTTCTTTCATACAATAGGATTAATAATTGATAGTTGTCTAATTGACAGCTCTCAATTATTAACCTGGCTTAAAGTGACCTTTCAATTGCAAGGTCATTTTAACCCCTTATTAACCCATTCGCCACCGCTACAGGGCAATGGGAATAGACGGGCAAAGTGCCAGAAAGGGCAAATCTAATTAGAGATTTGCCCTTTCTGGGTTGTCTGGGGGCAGATGTTAAGTAGCCGGGGGGGGCCAAAAAAAATGGTCCCTCTCTGGGCTATTATTATCTGCCCCCACTTACTGGCTTTGTCTGTCTGGTTGCGAAAATAGGGCGGGAGCCCACGCATTTTTTTTCAGCAATTTTACACCTCATATATATATATATACATGTCATTGAATTTGTGACACATATATATATATATTTATATTTATAGTTCATACACTTCTACATAGTATAATAGCCGCTAATTCAATTGCCGGCTTTTGTGAAAATGCAGAACCCGACATGAAATGACACTTGGTGTACATAGGGTTAACCATGTCTTTTCATGTAGTTTGATATCTGATTTGCACAAACAATTACATGAGTGTAAGTGTGCAAAATTTCACACCTGTAGGGGTTAATTAAAGGTGTAAATTCGTAGCAAAAAAGTCCGTTTTTTTTATAACGAATTTACACCTTTAATTAACCCCTACAGGTGTGAAATTTTGCACACATAGACTGATGTAATTGTTTGTGCAAATCAGATAGCAAAGGACATGAAAAGACATGGTTAACCCTATGTACACCAAGTGTCATTTCATGTCGGGTGCTTCTGTCTTTTCACAGATGCCGGCTTTACCCGGCAATTGAATCAGAGGATATTTTACTATGTAGAAGTGTATAAACTATACATATATGTATATATACATGTCACAATGACATGTATATATATATATATGTATTCTATGTGTGTATATTTAGTGTTTACAAGGAAAGAAAGAGGTTTTTTTAGTTGCGATATTTTGTTCCCATAGACTTACATGGGACTTCCGGTATCGGTATCGGGTATCGCCGATATTTTAGTGATATCGGCGATACCATTCCGATTCCGATACTTTTGGATATCGGAAAGTATCGCTCAACTCTAGTCATTAGCGATTCAAATTGACAGACGTTTGCGTGAGCGTAGAGGTATGCGTGGAATAGTGTTGCCTTGTGAACCAGCTTCTGAACCCATGCAGTGTGATAAAGTGGCTTCTGGGGCACAGCGTCATGAGTTTCGAAAACGCAATGGGTTATGTTTCTACTGTGGTGATGCCTCTCATGCTATTTCAGTCTGCCCTAAGCGGGGAAGACGTTTTGCACGCTCAGTTGTCTTGGGTAGTGTTCAGACTAAATTTTTGTTGACTGTTACCCTGATTTGCTCCCTGTCCACATTTTCTGCTCAGGCTTTCGTTGATTCGGGAGCAGCTATTAACCTGATGGATTTTGATTTTGCTAAACGTGGGTTTCCCTTGACACCCCTACGGAAGTCTATTCCCCTACTGGAGATCGATTCTACCCCTTTGGCTGAGAATAAACCTCAGTTCTCTACTCAGGTGATAATGAGGGTTGAACCTGATCATCAGGAGAGTTGCAAATTTTTGGTGCTGTATAATCTGCATGATATTATCGTACTGGGTTTCCCTTGGTTACAGTCTCATAATCCTGTTTTGGATTGGAAATCTGTGTCTGTAACCAGTTGGGGCTGCCAATGTGTTAATACCAACACTCCTGTTTTTTCTGCCTCCCCCCAGGCTCAGGATGTTCCTGACTTTTTGACTGATTTTTCTGATGTGTTTAGCGAAAGTAAATCTGCTTCCTTGCCCCCCCACAGGAGCTATGACTGCGCTATTGAATTAGTGCCTGGTAGTAAATTCCCTAAAGGTCGCCTTTTTAACTTGTCTGTACCTGAACATGACGCTATGCGGTCTTATATCAAGGAGTCATTGGAGAAGGGTCATATCAGACCATCCTCTTCACCCTTAGGTGCCGGTTTTTTCTTTGTGGCCTAAAAGGATGGTTCTTAAGGCCGTGTATTGATTATCGTCTCTTGAACAATATCACTGTGAAATATCAATATCCGTTACCCTTGATTTCTGACCTGTTTTCCAGGGTGAAAAGTGCTACTTGGTTTACCAAGCTTGACCTCCTTGGGGCATATAACCTTATTCGCATTAAGCACGGGGATGAATGGAAGACGGCATTTAATACCCCAGAGGGGCATTTTGAGTACCTAGTGATGCCCTTTGGGCTCACTAATGCTCCTTCTGTCTTCCAGTCCTTCATGAATGACATTTTCAGGGATTTTGTGGATAAATTTCTGATTGTTTATTTGGATGATATCTTGATTTTTTCCAATGACTGGGACTCTCATGTGAAACATGTTCGGACTGTGTTCCAGATTTTGAGAGAGAATGCTCTGTATGTGAAGGGATCAAAGTGTCTTTTTGGCGTACAGAGGATCTCATTTCTGGGATTCATTTTGTCCCCATCTGTTATTGAAATGGACCCGGTCAAGGTTCAGGCCATCTGTGATTGGGTCCAACCTACTTCATTAAAGGCTCTTCAAAGATTCTTGGGTTTTGCCAATTTTTATCGTAAATTTATTGGTAATTTCTCTGTTATTGTTAAACCATTGACTGATTTGACCAAAAAGGTTTCTGATGTGGTGAATTGGCCTCCTGAGGCAGTCTCTGCGTTTCAGGAACTTAAGCAGAGATTCACTTCTGCTCCTGTTCTACGGCAGCCTGATGTTTCTCTGCCATTTCAGGTGGAGGTTGATGCCTCTGAAATTGGGGCAGGTGCCGTTTTGTCCCAAAGAGATTCAGAGACCTCTAAAAGTAACCCTTGTGCCTTTTTCTCTCAAAAATTTTCTCCAACTGAATGTAATTATGACGTGGGTAATCGGGAGTTATTGGCCATGAAGTGGGCTTTTGAAGAGTGGAGACATTGGCTGGAGGGAGCCAAACATCAGGTGGTGGTCCTCACGGACCATAAGAATCTGGTTTATCTGGAATCAGCCAAGCGACTTAATCCTAGACAGGCCAGGTTGGCCTTGTTTTTCACACGTTTTAATTTTGTGGTTTCCTTTCTTCCTGGCACTAAGAATGTTAAGGCGGATTCCCTCTCGAGGAGTTTCCTTGCGGACTCTCCTGAGTTATCTGATCCTGCTGTTATTTTGAAAGAGGGTGTAGTTCTTTCCGCCATCTCGCCCAATTTGAGACTGGCTCTGGAAGGGTGTCAGGAGGATAAACCCGAGCGCTGCCCTATTGGGAAATTGTTTGTCCCAGACCGGTGGAAAAAGAGTGTGATGTCTGAGATTCATTGTTCCGCGTTGGCCGGTCATCCCGGAATTTTTGGTACCAGAGACATGGTTAGTCGGTCCTTTTGGTGGCCTACTTTGTCTCGTGACGTCAGGGAATTTGTTCAGTCCTGCGGGACTTGCTCTCGCTCCAAGCCTTGCTCTCGCTCTAGTGGTTTGTTGATGCCATTGCCTGTGCCCAAGAGACCATGGACCCATATCTCTATGGATTTCATTTCCGACCTCTCTGTTTCTCAGAGAATGACCGTTATCTGGGTGATTTGTGATAGGTTTTCCAAAATGATACATCTTGTGCCATTACCTAAGTTGCCTTCCTCCTCTGAATTGGTGCCTTTGTTCCTTCAGCACGTGGTTCGGTTACACGGCATTCCTGAGAACATTGTGTCTGACAGAGGAGTCCAGTTTGTTTCCAGATTTTGGAGGACTTTTTGTTCTAAACTTGGTGTTCAATTGTCTTTCTCCTCAGCTTTTCATCCTCAGACCAATGGACAAACTGAGAGAACAAACCAGACATTGGAGACTTATCTAAGATGCTTTGTGTCTGCTGATCAGGATGACTGGGTCTCTTTTTTGCCTTTGGCTGAGTTTGCTCTTAATAATAGGGCTAGCTTTGCCACTTTGATGTCTCCATTTTTCTGCAATTTTGGGTTTCACCCTCGATTTTCTTCAGGACAGACGGAGGCTTCTGTCTGTCCAGGTGTTGACTCTGTTGTGGAGCGTATGCAGCAGATTTGGGACCAGGTAGTGGAGAGGTTGTCCCTCTCTCAGGAGAGGGCCCAGCGGTTTGCCAACTGGCATAGGACTGATGGTCCTCGGTTTGAAGTGGGGGACTTGGTCTGGTTGTCCTCAAGAAATATCCCTATGAGAGTTGCATCTCCTAAGTTTAAGCCTAGGTTCATTGGACCTTATAAGATCATGGAGATTCTTAATCCTGTTTCCTTTCGTTTACTTCTTCCAGGGACATTTAAGATCCATAACGTGTTCCACAAGTCCTTATTGAAGAGGTTTGTCGAGCCAGTGGTTCCTATGGCTGTGCCTCCTGACCCTGTTTTGGTTGAGGGCAATCTGGAGTATGTGGTTGAGAAAATATTGAATTCTCGTTTTTCTAGACGGAAACTCCAGTATTTGGTTAAGTGGAGAGGTTATGGTCAGGAGGACAATTCTTGGGTGTTTGCTTCGGACATCCATGCTAGGAGACTCATCCGTGCGTATCACAGAGCTCATCCTGACCGACCTGGTTGCTCAAATGAGGGTTCGGTGACCCCTCCTCAAGGGGGGGGTACTGTTGTGAATGTGCTAGAAATGAATTCTGAGCAGAAGCTCCCTCTGGTGGTTACAAACAGTACTGAACTATCCAATGAAGATTGTGAAGATTGGCGATCAGGTGTTACTGACTGGTCTTATATAAGGGAGGTTCCCTCCCATCAGGGTTGCCAGTGATCAATTGTTCTGGTCTCATCTTTGATTCCTGTTCACTTTGTAGCTTGCTGTTTCATGCCTGCATCTTCTGCTAACAGATAAGACATTTTCTTCTTTTAGTTTTTTGTGCTTGCTTTTTGCATTTTGTCCTGCACTTCTGTGGGGTCTGCCGGGTCCCTCCGGGGCTTGTGCTCCTCTCAGTTTAGTTCAGCCACTGTTGTTTGGTCATTTGCCTTTTCCAGTTTTTTCAGTGGCTGCTGTTTAGTTTTTGTTACACCAGAGAACTAATTTAGGTGGTAGAGGTCGTGTGATCTCAGGTGTTTTTGTAATTAGTAGTGTTGGTACTTTTCAGGGTTTTTTGGGATTGCAGTAAGTGTCCTTCCTATCCTTTTCTATTTAGGAAGTTTGGGCCCCAACGTTTGCTCATACTATTTTCTGTCTGTGTCTGTATTTCCTCTTGTCTAACCGCCATTACATGTTTGGGGGCTTTCTATTTCTTTGGGGATCTGCTCCGGGGCAGATAGTTTTCCTCTTTCTGTCTTTAGGTGTAGTTAGCTTCTCAGGCTGTGATGAGGCATCTAGGACCAACGTAGGTACGCTCCACGGTTGCCTTTAGTTGTGGTGGTTAGTCAGGGTACTGCAATCCCATAGATTCCAACCTCTCTGGTGTATTTCCTTTTTTGCCTGCTCTCCTCAGCTACCAAATCATAACAAAACCCCATATGTGGGGGTAAACTACTGTTTGGGTGCATGGCAGAGCTCAGAAGGGAAGGAGCACTGTTTGACTTTTTCAATGCAGAATTGGCTGGAATTGAGATCAGACGCCATGTCACATTTGGAGAGCCCCTGATGTGCCTAAACAGTGTAAACCCCACAATTCTAACTCCAATCCTAACCCAACACACCCTAACCCTAGTCCCAACCCTAACCATAACCCTAAACACAAACCTAACCCAAACACACCCCAACCCTAATCCCAATCCTAACCCTAATTCTAACTTTAGCCCCAACCCTAACACTAACTTTAGCCCCAACCCTAACCCTAATAGGAAAATGGAAATAAATACATTTTTTTAATTTTATTATTTTTCCTAACTAAGGGGGTGATAAAGGGGGGTTTGATTTACTTTTTATAGCGAGTTTTTTTGTTTGGCAGCTGTCATACGCTAAAAGACGCTTTTTATTGCAAAAAATAGGTTTTGCATCACCACATTTTGAGAGCTATAATTTTTGCATATTTTGGCCCACAGAGTTATGTGAGGTCTTATTTTTTGTGGGACGAGTTGACAATTTTATTTGTATCATTTTTGACCACGTGACATTTTTTGATCGCTTTTTATTACGATTTTTGGGAGGTTAGAATGAACAAAAATCAGCAATTCATGAATTTCTTTTGGGGGGGCGTTTATACTGTTCCGCGTATGGTAAAATTGATTAAACTGTTTTATTCTTCGGGTCAGTACAATTACAGAGATACCTCATTTATATCATTTTTTAATGTTTTGACGCTTTTATACAATAAAAACAATATTATAAAAAAATTATTATTTTTGCATCGCTTTATTCTGCGAGTTATAACTGTTTCATTTTTTCACTGATGATGCTGTATGGCGGCTTGTTTTTTCGGGACAAGATGACGTTTTCATCAGTACCATGTTTATTTATATCCATCTTTTTGATCACGTGTCATTCCACTTTTTGTTTGGCGGTATGATGATAAAGCATTGTTTCTTGCTTTTTTATTTTTTTGAAGGGGTTCACTAAAGGGATTAACTAGTTGGACAGTTTTATAGGGCGGTACGTTACGGACGCGGCAATACTAAACATGTGTACTTTTATTGTTTTTTCTTTTTTTATTTACATAAAGAAATGAATTTATTGGGGAATATTTTTTTCTTTATTTAGGGATTTTTTAAAATTATTTTTACACGTTTGTTTTATTTTTTTTATCTTGGTACACAGTCCCAGGGTGGGACATCACTATATAATGTCAGATCGCTGCTCTGACAGTTTGCTTAGCACTCTGTCAGACCAGCAATCTGACAGGCAGTGCAGCAGGCTTTCTCAGTGCCTGCCTCCCTGCAGGACCCGGAAGGACCCCGTGGCCATCTTGGATCCGGGGTCCTGCAAGGAGGAGGCCATCAGAACAGCACGATCACATAGTGCTGCTCTGAGGGTTTCAGTGAAGCCTGCAGGGAGCCCCCTCCCTGCGCTATGCTTCCCTGTACCGCCGGAACACTGCGATCATGTTTTATCGCAGTGTGCCAGGGGTTAATGTGCCGGGAGCGGTCCGTGACCACTCCTGGCACATAATGCCGGGTGTCAGCTGTGATAATCAGCTGACACCTGGCCGTAATCGGCCGCGCTCCCCCCAGGAGCACGTCCGATCGCATGTAACATACTATCCCGTCCATGGTCATATGGTCCAAGGGCACATGGATGGGATAGTACGTCCGATATCAGAAAGGGGTTAAAATAGGGGGATCACCCAAAAAAAATGACATGGAGTCCCCTATAATTAATAGCCAGAAAGGCTATGCAGACAGCTGCGGGCTGATATTCATAGCCTTGGAAGGGACCATGGATATTAGCCCCCCCAGTTACAAACACCAGCTCTCAGCCACCCCAGAAATGGCGTATCTCTAAGATGCACCAATTCCGGCACTTAGCCTCTCTCTTTCCACTGCCCTGTAGTGGTGCCATATGGGGTAATAAGGGGTTGATGTCACCTTTGTATTGTAAGGTGACATCAAGCCCGGTTAGTAACGGAGAGGCGTCAATAAGACACCGATCCATTACTAATCCTATAGTTGTAAATGGGTTAAATAAACACACAGCCAGAATAAAGTATTTTAATGAAATAAAACATCACACAGTTTCCCATCTTTATTGTACGCCTAATTCTTGCGATGCCCTAGATCACCTGTAAAAAAAATAAAATAATAAACTCAACCGTATACTCCGTGTTCCGACGTAATCCATGTAATAACGAGTGTCCCATGATAATCTCCCCTATAGCTATAGAGCGGTCACATCAGGAGATGTGTCCACTCTATAGGGCCTCCAGTGACTCACTGACAGGAGGCAATGGCTCCTGCAGTGTTATCACTGAGGGGTCACTTGAGTTCATCCTCTCACTTGACGGCAATGCTGCATGAGAATTTTCCAATGCAGCAGGGCCGCAAGTGACAGGATGAACTCCTGTCACCTGACGGTGGAGTGATACAGTCTGGAAGGATACCTACCATATTGTATCACCGGAGGCCCCTGGAGAGCGGTCTCATCTGCTGATGGGACAGCTCTCCACGGGAGATCGTCGTGGGACAGTCATTTTTATATGGATTATGTCGGAACAGGGAGTATACGGTTGACTTTGCTTTTTTTTTTTACAGGGGATCAAGGGCTTTGTGGATTAGCAGTATCTGAGTATGTACAGTATGTGTTTTTTTTTCACTATTCAACACAGTAGCCATCATCGGCTACTCATGTCACTGTAGCAGACATAGCCAGATGGGACTAGTAGCGGTCGTCTCACAGGCATGCTCAGATGGAGAAAAGCAGGACTTAGTCCCAGGAACGTCTGCACGACGCTGATTAATGCTGGTTGCTATAGCTGAACCTGAGGCGGCTGCAGCAGCCAAACGCATAGCATTAGCCTGAGCAAGACGCTGGGACAGACGTCTCCGCTGAGCAGGATCCTCTGCGGTTGAAGAAGAATGGGAGACCACAGAGGACATGGCTCAAGATTCCCCCTGTGCAGTGGGGGATCTTGACGCCTAATATTTCCCCCCCTCCTATAGCCCCCCCTTTAGGCCTCGCTATGTTCAAATGACGCAATTAGCTGAGGAGCACGAATGTGTTCAATAGGTTCCCAGGTCCTCTCCTCTGGGCCATGACCCTTCCTGTCCACCAGATAGAACTTTTTGCCACGTACCACCTTGAACCCAATGGCGTTCACCTCATACTTGTCCACGGACGAACCTGATGTCCTGGCAGATGATTCAGAAAACCAGGACATGTGAACGGGTTTTAGGACTGACACATGAAAGGTGTCGGCATGGGCGTACCCACTGTGGGGCAGGGGGGGCAGGTGCCCCCCCTAGAAGCAGGGGCACAGTCCGGCACACAATGAAAGAGCGGAGAGAGCAGCACAATGCTGGCTCCCTCTGCCCCAGGTTGCAGTGCCTGTCTGTGTGCTCACAGTGCACGGAGCTGCTGTCTCATCAGAGGAGCTTCTTCCTGGCCGCAGCAGCTGTAGTTTCACTTTCTGTCGTGCAGGCTCTGGTTGTCTCAGCCACACTGGGTCCTAGTGCCCTCTGTGTGCAGACACTGGACTCCTCCTGCTCCTGCCTCAGTCACTGCCTACAAGCTTCATGGTAAGAGGGGATGGAATTTATTAAATTCATTCTGCTCAGGCATGTCATGGTCACTGTGAGGGAATGTGAGAGGATGGGGGTATTGTGGGGGAGGGGTACAGGGCACTGGGGGTGAATGTAAGAGGATGGGGTATTGTGGGGGCTAGGGCACTGGGGAGGTTAATGTGAGAGGATGGGGTATTGTGGGGGAGGGGTACAGGGCACTGGGGTGAATGTAAGAGGATGGGGGTATTGTGGGGGCTAGGGCACTGGGGGGGTTAATGTGAGAGGATGGGGGTATTGTGGGGGAGGGGTACAGGGCACTAGGGTGAATGTAAGAGGATGGGGGTATTGTGGGGCTAGGGCACTGGGGGGGTTAATGTGAGAGGATGGGGGTATTGTGGGGGAGGGGTACAGGGCACTGGGGTGAATGTAAGAGTATTGGGTATTGTGGGGGCTAGGGCACTGGGGGGTTAATGTGAGAGGATGGGGTATTGTGGGGCTAGGGCACTGGGGGGGTTAATGTGAGAGGATGGGGTATTGTGGGGGCTGAAGTGGGGGAGGGGCAACAGGGCACAGAGAGTGAATGTGAGAGGATGGGGTATTGTGGGGGAGGGGATACAGGGCACTGGTTGGTGAATGTGAGAGGATGGGGATATTGTGGGGGCTGGCGCACAGGGGTTGATGTGAGAGGATGGGGTATTGTGAGGGAGGGTGGACAGGTCACTGGGGTTGAATGTAAGAGGATGGGGGTATTGTGGGGCTAGGGCACTGGGGGTTTACTGTGAGAGGATGGGGTATTGTGGGGGCTGAAGTGGGAGGGGCAACAGAGCACTGAGGGGTGCATGTGAGAGGATGGGGGTATTGTGGGGTCAGTGGGACAGAACACTAAGGGGTGCATGTGAGACAATGGGCTGTTGGGGTGTGGGTGGGGGACAGGGGAGGTAGGGGGCTTTTTTTTACTTGTGAGCTCCTTAATACTTTAATAATAGATTAATATTTCAGTATTATTATAACAAGGGCATAAACAGACGGCCGTATAACTCATACGAGGATCGCACTGCAATCCTCGGACTTGCTGGTACCGCTCCTGACATGAGCGCGACTGCCATGCATAATATATGGTATATACAGCGTAGTGTCGCATACACTGCTGTATTATACAATATACAACAATTCTAATGCTCCATACCTAATATGCAGGATAATGTACAGTGTATATGATGTAACCTGTATAAGATGCGACATTGGCTTGCCCCCCCCCTAGTTTTGATCCTGGGTACGCCCATGGGTGTCGGTAATACCTAGGCGTGGAGGAAGAGCCAGATGATAGACCACAGGGTTGACCGATTCCAGGACCTCGAAAGAACCTATGTAGAGAGGAGCAAACTTAGTGGACTCAACTCGCAGACTAATGTTACGGGCGGAGAGCCACACTAAATCACCAGGGGCAAAAGTCAAAGCGGGACGCCGATGCGCATTGGCGGATACCCTCATTCTCTCCTTGGAAGCCCGGATGGCATCCTGTGTGTGGTCCCATATGTCACGTGACTCCACCGCCCAGTCTGCCACTCTAGAGTCGGTGGATGACATGGGAATGGGCACAGGGACACGAGGATGCTGGCCATAATTAAGGAGGAACGGGGTCTGCCCAGTTGAGTCGGCTATGGAGTTATTCAGTGCAAATTCCGCCCATGGTAACAAGTCATCCTGCCTGGCGGAAACCAAATGTTGAGGATATGTGACCAGGGTCTGGTTGGCCCTCTCTACCAACCCGTTCGTCTCGGGATGGTAAGCTGAAGAGAGATTTAGCTCTATGCAGAGCAGACGACAAAGCTCTCTCCAGAACCAAGATGTGAACTGGGGACCCCGGTCACTGACTATTTTGTCAGGCATGCCGTGTAGGTGAAAGACATATTTGATAAATAACACCGCCAAAGCCTGTGCAGAAGGTACCCATGGGAGAGGCACCAAGTGCACCATTTTAGAGAAGTGGTCGGTGACTACCCAGATTACGGTGCAGTTACGAGACTTGGGTAAACCCACCGCAAAATCCATCCAGACCATCTCGAAGTGTCTATCCGCCACCGGCAGGGGGTAGAATAAATTAGCTGGCCGTTGCCGAGAAGAACGATTATGGGCGCAGGAAACACATGCCTGATTATTGTCTCCGACGTCACGGGCCAAATGCAGCCACGAGTATGTCCTTGCCAGGAGCTCAGATGTCCTCTTGGTCCCAAAATGTCCACCAACCCTGGACGAATGGGCCCAGAGAGAACCTCCTGTTGCAAATTAGATGGAACAAAAGTCTTGCCCGGAGGCACAAACTCTAACAAAACCGGAGCCACAGTACTCCGGCTCTCTGAAGAGACAATAAGCCGAGGTTCCTCTCCCTCCTCAGATGACACTACAGAATGGTAGAGAGCATCGGCACGAGTGTTTCTCTCCCCAGGGAGAAAATGGAGGGTGATGTTGAAACGGGAGTAGAACAGGGACAATCTGGTCTGGCGAAAATTTATCCGCTGGGCTGTCTGCAAATAGATAAGGTTTTTATGGTCGGTGAATACTTGGAAGGGGTAACGGGCCCCTCCAGGAGATGTCTCCACTCAGAAAAGGCCAATTTCATTGCTAGCAACTCACTGTCCCTGATGGAATAATTTTTCTCCACCAGTGAGAAGGTCTTGGAGAAAAAGAAGCAAGGATGCTCAGATCTTGAGCATCCTTCTGAAAGAGGACGGCTCCAACACTGACGGAAGAAGCATCCACCTCCATGATAAAGGGTTTATCGACATTGGCGCGATGTAAGATGGGAGCACTAGCAAAATGTGACTTTATAGACAGAAAGGCCTTGGAGACCTCCTCCGACCATAATTTGTGGTTAGCTCCCTTCTTGGTGAGGGCTACCAGAGGAGATACCAAAGTTGAGAAGTGGGGAATGAACTGGCGATAGTAATTGATGAACCCCATAAAGAGCTGCACCGCTTTAAGAGAATGGGATTCTTGCCAGTCCATCACAGCCTGTAGCTTGGCAGGATCCATGGCCAATCCCTGGGCCGATATGATATAGACCAGGAAAGACAAGGACTCCTGCTCAAACACACACTTCTCCAACTTGGCATAGAGGAAGTTTGCCCATAGGAGGTCGAAGACTTTGCAAACATCTCTCCGGTGGGAGTCTATATCTGGAGAGTAGATGAGAATATCATCCAGACAGACTATTACCGAGGTGGTTAGCATATCCCGGAAGATATCGTTCACAAAATCTTGGAAAACAGAAGGGGCATTACAGAGCCCGAAGGGCATCATCAGGTATTCATAGTGGCCATCTCTGGTGTTAAATGCCATCTTCTTCTCATCCTTCTCATGGATGCGTAACAAATAATAGGCGCCCCGCAGATCAAATTTTGTAAATACCCTTGCTCCCCGCTGTTAGAACCCTCTTGTTAGGTTTTTTCAGTTTGCTGGTCACATGACCTTTTTTCCCTATTTAGTCTGGCTCCGCCCTTCTGGCTTTGCTGGACTTCATTGTATTATCTACTCTTAAGCTAGCCGGGTGCTTAGGTGCCTTTCTCAGTCAGTTTTGCTTGATCTTAGGATCTCTAAGTAATTTGTTTTCTGTTTTATTTTTCCCTGCTACAATTTCTGTTAGGAGGTGTCCACCTTTTCTCCCAGTCCCTAGATCTTGTAGGGATTCTTTCCTCACAACTATAGGTTTTCGTTCAGACTAGCTGAGGACTTTAGCGGGTCTGGTCGCAGGATCAGGTTCCCCGTTACATCGTAGGGATCCAGCTTAGTTCTATTGTAGGGACAGAATTCCCACCTTTCCTTAGTGCTTGTAGCAGATCATAACAGTAAGTCCAGCCCAAAAAAAAAAAAAAATCTCTAAGGAAAGATTTTCTGTTTCCATCATGGTGTCGGTTCAGGATTTGGCTCAACGCCTGCAGTGACTTTCTCTGGAGGTGGCTGAGATCCAGCAACACGTGAGTAGTTGTTATGGAGCACATTTCGTGGAGCCAAAGGTACGTTTGCCTGATTTATTTTTTGGTGAACAAGATTTTTTTTCTTTTAAAAATGCTTGCTTGTTGTATTTCCGTTTGAGACCCAGATCCTCTGGTGATGAATCACAGCGCATAGGGTTTATAATGTCACTTTTGCGCAAAGAACCTCAGGACTGGGCCTTTTCTCTGCAGCCTAGTGATCCATGCTTTAGATCAGTGGATAGTTTTTTTTCTGCTTTGGGTCATTGTATGACGATCCTGATCGTGTTTCATCAGCTGAGACAGAATTGAGACGTTTGAGACAGGGATCAGGGAATGTGGAAAAATATTGTACTCACTTCCGAAGGTGGTCCACTCAGGTGGGGTGGAACGATTCAGCTTTGAAAAGTTTATTTCTTGCAGGCTTAAGTGAAAGGGTTAAAGATTTGCTGATTGCTTATCCTATACCTGGTAACTTGCAAGAGGCTATGCAATTAGCCATACGGGTGGATAGGAGACTGCGTGCAAGGGTTAATGAGAGTAAATCTGCCTTGTCAGCTCCAAGTCTGGAGAGGGACTGTACTGACATTGGAGAGCCGATGGAAATTGGAGCAATGGCACCTCACTCTCGGGAAAAAGAACGCAGATTTGCTGAAGGTTTGTGTTCTATTGTGGCAAATCTGACCATTTCATTAACTGTGTGCTTCGTATGAATAAAGAGAAAAAAAAAATGAGGTCAGTTTCGCCCGCATAGCTTGTTTAAACAATAAAGGTGTCTTTCTTTCTGCTACCACTGCTGGTGAGGAGGAATTAATGGAGTTTCGGGTATTTGTGGATTGTGGTTCAACTCTCAATGTGATTGATGGGAAATTTTTGGAAAAACTAAAATTAAAACCCAAACTTCTGTCTTCCCCTATTAATGTGGTTTCTGTGAATGGTTCTCCTTGAAAAATGTTACTCACCATATCTGTGAATTTCCTCTTACTGGTGTTCATCAAGAGAATTTGGATTTGGTAGTTTTGAATAATTTGCCCTCACCGGTGATTTTGGGGTTACCTTGGTTAAATTTGCACAATCCGGTACTGGATTGGTCTACCAATGAAATTAAGTCCTGGAGTCCTAATTTTTATGACAAGTGTTGTAACGGGCGTATTGCTGCTGTAGTTAAGGGGGAGTTACCTGTACCTATTCAGGATTTTTGGAAAGTTTTTTCTGATAAGGAATCGCAGGTATTGCCTCCTCATAGAGATTATGATTGTGCAATTGAATTTGTCCCTGGAGCAACTCTTTCTAAAAGTCGTTTATTTAATTTGACTATTCCTGAGAGAAAGGCTTTGGAGGAATACATACAGACAAGCTTGGCCGCCGGTCACATTAGGCCTTCCAAGTCTCCTGTGGCGGTTGGATTTTTTTTTGTTAAAAAAAAGGACGGCGGTTTACGGCCTTGTCTAGACTTTCGTGAGATTAATAAAATCACTGTACGCAATCCTTACCCACTGCCATTGATTCCTGATTTGTTTAACCAGTTAGTGGGGGCCAAGTGGTTCTCGAAAATTGATCTTCGAGGGGCATACAATTTGTTGCGCATGAAGGGGATGAATGGAAGACTGCGTTTAACACTCCACTGGGTCATTTTGAGAATCTGGTTATGCCTTTTGGGCTTTCCAGTGCTCCGGCATTTTTTCAGAATCTTATTAATGACATCCTTAGACCTTTGATCGGCAGAAGTGTGGTTGTGTATTTGGATGACATTTTGATTTATTCACCGGATTTGGAGTCTCATTGGAGGAGTGTGCGTGAAGTATTACAGTTACTGAGTGATAATTCACTTTTTGCCAAGCTAGAAAAATGTGAGTTCGCTGTACAGAGACTTAGTTTTTTGGGCTACATTGTCTCCAGTGAAGGTTTTGAGATGGACCCGGTGAAAGTGCAAATGGTGCAGGAATGGCCTAGACCTATTGGTGTGAAATCAATACAGAGGTTTTTGGGGTTCGCCAATTATTATAGAAAATTCATTAGAAATTTTTCTGTGATTGCCAAACCTCTGACCGATCTCACCAGGAAAGGTGCTGATGCGGTTCAGTGGACTACTGAGGCCATTGAGGCTTTTGTGTTGCTAAAGGAGAAGTTCAGCTCTGCTCCCATCCTTACGCAGCCTGATGTGACTAAACCATTTTTGGTTGAGGTTGATGCTTCTTCTGTGGGGGTCGGCGCGATGTTGTCTCAGGAAAAGACGGATGGAGTACATCCCTGTGCTTTTTTTTCAAAGAAATTTTCTGAGTCTGAACTAAATTATGATATCGGTAATCGGGAATTGTTGGCAATTAAACTCGCATTTGAACACTGGCGTCATTTTTTGGAGGGAGCGGAATTTCCCGTTCAAGTCTTCACCGATCATAAAAATCTGGTCTACATTGATGCTGCCAAATGCTTGAATGCCCGTCAGGCTAGGTGGGCACTGTTTTTCTCGCGGTTTAATTTTACTGTTACTTACATCCCAGGTACTAAAAATGTTAAAGCTGATGCTTTGACTCGCAGCTTTTCTCCTATGGTGGGTACTGAGGAGGAGGAAAACATTTTGCAAGAGGGGGTTGTTATTGCTGTTTTGGACTCTGTGTTGGAAGATGAGATTCTTAAAGCACAGGAGAATGCCCCATCTAACACGCCGCATGGGAGGTTGTTTGTGCCTGGTACCCTGAGGAGAGATTTGGCAGGTCATCCTGAATCTCTGAGACCAAGAGACTTGTGGGTCGCAGCTTTTGGTGGCCTGGATGGCAGAAGGAAGTCATTAAGTGGGTGCATCAATGCATGGTGTGTGCTAGATCTAAGTCTTCTCATACTCCTGCTGCGGGGTTGCTTTGCCCTCTGGAGGTCCCTAGTGCACCTTGGACACATTTGGCTATGGACTTTATTACTGACCTTCCCCCCTCTGAGGGTTTCACTGTCATCTGGGTGGTCGTGGACCGTTTTAGCAAGATGTGTCACTTGGTTCCTTTCATCAAACTGCCCTGCGCTAAGACTCTCGCTAAGGCCTTTGTCAAGGAAATTGTCAGACTACATGGCGTTCCTACTGACATTGTTTCCGATAGGGGACCTCAGTTTGTGGCTCGTTTTTGGCACGCCTTTTGTAACAGGTTGGGAGTTCATTTGTCGTTTTCATCCGGATATCATCCTGAGTCTAATGGCCAGACAGAAAGGAAAAACCAGGATGTTGAGCAGTTCTTGCGTTGTTTTGTGACTGATAATCAAGAGGGGTGGTCTGAGTTTCTGCCACTTGCTGAGTTTGCTCTTAACAACCATACATCCGCTTCTGCTGGTTGTTCCCTTTTTTTTGTTGTACTGGGAGACATCCGTCGTTTGGGTCATTTTCCAAGATGGGATCGGCTGTACCTGAAGAGGAGAATTTTTCTGGTGTTTTGGAGAGAGTTTGGACTGATGTGCGTGGTAATCTTCAGGAGGCTAACAAAAGATCCAAAGTGTATTTTGATAGAAAACGACAAGAGTTTTTGTTTGCTATTGGTGACATGGTTTGGTTGTCCTCTAAGAATCTGCGCTTGAGGATTCCGTCTAAGAAATTGGGTCCCAAGTTTGTAGGGCCCTTTAAGGTGCTTCAGGTTATTAACCAATCTGCTGTTAAGTTGGAGCTTCCTACCTCCTGTAAGATTAATCCTGTGTTTCATGTTTCTCTCTTGAAAAAAGCTGAGGTCTCAGATGGAGACGTCTCGGCCACTGTTCCCCTGGTGGTGGAGGACGGGCAATATGAGATTTTTCGCATCCTAAATTCTAGACGGTATAGAGGGAGTTTGCAGTACCTCGTCGCTTGGAAGGGTTATGGACCAGAGGATAACTCATGGGTGAGGGCGGATGATGTTTCTGCGTCTAGACTTGTCAGAGCGTTTCACAAGAGGTTTCCGGATAAGCCTAAGGCCTAGGGGATCCGGAGGATCCTCTTAGAAGGGAGGGTACTGTTAGAACCCTCTTGTTAGGTTTTTTCAGTTTGCTGGTCATATGACCTTTTTTCCCTATTTAGTCTGGCTCCACCCTTCTGGCTTTGCTGGACTTCATTGTATTATCTACTCTTAAGCTAGCCGGGTGCTTAGGTGCCTTTCTCAGTCAGTTTTGCTTGATCTTAGGATCTCTAAGTAATTTGTTTTCTGTTTTATTTTTCCCTGCTACAATTTCTGTTAGGAGGTGTCCACCTTTTCTCCCAGTCCCTAGATCTTGTAGGGATTCCTTCCTCGCAACTATAGGTCTTCGTTCAGACTAGCTGAGGACTTTAGCGGGTCTGGTCGCAGGATCAGGTTCCCCGTTACATCGTAGGGATCCAGCTTAGTTCTATTGTAGGGACAGAATTCCCATCTTTCCTTAGTGCTTGTAGCAGATCATAACACCCGCAACCTATCAAAGAGTTTGAAGATAAAAGGCAGAGGGTATTTATTTTTGTCGGTTATAGCATTGAGACCCCTGTAGTCAAAGCATGGATGTAACTCCCCATTCTTCTGCACAAAGAAGAACCAAGCCCTTGCAGGAGACACTGAATTCCCAATGAATCCTCTTGCCAGATTCTCCTTGATGCACTGAGACATTGCCTCCGTCTCCGGGAGAGATAACGGATAGACTCGACCCCGGGGAGGCTCAGCACCAGGCAAGAGATCAATAAGACAGTCATAGGGGCGGTGAGGCAGAAGGGTCTCCGCAGCTCTCCTGGAGAGTACATCCGCAAATGACCAATAGTGTTTGGGGAGAGAGGATAGATCTGCGGGCACTGCTGTAGAAGCCACCTGAATGCACTCCCTCTGACATCTACCCTCACAGGACTCACTCAGTCCCAATATTCTCCCAGAGGACCACGCAATATGAGGAGAATGGTAGCGTAACCAAGGTACCCCTAATAAGACTTCATTAATACCATCGGGTATGACTAATAGGGAGATTATCTCCTGGTGGGCTGGAGACATGGTGAGAGTAAGTGGGATGGTCTGGTGTCTGATCTGTGAGGGCAGTGTCAACCCATTCACCACTCGGACGGTCACTGGCTTGGTGATCATCACCAGAGGTATAGAGTGCCATTGGGCGAAGGCTGAAGACATGATATTGCCCTCCGCCCGGGAGCCACAAAAACCTCTACTGCATGAGTGGATGGGCCTATATTGAGTGTTCCCTTGAAGGACAATTTGGAAGAAAACGCTGCTGTGTCTAGTGAGCCTCCTCCTATGGCCACTAAATGCGGTCGTTTTCCCAACCACTGGGGACATTTGGTGGCAAAATGTCCTGGCTGCCGGCAGACATGACAGCCCATGGGTGTACGAGCGATCTGGGACTTGGATCTTGCTCGAGAAACCTCCATGGCCTCTTGGAACTCGGATGCCTGATCCCGAGATTCCAGAGGTCTGGCGAAGTTAGGAGCCAGCCAAAACCTCTGCCGACACTGGGCTCACTCCAACCTTCGCTCGGAGAAACTAAGGTCGATGCGAGTAGAGACTGGATGAGGACTATATCTGGCCACTCCAGCTCAGAAGCTAAAGTTCGGAAGTGGATGGCAAATTTACAGACCATGGACGAGCCCTGAGTCAATTCCAGCAGTAGGAGTGCCATATCATGGGTTGACTTGCGGTCCCAAGAAGACCTACTTCAGAGTGCTCAAAAACCGCGTAGCTCTCTGCACCACATGATCGTAGCGCTCACACAGTAGCGTAGCCCACACCAACACCCTGTCCGACAGCAGGGATATAATAAACCCTACTTTAGCCCGCTCTGAGGAGAAATGTGCAGCCAGTAGCTCCAGGTGTATCACACACTGGTTCATGAATCCCCTACATGACTTACTATCACCTGAGAACCACTCAGGCAGCGGATGGCAGGACAAGGTCAGAATCTGGGCTGCAGCCTCTCTAGCTGCCTGAACAGCTACTGCAGTCACATCCACAGTGGAGTTGTACACTCGAGAGCTGACAACCTTCCCTCCAGCTGCTGGATGTACCGCTGCAGTCGCTGTTCATCCACCATTACTTGCCAGACCCTGGTGCTAGTATAATGTTAGGGTTGGCGGAACGCACTAAATGAAATATATATAATAATAAGGTGCGTTAGCAGAGATGGAACCTACTGCTAAGCAATGGCGGAACAAGGTGGCGGTTGAAAGCTGAAAACACGCGGGTAGATGCCACCCGGTATAAACAAAGGCGAACTCTGTTACTTCACAGAGCCGCCGCAACAAAGTAATAAAGCGCTGTTCCCTGTTACACGTAACAGGACACAGCTGATATGGTGCGAGTGAAGTCTCTAGGCTCAACGCCTAGAACGCGGGGACTTGAGTCTGACCAGACCCACAATGCGCACGGCATCGCACTAGTGATGCCACTACTTGGGACTCAGCGGTAGCAAACACAGCTAACTAAAAAAACAAGAGCAAAAAGCTCAACTGAGCGCAGAGCGGTACCAAAAGGTGTGTGCCAGAGCACTTGGATTGACTGTGCCCCTAAGCAGCACACGTGGCCGAGACAGGCGCTAGGTCAAGCCGAGTAAAAACCTGCCTGACTAAGGAACACTGGATGGTCATACACGCCAACAGTGTGGCAGGTTCTCGGCCCAAACACCCGTGCATACACAGAGTGGTAGCATATCCACTCACTCACACACCACATGGCTTATACGATCCTTTTATAACTGCAGACTTCCAGGACCTTGTTGATGGCCCAATCCGAACTGCTTTAGGACCCGAACATGTGACCTCCGACCACCAATGAGCGGTCGTCTCAAGGGCATGCTCAGATGGAGAAAAGCAGGACTTAGTCCCAGGAACGTCTGCTCGCTGATGACTAATGCTGGTTGCTATAGCTGAACCTGGAACGGCTGCAGCAACCAAACGCATAGCATTAGCCTGAGCAGGACGCTGGGACCGACGTCTCCAGGATCCTTTGCGGCTGAAGAAGAATGGGAGACTGCAGAGGACATGGCTCGAGATTCCCCTGTGGAGCAGCGGGATCTCGACGCCTAACACTATCATTGGCTGTGCTACACTGCGGATTTGATGCAATTCTGCACGTCCATAAAGTTGTGGATCCGCATCTAAATCCGCAGCGTGTGCACACAGCCTTAGAAGTCAGGAACGTAGGTAACCCCAGCAGGATCCAGAAGAAGCTCAGATGACTGAAGGCAGCAGGTAGTGGAGAGACAGAGCACCGAGTAATGAGCAGCAGCAGAGACTCCAGAGGCAAGACAGGAGGAAGCTCAGGACCACACAGCAACAAAATAGTCAGGCAAGGAGGAACACCCGACCTGGGCTTAAATAGCAGAACAGACAGGAAGTTCCAGGACAGGGCGAGGTACAAAACTCCATCTTGTACAAGGGCAAACCAGGCTCAATGGAAAATCCAGAATCCTTAGGTAAAGTAATAGACAACAGGGGTTGGATAAGTAAACTAGGAAACAGCTTGGGATGGAGAACTAAACTAGTACACATCAGGGAATGGAGAACTAAAGCAGTAGACACCAAGTCTTGGAATCCCAAGGGCTTATTTAACAAACATCTGTATGTAACAGTTCTTCCAGTGCTTCTGCCTCCTCCACCTCCTCTAGGGACTCCACCTATGCCCTCAACCTCTGCCTTAATAAAACACACGTTCGAACACTGCAGAGAGAATCCCCCCACCCTTGTACTGTGCAGCCAGATCTCACCGCAATCAGGCAGTGTTTACATTAATATACCTTGGAGATCGCAGTCATACAGATTAACAGTGGTGGACAGCTATCCATGCCGAGTTTGAGCAATGGCTGTCTACACTCAACCTGGAGCCAAGGAAGGCCGTGTGCGATAACGGTGAAAACCTGGTCTCGGCCCTATGCCGGGCCAATCTTGCACACCATCCTTGTATGACTTGCATCCTCAACCTGATGGTACAGAAATTCCTAAACCACTGTCTCAGTCTCAGCCTGGATGTACTGCTGCAGAAACCACTGTTGTTGTGTGCTCACTTCCACCATTCCACTTCAATTGGTATAGAGATTTTTTTGACTACCGATTAACTGGTTGATTTGCGATATGACCACACTGTGGAATTAAACCCTGCACATGTTGCAGCAACTTTGGCAGCAGCACCAAGACCTGGTACAGTATGACGCTTCATAGCATGGCACAAAGCAATACGGACGTGGTGCAATTCACACTTGTGTAGTGGACAAAGATGAAGGACCTCTGCATTCTTCTGCATGTTTTCTTAATGGCTACTACAATGGCTAGCAGTGACGATGCCTTCATCAGCATCACTATTACCATCATCTACATGCTGGAGAACACTTTAAATAGTCTGGGTGAGGAGGTGGTGGTGGTGGTCATGAGAGAATAGTAGGAAGCAGAGGAGGATTCAACAGTATAAGTTCAGGTCTGTCGTCTCACAGGTGGCTGCCAAGGGAGGAACAAATGGAGAAGGACCATGAGAAGGAAGAGGTGATGGACATGCAACAGTTAGGAGATGAAGACGATAACGATTCTCTTTATGTTGTCCGTGGTTGTCAGAGGGGATGGAGGAAGAAAGCTTAAGTGTTAAACAACCACCAACACACTGTGGAGTTGGACCTCATGAAAGAGACCGACCCATGAGAGTATTCTTGCAGTACTATCTGCAACATGATTGTTATCGTAGAGTTATGATTCAAATAGTGCTGAGTACAACTGGGTTAGCAGTGTGTTCTATCCACAAAACAAAGGTAAATTTTGCCAGTTGCTTTCCCCCTGGAAAGAGACGCGTCCATGCTGCAGTATAAAAACATCCAGGAAGACAATATTGACAGTGTTTTACCCCAAGACAGCAGTAAGGCACACAGTTTGCATCGCAGTGATAGCCTTCCAACAACAGAAACTTTCAGTCCTCAACGCATAATCATTAGCAGCCTTGCAGCGCTGGAGTCCTGTGTTCCAACCCCACCATGGACAGCATCTGCAAAGAGTTTGTATGTGCTACCCATGTTTGCGAGGTTTTACTCCCAGTAATTATTTTTCTACCCACACTATAAAGACATACAGACAGTAAAAGACATACAAGGACCAGCGGCGGATACCGCGTCCCTCCCACGGCATGCAGCGGAGACCTGACTTAAAACTCTCACCCAGGCTTTTGTTTTCAGATACTCACCTTTAACCCTTACTTTGGAGATCTACCTGATCCCAACAGTATCTACGGCTTACCTCTGAATTGGGTATTTCTACCCCCTCCCGGTACTTAATGTGGCTGATGAAGGTCCGAAATTTAGGACCGAAACGTTTCACTACCGTGGACTACAATAAATATTTACCCTTTTCGCTAAGTTGAGTGCCGAGTTCTCTTTTCATTATCTTCACGGTGTAGGAACCTACTCTGGCACCTTTCAGGCTGTGCACACGATTTATCTTTATACACTGAGTAAAAGACATACAGACATTAGATTTTGAGTCCCAAAGGTGACAGTGCCAGTAATGTCTGTAAAGCAAATGTTGAATTATTGGCGCTATATAAGTGATAAAACAAAAAAAATTGAAATTGATGCTCAGCCACACACAGGTGGCACACATATCAGTTTCTTAGATTACTGTTGTGAATGGGCTTGAAATGAGTTCTGAGCAGAGGCTCCCTCTGGTGGTTACAAGCGGTACTGGACTGTCCAGTGAAGATTGTGAGGATTGGGAATCAGGTGTTACTGACTGGTCTTATATAAGGGAGTCGCCTTCCCATCAGGGTTGCCGGTGATCAATTGTTCTGGTCTCAATCCTTGATTCCTGTTTCCTTTGTAGCCTGCTGTGTCGTGTCTGCATCTCCTGCTAACAGATAAGACATTTTCTTCTTTTTGTTTTTGTGCTTGATTTTTGCATTTTGTCCTGCACTTCTGTGGGGGCCTTCAGGGTCCCTTCCGGGGGCTTTTGCCCTCTCAGTTTAGTTCAGCCACTGGTGTTTGTACATTTGCTTTTTTCAGTTTTTTCAGTGGCTGCTGTTTTGATTTTGTTACACCAGAGAACTAATTTAGGTGGTAGAGGTCGTGTGATCTCAGGTGTTTTTGAAATTAGTAGAGTTGGTGCTTTTCAGGGTTTTTTTTTGGGATTGCAGTAAGTGCCCTTCCTACCCTTTTCTATTTAGGTAGTTTGGGCCCCAACGTTTGCTCATACTATTTTCTGTCTGTGTCAGTATTTCTTCTTGTCTAACCGCCATTACATGTTTGGGGGCTTTCTATGTTCTTTGGGGATCTGCTCCGGGGCAGATAGCTTTCCTCTTTCTATTTTTAGGTGTAGTTAGTTTCTCAGGCTGTGACGAGGCGTCTAGGACCAACATAGGAACGCTCCACGGCTGCCTCTAGTGGTGGTGGTTAGTCAGGGTACTGCAATCTCATAGATTCCAACTGCTCTGGTGTATTGCCTTTTTTACCTGCACTCCTCAGCTACCAAAACATAACAGATTACTATTGTCAGAAAAATGTAAGGATAGTAACAGTTAGTTGACTTAAAGAGAGTGGAGGACTGCTGATATCGGAGGGCTACTGCTACAGGCAACACACATGAAGGAGACACAACCAGGAGTCTACACATTTACAAAAATGTATTGGCAGACGCCAACAAGGTGACATCAATTTTACCACTGTAGAAATAGTCAAATAGGGACCGACAGGTCTTCCACTACACCCAACCCAGCAGATGGACACCCAACCAAGAGTGTTCGCATTTCCAAAAAATTTCTGGCAGACACCAACAAAGTGGCATCAATTTTACCACAGTAGAAATATTATAATAGGGACCGACAGGTCTTCCACTGCACCCAACCAGGAGGGTTCACATTTCCAAAAATTATTGGCAGACACCAACAAAGTTGCATCAATTTTATCACAATAGAAATATTATAATAGGGACCGACAGGTCTTCCAATACACCCAACCCAGGAGATGGACACTCAGGCAGGACTGTTCACATTTCCACAAATTAGTTAACATCTCCAGAAGCAGCAACAGCAAGCACAGAAGCCCCACTAATGATATCAGAGACTGAAATTAAGCGAGAACAATGCAGCACACTAAAAACTACAACATCCAGTAGCAGAAGTTGTCAGTTGTCTTTGGATAGGACGTCACGTTGTTGGTTCACTAATGCTTTCAGAATCACCCATCTGTGGTTCCATACAGTCAGTTGAACGTCTGGATAGTTGGGACGTGGAAGGATGCCAGGGGAATTTGGGTGACACATCTGTGAACTGTACTGGGTGTGATGTTGAGGTGGAGGAAGAGGAGGAGAGGCCACTTGAAGCTGCATTTGCCATCCACTCGAGTACATGCTCTTTCTGGGTATCATCGACAAGGTGTACCACTATGTGTCTGCCAAAGAAAGGTAGTGGTGTAGCCTGTCCAGTAACATAAGTTGTCAGTTGTCTTGGTATGGGAAGTGATATTGCATCACTAGTGCTTTCACCAACATTACCACTTAACCCACATACACCTTGAACACCAAGCCTAATCCTCCTTCCATCATGACCTCACTTTTTCCCAGTCATGTTGCTCAGATAGTGTAGTAGGAGCACAGTATTAGCAACTAAAAATTATATTTTTTTACTCTGTACAACCTCTACACACAGCTGAGTTTCAACAGCACAAAATGAGGTGAAATATGGCGTGAGGAATCACGTTACTCACAGAAGAAAGAATTGTTTCAGTGTGGATGTGGGCTGGATGACAAAGAAGATATGCTCCAAACAATTTTTTAATTAGATGTCCCCTACTGTATGATGTTAGTAGCCAACAAAATTTTTGGGGGCCCATGGATGAGGCCTGTGTAACATTGACTAGATGCTACAAACAATTTCAAAGTGAGATGTCCCCTACTGTATTATGTTATTAAGAGAAGAATATTTTTTGGCCTGTCGATTAGGCCTGTATAACATTGACTACATGCTCCAAACTATTTCAAAGTGAGATGTCCTCTATGGTATTACGTTAGTAACAGAAGAATTTTTGGGGGGCCTGTCGATGAGGCCTGTATAACAATGACTACATGCTCCAAATAATTTCAAAGTGAGATGTCTGTCCCCTACTGTATGATGTTAGTAACAGAAGAAATTTTGGGGGGACTGTCGATAAGGTCTGTATAACATTGACTACATTCTCCAAACAATTTCAAAGAGAGATGTCCCTACTGTATTACGTTAGTAACAGAAGATTTTTTTTGGCCTGTCGATGAGTCCTGTGTAACATTGACTAGATGCTCACAACAATTTCAAACTGAGATCTCCCCTTCTGTATTTGGTTAGTAACATAAAATACAATTTTTTTTAGTGTGGATGAGACCTGTATAATCTAGAAGATTGTCCGTGGCATTGGAATTCTCTCTTTCCTACAGTTGCTGCTGGTAAGGTGCAGGATTGCCGGAAAAAATATGGCCATGTCGTTAGATGAATTGATCAGGAAAAGAGGCATGATGACGGCGGGAATGGGAACGTACAACAGGATCAATAACAGGGCGGCTATGAGAGGTATGAGATCTATGATCCAGCCTACAGTGATTACTCATTTACCCAAAAGCAATTACCAGAGAGCGTTTGATGCTCATCAGAAGATAGGTGTAACAGATGCATGTCTCAAGCTAGGTATAAAAGATGCCCATGAGAAATTGGATTCCAAAGATGCATATAATCTAGAAGATAGGCTCAAAACAATTTCAAACTCAGATCTCGGCTGCTGTATCATGTTTGCAAAAAAAAATGAATGTGTGCAGCTCTACACACAGAACAATTTAAATGTTTAGCAATAGAAAAAAAAATATTCTAATGTGCTTGAAATGTGCAGACAGCTTCATATCACTGCCACAAAATGACAACGTGGGAAACAGTGGGCTGTATCACGTTTACAAACAAAAAAATTATTATTTTTTTTAATGTGCATGAGCTAAGCACACTGTGGAATTTCACTACCACTAAATAACAAGGTGAGATATGGCATGGTGAATCACGCTAGCAACTGTACCAAAAAATTTTTATTCATGCATAACAACTCAAATCACAATGTCACCACACCACTCAATGACAAGGTGGGATATGGCATATTCTTTCACATTTAGCTAGTGAAAAAATAAGATTTAGAACGCTATACTCATGCATGGAGCACAATAGAAGCAGTGCACAACACACTTGTATGACATTTCCCTGCTGTTTTGGTCTGTGGACCTCAGTAATGGCAAAAAAAAAATGCTGGAAGGTTGATTTTACAGCCACACTAGACACTACCTAGCTAAACTATCTGAGTAAGAAACAACTGCCTAGCTAACTACTTAAAATTTAGCTGCTAACACTGCCATCATCAGGAGTAGCCTCTCTGTGCTGTTACAGTGTTAAAATGGCACTGAAACAAGATGTCCACTCTTTATATGGAGAGGGACATGTGATTTCAGCAGCCAATGACACAAGCCGTTGTGTCAGGATATTGTGGGTGTTTCTTGCACCCTGATTAGCCAGATGCAATGTGCACACATAAAGTTAGGAAAAAAAATTACTGTTTATAAGCACACTGCATCTCTGAGTTCTGCAAACCTCCTCCCCTCAACAAATACGTGCCCGATGCTCATGATACACCACCATTATCGTAACAAAAGTGCTGAAAATACTTTTCTGGCAACGCAAATATTTTCCCGCACTTTTTTTACCAAATGTTTCCGATTTTTCATGATTTTATAAAATTTTGCTAGTGTTTCCGATTACGAATCCGAATGTGCCATATTCGTGGTGAATTAATGTTTGGCGAACGTTTTCCAAACAAATTCTCTCATCACTAGTTAGAAGATGGAAGATCGATTTTAAGGAGTACAGGATCCTATTCAGCTAACTGACATGTACACTTGCATCACTATCAAGAGTGCCTTCTCTGCACTGTGACACTGAGAAAATGTCACCAGCAAAACAAGATGTCCGCCTTTTATATGGCCAGTGACATGTGACTTTGGCATCCAATCCACAGAAGATTTTGTGTCATGATGTTGTGGATGGCTTCTGCCCCATGTTTGGCTGCCAGAAAGTACACACATAAAGCTATTAAAGAAAAATTTACACTCCGCAGCTTCTCTGACCCAGACACACCCCGTCCCCTAATCAAACACATCCCCGATCACCCACTCTTATCATACAGCACCACTATCCTAACCAAAGTAATAATAAAAGAATTAGTAGAAATGCGATGATTTACCAAACTGTGACCGAATTTTGCCGACGATGAGTAAAAATGCTCGTGAAACCGAACATGAATCCGAATTTGAGATTGGCAACCAGATGTTTTTGGTACAGCACAAAAGGAAGGTTTTTGACACAGTACTCCCAGAGGCTTTTTGGTAAAGTAGAAACAAAGGCTTTTTACACAGTAAACACTGAGGTTTTTTGAAAAAGTAGAAACAAAAGCTTTTTGGCGCAGTACTCCCAGGTTCTATTTGTTACAGTACAAACAAGACTTTTTGGCCCACAAATGGGAAAGAGATGGCTGCATACTAAAAAAAATTTTAAACACACCACTCACAAAAATCCAGCTTTAGAGTAGAACAATTGTTTAGACACGCTACAGGTATAGGCACAGCAGTAGAGTAAAATAATTTTTTGGCCCACAAATGGGAGACAGCTGCATAGTAGAGATTATTTTTTAGAAACCCTACTCACAAAAACACAGCTGCAGAGTAGAAATGCTTTTAGAAACACTACTCGTATAGACACAGTGATAGAATAAAAGATTTTTTTTTGCTTACAAATGGGAAATACATGGCTGAATAGTCAAAACATTTTTTGAAACTCTACTCACAAAAAAAACTGCAAATTAGGAAACTATTTTAGACACTGTACTCGTATAAACACAGCAGTAGAATAAAATATATTTTTGGCCTACAAATGGAAAAGGGATGGCGGCATAGTAGAAACATTTTTTTACAAATACTACTCCAAAAAACACAGCTCCAGAGTAGAAAATGTTTTTAGAAACACTATTTGTATAGACAGAGAGATAGAATAAAATACATTTTGTGTCCCAAAAATGGGAATGAGACGCCTGAAGAGTAGATATTTATTTAGAAACATGACCAGTATAGAACAGCTGTAGAATAAAATATTGTTTTCGGCCCACAAATGAGAAAGAGACAGCTGCTGAGAAGAAATTTTTTTATTGACACTACTTCCAAACAGACGGCTTCACAGTAGAATAATTTTTGGGATACCCTACTCATAGAGACACGGCTGCAGAGACTTTTTGGAGCAGTGCTCCCACAGGTGGGGTAGCAAAGCACATACAACACAGTTGAATATTATTAACACCTTTTGGTGTGCAAAGTACTTTCACAGACACGGGTGCAGAGTACACATAGAGAGTGTTTTTGGAAAACTGTGCACACGCAAAACCTAATACTGTCCCTGAGTACAGCTCTGTCCGGTCACAACACCAAGCAGAGCAGAAATAAAAAATAGTAATCTTGAACTAGGAGCAACAAGCCCAAGTGGATGAGGGGGTGGATGTTGCGATATAGGTGGAAAAGGCAGAGGAGGAGAAATCCAATATTGTTTTTTATTTTTTTTTTGCATTGTTTTAATTTTTTTACTGTTTTTTTTTATGGAACCGACCTAAAATAACCTATAATTAACAAAACTAAAACTAATAATCTAGAACCAGGAGGCGTAGGTCCAAATGGATGAAAAGATGGATGTGGTGGTATAGGTGGAAGAGACAAGGGAGGAGTAATCCAACACTGTTTTATTGTTTTTTGTATTGTTTGTGTTTTTTTATTTTTTCAGTTTTTTTTTTAATGAAACTGACTTAAAACAGTCTAGAATAAACAAAACTAAAACTAGCAATCTTGAACCAGGAGCTGAACGTCCAAGTAGAGGAACAGGTTGGATGTGATGGTATAGGTGGAAGAGGCAAGAGAAGAGTAATCCAACACTGTTTAATCAAGTTTTTTTTTTTCAATTTTTTTATGGAACGGTGTTAGCAGCGGATTAACCAGCGTAAAATCTGGAGTCAGCAACAGAGAATGTAGATTTATTCACATCCAG
The DNA here is from genome assembly GCA_033576555.1 of Oophaga sylvatica. NCBI lineage: Eukaryota > Metazoa > Chordata > Amphibia > Anura > Dendrobatidae > Oophaga > Oophaga sylvatica. The sequence continues at coordinate 453,144,411 of JARQOD010000001.1, forward strand.
TATAGACAGCTTACAACACAGCATGAAATGAGATCAGCCTGATATCTGCTATGGCTGCAGCATGAAAAAAATTACAACAACACAGGAAGAGAAGGAGGAGGCATCCTGTCTGTGAGTGAGGGTTTTTTTTTTTTTACAAAACTTTGTTAACAACCTCACAATATGCACAACATATCAAACAGTACAGTAGTAGTTGTTGCAATACATACAAATCAATATGCATTATTCCAACACCCCCACTCAACAACTACTTATCCTCTTATTCCCATTGTGGTTCTCAATTCTTGGAACCTGGCTCGTGGCAATGACTTTGTCATAATGTCAGCTAGCATCTTATCAGTTTCACAATAGACAAACTGAATTATGCCACAATCTATCAAATCACGTAGATGATGGTGTCTGACGTCAATGTGCTTGGTTCTAGCACTGATCTTTTTCACTGCATGCAAGTTTAATGCATCCTTGGTTGTCCTCATAAATCACCGTCGGCTGAGTTGACGGTTTGCCAAGATCGTCCATCAATTGTCTTAGCCAAACGACCTCCTGGCTTGCATAGGCTGTGGACACATACTCCGCTTCTGTGGATGACAAGGCAACAGACACTTGTTTCCTACTAGACCAGGAGATTGAACTTTCTCCAACTTTAAACAAGTATCCGCTTGTGGATTTACGATCACGCGAATCACCAGCCCAATCCGCATCTACATAGCCGGTAAGTTCTAGATCTCCCGCTGCAGATAGTTTTAAATTTACATCTTGCGTTTCTTTCAAATTTCGCAGGTCTTTTAACAGCATTCCAGTCTCTTTGGCGCGGTTTTTCCACATATCTGCAAAGGATTCCAACTGTTGTTGTGATATCCGGTCGAGTCATAGTTGATATGTACAGAAGTGCCCCCACTGCCTGACGATATTTCTCATTGTTAGGCAACAGGTCATCTTCTTCTTCCAGCTTCAGGTAGGATGGTTCCATTGGGGTTGATATACCTTTGGCCTCTGACATTCCAAATTGATTCAGAATCAAATTAATTTTTGCACTTTGGTTTAGAAGAAAACTCCCATCTTCCTCTCTCTGGATTTGGATTCCTAGATAATATGTCACACTTCCAAGGTCTTTTGTTTCAAAATGCTGATTCAGAATTTCAGTCATTTTTCCAATTTCTGCGTCTTCTTGATGAACTACAATCACATCGTCCACATGTAAGAGAATATACATCCACTTTCCATCTGTATATTTTGTGTATAAGCATGGATCTGCTTGACCTCTTTTAAATCCTTCTTCCAACAAGACTTTATTCATCTTGGTGTTCCATGCTCTTGCTGATTGCTTAAGACCATAGAGAGATTTTTGTAGTTTGCAAACAAGATTCTCTTCACCTCTTTTTACATAACCTTCAGTCATGTATAAGTCCTCCTCAATGTCACCATTTAAGAAAGCAGTTTTTATATCCAAATGTCTGACATACATCTTTTTGTACAGCAGCTACAGCTACCAAAGCTCTGAACGTAGTCTGTTTAGCGACTGGAGAAAATGTAGCATCGTAATCTTCGCCATACTTTTGAGAGTATCCTTTTGCGACCAACCTTGCTTTAAATCTGTGGACTTTACCTTCAGAGTCATATTTGGTTTTAAAGACCCACTTGCACTTGATTGCCTTTTTGCCCTGTGGTAGCTTGGTGAGTTTCCAAGTTTGGAGTTGATGAAGCGACTTGATTTCCTCATTAGAGGCATCAATCCACTTAGTTCTTTCATGGATAGGTAGTCCTTGCATTTCATCCCATGACTGCGGCTCTGACTCAGGTAGTGTCTTGACAATGTAGGATAGACGTTTAGCTGGTATACCTTTGTTTGATCTTAACGATCTTCTGATTTCAGATTCTTCTGATTTTTCTGTTGTTCCTTCAGTGGTTGAAGAATCCAGCCAGAAGCCTATGCCATACATGAATACAGTTATTGTGCTCTTCTTGTTGAGCAGTATACACACACTCTTTACATTTCAGCTGATAAAGTTCATCTGTGATTTTTCCCTCTGCTAGTGTGTGACCCTCTTTTGAGATGATGCAGCTATCATGCTTAAATGTAACTTCATTTCCTTGTTTTGTGAGTTTCTTCACAGATAGTAAATTACTCTCAAGACTAGGCACATAGAGCACATCTTTTACTGGGATCTTCCTGCTTTGTGTTGATGAGATTTGACAATCAATATAACCATCTCCTATGCCTTCTGAACTCATGTACTGACCATTAGCCATAATCACTTTCTCTGACTTATTTTGATTAAGCTTAGAAAAGAAGTCTCTGTTATTAGTCATGTGACTAGTTGCTCCAGAGTCTATACACCATGCATGCTTTGATGTATTTGCACTGACAGTAAATGCAATTTCAGTATTCACAGAATCATTTTCTCCAGACACAGCACTCTTAACCCTTTGCTGACTGTTTTGCTTTTTCAGCTGATTCATTCTAGCTTTCCAAACTCTGCAGTCGGCTTTCAAATGTCCTGATTTCTTGCAAACAAAACATTCACGTGTTTCTTTTAGGTGCTTTCTGTTATCATATAGACTCTGTGTTTGTAAAGCAGACTCTGTCTTGGTGCTTATACATTCTGCCTTCCGTTTATATTCATCTATAAGCTTCCCTCTTACATACTCCAGAGTAAGCTCATCATCTGGGCGCGCATCTAGTGCGGTCACAAGCGTGTCATAGCTCTCTGGAAGACCACTAAGCAGTAATGTGGCTACATGAAAGTCCTTCAGATCTTCCCCAATGCCTCTCAAGCGTTCTACAAGCTCTAGAATACTCCTGATATACTCCTGCATATCCTGGCCTTTCTGTAGCTTAGACTGGTACAGTTTTCTCATAAGATACAGTTTATTGATTAAATTAATCCTCTCATGTACCTTTTGCAGCTGCTCCCACATTTCTCTTGCAGTATCACATTTACACACATGAACAATCTGATCATCATCTATGCTGAGTGATATGGTACTCTGTGCTTTCTGATCCATCTCTATCCACTCCTGTGGTACTGGGTCAGGTTTAGGCTCCTGTGTGTATTTCCACGTACCTTCCCTTATCAGCAGCATCTTCACTTTGAATTTCCAGGATTGATAGTTCTGGTTAGTGAGACTTGGTACTGTAAACTTCATGGAGTTGCTGCTGCTGGTGGCCATCTTTGCTGTCTTTCTTTCTTTTCTTTTCTCTGTGTTCTGGGGATCTCTGGGACTCTAGGACTCTGGGCACTCTGGGAACTCTGGGCCCATAACCTGTTAGCAGCGGATTAACCAGCGTAACATCCGGAGTCAGCAACAGAGAATGTAGATTTATTCACATCCAGTATAGACAGCTTACAACACAGCATGAAATGAGATCAGCCTGATATCTGCTATGGCTGCAGCATGAAAAAAATTACAACAACACAGGAAGAGAAGGAGAAGGCATCCTGTCTGTGAGTGAGGGTTTTTTTTTTTTTTTTACAAAACTTTGTTAACAACCTCACAATATGCACAACATATCAAACAGTACAGTAGTAGTTGTTGCAATACATCCAAATCAATATGCATTATTCCAACAAACTGACTTAAAACAACTTAGAATTAACAAAACTAAAACTAGCAATCTAGAATCAGGAGGTGTAGGTCCAAGTGTAGGAAGAGGTGGACGTGGCAGTGTGGGTGGAAGAGGCAACGGAGGAGTAATCCAACACTTTTTTTTGATTGTTTGTATTTTTTTCTTTTTTCAGTTTTTTTTTATGGTACTCTCTTAAAACAGCCTAGAATCTCAACATCTTTTTAACCCATCTATTTTCAAAAATTAAAAATAAAAAAAACCCATATTCCTCACCTGTCCGGCGATAATTCATATGTCTCATGATGCATTCCAACTCTGCTACATTTTGATTTCATGGCTGAGCAGTGGCATGATGCGACAGCTCAGCTATGAATCCATGAGATGATGAGCCTCAGAACTCAGCTGCAGCACCAAATGGTGACATCAATAGGATGAGCAGAGTTTATAGTAGACCAACTCTGGTGACCTCACTGATGTCAACGCTGTCTAAGGCCAGTCTCAAACGTCCAGATATTTCCGGTACCGGAAAAATCGGTACCGGAGATATTCATGTCCTTGTGTTCGTGTAAATGCGTGGTATATCCGTGTGGCACACGTGTGCAGCATCGGGACCACATGGACGGCCGCAGGGGAAGAAGCGCTACAGTAAGAGCTGTTCCCCTGCTTGTGGTGCTGAAGTCAGCTGTCATTATTCTCCCTGCTCTGCCGGCAACAGCGAGCAGGGAGAATGAATGAAAGAAAACCCGACGTGTGGTCCTCCTTAGTTTTTGAACCAACCTGGCAAAACTATACAGGTGCGGGCTGCTATTCTCAGGCTGGAAAGGGGCCATGAATATGGGCCCCCCCCAGCCTAAAAACAGCAGCCCGCAGCTGCCCAGAAATGGCACATCTATTAGATGCGTCTATTCTGGAGCTTTGACTTTAGCACCACAAGGGGAACAGCGCTTATTGTTAGTGTTGAGCGATACGATACCGCAAGTATCGGGTATCGGCCGATATTAGCTCTATCGGACTTTCGATACTTAGTTCCGATATTTTCGTCTTATCGGATACCGGAATCGGATTTGTCACTGTCACTGTCAGTGTCCGTCGGTCGGGTCTGTCAGGAGTCAGCGGCACTTACCTGGCAGAAGATCTCCGGCGGTCACGGGCTGGACTGCTTCATGGCCGCCATCATCTTTCCCCGGCGGTCACATGCAGTTTCTCGCGATAACTGCAGTGACTGCTGGGTAATACCGGCCGTAAAGCAGTCAGTCCGATGACGTCACCGCGGGGAAGCAGGTAATCAGCTGTGCTGCGTCGCGATGACAGACTCTGCCTGTCATTGCGATGTAGCAGAGCTGGATCGTCGTGGGACACTCGTTACTATGGACTGCGTCGGACAGGTGGTATACTGTTGTTTTGTTTTTTTTTCTTTTTTTACAGGAGATCGATGGCGTCAAAGGAATGAGAGTATAATAAAATTAATGAAAACTGTGTTGTCTCTTTTATTTCATTAAAATACTTTTTTCTTGCTGTGTCTTTTTTTTTATACATTTAAAAACTTTGGGATTAATAATGGATCGGTGTCTTATTGACACCTCTCCATTATTAACCGGGCTTATTCTCACCGTGCAATCAACGGTGACATTAACCCCTTATTACCCCACTTGCCACCGCTACAGGGTAGTGGGAAGAGCCGGGTAAAGTGCCACAATTGGCACATCTTTTGATGCGCCAAATGTGGGGCTGCTGTAGCCTGGTATTATCAGGCTGTTGAGGGCCAAAATCCATGGGGCTTGACAGTCTTTTAATACCAGGCCGCAGCAGTCTGCATTTTACTTGGCTGGTTAACAAAAATAGGGGGACCCCTACGGCGTTTTTTTTTCGAGGGGATCCCCTATTTTTGTTAACCAGCCAAGATATGCAGACTACTGTGGCCTGGTATTATCAGGCTGGCAAGGTCCATGGATATTGGATCCTTACCAGCCTGAAAAACCAGGCCTCAGCAGTCTGCTTCATCTGGCTGGTTAACAAAAATAGGGGGGACCCCACGCCAATTTTTTTTCGAGGGGATCCCCTATTTTTGTTAACCAGCCAAGATATGCAGACTGCTGTGGCCTGGTATTATCAGGCTGGCAAGCAGGGTCGGACTGAGGCACCGGGACACCGGAGAAACCTACGGTGGGCCCCAGCTCCTGCGTGGTGGGCCCTGATTTGAAAGGATAGGTCGCGGGGCAGAGGGGGCGGTGGCCCCGGGCCCGCGCTCTGAGGGGGCCCACCTGGAGCTACGATACAGTTACATTCTGCGGCAGAGCAGGGAGAATCGCTCTCCCTGCTCTGCCGCCCGGAAGCTATGGGGCCTGAACAGGCGTTGGGGGGGCCCGGTGCCAGCAGTGGGCCCCCCACCCGTCATCGGAGGGTCAGCTGTATCGGCATCCAGCCGATAAAGCTGACCGCATGGAGAGAGAAGGAGCGAGCGCTCCTTCTCTCCCATAATCCCCCTCTCAGCGTATGACAGCGGGCGCAATAACATCACCTGCCGGCGCCCGCTGTCAGACGCTGAGAGGGAGAACAGTGAGCAGCACAGGAGCCGGGAGGTGAGTTTTTTTTTTAGTTTTTTTTTAATGGGGGTGCAGTCGAGTCCTGGCTGGAGAAGTCGTCATGTCAGTGTGGGCCAGATGGAAAAGACATGAAAAGTGAACAATTCCATTAGAAAGAACATCAGCGGTAAGTCATTATCTGTACCTGTGCTGTAATCTATTATATGTTCTGTAGGACTGGTATTATTTAACACAGACCATATGGCGGTAATATCAATATTGGTCTTTTTATATATAGATTATTTTGGCCAACAGCGCGGTCATTTGCTGAGGTTCTCTGATGATGGGCCCACTCAGAAGTTTTGCCCCCACTAAACCAAAACCCTAGCTACGCCTATGGCTCTCTCTCTAGTCTTTCTTTCTCGCTCTCTGTTCTTTCCTTCTCGCTCTCTGTTCTTTTTTCTCTCTGTTCTTTCTTTCTCTCTTTTCTTTCTTTCCTCTCTTTCTTTCTCTGTTTGTTCTTTCTCTCTCGCTGCTCTTTCTTTCTTTTCCTCAGTACCAGCCACTGTGCCCTCATTACCAGTCAGTGTGATCAGCAGTGCTAAATGGTTACGCTTGGGGCGAGGATATGGGTGTGATTAGCTGTGAAATGGGTGTTGTCGGGGCGTGGCCTAAAATTTTCAGCGGCGCGCAACACGCGCCGCAGCCTTTAATCCTCTTTCCTGTCTTCCAAATTTGGGAGGTATGCTGTATGACCTCCCTACAACTTCTGGCCATGCTCCTGATGAGCGCGACGGATGGTCTCGTGAGGGATCTCCTCCCACACCTGGACTAAAGCATCCACCAACTCCTGGACAGTCTGTGGTGCAACGTGGCATGGCCTAAAATTTGCTGCAGCAGGCACAGCGTGCCACAGCCTTTGTCCCTCTTTCCCTTCTTCAAAGGTTGGGAAGTATGATGGTGGGCCCCAAGAATAATTTTTCTATGGTGGGCCCAAGGTACTCCAGTCCGACGCTGCTGGCAAGGTCCATGGATATTGGCTCCTTAACAGCCTTAAATACCATGCCTCAGCAGCAGGGGCGTACATATAAATCATGGGGCCCCATAGCAAAAGTCTGAATGTTCCCCACCCCCCCAAAAAAAAAACCCAGAGGCATTGTAAATGTAAAGTGCCAGCACAGTGAGGGAAGTTGAGTCGCACAGAGACAGGGGTTTTGGTGGTACTCGGCACTGATCACGTCGACTTCTATGGGGGATGTCACGAGTAGCACAGCTCGGTCCGTGACCTGGGCGATCACTGGAATGTGGGATATTTCCAGGGGATGATAGAATGTTCGTGTAGTTTGTCGTGACGCCACCTGTAGTACCTGGTCAGGGTGTCCAGCGCTGCTGTGCAGGTCCTCTGGAAGGGATGGTGTAGTGCAGGTAGGTGAAAAGTCTTCTACAGGTAACACGCTATCCTTCCAGGGCAGATAGATGTGAGATAGAGCAATGGTGCAAAGTGATGTAGCAGAGTGGACTATGCGACGTAGTAAGAAAGCAGGAAACACTTCAAGTTAAACGTTGCATATTAACATTTTTAATAATAACATTACAAAAGTGCAAATGGCTTATATTATGTGACATGTTTTGTTACTGTTCATACCCTTGATATGTGTTATACATGTGTGTTAATAAATACATATTCAACAAAAGTGCAAATAGCATTAGTGCCGAAGTTCGTGGAGACTTCTTAGGACTACAACCCCACCGGGGTAACTTCACAGTGTCCTTTACTTGTGCTTGTGGAGGACCCGCTCCAAACCTCCAACTGTGGTCTTGGGTGGGCTGCAAAACTTTCCTTGAGCAGACCTCACTTTCGGCCACACCAAACGGGTTTTTAGTTTCTGAGGTAGTTGAAAATAGTGCACAGTAAAGTTTTTTGTAAAACCAAGATGGAGCACCGAAGTGCCAACTATTTACAGAAAAGTTTGTGAGCCAGTACAGTTCATGGCTTCAAAGTTCAACATTTTCATTACAGTGAAACACCATTACCCAACCTGGGTATATTAAGACAACAATAAACTTGTTCTTCTGAACATTCACCCGTCCGGGTACATCAAACCATTACCCAACCTGGGTATATTAAGGCAACAATAAACTTCTTTTTATGAACATTCACCCATCCGGGTACATCAATAATTTAACTATTTACATACAGAGACCCTGTCCGGGTTATTTAGACTTCTTTGGCTGGCCTCTTACAGGTACCACCTGGTACTGTTCTGGAGCTTGCCAAACATCCATGACAGGAGGGTCCACCCAGACCTGATGACGTCGTGTGGCCTGTACAGTGACGTCGTGACCCGCTATCTGGGTCTGTGTGGCCACCTCTTTCGTCTCCCTCCGGGTCTGGAACCCTATGTCCCGGACTGTATGAACCCCAGGGGGCCTAACAGGCGCCGGGTACGGGCCAGCTATCATTATCATGTCCATAGCTGGGGCTGCTGAGGAGACTACTGAGGGAGGCTGGGGAGATTTACGGCGTGGGGTGGGCACTTGTGCAGAGGCCTGGTTGGGGGAGGCTGAAGGCTCGTAGGGTCTGTCAGTTTCCTGACACTCTGGGGAGTAGGGGTCGCACCTGGTAACATTTAGGGCGTACCATCCATTGTAACCCCAGTGTCGGGTGTAAGTCACCAAGTCTCCTGGCAACAGGTCCCTCCCCGGGTGTCCTTCTGGGAGGTGAGCCTCCACGTCCCGCCGGGTTACAAAAACTTCTAAATAAAGTCCAGGCTCCTGGATGAAGCCCCAACCACCTTTTAACTTAAAGTTCCGTACTGCACCCTTACGCCGCGGCTCCCTCACCGTACTTTTATCCTTTCTCATACGTGCCTTCTCTGCCAGGTCCTTCTCCAGGTGACGTTGCCGAAGCTTTTGGGATTCTCGCTGCTCCCTTTGTCGCTCTGCTTCCCGCTCCTGACGTCTCCACTCTTCCTCCTGACGCCGGTTGTAATTCTCCTCCACCAGCAGCTCCATGTCTCCAACATCAAACGCCAGCTTACGATGTCCGGTTTGCGGCAGCTCTCCTGGCGCCCGCCAGTCCTGGCGGCGCTCACCTGTGGCGGAAGCAGCCGGCTCTGGAACAGATGACGGTCGGGGCTCCGGTACAGGCAGGTAGAGCTCTGGTGCCTGCGCGGCCTCCTCCATGAGGACGGGTGTCGCTTCTTCTGCCTCAGCGACGGGGGCAGACAGCGGGATCTGGGGTGCTGGTGCGGCGTTTTCAGCAGGAACGGGTGCCTCCACTGTGATACTGGCAACCGGTTCAGATTGCAAGGGCTGGGATGCCCGCACGGCCTCCTCTACTGGAACGGGTGCCTCCACTGAGATACTGGCAACCGGTTCAGATTGCAAGGGCTGGGATGCCCGCACGGCCTCCTCTACTGGAACGGGTGCCTCACCTTCTGGTACAGACACTTCAGGGGTTAAGAGGGATTGGCGCCGCTCCAATTGTAGTTTTAGGGCCCGCCAGCTCGCTTCCATCCTGGCGACCTCCTCCCGGTGCCGGGCCAGGTCTCTCAGGGTATCCTCCGCTTCTTCCAGCGTAGGAGGGTTTCCAGGCCGGGTGCCAAACGGTGGCTCCGTGGCGATCGGGTCGCTTCCGTGGGGGGAGAGCTCTGACTCCTCCATCCCTTCCCACTTCTGCTCACGTCCATTCGCCATCTCTGCCAAGTCACATGTGTCATTAGCATCAGGAGAGGCGACATCTTTTGTAGGGAGGCGGGACCTTCGCGTTCGTTTCCGCCCACTGAGGAGGATGAGGAGGCGGAACTCTAGAGCTGTGGGGCACGATCTTACATTGCAGTAACATTTAGAGTGTGCGGACATCGTTTTCGCGCCACTGGAGTGAGTGTACGCCCACGAGAGCACGCCCTTATTCTTCACCTGTGCCTCGTGGCGCAGATATGACGGAAAAATGGCAAATACAGTCTATGATGATTTTTGCAATTCTCAAGCAAAAAAACAGTTCAATTAAGGCACACAGGACTCGCTTATAGCGAGCTTCTGAATCCTGTTCGTGACGCCAAAGTTGAGTCGCACAGAGCCACAGGTTTTGGGGGTACTCGGCACCAAGCCCGTCGACTTCTATGGGGGATGTGACGGGTAGCACAGCTATGTCCGTGCCCTGGTCGCTCACTGGAATGTGGGATATTTCCAGGGATGATAGAATGTTTGTGTAGTTTGTCGTGACGCCACCTGTAGTACCTGGTCAGGGTGACCAGCGCTGCTGTGCAGGTCCTCTGGCAGGGATGGTGTAGTGCAGCTAGGTGATAAGTCTTGTACAGGTAAGATGGTATCCTTCCAGGGCAGATAGATGTGAGATAGAGCAATGGTGCAGAGTGATGTAGCAGAGTGGAGTATGCGACGTAGTAAGAAAGCAGGAAAGGAAACAATTCTTACTACAAAGACAGCAGCATAAGGCTGCCTCAACCCCTCCCATCCAACTAGCTACACCCTGTTCTAACCAGCCTGAGCTAGACCATCCCATTGGGTCCGCCTACACTCAGCTGGCATAGTGTACTGTTGAATGCAGTGGTTGGAGTCAATGGGGTGTTTCCTCCTTACCTGAGAGTAAGTTGTCACACCGCTGGGTGCGATGCAACATCTCTGTGGCGACTGGACCCTCGGGTGCTTCTGTCTTTTCACAAATGCCGGCTTTACCCGGCAATTGAATCAGAGGCTATTTTACTATGTAGAAGTGAATAAACTATAAATATATGTATATATAATGTCACAATGACATGTATATAGATATATATATATGTATTCTAAGTGTGTATATTTTGTGTTTACAAGGAAAGAAAGTGTTTTTTTAGTTGCGATATTTTGTTCCCATAGACTTACATGGGACTTCCGGTATCGGAATCGGATATCGCCGATATTTAGTGATATCGGCGATGCCATTCCGATCCGATATTTTTAGATATCGAGCAGTATCGCTCAACACTACTTATTGTAGCACTTCTTCCCCGGTGGCTGTCCGTGAGCACGGGGGACAGTGTGAACTGTTCTCCGTGTGCACTTGTACAGCATGTTTTGCGGACCCTGTGCTCCCACGAACACTGACTTGTCTCCGTGTTTTGCACACGGACACACAGGCCATGAAAACACGCTGACATGTGCAGAGACTAGTGTTGAGCATTCCGATACTGCAAATATCGGGTATCGGCCGATATTCACTGTATCGGAATTCCGATTCTGAGATCCGATATTTTCATCATATCGGATACCGGAATCGGAATGTTCCTGTCACGGTCAGTGTCCGTCGGTCGGGTCTGTCAGGAGTCAGCGGCACTTACCTGGCAGAAGATCCCCGGCGGTCACGCCCTGGACTGCTTAATGGCCGCCACCATCTTCTCCCTTGCGGTCACGTGCAGTTTCTCGCGATAACTGCAGTGACTGCCGGGTAATCGCGGCCGTAAAGCAGTCCGATGACGTCACTGCCGGGGAAGCTGGTAAGCAGCTGTGCTGCGTCGGGATGTCAGGCTCTCCCTGACATTCCGATGTAGCAGAGCTGGATCGTCGTGGGACACTCGTTACTATGGACTGCGTCGGACAGGTGGTATACTGTTGGTTTGTTTTTTTTTCTTTTTTTCCAGGAGATCGATGGCGTCGCAGGAATGAGAGGTAATAAAAGAAATGAAAACTGTGTTGTCTCTTTTATTTCATTAAAATACTTTTTTCTGGCTGTGTCTTTTTTTTAAACATTTAAAAACTTTGGGATTAATAATGGATCGGTGTCTTATTGACGCCTCTCCATTATTAACCGGACTTATTGTCACCGTGCAATCAACGGTGACATTAACCCCTTATTACCCCGCTTGCCACCGCTACAGGGCAAGTGGGAAGAGCCGGGTAAAGTGCCACAATTGGCGCATCTTTTGATGCGCCAAATGTGGGGCTGCTGTAGCCTGGTATTATCAGGCTGTTGAGGGCCAAAATCCATGGGCCTTGATAGTCTTTTAATACCAGGCCGCAGCAGTCTGCATTTTACCTGGCTGGTTAACAAAAATAGGGGGGATCCCCACGCCATTTTTTTTTCGAGGGGATCCCCTATTTTTGTTAACAGCCAAGCTAAGCAGACTGCTGTGGCCTGGTATTATCAGGCTTGCAAGGTCTATGGATATTGGATCCTTACCAGCCTGAAAAACCAGGCCTCAGCAGTCTGCTTCATCTGGCTGGTTAACAAAAATAGAGGAGACCCCACGCCAATTTTTTTCGAGGTGATCCCCTATTTTTGTTAACCAGCCAAGATAAGCAGACTACTGTGGCCTGGTATTATCAGGCTGGCAAGGTTCATGGATCTTGGCTCCTTAACAGCCTGAAAATCCAGGCCTCAGCAGTCTGCATTTTACTTGGCTGGTTAACAAAATAGGGGGGACCCCACGTCAATTTTTTTCGAGGGGATCCCCTATTTTTGTTAACCAGCCAAGATAAGCAGACTGCTGTGGCCTGGTATTATCAGGCTGGCAAGCAGGGTCGGACTGAGCCACCGGGACACCGGTGGGCCCCGCCCCCAGCTCCTGCGTGGCGGGCCCTGATTTGAAAGGATAGGTCATGGGGCAGAGGGGGCGGTGGCCCCGGGCCCCACGCTCTGAGGGGGCCCACCCGGAGCTACGCTACAGTAACTGTATCGGCGTGCACAGCATGCCGATACAGTTACATTCTGCGGCAGAGCAGGGAGAATCGCTCTCCCTGCTCTGCCACCCGGCCGCTATGGGGCCTGAACAGGCGGTGGGGGGGCCCGGTGCAAGCAGTGGGCCCCCCAACCATCATCGAATGGTCAGCTGTATCGGCATCCAGCCGATACAGCTGACCGCATAGAGAGAGAAGGAGCGAGCGCTCCTTCTCTCCCATAATCCCCCTCTCAGCGTCTGACAGCGGGCGCGATGAGGTCACCTGCCGACGCCTGCTGTCAGACGCTGAGAGGGAGAACAGTGAGCAGCACAGGAGTCGGGAGGTGAGTATTGTTTTTTTTTTTTTTTTTAATGGGGGTGCATTATACTACAGAGGCTGTATATGGGGGGTGCATTATACTACAGAGGCTGTATATGGGGCTGCATTATACTACAGAGGCTGTATATGGGGCTTCATTATGCTACAGAGGCTCTATATGGGGGTGCATTATACTACAGAGGCTGTATATGGGGGCTGCATTATAGCTACAGAGGCTGTATATGGGGCTGCATTATACTACAGAGGCTGTATATGGGGCTGCATTATACTAGCAGAGGCTGTATATGGGCGCATTATACTCAGAGGCTGTATATGGGCTGCATTATACTACAGAGGCTGTATATGGGCCTGCATTATACTACAGAGACTCCTATGGGGATGCATTATACAGAGGCTGCCTATGGGGGTGCATTATAATATAGCGGCTGCCTATGGTGGTGCATTATATTATAGACTCTGCCTATGGGGGTTTATTATAATATAGAGGCTGCCTATGGGGGTGCATTATACTATATTGAGGACTATCTGGTGTATTATGCTGTATGGATGCTATCTAGGGGCATCATACAGTGTTGGACCCATTAAATAGTTTGGGGACATTAAGGGGTCAGTATATATCCAGTGAGGGGCATTATTCTGTGTATAGGGGAGATGTACAGGGGGAGACTTGGGACATTATTAAATGTAAAGTGGACACTTATTGTTATAGGGGAACTCGGGTTACTGTGACTGTCAAAGGGGCACACAGGGCATTATTACAGTCTAGGGGACAAGATGTGGGCACTGTTTTCTAGGGCACTTGCACCCGGCATTACTATATTCTAGAGGGGTGCTTTAGAATTTAGAGGTCACACAGAACCACACAGCAGGTGCAGTAATAGGGACACATACGGCAGCAGCAGCTCAGTATTGGGGTATCAGGTGCAGTAATAGGGACACATATGGCAGCAGCGGCTCAGTATTGGGGTATCTGGTGCAGTAATAGGGACACATATGGCAGCAGCGGCTCAGTATTGGGGTATCAGCAGGATGAGGAGTTTGTGCAGGTTGAGAATAGTCCAATTGGTGACCGTGACAGTGCTGAAAATATGAGAAGTGAAATGTGTCTTTGTTGTAATCTCTGCAGTCGAGTCCTGGCTGGAGAAGTCGTCATGTCGGTCTGGGCCAGATGGAAAAGACATGAAAAGTGAACAATTCCATTAGAAAGAACATCAGCGGTAAGTCATTATCTATACCTGTGCTGTAATCTATTATATGTTCTGTAGAACTGGTATTATTTACCACAGACCATATGGCGGTGATATCAATATTGGTCTTTTTATATATAGATTATTTTTGGCAACAGTGCGGTCATTTGCTGAGGTTCTCTGGTTAGGGCCCACTCAGAAGTTTTGCCCCCACTAAACCAAAACCCTAGCTACGCCTCTGGCTCTCTCTCTAGTCTTTCTTTCTCTCTCTAGTCTCTCGCTCTCTGTTCTTTCTTTCTCTCTCTGTTCTCTCTTTCTCTGTTCTTTCTTTCTCGCTCTCTGTTCTTTTTCTCTCTGTTCTTTCTTTCTCGCTCTCTGTTCTTTTTTCTCTCTGTTCTTTCTTTCTCGCTCTCTGTTCTTTTTTCTCTCTGTTCTTTCTTTCTCTCTCTCTCTCTCTTTTCTTTCTTTCGTCTCTTTCTTTCTCTGTTTGTTCTTTCTCTCTCTCTCCTTTCTTTCTCTCTCGCTGCTCTTTCTTTCTTTTCCCATTACCAGTCAGTGTGATCAGCAGTACTAAATGGGTACGGTTGGGGCGAGGATATGGGTGTGATTAGTTGTGAAATGGGTGTGGTCGGGGCGCGGCCTAAAATTTGCGGCGGCGCGCCGCAGTCTTTAACCCTCTTTCCTGTCTTCAAAAGTTGGGAGGTATGCTGTATGACCTCCCTACAACTTCTGGGCATGTTCCTGATGAGCGCGACGGATGGTCTCCTGAGGGATCTCCTCCCACACCTGGACTAAAGCATCCAACAACTCCTGGACAGTCTGTGGTGCAACGTGGCATGGCCTAAAATTTGCTGCAGCAGGCACAGCGTGCCACAGCCTTTGTCCCTCTTTCCCTTCTTCAAAGGTTGGGAAGTATGATGGTGGGCCCCAAGAATAATTTTTCTCTGGTGGGCCCAAGGTACTCCAGTCCGACGCTGCTGGCAAGGTCCATGGATATTGGCTCCTTAACAGCCTTAAATACCATGCCTCAGCAGTCTGCTTCATCAGGCTAATTAACAAAAATAGGGGGGACCCCACGCCATTTTTTTTTCGAAGGGAACCCCTATTTTTGTTAATCAGTTCCCTCTGACGTCACTGATGGTGTCCCTGGCTGACCTGAAGTGAAAGTGGAAAGCAATCAATTAAGCTTTCCACTTCCTCTCCTGTCAGCCAGGAGAGGAGCTCATTCATTCGGGGGTTTACTGTGAGGCTGCAGCATTAGCTGCGGTCCCTGCACTAAACATTTACCCTTTCTGATGGATTACACCGTGGGACCTGACTGTGCATGGGATAGGTAAGAATAATTTTGCTTTTTTTATTTATTTTTATTACAGGAAATGGTTTTTGCAGTAAAATAAAAGATGGTCAAAAACTGTGTCTTTATTTCATTAAAATGATTTTTAATTAAAGTGTGTGTGTTTTATTTTTATTTCATGCAATAGGATTAATAATTGATAGTTGTCTAATTGACAGCTCTCAATTATTAACCTGGCTTAAGGTCACCTTTCAATAGCAAGGTGGCTTTAACCCCTTATTAACCCATTCGCCACCGCTACAGGGCAATGGGAATAGACGGGCAAAGTGCCAGAAAGGGCGAATCTAATTATAGATTTGTCTTTTCTGGGGTGTCTGGGGGCAGATGTTAGTAGCCAGGGGGGGCCAAAAATAATGGTCCCTCTCTGGGCTATTATTATCTGCCCCCACTCGCTGGCTTTTGCTGTCTGGTTGAGAAAATAGTATACAAAAAAAGGCTGCACTCAAGCATACTAAAGCATGACAAAATGGAATACATGAAATTTAGAATAGCAATATGGCTTTGGAATATAAGGAAAAATTTGAGACGCTTAGTATAAACATTTGGCCAAACATTTTAAAGCCCACCAACCATCGTCAAGGTGGTCTCAATTCTGGTGAGTCCCTGACCTAATGTGAACATACCTCTATTAGGCTGATATCTGAATTTCTGGGTGAATATGCACCTCTGTCAGTAATGCCTGCATTTATGGGTAAAGTAGGGACCTGGTGTAATTAAAATCACCACCTGGTGGGGGCGGAGTGCTCAGTCAGCAAGCTAACATTCAAAAGACAAAAAAACCTGACTGGCACATCCAGACTAATGAGAACTAGGTGCAAACCAAGGGAAGCTACCCCCATGTAAAACATACAAAAAAAGGCTGCACTCAAGCATACTAAAGCATGACAAAATGGAATACATGAAATTTAGAATAGCAATATGGCTTTGGAATATAAGGAAAAATTTGAGACGCTTAGTATAAACATTTGGCCAAACATTTTAAAGCCCACCAACCATCGTCAAGGTGGTCTCAATTCTGGTGAGTCCCTGACCTAATGTGAACATACCTCTATTAGGCTGATATCTGAATTTCTGGGTGAATATGCACCTCTGTCAGTAATGCCTGCATTTATGGGTAAAGTAGGGACCTGGTGTAATTAAAATCACCACCTGGTGGGGGCGGAGTGCTCAGTCAGCAAGCTAACATTCAAAAGACAAAAAAATCTGACTGGCACATCCAGACTAATGAGACTAGGTGCAAACAAGGGAGCTACCCCCATGTAAAACATTACAAAAAAAGGCTGCACTCAAGCATACTAAAGCATGACAAATGGATACATGAAATTTAGAATAGCAAATATGGCTTTGGAATATAGGAAAAATTGACGACGTTAGTATAAACATTTGGCCAAACATTTTAAAGCCCACAACCATCGTCAAGGTGGTCTCAATTCTGGTGAGTCCCTGACCTAATGTGAACATACCTCTATTAGGTGATATCTGAATTTCTGGGTGAATATGCACCTCTGTCAGTAATGCCTGCATTTATGGGTAAAGTAGGGACCTGGTGTAATTAAAATCACCACCTGGTGGGGGCGGAGTGCTCAGTCAGCAGCTAAATGAAATTTAAAAGCAATATATATTCCAAAGCCATATTGCTATTCTAAATTTCATGTAATTCCATTTTGTCATGCTTTAGTATGCTTGAGTGCAGCCTTTTTTTGTATGTTTTACATGGGGTAGCTTCCCTTGGTTTGCACCTAGTTCTCATTAGTCTGGATGTGCCAGTCAGGTTTTTTTGTCTTTTGAATGTTAGCTTGCTGACTGAGCACTCCGCCCCCACCAGGTGGTGATTTTAATTACACCAGGTCCCTACTTTACCCATAAATGCAGGCATTACTGACAGAGGTGCATATTCACCAAAATTCAGATATCAGCCTAATAGAGGTATGTTCACATTAGGTCAGGGACTCACCAGAATTGAGACCACCTTGACGATGGTTGGTGGGCTTTAAAATGTTTGGCCAAATGTTTATACTAAGCGTCTCAAATTTTTCCTTATATTCCAAAGCATATTGCTATTCTAAATTTCATGTATTCCATTTTGTCATGCTTTAGTATGCTTGAGTGCAGCCTTTTTTTGTATGTTTTACATGGGGGTAGCTTCCCTTGGTTTGCACCTAGTTCTCATTAGTCTGGATGTGCCAGTCAGGTTTTTTTGTCTTTGAATGTTAGCTTGCTGACTGAGCACTCCGCCCCCACCAGTGGTGATTTTAATTACACCAGGTCCCTACTTTACCCATAAATGCAGGCATTACTGACAGAGGTGCATATTCACCCAGAAATTCAGATATCAGCCTAATAGAGGTATGTTCACATTAGGTCAGGGACTCACCAGAATTGAGACCACCTTGACGATGGTTGGTGGGCTTTAAAATGTTTGGCCAAATGTTTATACTAAGCGTCTCAAATTTTTCCTTATATTCCAAAGCCATATTGCTATTCTAAATTTCATGTATTCCATTTTGTCATGCTTTAGTATGCTTGAGTGCAGCCTTTTTTTGTATGTTTTACATGGGGGTAGCTTCCCTTGGTTTGCACCTAGTTCTCATTAGTCTGGATGTGCCAGTCAGGTTTTTTTGTCTTTTGAATGTTAGCTTGCTGACTGAGCACTCCGCCCCACCAGGTGGTGATTTTTAATTACACCAGGTCCCTACTTTACCCATAAATGCAGGCATTACTGACAGAGGTGCATATTCACCCAGAAATTCAGATATCAGCCTAATAGAGGTATGTTCACATTAGGTCAGGGACTCACCAGAATTGAGACCACCTTGACGATGGTTGGTGGGCTTTAAAATGTTTGGCCAAATGTTTATACTAAGCGTCTCAAATTTTTCCTTATATTCCAAAGCCATATTGCTATTCTAAATTTCATGTATTCCATTTTGTCATGCTTTAGTATGCTTGAGTGCAGCCTTTTTTTGTATGTTTTACATGGGGGTAGCTTCCCTTGGTTTGCACCTAGTTCTCATTAGTCTGGATGTGCCAGTCAGGTTTTTTTGTCTTTTGAATGTTAGCTTGCTGACTGAGCACTCCGCCCCCACCAGGTGGTGATTTTAATTACACCAGGTCCCTACTTTACCCATAAATGCAGGCATTACTGACAGAGGTGCATATTCACCCAGAAATTCAGATATCAGCCTAATAGAGGTATGTTCACATTAGGTCAGGGACTCACCAGAATTGAGACCACCTTGACGATGGTTGGTGGGCTTTAAAATGTTTGGCCAAATGTTTATACTAAGCGTCTCAAATTTTTCCTTATATTCCAAAGCCATATTGCTATTCTAAATTTCATGTATTCCATTTTGTCATGCTTTAGTATGCTTGAGTGCAGCCTTTTTTTGTATGTTTTACATGGGGGTAGCTTCCCTTGGTTTGCACCTAGTTCTCATTAGTCTGGATGTGCCAGTCAGGTTTTTTTGTCTTTTGAATGTTAGCTTGCTGACTGAGCACTCCGCCCCCACCAGGTGGTGATTTTAATTACACCAGGTCCCTACTTTACCCATAAATGCAGGCATTACTGACAGAGGTGCATATTCACCCAGAAATTCAGATATCAGCCTAATAGAGGTATGTTCACATTAGGTCAGGGACTCACCAGAATTGAGACCACCTTGACGATGGTTGGTGGGCTTTAAAATGTTTGGCCAAATGTTTATACTAAGCGTCTCAAATTTTTCCTTATATTCCAAAGCCATATTGCTATTCTAAATTTCATGTATTCCATTTTGTCATGCTTTAGTATGCTTGAGTGCAGCCTTTTTTGTATGTTTTACATGGGGGTAGCTTCCCTTGGTTTGCACCTAGTTCTCATTAGTCTGGATGTGCCAGTCAGGTTTTTTTGTCTTTTGAATGTTAGCTTGCTGACTGAGCACTCCGCCCCCACCAGGTGGTGATTTTAATTACACCAGGTCCCTACTTTACCCATAAATGCAGGCATTACTGACAGAGGTGCATATTCACCCAGAAATTCAGATATCAGCCTAATAGAGGTATGTTCACATTAGGTCAGGGACTCACCAGAATTGAGACCACCTTGACGATGGTTGGTGGGCTTTAAAATGTTTGGCCAAATGTTTATACTAAGCGTCTCAAATTTTTCCTTATATTCCAAAGCCATATTGCTATTCTAAATTTCATGTATTCCATTTTGTCATGCTTTAGTATGCTTGAGTGCAGCCTTTTTTTGTATGTTTTACATGGGGGTAGCTTCCCTTGGTTTGCACCTAGTTCTCATTAGTCTGGATGTGCCAGTCAGGTTTTTTTGTC
>JARQOD010000001.1:453164448-453221613 GCA_033576555.1 Oophaga sylvatica
ATCTGCATAAGGAGATCACCAACTGCCAGGAATGTATCAAGAACCTGGAACAGCAACTATTCTCCACCTGCTCCTCAGAGGACCTCAACTCTTTAAATCGAAATTGAATCTAATATCACCCAGCACCGCCGGGACACCGAACAAAGGAAAAGGATAAAATTCCTACGTGACCAAGAGGATTATGAACTTGATATAGTTTACAAATGGCGAGACAACTCTGGGCCAAAGAAATTCTCCTTCAAGCAAGGATACCGCTCTTCGATCGACCTATCCACTTCTGGATCAGATCAGGAGAGGATGGACGAAACCCCGTTCCTTTTTTAGGTCGACCACGGAGGTCCCAAAGAAGAAGAGGACCCGCCGGGGCAACAGACGGCCGCAGGAACGACCTGACACGCATGACACAATCTCAGGCATAGACTCTTTGGTGATTAATATATCATCCACCTCTCTGGGCATTGCTGAACATCGAGTCCTAAAAAAAGGTCTCTCCTTTTGCCCAAGTTACAGATGCAACACCTTTCAATTGGATATGGACCTCCAGAAATTTTATAGAACTCAGCGCCTTAAGTTACAATTTGCAGATTCTGACTCCACCCTTACCGGCAGTGCTCCACCTGCCGACACTGCTTCATCCAGATTACTTATGGCTGCCAGTCTTGGCCTCCGTAATAAATCTACTTATGGACCTCCTAATGGCTCACATGCCTTAGAGGCATTTATACAACTTGTTGATTATACCTTCCAGACACTAAGACGAGACACGGATAGAGGCACACTACGGTTTCCCACTAACCTTACATCATTAGATAGACAGGCCCTTAAAGCCCTCCAGGACAACAAGAACATCATAGTCAAGCCAGCTGAAAAAGGGGGTGCCATCGTGGTGATGGACAAATCCCAATATCTCATTGAAGCTCAACGACAATTAGACGACTCTACTACATATCAGAAGTTATCATATAATCCTACGTCTGAGATAAAGTCCTCAATCCATGATACCCTTGAACAATATACCATTACTGGCATTCTTGATAGCAAAACCCACGAGTGTTAGGGTCTGAGGAATGCACCAGATAAATATAAAGGGTGGATGCGTTCGCAGCCCGGGGTCAACCGTGCAGGCAGAGCCTGAGGCTAGTAAGATGGCGGTATAGGCAAACTCTGTTACTTCACAGAGTTGCAAATATAAATACTGTGGCACAATATGGCAGTATAAGCGAACTCTGTTACACCACAGAGTCGCCGAGGTAAAGACACAGAGATAGGTACTGTGTCCTGTTAACTCCACAGGGATACACAGATAACTGCTGTGTGGATAGCAGTCCGTGATCATGCAGACAGCAACGCAATCAAGCAATCTCCTCACCGGAGAAGCCGGTATTCTAGGGGCTTATTTCAGCCAAGCCCTAACCACGTACACACAAATCTCCTCACC
Organism: Oophaga sylvatica; assembly: GCA_033576555.1. NCBI lineage: Eukaryota > Metazoa > Chordata > Amphibia > Anura > Dendrobatidae > Oophaga > Oophaga sylvatica. Next base: position 453,165,887 of record JARQOD010000001.1, read on the forward strand.
GGAGGTGCCGGTATTCTAGGGGCTTATTTCAGCCGAGCCCTAACCACATGCGTGCATGATCACACTCGCGCAAATCACATAATGCAATTGATACTAGCGCATGGATGCATGGCCATACAACCCTTTTATAGAAGCAACTACAGGGCCTGCCAGAAAAGGACCAATGAGAAACTGTTCAGAACACGTGAGTAGTATAGGGACCCCAGTATTCGTCAAACTCAAATCTGACAGGTCGACACGCCCCCTATCATTTAATCCGTCTTCTGTGTGAACTTTGCTCAGGCTGGGAGATCTGAACTTTGCTCAGGCTGAGAAATCTGAGCTGCTGGATTTGTGAATTTCAATCAAAGTGATTTATTCGTCTCTATTGATATTTTATCCACTGGATTATATTAGTCTGTGGAGTATTAGTGTATTAAAGAGGAGAGAAACTTTTAAGGACCCAGTAATTGTATAAGGAGTTCTAGTTAAATACAGACTTCTGTATTTAACTAGTATATAAGGATTTTTAGTGAATTAAAGAGTGAATCTTGATCTTTTTTGTGGAGAGAAACTTTTAAGGACCCCGTAAATGCATGTAAAACACTATTGTGGTGGAATTTGGAATTATGACGCTCATCTTATAGTTTTATTCAGTATATATATTTTTAGCTTGGCAGTGTAACTCTGTGGGAAGCTGTGTGGAAATGACATAGGCATAAGAGATCATTCATCTTAAAAACGTTTATTGCCAGAACTAATCATGATTTTACTGTAATAAATAAATACATCTCAAAGACATTTCAAGCATTGAATTAATTGTGACACCAAAATGTCGATACAAATGGCAATACAGGTCATGGGATTCTCTCTAGACAGGAACAACGCTGTTTCCGTAGATGTAAAGCTATTTTCTAGCAGAGAATGCCCTGACATGAACTGTAAAGGGTTTGTATTAGAAGCACCCAGTAAATGTCTGTATTAGAATCCATCAGTAAATGTATGTAAAGCTCATTTCTAGCAGGTTTGTAAATGTCCCCCAGTAAATGTGTAAAAGTTTGGAACTGATATGCCTGTATGTAAAGGTGATTTCTAGCACTCTCTGTTACAGATCGGTAAGCTATTACCAAGCTGTGTATCTAAGGCTTGTGTTGTGTTGAGAGGAGCATATTTTTCTATTTACTAACTAACATGGTACATAGATATACATCTTTACTGGCACATAGAAATGTAGTACAACAGTGTTGACATGAATTGTCAGAATGAGTGAAGGTCGATGCTACGGTAATTCAGGCAAACAGTAAATAGTATTGCATTGTGTATAGTCAGTGGGATCTCACATTTGGAATTACGACGCTCATCTTATAGTTTTATTCAGTATATATATTTTTGAAGAGTGAATCTTGATCTTTTTTGTGGTGAGAAACTTTTAAGGACCCAGTAAATGCATGTAAAACACTATTGTGGTGGAATTTGGAATTATGACGCTCATCTTATAGTTTTATTCAGTATATATATTTTTAGCTTGGCAGTGTATCTACACTTATATCAGTACTGGGAAGAATGTACTTTTGTAGACAAATGCAGACAGGTATGAACTACATTCAAATCAATATATAATAGTGCCCATCTCCATATCTTATATGTTATAGCGATAATAGACTAATCCGGGGCTAAACAATAATAACCTCCATATATTTGTCCATATATATGCAATCTATGTAACTCACAATATCCCCAATAGGCAGACATATATGCACTATATATAGGATTATAAGTATCTCAATGAAGCAGGTATATCAATAAAGTAACTTCCCCATCACAGCTGCTAATATAATGATGTTAGCATGCAAGTGCAGGGCTCACAATACATACTGTGCGTGCATATGAAGTCAATTAGCACATCCATATGAGGAGCTATATTAAAAAAGCAGCGCCATAGATGGGAGATCATACCTGAATGCTGCTTGGCACCCCTTGTGTATAGCCCTCATTTCTAGCAGTGTTTGCTACAGATAGCTCACTTATTAAGCCAGGAATAAACATAGTGACTGTTTCATGTCCCTATACAATCCAAGCCTTGTACACAAAGCTTGGTAATAGGTTACCGAGCTGTAACAAAGTATTTTCTATCTAGTGGTTAACATGGTACAAATTAGCCAAATGCAGACAGGTATGAACTACATTCAAATCAATATATAATAGTGCACATCTCCATATCTTATATGCTATAGCGATAATAGATTAATCCGGGGCTAAACAATAATAACCTCCATATATTTGTACCTAAACAGGTCCTTCTCAAAAAATTAGCATATAGTGCTAAATTTCATTATTTTCCATAATGTAATGATTAAAATTAAACTTTCATATATTTTAGATTCATTACACACCAACTGAAATTTTTCAGGTCTTTTATTGTTTTAATACTGATGATCACAATACATACTGTGCGTGCATATGAAGTCAATTAGCACATCCATATGAGGAGCTATATTAAAAAAGCAACGATTATTCTATAGTACCATACAGTATAAAACACCTTATAACACATTTGGAATTAGGACTCTCATCTTATAGTTTTTATTCAGTGTTTATATATATATTTTTAGCCTGCCATTGTATCTACACTTATATCAGGACTGGGAAGAATGTAATGACATGGGGTTAGGAATCTCCAACCTAGTTTCTGGTTTGCTACAGATAGCTAATTTATTACCATTGAGAGAATGCGTGAAGGTCGATGCTAATATGTTTCCAAAGTTTAGTGACAGGAACTAGTTAGTGATGACAAATTCACAGGACTATTTTTTAACTGTTCCATGTGAGAATACAGGCATAGGATGGGGACCATTACTTAGAATTTGTTATTTTGGGGCTATTTTTAACTGTTTCATGTGAGAATACAGGCATAGGATGGGAGTCATTACTTAGAATTTGTTATTTTGGGGCTATTTTTAACTGGTTCATGTGAGAATACAGACATAAGATGGGCCCATTACTTAGTGTATACTATTTATGTACAAAGATGATACGGAAAATATATGTTTCCAAAGTTTAATTGTAGCAAATCAAGGTGTATTAAATTGATTACTAGCACAATTATGGCAACTTGATAACAATTTCACAACAAATTCGTTATTTTGTGACTATTTTTAACTGTTTCATGTGAGAATACAGGCAGAGGATGGGGCCAATACTTGGTGTATACTATTTATGTACAAAGATGATACGGAAAATATATGTTTCCAAAGTTTACTGACAGGGAGTACATAGTGGGGAGAGCCCTCTTGCAGTGCTAACCTGATTACAAGCCCTCATTGCTACTTTTTCTCTTGTCTAACATCACAATACAACCAAGTGGTTCTTCAAAACTATTTGTAAGTCTTCCGGCACAAAGCACATGTGAACAGTTGATGGTAATATTTTGCCACATGACAAATGTTTCTGACTCTCAGTTGCTAATACTGATAGACATATTGTGAACTGACATATAGGGTCCATGTGAGACACCATATTTTTCAACATTTTTGCTCCTTCACAGATTTATTTTGCATTATATTTTTTTTATTTTGCTTAAGGATCATGTACAGAGGTGTTTTTATGGTTTAATACTGATAGACATATTGTCCCAGGCATGTCCGGGCATGTCCGGACAAGTCCTGGCATGCCTGGACAAGTCCTGGTCACGTGACAACCGTGGAAAAACAAGCCTGAAATTCAAAAACTATGCGCTATCCGTTAACACACGCATAGTCATCTAGAAAATATTGAGCGAGTCGCTTCACAAACCATCTCAAGGCATGCTGAATGTCAACGTTCCCGCTATGAGCTACACACATGACCAACTGTATAGTCTGGGACGCGTAGCGTTCTTGTTGCACAGGCCTATTTTTAAAGATGCTATGCCCCTCAGATATAAAAGACAGGCATGTTGGAACGTGTCCCGGCCTATTTTGGCAAATGCCCACTCCTATGCATCGATTTTGATCAGCATTCAACAATTTATTTTGCTCATGTGAGACACCATATTTTTCAACATTTTAGCTACTTCACAGAATTATTTTGCATTATATATTTTTTTATTTTGCTTAAGGATCGTGTACAGAGGAGTTTTTATGTTTTAATACTGATAGACATATTGTGAACTGACATATAGGGTCCATGTGAGACACCATATTTTTCAACATTTTAGCTCCTTCACAGAATTATTTTGCATTATATATTTTTTTATTTTGCTCATGTGAGACACCATATTTTTCAACATTTTAGCTACTTCACAGAATTATTTTGCATTATATATTTTTTTATTTTGCTTAAGGATCGTGTACAGAGGAGTTTTTATGTTTTAATACTGATAGACATATTGTGAACTGACATATAGGGTCCATGTGAGACATCATATTTTTCAACATTTTAGTTCCTTCACAGAATTATTTTGCATTATATATTTTTTTATTTTGCTTAAGGATCGTGTACAGAGGAGTTTTTATGTTTTAATACTGATAGACATATTGTGAACTGACATATAGGGTCCATGTGAGACATGTCTGGACAAGTCCGGGCATGTCCGGACATGCCTGGACAAGTCCTGGTCACGGGACAGCCGTGGAAAAAACAATACTGAAATTCAAAAACTATGGGCTGGCCGTTAACACACGCATAGTCATCTAGAAAATATTGAGCGAGTTGCTTCACAAACCACACAAGGCGTGGTGATTGCCAATGTTCTCGGTATGCGCTACATACATGACCCTCTGTATAGCCTGGGATGAGCAGCGTTCTTGTTGCACAGGCCTGTTTTTAACCCCTTCAAGACCCAGCCTATTTTGACCTCAAAGACCTTGCCATTTTTTGCAATTCTGACCAGTGTCCCTTTATGAGGTAATAACTCAGGAACGCTTCAACGGATCCTAGCGATTCTGAGATTGTTTTTTCGTGACATATTGGTCTTCATGTTAGTGGTAAATTTAGGTCGATAATTTTTGCGTTTATTTGTGAAAAAAATGGAAATTTGGCGAAAATTCTGAAAATTTTGTAATTTTCAAATTTTTAATTTTTATTCTGTTAAACCAGAGAGTTATGTGGCACAAAATAGTTAATAAATAACATTTCCCACATGTCTACTTTACATCAGCACAATTTTGGGAACAACATTTTTTTTTGTTAGGAAGTTATAAGGGTTAAAATTTGACCAGCGATTTCTCATTTTTACAGCAAAATTTACAAAACCATTTTTTTTAGGGACCACCTCACATTTGAAGTCACTTTGAGGGGTCTATATGGCAGAAAATACCCAAAAGTGACACCTTTATAAAAACTGAACCCCTCAAGCTACTCAAAATTACATTCAAGAAGATTATTAACCCTTCAGGTGCGACACAGGAACTAAAGCAACGTGGAAGGAAAAAATGGACATTTTAATTTTTCCAACAAAAATTTTCTTTTAGCATCAATTTTTTCATTTTTACATGGGCATCAGGATAAAATGGATCCTAAAATTTGTTCGGCAATTTCTCCTGAGTACACAGATACCTCATATGTGGTCATAAACCACTGTTTGGGCGCACGGCAGGGCTCAGAAGGGAAGGAGCGCCATTTGACTTTTTGAATGGAAAATATGCTGGAATATTTAGCGGTTGCCATGTCGCATTTGGAGAGTCCCTGTGTGCCTAAACATTGGAGCTCCCCCACAAGTGACCCCATTTTGGAAACTAGACCCCCTAAGGAACTTATCTAGATGAATAGTGAGCACTTTGAACTCCCAGGTGCTTCACAAATTGATCCGTAAATAAAAGAAAGTACTTTTTTTTCACAAAAATTTTCTTTTAGCCTCAGTTATTTTCATTTTCACATGGGCAACAGTATAAATTGGATCCTAAAATTTGTTGGGCAATTTCTCCTGAGTACACAGATACCTCATATGTGGTCATAAACCACTGTTTGGGCGCACGGCAGGGCTCAGAAGGGAAGGAGCGCCATTTGACTTTTTGAATGGAAAATATGCTGGAATATTTAGCGGTTGCTATTTCGCATTTGGAGAGTCCCTGTGTGCCTAAACATTGGAACTTCCCCACAAGTGACCCCATTTTGGAAACTAGACCCCCTAAGGAACTTATCTAGATGCATAGTGATCACTTTGAACCCCAGGTGCTTCACAAATTGATCTGTAAAAAAAAGAAAGTACTTTTTTTTCACAAAAATTTTCTTTTAGCCTCAGTTTTTTCATTTTCACATGGGCAACAGTATAAATTGGATCCTAAAATTTGTTGGGCAATTTCTCCTGAGTACACAGATACCTCATATGTGGTCATAAACCACTGTTTGGGCGCACGGCAGGGCTCAGAAGGGAAGGAGCGCCATTTGACTTTTTGAATGGAAAATATGCTGGAATATTTAGCGGTTGCCATGTCGCATTTGGAGAGTCCCTGTGTGCCTAAACATTGGAGCTCCCCACAAGTGACCCCATTTTGGAAACTAGACCCCCTAAGGAACTTATCTAGATGCATAGTGAGCACTTTGAACCCCCAGGTGCTTCACAAATTGATCCGTAAAAAAAAGAAAGTACTTTTTTTTCACAAAAATTTTCTTTTAGCCTCAGTTTTTTTCATTTTCACATGGGCAACAGTATAAATTGGATCCTAAAATGTGTTGGGCAATTTCTCCTGAGTACACAGATACCTCATATGTGGTCATAAACCACTGCTTGGGCGCACGGCAGGGCTCAGAAGGGAAGGAGCGCCATTTGACTTTTTGAATAGAAAATATGCTGGAATATTTAGCGGTTGCCATGTCGCATTTGGAGAGTCCCTGTGTGCCTAAACATTGGAGCTCCCCCACAAGTGACCCATTTTGGAAACTAGACCCCTAAGGAACTTATCTAGATGCATAGTGAGCACTTTGAACTCCCAGGTGCTTCACAAATTGATCCGTAAATAAAAGAAAGTACTTTTTTTTCACAAAAATTTTCTTTTAGCCTCAGTTATTTTCATTTTCACATGGGCAACAGTATAAATTGGATCCTAAAATTTGTTGGGCAATTTCTCCTGAGTACACAGATACCTCATATGTGGTCATAAACCACTGTTTGGGCGCACGGCAGGGCTCAGAAGGGAAGGAGCGCCATTTGACTTTTTGAATGGAAAATATGCTGGAATATTTAGCGGTTGCTATTTCGCATTTGGAGAGTCCCTGTGTGCCTAAACATTGGAGCTTCCCCACAAGTGACCCCATTTTGGAAACTAGACCCCCTAAGGAACTTATCTAGATGCATAGTGAGCACTTTGAACCCCCAGGTGCTTCACAAATTTATCCGTAAAAAAAAGAAAGTACTTTTTTTTCACAAAAATTTTCTTTTAGCCTCAGTTTTTTTCATTTTCACATGGGTAACAGTATAAATTGGATCCTAAAATTTGTTGGGCAATTTCTCCTGAGTACACAGATACCTCATATGTGGTCATAAACCACTGTTTGGGCGCACGGCAGGGCTCAGAAGGGAAGGAGCGCCATTTGACTTTTTGAATAGAAAATATGCTGGAATATTTAGCGGTTGCCATGTCGCATTTGGAGAGTCCCTGTGTGCCTAAACATTGGAGCTCCCCCACAAGTGACCCCATTTTGGAAACTAGACCCCCTAAGGAACTTATCTAGATGCATAGTGAGCACTTTGAACTCCCAGGTGCTTCACAAATTGATCCGTAAATAAAAGAAAGTACTTTTTTTTCACAAAAATTTTCTTTTAGCCTCAGTTATTTTCATTTTCACATGGGCAACAGTATAAATTGGATCCTAAAATTTGTTGGGCAATTTCTCCTGAGTACACAGATACCTCATATGTGGTCATAAACCACTGTTTGGGCGCACGGCAGGGCTCAGAAGGGAAGGAGCGCCATTTGACTTTTTGAATGGAAAATATGCTGGAATATTTAGCGGTTGCTATGTCGCATTTGGAGAGTCCCTGTGTGCCTAAACATTGGAGCTCCCCACAAGTGACCCCATTTTGGAAACTAGACCCCCTAAGGAACTTATCTAGATGCATAGTGAGCACTTTGAACCCCCAGGTGCTTCACAAATTGATCCGTAAAAAAAAGAAAGTACTTTTTTTTCACAAAAATTTTTTTTAGCCTCAGTTTTTTTCATTTTCACATGGGCAACAGTATAAATTGGATCCTAAAATTTGTTGGGCAATTTCTCCTGAGTACACAGATACCTCATATGTGGTCATAAACCACTGTTTGGGCGCACTGCAGGGCTCAGAAGGGAAGGAGCGCCATTTGACTTTTTGAATGGAAAATATGCTGGAATATTTAGCGGTTGCCATGTCGCATTTGGAGAGTTCCTGTGTGCCTAAACATTGGAGCTCCCCCACAAGTGACCCCATTTTGGAAACTAGACGCCCTAAGGAACTTATCTAGATGCATAGTGAGCACTTTGAACCCCCAGGTGCTTCACAGAAGTTTATAACGCAGAGCCGCGAAAATAAAAAATCATTTTTTTTTCTCAAAAAATGATTTTTTAGCCCACTGTTTTTTATTTTCACAATGGTTACAGGAGAAATTGGACCTCAAAAGTTGTTGTCCAGTTTCTCCTGAGTACGCTAGTACCCCATATGTGAGGGGGAACCACTGTTTGGGCACACGTCAGGGCTCGGAAGGGATGTAGTGACGCTTTGAAATGCCGACTTGATGGAATGGTCTGCGGGCATCTTGTTACGTTTGCAGAGCCCCTGATGTGCCTAAACAGTAGAAACTCCCCACAAGTGACCCCATTTTGGAAACTAGACCCGGCAAAGAACTTATCTAGATGTGTGGTGAGCACTTTGAACCCCCAAGGGCTACACAGAAGTTTATAACGCCCGGGCATGAAAATAAAAAAATCATATTTTTTCCACAATCAGGATCTTTTAGTCCCCAATTTTTTTATTTTCCCAAGGGTAACATGAGAAATTAGACCCAAAAGTTGTTGTCCAATTTGTCCTGATTATGCTGATATCCCATATGTGGGAGAAAACTACTGTATGGGCACACGTCGGGGCTCGGATGGGAAGTAGCGACGTTTTGAAATGCCCACTTGATGGAATGGTCTTCGGGCGTCATGTTACGTTTGCAGAGTCCCTGATGTGCCTAAACAGTAGAAACTCCCCACAAGTGACCCCATTTTGGAAACTAGATCCCCCAAGGAACTCCTATAGATGTGTGATAAGCACTTTGAATCTCCAAGTCCTTCACAGAAGTTTATAACGCAGAGCCGTGAAAATATAAAATCATTTTTTTTCCACAAAAATAATTTTTAGTCCCCAATTTTTTTTCCCAATGTTAACAGGAGAAATTAGAACCCCCAAAGTTGTTGTGCAATTTTTCCCGAGTACGCTGATACCCCATATGTGGGGATAAACCACTGTTTGGGCATACGTCGGGGCTTGGAATAAAGGGAGCACTGTTTGACTTTTTGAACGCAAAATTTGCAGGAATCAATGGTGGCTCCATGTCGCGTATGGAGACCCCTGATGTGCCTAAATAGTGGAAACCCTCAATTCTAACTCCAACACACCCCTAACCCCAACCCTAACCCTACACACACCTAACCCTAATACAAACCCTAATCATAACCCTAACCCCAACACACCCCTAACCCTAATCCAACTCTAACCATAAACCTAACTACAAGCCTAACCCTATTCCAACCCTAACCCTAATTCCAACCCTAAACCCAAATTCCAACCCTAACCGTATTAACCTTAACCCTAATGCTAACCCTAACCCTAGTTCTAACCCTAAGGCTGGGTTCATATGCGTTTTACCAGCCCTTCAACAGTAGCGGTGACGGCTGGTAACGGTATAGCATAACGCGATCGCGTTATGCTATACCCGCTAGCGCAGATGAATCAGCGATAATCAGCCGCGGATCCGCAGCAAAATCCGCCGGGATCTGCAGCGAATCAGCAGCGAAATCCGCCGGGTACAGCGTAGCGTAAGCGATCAGCCGCGGATCAGCAGCGAAATCAGCCGCGTAGCAGTCAGCAGCGAAATCCGCCGTGGATCAGCAGCGAAATCAGCCGCGGATCAGCAGCGAAATCCGCTGCGGATTCGCAGCGAATCAGCAGCAAAATCAGTCGGGGATCAGCAGCGAAATCAGCCGCGGATCAGTAGCGAAATCAGCCACGGATCAGCAGCGAAATCCGCCGTGGATCAGCAGCAAATCAGCCGCGGATCCGCAGCGATCAGCAGTGAAATCCTCTGCGGATCAGCAGCGAAATCCGCCGCGGATCAGCAGCGAAATCAGCCGCGGATCAGCAGCGAAATCAGCCGCGGATCAGCAGCGAAATCCGCTGCGGATCCTCAGCGGATCAGCAGCGAAATCAGCCGCGGATCAGCAGCGAAATCCGCTGCGGATTCGCAGCGAATCAGCAGCAAAATCAGTCGGGGATCAGCAGCGAAATCCGCCGCGAATCAGCAGCGAAATCAGCCGCGGATCCGCCGCGGATCAGCAGCGAAATCCGCCGCGAATTCCGCAGCGAAATCCGCCGCGGATCAGCAGCGAAATCCGCCGCGGATCAGCAGCGAAATCAGCCGCGGATCAGCAGCGAAATCAGCCGCGGATCAGCAGCGAAATCAGCCGCGGATCAGTAGCGAAATCAGCGCGGATCAGCAGCGAAATCAGCCGTGGATCAGCAGCGAAATCCGCTGCGGATCCGCAGCGAATCAGCAGCAAAATCAGTCGTGGATCAGCACGAAATCAGCCGCGGATCAGCAGCGAAATCCGCTGCGGATCCGCAGCGAAATCCGCAGCGAAATCAGTCGCGGATCTGCAGCGAAATCAGTCGCGGATCCGCAGCGAAATCAGTTGCGGATCCGCAGGCGAAATCCGCCGCGGATCAGCAGCGAAATCAGCCGCGGATCAGCAGCGAAATCCGCTGCGGATCCGCAGCGAATTCCGCAGCGAAATCAGCGCGGATCGCAGCGAAATCCACGCGGATCAGCGAAATCAGTCGCGGATCGCGCGAATCAGCGGATCAGCAGCGAAATCCGCCGCGGCATCAGCAGCGAAATCCGCCGCGGATCGCAGAGAAATCCGCTGCGGATCAGCAGCGAAATCAGCCGCGGATCAGCAGCGAAATCCGCCGCGGATCTGCAGCGAAATCCGCCGGCGGATCCGCAGCGAAATCCGCCACACGTTGCGGATTTTGCTGCGGATCCGCGGCATATTTTGCTGCGGATCCGCGGCGGATTTCGCTGCTGATCTGCGGCGGATATCGCTGCGCATCCGCGGCTGATTTCGCTGCTGATCCGCCGCGGATCAGCAGCGAAATCCGCCGTGGATCCGCAGCAAAATACGCCGCGGATCCGCAGCAAAATCCGCAACGTGTGCACAGGGCCTAATAGGAAAAAAAAAAAAAAAAAAATCTTTATTTTTTTTATTTGTCCCTACCTATGATAAAGGGGGGGTTCATTTACTTTTTTTTATTTTGATCACTGTGACAGTTTATCACAGTGATCAAAATAAATTTTTGGACACTGGGGGGCGCACTGCGCATGCGCCGGCCGGCGGGCGCACTGCGCATGCGCCCGCCATTTTCCAAGATGGCGGCGCCCATGAAGAGTCCCGGGCGGACGCCGGGACCGATCCAGGGACATCGGTGGATCGGGAGAGGTGAGTAGGGTGGTCGGAAGGTTAGGGGGGGGGATCGGAAGGTGGGGGCACCGGAGCAAAGGAGGAGGGGAGCTGTTAGTGACGGCGGTGACCGATCGCTGCCATCTTTCGGTGGCGGCGGCCGATCGCCGCCGTGACTCAGTGTGGGGGGGTCAGGTCTCGGTGTCCAGCCATGGCAGATGCTATTGCAGCATCGGCCATGGCTGGATTGTAATATTTCACCAATTAAATTGGTGAAATATTACAGATTGCTCTGATTGGCTGTTTCACTTTTAACAGCCAATCAGAGCGATCGTGGCCACGGGGGGGTTAAGCCAACCCCCCTGTGGTGAAGCACAAAGGGTCCTGTAACTGCGGGTCGGGTGACCTTTGAGTGACCCCGGTCTCCCGGCCCGCAGGGACGAGATCCTTTCATGACGCAGGGTATGCGTCATAGGTCGGAATGGCACCGACTTTCATGACGCATACGCTGTGTCAAAGGTCGGGAAGGGGTTTTAAAGACGCTAAGCCCCATCAGATATAAAAGACAGGCATGTTGGGACGTGTCCCGGACTATTTTGGCACAGAACCACACCTATGCAACGATTTGGATCAGCATTCAACAAAAAATTGCGTGCAAACTTTTTAGCATACGCGTCACACACAAGGCGACGACACCTCGGGCTAGCACATTTACCGGTAGTTTTCAAAAACCACTGCCTTAACAATAAAGTAAGAATCGTGGTGACCTGCATTGTGGTCTATAAATGTATAGTCTGAAAATTTACCGTTGCTAAAGAACAGTAAAAAGTCGTGCGTACAACTATCATCCTCAAACTCCCAGAGCTATCACAAACACTATTGCCTACAGAGGCGGCTCCGCGAGAATTTCTGGATGTGCGTGTCAAGAGGCTCCATGCCTTGACCGATTGTTTGCGCGTGAATGCTGACATTTCCAGGGTCATTATAGTTGTGTAAATGCGCTGTGGGGGCTCGTGTATCGGCCCCTAGGGTGTAATGCGTGATCATTTTAATTAATTTTCAATTCATAACCACACGTTCTCAGGCAGACAGGTTTATTTCACAGAAGTTGACTGTACAGTTGCATAATTTTTGTTTAAAATCATACATTTGCATAATTTTGTTTAAAATCGCACAGTTCTGCGATAATGTCGGGTGTTGGACACGCACTTATCAGTCTCTCATACGTGTCGCAGAAAGATTTTAGTCTGTTCTGCGAGAGTTTATTATGCACGTACTGTGCAGACATGTCAAGAAACATTTTGGTGTGTTCACCAGTCCATACGGTTGTTGGCGTGTAAGGTGAGCGACCATCATCCTTCTGCTTCTTACTCACACGATGGCGCGATACCGCGCGTTTCTTTGACGGTAATGCATCGGCTGAATTGGCAGATGTTGGTTCCGCATTGTTATTTGCAGATTCTGTAGCTTGACACAGACGTATATTCTTACGCCTACCACTCTCTGTATTCCCGGGGTGTGCGATTGGCGCGTCGCTTTCTCCACGATACGCGACACACCTGGGTGAACGTGGTTCAGTTCTCATCTCCGCTCTGTTCTCAAATCCATAATTGGATTGTTGCAAAACTCGCGAATGACGCTCCTCCGTAACTAAAGAAAAGACACGTGGTGTAGTTAACCGCTAAGTGGGCGAGATATAGGAAAAGCTACAGGCCCACTTTACTCTGATTCAACGCGACATTTGTAAAGCTACCAGCACCGATTATCTGTGAAACCGATGCATAATTGTTTGTATAAGTACAGTATAGAGAGGCCTAGACATATATATACTTACAAGTATCCCCCGGGTGCTGATCTACAGAGAATGCTGAATTAACAGACATCACGCTGCTCGTTCGCGCCCGTATGGGGCTGATTTCTCCATCAAACTGCAACCTCGTGGGCGATACTTTAGCCGCTAAAATAAAATATAACATACATGAATGCGCAAAGCACTCACAAAGCTAACTTGACACAGGTAAATAAAACTAGTTACCGCAGAAATTTTTATCTGCGTGTATAACTACACTATAGAGTTGCGTAGACATATATGCTTACAAGCCTGAGACGTGTAGTGTACTTCAGAGATTGGTGAATTAAACGGTGTGGAGTTGTTCGGTAGTTGTCGTATGGGGGTGTTTTCTTTTTCAACCTGCATACTCCTGCACGCTAGTTTAACAGCTGTAAATAAAATATAACTACCTCAGAAATGATATCTACAAGGCCCACACGCATAAAGCTAAATTCGCAAAGCTAGCGTAACAAGCGTAATAAAATATATCCGCTAGTTAAGGATGGGGACGCCGGGTACAGAGGATACAGACACATAACAGACATGTTTCAAGCACTGTACAGACAACGCAGCGTATATAACTACAGATTTATATTATTAAAACATGTCTAGCTAATGTTCCTGTCAGCTAAAATAAAATTAACTGCATGGATTTTAGCGTCAGTCTATATTAATTATTAATATTAATAATAGATGTTATAAATTTACAGTTACAGGGTAATGATGGTGGTGCTTCGGGTGTGAAATATTGTTTGAACGCGTTTAGCCGGCATGATCCCTCTGTAAAACATTAATAGATTTTTTTTTTTCTGTCTCGCAGTTCATGGTATTGACAGAGGGCGTGTTCTCGCTGTTACCACTAATAAATACAGCCCAGCTCCCAAGCGATACACAGCTCACCTGTAAGGCTTCGCACCTCGCAGAACACACGCCATATCTGAACAGGAATAAAGTGAGTATTTTTATGGATTTCGTTTCAGTTATATTTAAGTTAGTATAGTTTAAGTATTTATTTGCATGAACAGATTAGTCGCGTTTTCATACTTGATCTTTATTTGCTTTAATTCAATAGAGAACCCTTTTTATTCAAGATGGAGTCCAGGCATTCTCGCGGTCAATATTCTGCTATGCTTTCACCAGAACAATCGGGTAAGTTTTACACAGTATATAGTGTACGCCGTATTGTCTTGGGTTGTCTGAGTCTGCGCTTTGTATATATAAATTATATATTTCATTCTTTCTTATTTAAGAAGCGGGAGTCCATTCAGACTACTCCTATGAGAATCGGTTCATTACGCAGAACCTGTTAAAGGATAGCAACTCTGCTAGCGGGCGACGAGCCTCCAGCTCTCAGCAGTCTGTCACAGGCAAGAAACCTATAGATATATCAGATGTTTAAAGCCTATATATCTAGTCTGCTAATTAAATACAATTTCTCATACAGATACACCTGTAGCGGACTGGGCGGTTGAAAACACCGTGGCGGCTGAGGCGCTCGAGCATCGCGATTCCGATGTTGAGATCGTGGAGGATCCCCTGGATTCCGGTGTTGAGTTCGTAGAACAGGACTATAATCCTCTAACTCGCGCGATACCCTACGCTTCTAAAAGATGGAGTGATTCGCTAAGCACACGGCGCTGGAACAGAAAAGGTAGCGGTCCTTGAAACACGTCTGTTATGTGTCTGTATCCTCTGTACCGGCGTCCCCACCCTTAACTAGCGGATATATTTTATTTACGCTTGTTACGCTAGCTTTGCGAATTTAGCTTTATGCGTGTGGGCCTTGTAGATATCATTTCTGAGGTAGTTATATTTTATTTACAGCTGTTAAACTAGCGTGCAGGAGTATGCAGGTTGAAAAAGAAAACACCCCCATACGACAACTACCGAACAACTCCACACCGTTTAATTCACCAATCTCTGAAGTACACTACACGTCTCAGGCTTGTAAGCATATATGTCTACGCAACTCTATAGTGTAGTTATACACGCAGATAAAAATTTCTGCGGTAACTAGTTTTATTTACCTGTGTCAAGTTAGCTTTGTGAGTGCTTTGCGCATTCATGTATGTTATATTTTATTTTAGCGGCTAAAGTATCGCCCACGAGGTTGCAGTTTGATGGAGAAATCAGCCCCATACGGGCGCGAACGAGCAGCGTGATGTCTGTTAATTCAGCATTCTCTGTAGATCAGCACCCGGGGCATACTTGTAAGTATATATATGTCTACGCCTCTCTATACTGTACTTATACAAACAATTATGCATCGGTTTCACAGATAATCGGTGCTGGTAGCTTTACAAATGTCGCATTGAATCAGAGTAAAGTGGGGCCTGTAGCTTTTCCTATATCTCGCCCACTTAGCGGTTAACTACACCACGTGTCTTTTCTTTAGTTACGGAGGAGCGTCATTCGCGAGTTTTGCAACAATCCAATTATGGATTTGAGAACAGAGCGGAGATGAGAACTGAACCACGTTCACCCAGGTGTGTCGCGTATCGTGGAGAAAGCGACGCGCCAATCGCACACCCCGGGAATACTGAGAGTAGTAGGCTTAAGAATATACGTCGTGTCAAGCTACAGAATCTGCAAATAACAACGCGGAACCAACATCTGCCAATTCAGCCGATGCATTACCGTCAAAGAAACGCGCGGTATCGCGCCATCGTGTAAGTAAGAAGCAGAAGGATGATGGTCGCTCACCTTACACGCCAACAACCGTATGGACTGGTGAACACACCAAAATGTTTCTTGACATGTCTGCACAGTACGTGCATAATAAACTCTCGCAGAACAGACTAAAATCTTTCTGCGACACGTATGAGAGACTGATAAGTGCGTGTCCAACACCCGACATTATCGCAGAACTGTGCGATTTTAAACAAAATTATGCAAATGTATGATTTTAAACAAAAATTATGCAACTGTACAGTCAACTTCTGTGAAATAAACCTGTCTGCCTGAGAACGTGTGGTTATGAATTGAAAATTAATTAAAATGATCACGCATTACACCCTAGGGGCCGATACACGAGCCCCGACAGCGCATTTACACAACTATAATGACCCTGGAAATGTCAGCATTCACGCGCAAACAATCGGTCAAGGCATGGAGCCTCTTGACACGCACATCCAGAAATTCTCACGGAGCCGCCTCTGTAGGCAATAGTGTTTGTGATAGCTCTGGGAGTTAGAGGATGATAGTTGTACGCACGACTTTTTACTGTTCTTTAGCAACGGTAAATTTTCAGACTATACATTTATAGATCACAATGCAGGTCACCACGATTCTTACTTTATTGTTAAGGCAGTGGTTTTTGAAAACTACCGGTAAATGTGCTAGCCCGAGGTGTCGTCGCCTTGTGTGTGACGCGTATGCTAAAAAGTTTGCACGCAATTTTTTGTTGAATGCTGATCCAAATCGTTGCATAGGTGTGGTTCTGTGCCAAAATAGTCCGGGACACGTCCCAACATGCCTGTCTTTTATATCTGATGGGGCTTAGCGTCTTTAAAAACAGGCCTGTGCAACAAGAACGCTGCTCATCCCAGGCTATACAGAGGGTCATGTATGTAGCGCATACCGAGAACATTGGCAATCACCACGCCTTGTGTGGTTTGTGAAGCAACTCGCTCAATATTTTCTAGATGACTATGCGTGTGTTAACGGCCAGCCCATAGTTTTTGAATTTCAGTATTGTTTTTTCCACGGCTGTCCCGTGACCAGGACTTGTCCAGGCATGTCCGGACATGCCCGGACTTGTCCAGACATGTCTCACATGGACCCTATATGTCAGTTCACAATATGTCTATCAGTATTAAAACATAAAAACTCCTCTGTACACGATCCTTAAGCAAAATAAAAAAATATATAATGCAAAATAATTCTGTGAAGGAACTAAAATGTTGAAAAAATGATGTCTCACATGGACCCTATATGTCAGTTCACAATATGTCTATCAGTATTAAAACATAAAAACTCCTCTGTACACGATCCTTAAGCAAAATAAAAAAATATATAATGCAAAATAATTCTGTGAAGTAGCTAAAATGTTGAAAAATATGGTGTCTCACATGAGCAAAATAAAAAAATATATAATGCAAAATAATTCTGTGAAGGAGCTAAAATGTTGAAAAATATGGTGTCTCACATGGACCCTATATGTCAGTTCACAATATGTCTATCAGTATTAAAACATAAAAACTCCTCTGTACACGATCCTTAAGCAAAATAAAAAAATATATAATGCAAAATAATTCTGTGAAGTAGCTAAAATGTTGAAAAATATGGTGTCTCACATGAGCAAAATAAATTGTTGAATGCTGATCAAAATCGATGCATAGGAGTGGGCATTTGCCAAAATAGGCCGGGACACGTTCCAACATGCCTGTCTTTTATATCTGAGGGGCATAGCATCTTTAAAAATAGGCCTGTGCAACAAGAACGCTACGCGTCCCAGACTATACAGTTGGTCATGTGTGTAGCTCATAGCGGGAACGTTGACATTCAGCATGCCTTGAGATGGTTTGTGAAGCGACTCGCTCAATATTTTCTAGATGACTATGCGTGTGTTAACGGATAGCGCAAGTTTTTGAATTTCAGGCTTGTTTTTCCACGGTTGTCACGTGACCAGGACTTGTCCAGGCATGCCAGGACTTGTCCGGGCATGCCCGGACATGCCTGGGACAATATGTCTATCAGTATTAAACCATAAAAACACCTCTGTACATGATCCTTAAGCAAAATAAAAAAATATAATGCAAAATAAATCTGTGAAGGAGCAAAAATGTTGAAAAATATGGTGTCTCACATGGACCCTATATGTCAGTTCACAATATGTCTATCAGTATTAGCAACTGAGAGTCAGAAACATTTGTCATGTGGCAAAATATTACCATCAACTGTTCACATGTGCTTTGTGCCGGAAGACTTACAAATAGTTTTGAAGAACCACTTGGTTGTATTGTGATGTTAGACAAGAGAAAAAGTAGCAATGAGGGCTTGTAATCAGGTTAGCACTGCAAGAGGGCTCTCCCCACTATGTACTCCCTGTCAGTAAACTTTGGAAACATATATTTTCCTTATCATCTTTGTACATAAATAGTATACACCAAGTATTGGCCCCATCCTCTGCCTGTATTCTCACATGAAACAGTTAAAAATAGTCACAAAATAACGAATTTGTTGTGAAATTGTTATCAAGGTTGCCATAATTGTGCTAGTAATCAATTTAATACACCTTGATTTGCTACAATTAAACTTTGGAAACATATATTTTCCGTATAATCTTTGTACATAAATAGTATACACTAAGTAATGGGCCCATCTTATGTCTGTATTCTCACATGAACCAGTTAAAAATAGCCCAAAATAACAAATTCTAAGTAATGACTCCCATCCTATGCCTGTATTCTCACATGAAACAGTTAAAAATAGCCCCAAAATAACAAATTCTAAGTAATGGTCCCCATCCTATGCCTGTATTCTCACATGGAACAGTTAAAAAATAGTCCTGTGAATTTGTCATCACTAACTAGTTCCTGTCACTAAACTTTGGAAACATATTAGCATCGACCTTCACGCATTCTCTCAATGGTAATAAATTAGCTATCTGTAGCAAACCAGAAACTAGGTTGGAGATTCCTAACCCCATGTCATTACATTCTTCCCAGTCCTGATATAAGTGTAGATACAATGGCAGGCTAAAAATATATATATAAACACTGAATAAAAACTATAAGATGAGAGTCCTAATTCCAAATGTGTTATAAGGTGTTTTATACTGTATGGTACTATAGAATAATCGTTGCTTTTTTAATATAGCTCCTCATATGGATGTGCTAATTGACTTCATATGCACGCACAGTATGTATTGTGATCATCAGTATTAAAACAATAAAAGACCTGAAAAATTTCAGTTGGTGTGTAATGAATCTAAAATATATGAAAGTTTAATTTTAATCATTACGTTATGGAAAATAATGAAATTTAGCACTATATGCTAATTTTTTGAGAAGGACCTGTTTAGGTACAAATATATGGAGGTTATTATTGTTTAGCCCCGGATTAATCTATTATCGCTATAGCATATAAGATATGGAGATGTGCACTATTATATATTGATTTGAATGTAGTTCATACCTGTCTGCATTTGGCTAATTTGTACCATGTTAACCACTAGATAGAAAATACTTTGTTACAGCTCGGTAACCTATTACCAAGCTTTGTGTACAAGGCTTGGATTGTATAGGGACATGAAACAGTCACTATGTTTATTCCTGGCTTAATAAGTGAGCTATCTGTAGCAAACACTGCTAGAAATGAGGGCTATACACAAGGGGTGCCAAGCAGCATTCAGGTATGATCTCCCATCTATGGCGCTGCTTTTTTAATATAGCTCCTCATATGGATGTGCTAATTGACTTCATATGCACGCACAGTATGTATTGTGAGCCCTGCACTTGCATGCTAACATCATTATATTAGCAGCTGTGATGGGGAAGTTACTTTATTGATATATCTGCTTCATTGAGATACTTATAATCCTATATATAGTGCATATATGTCTGCCTATTGGGGGATATTGTGAGTTACATAGATTGCATATATATGGACAAATATATGGAGGTTATTATTGTTTAGCCCCGGATTAGTCTATTATCGCTATAACATATAAGATATGGAGATGGGCACTATTATATATTGATTTGAATGTAGTTCATACCTGTCTGCATTTGTCTACAAAAGTACATTCTTCCCAGTACTGATATAAGTGTAGATACACTGCCAAGCTAAAAATATATATACTGAATAAAACTATAAGATGAGCGTCATAATTCCAAATTCCACCACAATAGTGTTTTACATGCATTTACTGGGTCCTTAAAAGTTTCTCACCACAAAAAAGATCAAGATTCACTCTTCAAAAATATATATACTGAATAAAACTATAAGATGAGCGTCGTAATTCCAAATGTGAGATCCCACTGACTATACACAATGCAATACTATTTACTGTTTGCCTGAATTACCGTAGCATCGACCTTCACTCATTCTGACAATTCATGTCAACACTGTTGTACTACATTTCTATGTGCCAGTAAAGATGTATATCTATGTACCATGTTAGTTAGTAAATAGAAAAATATGCTCCTCTCAACACAACACAAGCCTTAGATACACAGCTTGGTAATAGCTTACCGATCTGTAACAGAGAGTGCTAGAAATCACCTTTACATACAGGCATATCAGTTCCAAACTTTTACACATTTACTGGGGGACATTTATACAAACCTGCTAGAAATGAGCTTTACATACATTTACTGATGGATTCTAATACAGACATTTACTGGGTGCTTCTAATACAAACCCTTTACAGTTCATGTCAGGGCATTCTCTGCTAGAAAATAGCTTTACATCTACGGAAACAGCGTTGTTCCTGTCTAGAGAGAATCCCATGACCTGTATTGCCATTTGTATCGACATTTTGGTGTCACAATTAATTCAATGCTTGAAATGTCTTTGAGATGTATTTATTTATTACAGTAAAATCATGATTAGTTCTGGCAATAAACGTTTTTAAGATGAATGATCTCTTATGCCTATGTCATTTCCACACAGCTTCCCACAGAGTTACACTGCCAAGCTAAAAATATATATACTGAATAAAACTATAAGATGAGCGTCATAATTCCAAATTCCACCACAATAGTGTTTTACATGCATTTACGGGGTCCTTAAAAGTTTCTCTCCACAAAAAAGATCAAGATTCACTCTTTAATTCACTAAAAATCCTTATATACTAGTTAAATACAGAAGTCTGTATTTAACTAGAACTCCTTATACAATTACTGGGTCCTTAAAAGTTTCTCTCCTCTTTAATACACTAATACTCCACAGACTAATCTAATCCAGTGGATAAAATATCAATAGAGACGAATAAATCACTTTGATTGAAATTCACAAATCCAGCAGCTCAGATTTCTCAGCCTGAGCAAAGTTCAGATCTCCCAGCCTGAGCAAAGTTCACACAGAAGACGGATTAAATGATAGGGGGCGTGTCGACCTGTCAGATTTGAGTTTGACGAATACTGGGGTCCCTATACTACTACACATAAGTTCACACAGAAGACGGATTAAATGATAGGGGGCGTGTCGACCTGTTAGATTTGAGTTTGACGAATACTGGGGTCCCTATACTACTCACGTGTAGTTTCAGGACCTTCCTGGTGGACCAATAGGAGCTGCTGCAGTACCTGAGCATGTGACCCCTGATCTCCAATGAGAGATCTTACCCTGGGCATGCTCAGAAGGGGAAACGCAGGACTTAGTCCTAAAGACGTCTGCTCGCCGCTGACCAGTACTGGCCACAATAGCAGAACCTGGAGAGGCAGCAGTAAACCTCTGCACAGTACTAGGCTAAGCAAGACGCTGGGACCGACGTCTCTGCTGAGGAGACTCCACTGCGGCCGGAGACGGATGGGGGACCGCAGCGGGAATGGCTCGAGATTCCCCCTGTGCAGAGGCGGGAACTCGACCTCTAACAACGAGTTCCTCACAAAACAACATCCCATTATTCCTGTCTTTTATATATTGCCAAAGGTACACAAGAACTTACAGAACCCTCCAGGGAGGCCTATCGTTGCCTCCACTGACTCTATCCTTTCTCCGTTTTCTATCTTTTTAGAGCGCATTCTCACCCCCTCATTAAAAAACTCCTTCCTCTATACTGGACACAGGCGCTTTTTTATCCATCATTTAAGAAATAAGTCCCATCCCATGCGATACACTCCTTGTAACCTTCAATGTAAAGGACTTATATACCTCCATCCCCATATAGAGGGTATTCTATCCACACGTCGCCTTCTTTCATTCTCCTCTCTAGATCCAGTCCAAATTGATTTGTGTTGTGATTTATTTATCGTATTGACAAAAAACTTCTTATTCTGTGACACATTCTACTTACAGAGGAGGGGCACAGCAATGGGCTCAAACGTGGTGCCTCCGTACGCTAATGCCTACATGGCTCACTACGAAGACTCCATTATTTATCACAATGACCTCTTCCACACACATGTCTTGGTGTGGAAGAGGTATATTGATGATATTTTCTGCATTTGGCGGGGTGACATATCTACTTTACAACCATTTTTCACTATACTCAAATCATCCTGGCTCGGACTTGACTTTACCATGTCTTATGATAAGAAAAGAAAGTGGTAGAAAAGACCACCACAAAACTACGACCACAGATCCAATTATGGTAAAATTACAAAACTTTATTAGGTACAGAAAGGACACAGGTAAATGACATATGACTAACACCAGGGTGAGTCCGGGCAGCGGTACAACATGGAAGACGCACCACACGTCAGAACCCACTAGGACACTAGGTAAAATACCATATATCACAATATAGAAAATCTATAGATATATTAAGAGGTACATATGGCACATAGAATAAAAATCTACACATACAATTATTTCGCCATATCAGCACACGTATATCCACATAATTGATACAGACATTAGATGGTAATTTGGCAAACAGAAATATATATATCTCTAACAAAGGATGGAGGCAAAAACATAATTGTCACATCGATGGATCGTTATATGCCAGCACAAACCCCAAGCAAAAGAATGCCATGATTTATATAGAGTGGATAAACCTATCAGGTCACAAGAATAGGCTATACATGCTCAAAAATGTCATAATCATATAAATGCATATGCAAGAATCGCATGTTCAAAGTGCCAACCTCATATTAGTGCATGTGCAAGAGTGGCAAAACCGGCCAAAACAAGAACAAAATCATAACAGCATGTGCACATGGACGGGAGAACTAAGCCATACTATTCAGGAGACCAAAAATGCTGATGGCGTGTCCGGGGATCCAGCGTGGGGTGCGTATGGCTTAGTTCTCCCGTCCATGTGCACATGCTGTTATGATTTTGTTCTTGTTTTGGCCGGTTTTGCCACTCTTGCACATGCACTAATATGAGGTTGGCACTTTGAACATGCGATTCTTGCATATGCATTTATATGATTATGACATTTTTGAGCATGTATAGCCTATTCTTGTGACCTGATAGGTTTATCCACTCTATATAAATCATGGCATTCTTTTGCTTGGGGTTTGTGCTGGCATATAACGATCCATCGATGTGACAATTATGTTTTTGCCTCCATCCTTTGTTAGAGATATATATATTTCTGTTTGCCAAATTACCATCTAATGTCTGTATCAATTATGTGGATATACGTGTGCTGATATGGCGAAATAATTGTATGTGTAGATTTTTATTCTATGTGCCATATGTACCTCTTAATATATCTATAGATTTTCTATATTGTGATATATGGTATTTTACCTAGTGTCCTAGTGGGTTCTGACGTGTGGTGCGTCTTCCATGTTGTACCGCTGCCCGGACTCACCCTGGTGTTAGTCATATGTCATTTACCTGTGTCCTTTCTGTACCTAATAAAGTTTTGTAATTTTACCATAATTGGATCTGTGGTCGTAGTTTTGTGGTGGTCTTTTCTACCACTTTCTTTTCTTGTTATATTATCTACGATAGATCCATTATTAGTCCTATATGGCCATTAGGGATTTTGATAAATATCATATAATGGTGGTTATATCTATTGTGCTGTTGTATATCAGTTTTTTCTATTCATGTCTTATGATCCACATAACATCAGCTTTCTTGATACTATGGTCTTAAATGATAAAGATGGTAATCTTACCACAGACTTATTCACCAAACCTACCAACCGGAACAGTCTCCTTCATTACGATAGCTTCCATCCCAACAAGATGAAGAGCTCCATCCCCAAATCACAACTAAAGAGACTTAACAGAATAGTGACTGACCCATCCATCCTTCATATTAGAACTGATGAAATGAAGTCTAAGTTCCTTAGGAGTGGTTACCCCACCAATACATTACAGATTGAAGGCCAAACTTCACGACCACACTCCTCTGACACCCGTCACCGTATCCCGTTTGTTCACCATTACCATCCTTCTGCCTACATCATCCATAAAACAATCCGCAGACATTGGCACATTCTACAGGCAGCCCATCCACAAGTTGATTCCTTCAAATACCCGTTTCTCCCCTGCTTTAAAAGGGCGCGCAATATTCGTGACACTTTATTCTGAGCTGATATTGGCCCATCTCAGATATCCCTCTCACAACGTTTCCTTAGCAATCCTAGGAATGGTACATTCCCATGCTTGAACTGCAACCAATGCAGTAACGTTATGAGAGGTGATTCCTTCTACCACCCCCACACAGACAAGAGATACCCTATTAAAGGATATTTTACCTGCGACTCTACGTTTCTAGTATATCTCATTAAATGTCCCTGCGGTCTGATATATATGGGGAGACAACACAACGAATCAAGGATAGAGTGTCCAAACATAAATCTACTATTAGATGTCGAAACTCACTCCTCCCCATACCACAACACTTCATTAATACAGGACACAACATTAGTCAATTGAGATATAAAGTCATTGAACAGGTCCTCCCGTCACGACGAGGAGGTGACAGAATATCTTTACTTAAGAAAAGGGAAGCGTACTGGATCCACGTGCGGTCTTAATAAAGAGTATGATTTACAATCTTTTATGTGATCAATTGACATGCCCGCCTGTCATAATCTACCTGATAATGTTTTCTCCCTTTTGGTTACGTTATTTCCACCACTATAACTGTCGTCCTGAATATCATGCTTTTTAATCTTTACATCAGTTATTCTGATCCATTTGTTCTTGTTGTATATATTTTATTTCATACCATAAGTGTGCCTTGTGCGTAATGTATATTGTTATCATGCCACTAATTATCCTCCTCTATATTACAGAGTCGCCCGTTTGGATATACTGCACGTCTCTCCACTGCATCTCCTTCAAAAAGCTTGCACAGTCTGTGGTATCACCACGTAACCTCCTGGTTTGTCACTCATTCCTCTCTTATCATTATCCACCTTTCATGGACAATGATCTCCGTTCATGTCCACTCCCCCTAGCGCTGCCTCTTTTCCCTCCCATAAGCTGGAACGCACATCAAGCGTATTTCCGGTTCCAATGAACCGCAAATGTCACTTGGCTGACTTCCTCCCCACGCTGAAGCTGACACACACACGGCCATTTTAAGCGCCATACTAGCGCTTCCCTCCACATCACGACTTGCGGTGGATACCGCGTCTCTGGCTCCTCTACTCCTCTCTCCTACTACTGGGTAAGCGCTTTCTCCCTTTTTACAATACTGTATGGTTTGGATTTTATTGCTGATGCTGCACCACCACTGTATTTATGATTTCATTTACCTGGGTCATCACCCCAGCATATGTAACATACGGGTAAGCGTCCCCTCCACCAGGGTAACTATTTTAATAGCTGTATAGCCTTTTTTCTCCATGACGCTGAACCACCTTTATACATATGATGTCTCTTCTGATCCCACTCACTTGGGTCCTTATCCTAATCTGTCATATGGCACATACAGGTATGTGACAAGTTATCAGCCTCACTTTTAAGCCATCTAAACACTCCATGTATATAATTGGTCTGCTGTCTGTCTCACTCACAACCAATTTGCCTGCTGCAGCTCACCCTCTGTTGGAATAGATACCAATTTCCCAGCGCTCTCACTAACTTTCTAGGTAGGTGACGTCTACTGTTTCTCAAAAGATCACATTTCCCTCCACCGCTTTTTGATAGTTGGCAATTTATAGTGCCCTCACCCTCTGGACCCCTAGGTCTATTTTGTCTATGAAAAGCCCTATGTTTTTGGATTATTATGCATCTCATATATTCTTTGCACATAACGTGCAATCCAATGCAATTGTAAATACTTTATTTATTTTGTATTATTTTCTTTATTTATTTTTGCATTATTTTGTATTTTGATTTGTAGCACACTGATGAAGGTCTTGTGGAGACCGAAACGTTTGTTAGTGACTACTGTATGTATTGCACAAATAAATTACTCCTCACATCTGCAATTTTTTGAGTGTGCCCGGTTTTCTTCACTATTTTGACCTTAAAGACCTTGCCATTTTTTGCAATTCTGACCAGTGTCCCTTTATGAGGTAATAACTCAGGAACGTTTCAACGGATACTAGTGATTCTGAGATTGTTTTGTCGTGACATATTGGGCTTCATGTTAGTGGTAAATTTAGGTCGATAATTTTTGCGTTTATTTGTGAAAAAAATGGAAATTTGGCGAAAATTTTGAAAATTTTGCAATTTTCAAATTTTGAATTTTTATTCTTTTAAACCAGAGTTATGTGACACAAAATAGTTAATAAATAACATTTCCCACATGTCTACTTTACATCAGCACAATTTTGGAAACAACATTTTTTTTGTTAGGAAGTTATAACGGTTAAAATTTGACCAGCGATTTCTCATTTTTACAGCAAAATTTACAAAACCATTTTTTTAGCGACCACCTCATATTTGAAGTCACTTTGAGGGGTTTATATGGCAGAAAATACCCAAAAGTGACACCATTATAAAAACTGCACCCCTCAATCTACTCAAAACTACATTCAAGAAGATTATTAACCCTTCAGGTGCTTCACAGGAACTAAAGCAACGTGGAAGGAAAAAAATGGACATTTTCATTTTTCCAACAAAAATTTTCTTTTAGCCTCAGTTTTTTCATTTTTACATTGGCAACAGGATAAAATGGATCCTAAAATTTGTTGGGTAATTTATCCTGAGTACACAGATACCTCATATGTGGTCATAAACCACTGTTTGGGTGCATGGCAGGGCTCAGAAGGGAAGGAGCGCCATTTGACTTTTTGAATGGAAAATATGCTGTAATATTTAGCGGTTGCCATGTCGCATTTGGAGAGTCCCTGTGTGCCTAAACATTGGAGCTCCTCCACAAGTGACCCCATTTTGGAAACTAGACCCCCCAGGGAACTTATCTAGATGCATAGTGAGCACTTTGAACCCCAAGGTGCTTCACAAATTGATCCGTAAAAAAAGAAAGTACTTTTTTTTCACAAAAAATTTCTTTTAGCCTCAGTTTTTTCATTTTCACATGGGCAACAGGTTAAAATAGATCCTAAAATTTGTTGGGCAATTTATCCTGAGTACAGAGATACCTCATATGTGGTCATAAACCACTGTTTGGGTGCACGGCAGGGCCCAGAAGGGAAGGAGTGTCATTTGACTTTTTGAATGGAAAATTAGCTCCAATCGTTAGCGGACACCATGACCCATTTGGAGAGCCACTGTGTGCCTAAACAGTGAAAAAAAAAACACATGTGAAACCATTTTGGAAACTAGACCCCTTATGGAACTTATCTAGATGTGTTATGAGCACTCTGAATCCCCAAGTGCTTCACAGAAGTTTATAACGCAGAGCAGTGAAATAAAAAAATCATTTTTTTCCTCAAAAATGATTTTTTAGCCCACTATTTTTTATTTTCACAAAGGTAAAAGGAGAAATTGGACGACAAAAGTTGTGCAATTTGTCCTGAGTACACCAATACCCCATATGTGGGGGGGAACCACTGTTTTGGCACATGGGAGAGCTCAGAAGGGAAGGAGCGCCATTTTGGAATGCAGACATGATGGAATGTTCTGCGTGCGTCATGTTGCGTTTGCAGAGCCCCTGATGTGACTAAACAGTAGGGAGCCCCCACAAGTGACCCCATTTTGGAAACTAGACCCCCCAAGGAGCTTATCTAGATGTGTAGTGAGCACTTTGAACCCCCAAGTGCTTCACAGAAGTTTATAAATGCAGAGCAGTGAAAATAAAAAAATCATTTTTGTTTCTCAAAAATAATTTTTTAGCCTGCTATTTTTTATTTTCCCAAGGGTAACAGGATAAATTAGACCCCAAAAGTAGTTGTCCAGTTTTTCCTGAGTACTCTGGTGCCCCATATGTGGGGGGACCACTGTTTGGGCACACGGCAGGGCTCAGAAGGGAAGGAGCGCCATTTGACTTTTTTAATAGAAAATTAGCTCCAATCATTAGCGGACACCATGTGGTGTTTGGAGAGCCCCTGTGTGCCTAAATTTTGGAGCTCCCCCACAAATGACCCCATTTTGGAAACTAGACCCCCTAATGAACTTATCTAGATGCACAGTGAGCACTTTAAACTCCCAGGTGCTTCACAGAAGTTTATAACGCAGAGCCATGAAAATAAAAAAACATTTTTTTTCTCAAAAAATGACATTTAGCCCCCTATTTTTAATTTTCACAATGGTTACAGAAGAAATTGGACCTCAAAAGTTGTTGTACAGTTTGTCCTGAGTACGCTGGTACCAAACATGTGGGGGGGAACCACTGTTTGGGCACACGTCAGGGCTCAGAAGGGATGTAGTGACGCTTTGAAATGCCGACTTGATGGAATGGTCTGCGTGCGTCATGTTACGTTTGCAGAGCCCCTGATGTTCCTAAACAGTAGAAAACCCCCACAAGTGACCCCATTTGGAAACTAGACCCCCCAAGTAAATTATCCAGATGTTTGGTGAGCACCTTGAACTACCACGTGCTTCACAGAAGTTTACAATGCAGAGCCGTGAAAATAAAAAAACATTTTTTTTCTCAAAAAATGATTTTTTAGCCCCCTATTTTTAATTTTCACAATGGTTACAGGAGAAATTGGACCTCAAAAGTTGTTGTACAGTTTGTCCTGAGTACGCTGGTACCCCACATGTGGGGGGGAACCACTGTTTGGGCACACGTCAGGGCTCAGAAGGGAAGTAGTGACATTTTGAAATGCCGACTTTGATGGAATGGTCTGCAGGCTTCATGTTACGTTTGCAGAGCCCCTGATGTGCCTAAACAGTAGAAACTCCCCACAAGTGACCCCAATTTTGAAACTAGACCCCACAAGGAACTTATCTAGATGTGTGGTGAGCACTTTGAACCCCCAAGGGCTACACAGAAGTTTATAACGCCCGGGCATGAAAATAAAAAAAATCATATTTTTTCCACAAACATGATCTTTTAGTCCCCAATTTTTTTATTTTCCCAAGGGTAACAGGAGAAATTAGACCCCAATAGTTGTTGTCCAATTTGTCCTGAGTACGCTGATATCCCATATGTGGGAGAAAACTACTGTATGGGCACATGTCGGGGCCCAGAAGGGAAGTAGTGACATTTTGAAATGTCGACTTGATTGAATGGTCTGTGGGCGTCACGTTAAGTTTGCAGAGCCCCTGATGTGCCTAAACAGTAGAAACTCCCCACAAGTGACCCCATTTTGGAAACTAGACCCTGCAAGGAACTTATCTAGATGTGTGGTGAGCACTTTGAACCCCCAAGGGCTACACAGACGTTTATAACGCCCGGGCCTGAAAATAAGAAAATAATAATTTTTTCACAAACATGATCTTTTAGTCCCCAATTTTTTATTTTTCCAAGGGTAACAGGAGAAATTAGACCCAAAAGTTGTTGTCCAATTTGTCCTGAGTATGCTGATATCCCATATGTGGGAGAAAACTACTGTATGGGCACACTTCGGGGCTCGGAAGGGAAGTAGTGACGTTTTGAAATGCCGACTTGATGGAATGGTCTGCGGGAGTCATGTTACGTTTGCAGAGCCCATGATGTGCCTAAACAGTAGAAACCCCCCCAAGTGACCCCATTTTGGAAACTAGATCCCCAAGGAACTCCTCTAGATGTGTGGTGAGCACTTTGAATCTCCAAGTTCTTCACAGAAGTTTATAACGCAGAGCCATGAAAATAAAAATCATTTTTTGTCCACAAAAATAATTTTTTAGTCCCCAATTTTTTTTTCCCAAGGGTAAAAGGAGAAATTAGACCCCAAAAGTTGTTGAGGTGAGGGGGGCGTCGGAAGGTGAGGGGGGATCGGAAGGTGTGGGAGCGGAGGCAAGGAGGAGGGGAGCAGATAGTGACGGCGGTGACCGATCGCCGCCATCAATCGGTGGCGGCAGCCGATCGCCGCCGTCAC
Organism: Oophaga sylvatica; assembly: GCA_033576555.1. Lineage (NCBI taxonomy): Eukaryota > Metazoa > Chordata > Amphibia > Anura > Dendrobatidae > Oophaga > Oophaga sylvatica. The sequence continues at coordinate 453,196,264 of JARQOD010000001.1, forward strand.
TCGGTGTGGGGGGGTCGGATCTCGGTCTCCAGCCATGGCAGATGCTATTGCAGCATCGGCCATGGCTGGATTGCAATATTTCACCAAATTTCATTGGTGAAATATTCCAAATCGCTATGATTGACTGTTTCACTTTTAACAGCCAATCAGAGCGATTGTAGCCACATGGGGATTAAGCCAACCCCCCTGTGGTGAAGCACAAAGGGTCTTGTGCCTGCGGGTCGGGTGACCTTTCTGTGTCACCAGACCCGCAGGAATGCGATCCTTTCATGACACAGCATATGTGTCACAGGTCGGATTGGCACCGACTTTCATGACGCATACGCTGTGTCAAAGGTCGGGAAGGGGTTAATAGGTATCAGCGAACCTGAACTGTAAAGTTCTGGGTTCATACTGGACACCTAATGTACAGTACCGAACCCTGAACATGGACGTTTAGCAGGATGTCTGGTTTTCTGTTTAGGTTCAGATGCCTAATAAAGTTTGTTGAAAGGCTTCAGCGCAGCCAATCAACAAGCCTTTAGGCTGTGGGCACTTCTGGATCCATCACAGCCATGACAATACTTGGCATGGCTCTGGTTGGCCCAGCGCCCCAAAGTGATCTGGCCTGTGTTAGTGATTGATCATGAATGCCACCACCATTCTGCTCTGATTAGTGTAGTGACATAGCGCAGTTAGATTTAGGTATAGTATTAGGTTGCGCACTCTGCAGACAAGCCGCTGTGTGTATTCTACACATGTCTCAGTGGGAGAACTGTGCCAAAAAGATGCTGTGTATAGTCTGCACCCATATCTGTGGGAGTTTTGTGCCAAAAAGCCGATGTATGTACTGGTGAGCTGAGTTTATAGTCGAAGAACTCAGGTGATCTCACTGATTTCAGCACTTGTGGGAAGTCATTGTGACATATATATATATATACATATATTTATAGTTTATACACTTCTACATAGTAAAATAGCCTCTGATTCAATTGCCGGGTAATGCCGGCTTTTGTGAAAATACAGAAGCACCCGACATGAAATGACACATGGTTTACATAGAGTTAACCATGTCTTTTCATGTAGTTTGATATCTGATTTTCACAAACAATTACATGAGTGTATGTGTGCAAAATTTCACACCTGTAGGGGTTAATTAAAGGTGTATATTCGTTGGTAAAAAAACGGACTTTTTTGCTACGAATTTACACCTTTAATTAACCCCTACAAGTGTGAAATTTTGCACACATACACTCATGTAATTGTTAGTGAAAACAATATATCAAACAACTTGAAATGACATGGTTAACTCTATGTAAACCATGTGTCATTTCATGTCGGGTTCTGCATTTTCACAAAAGTCGGCAATTTAATTAGCGGCTATTATACTATGTAGAAGTGTATGAACTATAAATATATATGTGTCACAAATTCAATGACATGATATATATATATATATATGAGGTGTAAATTGTTGAAAAAAAATGCGTGGGCTCCCGCCCTATTTTCTCAACCAACAGCAAAAGCCAGCGAGTGGGGGCAGATAATAATAGCCCAGAGAGGGACCATTATTTTTGGCCCCCCCTGGCTACTAACATCTGCCCCCAGACACCCCAGAAAAGACAAATCTATAATTAGATTCGCCCTTTCTGGCACTTTGCCCGTCTATTCCCATTGCCCTGTAGCGGTGGCGAATGGGTTAATAAGGGGTTAAAGCCACCTTGCTATTGAAAGGTGACCTTAAGCCAGGTTAATAATTGAGAGCTGTCAATTAGACAACTATCAATTATTAATCCTATTGCATGAAATAAAAATAAAACACACACACTTTAATTAAAAATCATTTTAATGAAATAAAGACACAGTTTTTGACCATCTTTTATTTTACTGCAAAAACCATTTCCTGTAATAAAAATAAAATAAAAAAGCAAAATTATTCTTACCTATCCCATGCACAGTCAGGTCCCACGGTGTAATCCATCAGAAAGGGTAAATGTTTACTGCAGGGACCGCAGCTAATGCTGCAGCCTCACAGTAAACCCCCGAATGAATGAGCTCCTCTCCTGGCTGACAGGAGAGGAAGTGGAAAGCTTAATTGATTGCTTTCCACTTTCACTTCAGGTCAGCCAGGGACACCATCAGTGACGTCAGAGGGAACTGATTAACAAAAATAGGGGTTCCCTTCGAAAAAAAAATGGCGTGGGGTCCCCCCTATTTTGTTAATTAGCCTGATGAAGCAGACTGCTGAGGCATGGTATTTAAGGCTGTTAAGGAGCCAATATCCATGGACCTTGCCAGCAGCGTCGGACTGGAGTACCTTGGGCCCACCAGAGAAAAATTATTCTTGGGGCCCACCATCATACTTCCCAACCTTTGAAGAAGGGAAAGAGGGACAAAGGCTGTGGCACGCTGTGCCTGCTGCAGCAAATTTTAGGCCATGCCACGTTGCACCACAGACCAGGAGTTGTTGGATGCTTTAGTCCAGGTGTGGGAGGAGATCCCTCAGGAGACCATCCGTCGCGCTCATCAGGAACATGCCCAGAAGTTGTAGGGAGGTCATACAGCATACCTCCCAACTTTTGAAGACAGGAAAGAGGGTTAAAGACTGCGGCGCGCCGCCGCAAATTTTAGGCCGCGCCCCGACCACACCCATTTCACAACTAATCACACCCATATCCTCGCCCCAACCGTACCCATTTAGTACTGCTGATCACACTGACTGGTAATGGGAAAAGAAAGAAAGAGCAGCGAGAGAGAAAGAAAGGAGAGAGAGAGAAAGAACAAACAGAGAAAGAAAGAGACGAAAGAAAGAAAAGAGAGAGAGAGAGAGAAAGAAAGAACAGAGAGAAAAAAGAACAGAGAGCGAGAAAGAAAGAACAGAGAGAAAAAAGAACAGAGAGCGAGAAAGAAAGAACAGAGAGAAAAAGAACAGAGAGCGAGAAAGAAAGAACAGAGAAAGAGAGAACAGAGAGAGAAAGAAAGAACAGAGAGCGAGAGACTAGAGAGAGAAAGAAAGACTAGAGAGAGAGCCAGAGGCGTAGCTAGGGTTTTGGTTTAGTGGGGGCAAAACTTCTGAGTGGGCCCTAACCAGAGAACCTCAGCAAATGACCGCACTGTTGCCAAAAATAATCTATATATAAAAAGACCAATATTGATATCACCGCCATATGGTCTGTGGTAAATAATACCAGTTCTACAGAACATATAATAGATTACAGCACAGGTATAGATAATGACTTACCGCTGATGTTCTTTCTAATGGAATTGTTCACTTTTCATGTCTTTTCCATCTGGCCCAGACCGACATGACGACTTCTCCAGCCAGGACTCGACTGCAGAGATTACAACAAAGACACATTTCACTTCTCATATTTTCAGCACTGTCACGGTCACCAATTGGACTATTCTCAACCTGCACAAACTCCTCATCCTGCTGATACCCCAATACTGAGCCGCTGCTGCCATATGTGTCCCTATTACTGCACCAGATACCCCAATACTGAGCCGCTGCTGCCATATGTGTCCCTATTACTGCACCTGATACCCCAATACTGAGCTGCTGCTGCCGTATGTGTCCCTATTACTGCACCTGCTGTGTGGTTCTGTGTGACCTCTAAATTCTAAAGCACCCCTCTAGAATATAGTAATGCCGGGTGCAAGTGCCCTAGAAAACAGTGCCCACATCTTGTCCCTAGACTGTAATAATGCCCTGTGTGCCCCTTTGACAGTCACAGTAACCCGAGTTCCCCTATAACAATAAGTGTCCACTTTACATTTAATAATGTCCCAAGTCTCCCCCTGTACATCTCCCCTATACACAGAATAATGCCCCTCACTGGATATATACTGACCCCTTAATGTCCCCAAACTATTTAATGGGTCCAACACTGTATGATGACCCCTAGATAGCATCCATACAGCATAATACACCAGATAGTCCTCAATATAGTATAATGCACCCCCATAGGCAGCCTCTATATTATAATAAACCCCCATAGGCAGAGTCTATAATATAATGCACCACCATAGCAGCCGCTATATTATAATGCACCCCCATAGGCAGCCTCTGTAGTATAATGCATCCCCATAGGGAGTCTCTGTAGTATAATGCAGGCCCATATACAGCCTCTGTAGTATAATGCAGCCCCATATACAGCCTCTGCAGTATAATGCAGCCCCATATACAGCCTCTGTAGTATAATGCAGCCCCATATACAGCCTCTGTAGTATAATGCAGCCCCATATACAGCCTCTGTAGTATAATGCACCCCCCATATAGAGCCTCTGCAGCATAATGCAGCCCCATATACAGCCTCTGTAGTATAATGCACCCCCATATAGAGCCTCTGTAGCATAATGAAGCCCCATATACAGCCTCTGTAGTATAATGCAGCCCATATACAGCCTCTGTAGTATAATGCACCCCCCATATACAGCCTCTGTAGTATAATGCACCCCATTAAAAAAAAAAAAAAAAACAATACTCACCTCCCGACTCCTGTGCTGCTCACTGTTCTCCCTCTCAGCGTCTGACAGCAGGCGTCGGCAGGTGACCTCATCGCGCCCGCTGTCAGACGCTGAGAGGGGGATTATGGGAGAAGGAGCGCTCGCTCCTTCTCTCTCTATGCGGTCAGCTGTATCGGCTGGATGCCGATACAGCTGACCATTCGATGATGGTTTGGGGGGCCCACTGCTTGCACCGGGCCCCCCCACCGCCTGTTCAGGCCCCATAGCGGCCGGGTGGCAGAGCAGGGAGAGCGATTCTCCCTGCTCTGCCGCAGAATGTAACTGTATCGGCATGCTGTGCACGCCGATACAGTTACTGTAGCGTAGCTCCGGGTGGGCCCCCTCAGAGCGTGGGGCCCGGGGCCACCGCCCCCTCTGCCCCATGACCTATCCTTTCAAATCAGGGCCCGCCACGCAGGAGCTGGGGGCGGGGCCCACCGGTGTCCCGGTGGCTCAGTCCGACCCTGCTTGCCAGCCTGATAATACCAGGCCACAGCAGTCTGCTTATCTTGGCTGGTTAACAAAAATAGGGGATCCCCTCGAAAAAAATTGACGTGGGGTCCCCCCTAGTTTTGTTAACCAGCCAAGTAAAATGCAGACTGCTGAGGCCTGGATTTTTCAGGCTGTTAAGGAGCCAAGATCCATGAACCTTGCCAGCCTGATAATACCAGGCCACAGTAGTCTGCTTATCTTGGCTGGTTAACAAAAATAGGGGATCAACCTCGAAAAAAATTGGCGTGGGGTCTCCTCTATTTTTGTTAACCAGCCAGATGAAGCAGACTGCTGAGGCCTGGTTTTTCAGGCTGGTAAGGATCCAATATCCATAGACCTTGCAAGCCTGATAATACCAGGCCACAGCAGTCTGCTTAGCTTGGCTTGTTAACAAAAATAGGGGATCCCCTCGAAAAAAAAAATGGCGTGGGGATCCCCCCTATTTTTGTTAACCAGCCAGGTAAAATGCAGACTGCTGCGGCCTGGTATTAAAAGACTATCAAGGCCCATGGATTTTGGCCCTCAACAGCCTGATAATACCAGGCTACAGCAGCCCCACATTTGGCGCATCAAAAGATGCGCCAATTGTGGCACTTTACCCGGCTCTTCCCACTTGCCCTGTAGCGGTGGCAAGCGGGGTAATAAGGGGTTAATGTCACCGTTGATTGCACGGTGACAATAAGTCCCGGTTAATAATGGAGAGGCGTCAATAAGACACCGATCCATTATTAATCCCAAAGTTTTTAAATGTTTAAAAAAAAGACACAGCCAAAAAAAGTATTTTAATGAAATAAAAGAGACAACACAGTTTTCATTTCTTTTATTACACTCTCATTCCTGCGACGCCATCGATCTCCTGGAAAAAAAGAAAAAAAAACAAACCAACAGTATACCACCTGTCCGACGCAGTCCATAGTAACGAGTGTCCCACGACGATCCAGCTCTGCTACATCGGAATGTCAGGGAGAGCCTGACATCCCGACGCAGCACAGCTGCTTACCAGCTTCCCCGGCAGTGACGTCATCGGACTGCTTTACGGCCGCGATTACCCGGCAGTCACTGCAGTTATCGCGAGAAACTGCACGTGACCGCAAGGGAGAAGATGGTGGCGGCCATTAAGCAGTCCAGGGCGTGACCCCCGGGGGATCTTCTGCCAGGTAAGTGCCGCTGACTCCTGACAGACCCGACCGACGGACACTGACCGTGACAGGAACATTCCGATTCCGGTATCCGTATGATGAAAATATCGGATCTCAGAATCGGAATTCCGATACAGTGAATATGGGCCGATACCCGATATTTGCAGTATCGGAATGCTCAAACACTAGTCTTTGCACATGTCAGCGTGTTTTCATGGCCTGTGGTCCGTGTGCAAAAACGGAGACAAGTCAGTGTTCGTGGGAGAAACAGGGTCCGCAAAACATGCTGTACAAGTGCACAGGGAGAAACAGTTCACACTGTCCCCCGTGCTCACGGACAGCCACCGGGGAAGAAGTGCTACAATAAGTAGTGTTGAGCGATACTGCTCGATATCTAAAAATATCGGATCGGAATGGCATCGCCGATATCACTAAATATCGGCGATATCCGATTCCGATACCGGAAGTCCCATGTAAGTCTATGGGAACAAAATATCGCAACTAAAAAAACACTTTCTTTCCTTGTAAACACAAAATATACACACTTAGAATACATATATATATATCTTTATACATGTCATTGTGACATATATATACATATATTTATAGTTTATTCACTTCTACATAGTAAAATAGCCTCTGATTCAATTGCCGGTAAAGCCGGCATTTGTGAAAAGACAGAAGCACCCGAGGGTCCAGTCGCCACAGAGATGTTGCATCGCACCCAGCGGTGTGACAAACTTACTCTCAGGTAAGGAGGAAACACCCCATTGACTCCAACCACTGCATTCAACAGTACACTATGCCAGCTGAGTGTAGGCGGACCCAATGGGATGGTCTAGCTCAGGCGGGTTTTAGAACAGGGTGTAGCTAGTTGGATGGGGGGGGTTGAGGCAGCCTTATGCTGCGTGTCTTTGTAGTAAGAATTGTTTCCTTTTCCTGCTTTCTTACTACGTCGCATACTCCACTCTGCTACATCACTCTGCACCATTGCTCTATTCACATCTATCTGCCCTGGAAGGATACCATCTTACCTGTACAAGACTTATCACCTAGCTGCACTACACCATCCCTGCCAGGGACCTGCACAGCAGCGCTGGTCACCCTGACCAGGTACTACAGGTGGCGTCACGACAAACTACACAAACATTCTATCATCCCCTGGAAAAATATCCACATTCCAGTGAGCGACCAGGGCACGGACATAGCTGTGCTACCCGTCACATCCCCCATAGAAGTCGACGGGCTTGGTGCCGAGTACCCCCAAAACCTGTGGCTCTGTGCGACTCAACTTTGGCGTCACGAACAGGATTCAGAAGCTCGCTATAAGCGAGTCCTGTGTGCCTTAATTGAACTGTTTTTTTGCTTGAGAATTGCAAAAATCATCATAGACTGTATTTGCCATTTTTCCGTCATATCTGCGCCACGAGGCACAGGTGAAGAATAAGGGCGTGCTCTCGTGGGCGTACACTCACTCCATGGCGCGAAAAACGATGTCCGCACACTCTAAATGTTACTGCAATGTAAGATCGTGCCCCAAGCTCTAGAGTTCCGCCTCCTCATCCTCCTCAGTGGGCGGAAACGAACGCGAAGGTCCCGCCTCCCTACAAAAAATGTCGCCTCTCCTGATGCTAATGACACATGTGACTTGGCAGAGATGGCGAATGGACGTGAGCAGAAGTGGGAAGGGATGGAGGAGTCAGAGCTCTCCCCCCACGGAGCGACCCGATCGCCACGGAGCCCACCGTTTGGCACCCGGCCTGGAAACCCTCCTACGCTGGAAGAGCGGAGGAACCCTGAGAGACCTGGCCCGGCACCGGGAGGAGGTCCCAGGATGGAAGCGAGCTGGCGGGCCCTAAAACTACAATTGGAGCGGCGCCAATCCCTCTTAACCCTGAAGTGTCTGTACCAGAAGGTGAGGCACCCGTTCCAGTAGAGGAGGCCGTGCGGGCATCCCAGCCCTTGCAATCTGAACCGGTTGCCAGATTCTCAGTGGAGGCACCCGTTCCAGTAGAGGAGGCCGTGCGGGCATCCCAGCCCTTGCAATCTGAACCGGTTGCCAGTATCACAGTGGAGGCACCCGTTCCTGCTGAAAACGCCGCACCAGCACCCAGATCCCGCTGTCTGCCCCCGTCGCTGAGGCAGAAGAAGCGACACCCGTCCTCATGGAGGAGGCCCGCGCAGGCACCAGAGCTCTACCTGCCTGTACCGGAGCCCCGACCGTCATCTGTTCCAGAGCCGGCTGCTTCCGCCACAGGTGAGCGCCGCCAGGACTGGCGGGCGCCAGGAGAGCTGCCGCAAACCGGACATGTAAGCTGGCGTTTGATGTTGGAGACATGGAGCTGCTGGTGGAGGAGAATTACAACCGGCGTCAGGAGGAAGAGTGGAGACGTCAGGAGCGGGAAGCAGAGCGACAAAGGGAGCAGCGAGAATCCCAAAAGCTTCGGCAACGTCACCTGGAGAAGGACCTGGCAGAGAAGGCACGTATGAGAAAGGATAAAAGTACGGTGAGGGAGCCGCGGCGTAAGGGTGCAGTACGGAACTTTAAGTTAAAAGGTGGTTGGGGCTTCATCCAGGAGCCTGGACTTTATTTAGAAGTTTTTGTAACCCGGCGGGACTGGAGGCTCACCTCCCAGAAGGACACCCGGGGAGGGACCTGTTGCCAGGAGACTTGGTGACTTACACCCGACACTGGGGTTACAATGGATTGGTACGCCCTAAATGTTACCAGTGCGACCCCTACTCCCCAGAGTGTCAGGAAACTGACAGACCTACGAGCCTTCAGCCTCCCCCAACCAGGCCTCTGCACAAGTGCCCACCCCACGCCGTAAAATCTCCCCAGCTCCCTCAGTAGTCTCCTCAGCAGCCCCAGCTATGGACAATGATAATGATAGCTGGCCCGTACCCGGCGCCTGTTAGGCCCCCTGGGGTTCATACAGTCCGGGAATAGGGTTCCAGACCCGGAGGGAGACGAAAGAGGTGGCCACACAGACCCAGATAGCGGGTCACGACGTCACTGTACAGGCCACACGACGTCATCAGGTCTGGGTGGACCCTCCTGTCATGGATGTTTGGCAAGCTCCAGAACAGTACCAGGTGGGTACCTGTAAGAGGCCAGCAAAGAAGTCTAAATAACCGCGACAGGGTCTCTGTATGTAAATAGTTAAATTATTGATGTACCCGGATGGGTGAATGTTCATAAAAAGAAGTTTATTGTTGCCTTAATATACCCAGGTTGGGGTAATGGTTTGATGTACCCGGACGGGTGAATGTTCAGAAGAACAAGTTTATTGTTGTCTTAATATACCCAGGTTGGGTAATGGTGTTTTCACTGTAATGAAAATGTTGAACTTTGAAGCCATGAACTGTAACTGGCTCACAAACTTTTTTCTGTAAATAGTTGGCACTTCGGTGCTCCATCTTGGTTTTACAAAAAACTTTACTGTGCACTATTTTCAACTACCTCAGAAACTAAAAACCCGTTTGGTTGTGGCCGAAAGTGAGGTCTGCTCAAGGAAAGTTTTGCAGCCCACCCAAGACCACAGTTGGAGGTTTGGAGCGGGTCCTCCACAAGCACAAGTAAAGGACACTGTGAAGTTACCCCGGTGGGGGTTGTAGTCCTAAGAAGTCTCCACGAACTTCGGCACTAATGCTATTTGCACTTTTGTTGAATATGTATTTATTAAACACACATGTATAACACATATCAAGGGTATGAACAGTAACAAAACATGTCACATAATATAAGCCATTTGCACTTTTGTAATGTTATTATTAAAAATGTTAATATGCAACGTTTAACTTGAAGTGTTTCCTGCTTTCTTACTACGTCGCATAGTCCACTCTGCTACATCACTTTGCACCATTGCTCTATCTCACATCTATCTGCCCTGGAAGGATAGCGTGTTTACTGTAGAAGACTTTTCAACCTACCTGCACTACACCCATCCCTTCCAGAGGACCTGCACAGCAGCGCTGGACACCCTGACCAGGTACTACAGGTGGCGTCACGACAAACTACACGAACATTCTATCATCCCCTGGAAAATCCCACATTCCAGTGATCGCCCAGGTCACGGACCGAGCTGTGCTACTCGTGACACCCCCATAGAAGTCGACGTGATCAGTGCCGAGTACCACCAAAACCCCTGTCTCTGTGCGACTCCAACTTCCCTCACTGTGCTGGCACTTTACATTTACAATGCCTCTGGGTTTTTTTTTTTGGGGGGGTGGGGAAATTCAGACTTTTGCTATGGGGCCCCATGATTTATATGTACGCCCCTGCTGCTGAGGCATGGTATTAAGGCTGTTAAGGAGCCAATATCCATGGACCTTGCCAGCAGCGTCGGACTGGAGTACCTTGGGCCCACCATAGAAAAATTATTCTTGGGGCCCACCATCATACTTCCCAACCTTTGAAGAAGGGAAAGAGGGACAAAGGCTGGGCACGCTGTGCCTGCTGCAGCAAATTTTAGGCCATGCCACGTTGCACCACAGACTGTCCAGGAGTTGGGTGATGCTTTAGTCAGGTGTGGGAGGAGATCCCTCACGAGACCATCCGTCGCGCTCATCAGGAGCATGGCCAGAAGTTGTAGGAGGTCATACAGCATACCTCCCAAATTTGGAAGACAGGAAAGAGGATTAAAGGCTGCGGCGCTGGGTTGCCGCCGCTGAAAATTTTTAGGCCACGCCCCGACAACACCCATTTCACAGCTATCACACCATATCCTCGCCCCAAGCGTAAACCATTTAGCACTGCTGATCCACACTGACTGGTAATGAGGGCACAGTGGCTGGGTACTGAGGAAAAGAAAGAAAGAGCAGCGAGAGAGAAAGAACAAAAAGAGAAAGAAAGAGGGAAAGAAAAAAAGAGAAAAAGAAAGAAAGGAAAAAAAAAAACAGAGGGGGAAAAGGGGAAAAACAGAGGGGGGGAAAAAAGATAGAGAAGAGCCATGGCGTAGCGGGTTTTTGGGTTTTTGGGGGGAAAAATTTTCTGAGTGGGCCATCTAGAAAACCCAGAAATGCCCCGGTTTTGGGCCCAAAATAATTATATAAAAAAGCCCAATATTGTTTTTTCCGCCTTGGTCTGTGTTAAATAATCGCCTACAGAAATAAAAATTTAAGCACGGTAAGATAATGCTTCCCGTAGTTTTTTAAAGGGGAAGTTCCTTTTCATGTTTTTCCTTGGCCCAAAATGACTAGGGACTTCTCCCCGGACTGATGCCCCCTTAAAAAAAAAAAATAAAAAAAAAACTCCTCCCGGTCCTTGGGTCCTTTCCCCCTTCGCGTCTGACAGGGGCCCCGGCAGGTGATGTTTTTGGGCCCGTGTCTTCGTGAGGGGGGATTATGGGAGAGAAGGAGCGTCGCCCTTCTTCTCCTGCGGTCAGCTTTATCGGCTGGTCCTTTTCAGTGCCCTCCGAGGGGGGGGGGGGCCCACTGCGGGCCCGGCCCCCCCCCCCAACCTTTTAAAAGGCCCTTTGCTTGGGGGCGGCGGGGGGAGCATTCCCCTGCCTCTGCCCAAATGAAAACGTATTTAGTCGGGTGGGCCCCTCAGAGCGGGGCCGGGGCCACCCCCCCTCTGCCCGCGCTTCCTTTAAAATCGGGGCCCCACCCCCGGGGTGGGGCCCCCCTTTTGTTTCCCGGGGTCCCGGTCCCTCCCCCGCCTGCTTCCCGGAAATCCAGGCCACGCAGTCTGCTATTTGGGGTTAAAAAAAAAGGGGGCCCCCGAAAAAAATTGGCGGGGGCCCCCCCTTTTTTTTTTAAACCCCGCCGTGAAGGGGGACTGGAGGCCTTTTTTTTTAGGTGGAAGGTCCAATACCAGGCCTTGCCCCCTGAAATCCCAGGACTTGTCTGCTTTCTTGGGGTTTTAAAAAAATGGGGCCCCCTAAAAAAAAAAACCCCGTTGGGGCCCCCCTTTTTTTTAAACCAGCCAAGAAAATGATTGCTGGGCCTTGTTTTTTAAAAGACTTCAACCCCCATGGTTTGGCCCCCTAAAAACCCTAAATTTTTTAAAGGTCAGCCCCCCCACTTTTGGGCATAAAAATGTCCAATTTGGGGATTTCCGGTTTTTTCCCCACCCCCCGTAGCGGTGGCAAGGGGGGTAAAAGGGGTTTGTCACCGTTGTTGCAGGTTTTGGAAAAAGCCGGTTAAAAGGGAGAGGTGTCAATAGACCCATCCTTTTTAACCCCAATTTTTAAAAATGTTAAAAAAAAAGACCAGAAAAAAAAAGTATTTTAATGAAAAAAAGAGACAACCGTTTTCAAATTTTTTTATCTTTTCCCTTTGACCCTGTTTCCCCTGAAAAAAAAAAAAAAAAAAAAAAACAGATCCCGTCCGCGCGCCCTAGTGAGGTCCCGACTCCAGCCGCTACATCGAATGACAGGCGGTCTGTCATCCAGCAAAAAGTTTTTTCCCCTGTTCCCGGGGTGACGTATGGTGATGCTTTAGGCCCGGTTTTTTCCCAGCGTCACTGGGGGTTATCGCGAAAAATGCTGTGCCCGGGGGAAAAAGATGATGGGGCCCTTTAACAGTCCCCCCTGACCCCCGGAGTTTTCTCCCGGTAAGTCCCGCGACCCGACCCGCGGGGAATGACAGTGACGTGAAAACCGCCCCGGTACCGAAAGAAAAAATAGGGGGAACTAAGTATAAAAAAGTCTGGCTAATATGGCCCCAACCCCGATATTGGGTACGTATCGTCCCCCTAAAAAAAGCGCTTTCCCCCTTTGTGGTGCTAAAGTAAAAGTCAAATTTTGACTCTAAAAATGTCCATTTCTGGGAGGCGGGCGCTTTTTAGGGGGGGGGGGCCCCCATTTCAGGGCCCCCTTTCCCGGAAATGCCCCCGCCTGTATAGTTTTGCCGGTTGGTTAAAAAAATAAGGAGGACCACAGTGGGTTTTCTTTTTTCTTTTTCCCGCTCGTTTTCCCGGCAGAAGGGGGAAAATGAAGCTGACTTAGCACCACAAGAGGGGAACGCTTTACTGGGCGCTTTTCCCCCTGGGCCCCGTCCATGTGGTCCCGTTGTGCCCCGTGTGCCCAGGGTTTTTCCCACGCTTTTCACAAAACACAAGGACATTTATCTCGGAAACCTTTTTTTCCGGTCCGGAAAATATCTGGACTTTTGGGGGCCTTTAACCGTTGCTTGTGAGGTCCCGATTGGTCTACTTAAACTTGTCACCCTATTGATGTCCCATTTGGTGTGCAGCGGTTCTGGGTCTCATCTCAGGGTTAATAGTGAGTGTGCCTCCAGCTAGCCTAAAAAAAAATTTTGCGAGTTGGAATGCAATGAGACATATGAATTATCGCCGGACAGGTGGGGAATTTGGGGTTTTTTTTTTTTTAATTTTTAAAATAGATGGGTTAAAAAAATTTGAGATTTTAGGCGTTTTAAGGGGTTTACCTAAAAAAAAATAAAAAAAAAAAAAAATAAAAAAAAAATAAAAAAAAAGGGGTTTTTGGTTCTCCTCCGGGCCTCTTCCACCCCCACTGCCCGCCCCCCTTTTCCCCACATTTGGGGCCTAAAACCTCCGATTCTAGATTGCTATTTTTTGTTTTTTTAAAATTTTAATTTGTTTTTTAAAAAGTTTTTTGGGAAATAATGTTTTTAAAATTTTGGGGGTATTGCAACAATTTTTTTTTAAAATTTTTGGGGTATTTTGGGGGCTTTTTTGGGGGAGGTTTTTAAACCCAAAGTTTTTTTTAAAAAAAAAAAAAAAACCCCCCTCACGGGACGGGGTCCCTTTTCCCCCTTTTTTCCCCCCGTGTTTTTTTTAATTTTTTTTTTTTTCTGCAGCCATAGCAGATTTTTGGGGGTGATCTCTTTTAAAACGTGTTGAAAATGTCTTTTTCTGGATGTGAATAAACTAATTCTCTGTTGTTTGACCCCCGGGTGTTACGCTGGTTAATCCCCTGTTCCCGGTTAGGGGCCCCCGGGTTCCCCCCGGTCCCCCGAGTCCGGGTTTCCCCGGTTTCCCCCCGAAAAAAGGGAAAAAAAAGAAAGAAAAAAAAGCAAAGAGGGCCCCCCAGCAGCAGCAACCCCAAAAGAAGTTTTTAAAAATACCAAGTCTCACTAACCAAAAATATCCCCGGGGAAATTAAAAATAAAAGATGCTGTTTTTTGGGAAAGGGTTTCGTGGAAAAAAAAACAGGGGCCAAAAAATGCCCCAGTCCCAAAAGGGTGGATGGGGGTTTTTAAAAAAACCCCGGGTTTCCATATCACTCGCAAAGATGATTTTTGATTTTTTAGGGGTTTTAAATTTTGATACGAAAAGAATGGGGGAGCAGTGCAAAAGGAAAAGAGAGGTTTAAATTTTAAATTTTAATAAAACTGTTTTTGGGGGGAAAAAAAATGTCCCGTCAAACCCCACAAAAAAACCGGGAAAAAAAGCGGGGGGTATTTCAGGGATTTAGAGTTTTGTAGAACGCTTGAGAAAAATTGGGGGGGAAAATCGGGAAAAATTTTTTATGTAAAAAAATTTTCTGCTTAGTGGTCTTCCGAGAGCTAGGGAAAAGTTGTCCCCCATTTGATGCGCGAAGGGTGGGGCTTACTTGGGTTTTTTAAGGGAAGTTTTAAAAGATAAATTTAAAAAAGGAAAAAAGGCAGGGGAAAGTAAAAAGCCCCAAAAACGGGAGTCGCTTTAAAAAACACGAGTTTATGATAACAGAAACCCCCAAAAAAACCCCCGTAAAAGTTTTTTTTGCAAAAAATCAGGCTTTTGGGGAAACCGATTTTCAGATTTTGGGAAAAAATAAATGTTTTAGCTAAAAAAAACCAAAAAGTCGGGCAAAGGGTTAAGGGGGGCTGTGTTGGAGAAAAATTCTGTGAATACTGAAATTGCTTTACTGTAAAGTGAAATTTTTCTTTAAAGATGCTTTTGGGTTTTTTAGACTTTGGGAAAAGGGGCACATGATAAAAAAGGGACTTTTTTTCTAAGTTAATCAAAAAAAAGAAAAAGTGTTTTTGGGGTAAGGGTTCAGTACATGATTTCAGGGCATAGGATTTGGGTTTTATTGATTGAAAAATTTTTATAAAAAAAACAGGGACCCCCCGAAAAAAATGTGTCTAGGGGCCCTTTGTTTTGGGAGAATTTTTTTTTTCTGGGGGGAAAATCACAAAACGGGGGGGGGGGAAAAGAGTTAAATTTAAGCATGATAGCTGCATTTTTCCCCCCAAAAAGGGGCAAACATGGAGGGAAAAAAAACAGATAAAAATTTATCAGCTAAAAAAGTAAAAAGTGTGTTTTTTCTGTCAACAAGAAGACCCCAAAAAAAAGTTTTTATGTTGGCATAGGTTTGGGGGGTGGTTTCCCCTTTAACCCCCCTGAAGGAAAAACAGAAAAAAAAGAAAAAAACTAAAATTTTGGGAAGATGGGTTAAAGGGGTCAAAAAAAGGGTTTTTACCGAAAAAGTTTTTTTCCCACATTGTCAAGCACTACCGGGGCAGAGCCCCCGTCATGGGATAAAAACCCGGGGTACCTACCCCTGAAAGAAAAAGTGGATTGTCCCCCAAAAGAGGAAATAAGTGCTTCATCAACCCCAAATTTTTGGGGAAACTCAAAGCCCCCAAAAGGGGGCCCAAAAAAGGAAATTTTTAAGTGCAAGGGGGGTTTTTAAAAAAACCAAAAAGGGACTTAAAGGGGGAAAGCCCCCCAGATTTAAAAAAAAAGGGTTTGGGCGAAAAAGGTTTTTTAAAAAAGAAAGGGAAGATTACGATGTTTTCTTTTTCCCAGCGCTAAAATATTTTAGAGCTTTGGTAGCTGTACCCCGCTGTAAAAAAAGATTTTTTGGGGCAAAATTTTGGGGGTTAAAAAAAAAAAATTTTTTTTTAAATGGTAAATTTTTAGGGGACTTTCCCGGGGTAAAGGTTAGGGAAAAAGAGGTAAAGAGAATCTTTTTTTCAAACTAAAAAAATTTTTTCTATGGTCTTAAGAAAACAGCAAGGCAGGGAAAAACCCAAAATAAATTTTAAAATTTTTTTTGGGAAAAAGGTTTTTAAAAAAAGAGGTCAAGCGGGGCCCCTGTTATCCCCCCAAAAAAAACAGATGGAAATTTGGGGTTTTATTCTTTAAATGTGGACGATGTGATTGTTTTTTATCAAAAAAACGCAAAAAATTTGGAAAAAAAACTGAAATTTGAAATCAGCATTTTGAAACAAAAGAATTGGAAGTGTGAATTTTATCTAGGAACCCAAAAACCCGAGAGAGGGAAAATGGGAGTTTTTTCTAAACCAAAAAATGCAAAAAATTTAAATTTTATTCTGAATCCAAATTTTGGGAAAGTCAGAGGCCCAAAAGGGATATCAACCCCCCTGGAACCCTCCTTACCCGAAGCTGGGGAAAAAGAAAAAGGGCCTGTTGCCTAAAAAATGAGAAATATGTCAGGCAGTGGGGGGAAATTCTGTACATATCAATATAAATCGACCCGGGTTTCACAAAAAATTTCAGTTGGAATTCCCTTTTCAGATATGTGGAAAAACCGCGCCAAAGAGTGGAATGTTTTTAAAAAGGGCCTTTTCGAAAATTTTTAAAAAAAAGCAAGTTTTAAAATTTTTAAACTATCTGCAGCGGGAGATCTTGAAATTTTCCGGTATGTAGTTTTGGGGTTGGGTGGTGATTCGATTTATGTTAAAACCAAAAAGCGGATTATTGTTTTTTAAAATTGGAGAAAATTAAAACCTCCTGGTCATTTGGAAAAAAGTGTTTGTTGCCTTTTATCCCCCAGAACCCGGGTATGTGTCCCCAGCCTTTTGCAAGCCAGGAGGTCGGTTTGGTAAGGGCCAAAAAAATGGCGTCTTGGGAACCTTAAAATCAGCGGGTGATTTTGAGGAAACCCAAGGGGTGATTAAAAAAACATGGGAGTTTAAAAAGATCGTGCTAGAACCCGCCCCATTGACGGGAGGGCACCATCATTGTGATTTTATTTTGATTGTGGCATAATTCTTTTTGTTCCTTAAATTTTGAAAAAGAAAAAGATGGGATAGCTTTTACAAATTATCCCCAAGGGCATTTGGCCCCCCGTGGCCCCCCCGGTTTCCCCCTGAATTTTAGAACATCAAATGGGAAAAAAGGAAAGGAAAGTTTTTTGTTGAGGGGGGGGGTTGGAATTTAAATTTCATATTGTTTTTTATGATTGCAACAACCCACTACTGTACCCGTTTGATTTTGTTGTGCTTAAATTGTGAGGTTGTTAACAAAGTTTTGAAAAAAAAAAAAAAAACCCCCCCACTCACAGACAGGGGTGCCCCCCTCCCTTTTCTTTCCCGTGTTGTTTTTAATTTTTTTCATGCTGCAGCCATAGCGATATAGGGATTTTCATTTCATGCTGTGTGTAAATGTCTATATGGATGTGAATAAAACTTTTTTTCTGTTGGGTGATCCCGATTTTCCCCTGGTTAAACCGTGGGTAAACCGTTCCCTTTAAAAAAAATTTAAAAAAAAAAAATTGAATTTTTAAAAAGTGTTGGAAATTTCTCTTCTTTGCCCCTTCCACCTTACCCTTCCCCAAACCAACCCGTTTTTCTTCTTGGGGCGTTTTTGCTCCCGGTTTAAAATTGCCGGGTTTTTTTTTTTGGTTTTTTCTAGGGCTGTTTTAAACAGTTTCTTAAAAAAAAAATGAAAAAATAAAAAAACAAAAACAATACAAAAAAAAATAAAACAGTGTTGGATTATTCCCCCTTGTCTCTTCCCCCTATTTCCACCCCATCCTTTTTTTCATCCATTTGGGGCCCAGCCTCCTGGTTCTAGGGTTTTTTGTTTTGTTTTGTTAAATTTTTAGGTTATTTTTTGGGCGGGGTTAAAAAAAAAGTAAAAAAATTAAAACAATGCAAAAAAAAAAAAAAAAAAACAATATTGGATTTTTCCTCCTCTGCCTTTTCCAAACCATTTCGCAACATCCCCCCCTTTCCACTTGGGGTTTTGTTGCTTCCCAGTTCAAGTTTACATTTTTTATTTCTGCTTGTTTTGGGGGGTTTTTGACCGGACAGAGCTGTTCAGGGGCAGATTAGGTTTTTCGTGGGGACAGTTTTCCAAAAAACACTCTCTAGGGGTACTCGGGCCCCCTGTCTGTGAAAGTTCTTTGCCCCCCAAAAAGGGGGTTTAAAAATTTTTCAAAATGTGTTGTATGTGCTTTGTCCCCAAACCCGTGGGGGGCACTGCTCCAAAAAAATCTTGCAGCCCTGTTTAGAGTAGGGTATCCCAAAAAATTTTTCTACTGTGAAACCCTTTTGTTTGGAAAATAGTGTCCAAAAAAAAAATTTCTTTCCAGCGGGCTCTTTTTCATTTGTGGGTGGGAAAAAAATATTTTATTTTACAGCTTTTCTATTTTTGGTCTTGGGTTTTAAAAAAATATTTCTTTCAGGCGTTCATTCCCTTTTTGGGGGAAAAAAAATGTATTTTTTTTTATCTCTTGTCTATACAAATTTGGGGGTTTCTAAAACATTTTTACCGGAGCTGTGTTTTTTTTTGGGGTTGATTTTTAAAAAAATGTTTTTACTATGCCGCCCCTCCTTTTCCATTTTTTTGGGCCCAAAAATTTTAATTTTTTTCTACTGCCTTTTGTTTATACGAGTACATGTCTAAAATAGTTTCCTAAATTTTCCCGTTTTTTTTGTGAGTAGAGTTTCCCAAAAAAAAATTTTGGGTATTCAAACCAAAGTTTTTCCCTTTTTTAAGCCAAAAAAAAATATCTTTTAACTATCACTGTTTTTCTTTCGAGTAGTGTTTCTAAAAACATTTTTACTTGCAGCTGTGTTTTTGTGAGTAGGGTTTTTTAAAAAAATTCTTTTACTATTTCCGCTGTCTCCATTTGGGGGGCCCAAAAAAATTTTTTTAATTTACTGCTGTTTCCCCATTTCCTGTAGCGTGTCTAAAAAAATTGTTTAAATCCCAAAGCTGGAATTTTTTTTGAAATGGTGTGTTTAAAAAAATTTTTTTTGTATGCGCCCTCTCTTTCCCCTTTGTGGGCCAAAAAATTTGTTTGTAAATGTTTAAAAAATTTGAACCTGGGGTATGCGCCAAAAAAATTTTGGGTTTTTTCTTTTTAAAAAAACCCCAGTGTTTAATGTGTAAAAAGGGCCCTTTTTTTTTTACTTTACCAAAGTCTTGGGGGAATCTGTGTCCCAAAAACCTTCTTTTTGCTGTACCAAAAAAAATCTGGTTGCCCCAAACTCAAAAAAAATTTGGGTTCTGGGTTTGGTTTCACGAGCATTTTTTTCTCATCGTCGGCAAAATTCGGTAAAAGTTTTTGGGAAATAAACGATTTCTACTTAAATTTTATTTTTTTATTATTTTGGGTTTGGAAAGTGGTGCGTTTAAAGATAAGAGTGGGGTGTGGGGATGTGTTTGATTTGGGGGCGGGGTTTTGTTTTGGGTTTAGAGAAAATGCGGGTTAAATTTTTCTTTAATTTGTTTTTGTGTGGACTTTTGGCAGAAAACATGGGGAGAAGCCATTTCCCAACATCATGACACAAAATTTCTTGGGGGGTTGGATGCCCAAAATCACATGTCATGGCCATATAAAAGGCGGACCTTTTTTGTTTTGTTTGGGGACATTTTCTCATTGTCACAGGCAAGGAAAAAGGCCTCTTGATTTGTGAAAGCAAATGTTCAGGGCCGTTTGCTGAAAAGGTTTCCCCTTTTTCTCCCTTTAAAAACGATCTTCCTTTTTTAATAGTGATGAGAAAAATTTTTTTGGGAAAAAAAGTTCGCCCCCCCATTAATTTAAAACGAAAATGGGGAATTCGGATTTTGTAATTTGGAAACACTAGCAAAAAAATTTTTTAAAATTTATGAAAAAGGGGAAAAATTTTTTTTTAAAAAAAGTGCGGGAAAATATTTTGCGTTGCCCGAAAAGTATTTTTAGCACTTTTGTTACCCATAATGGTGGTGTATCCTGAGCTTGGGCCCCGTATTTTTTTGGGGGAGGGGTTTTCAGAACTTTAAAAAGGGTGCAGTGTGCTTTTAAACGTTAAATTTTTTTCCCAACTTTATGGGGACATTCATTGGCTAATAGGGTTTCAAGAAAAAAACCACTATTTCCTGCACAAGGCTTTGTGTCATTGGCTGTGAAAACACATGTCCCTCTCCATTAAAGAGTGGACATCTTGTTTCAGTGCCTTTTTTAAAACCCGTAAAAAGGGACAGAGGGTACTCTGATGTGGCAGTGTTTTTTAGCCCAAAAATTTTTTGTAGTTAGCTTGGCGTTGTTTCTTTTTCAGATGTTTAGTGGTAGTGTCTAGGTGGTGTAAAATTTAACCTTCCCTTTTTTTTTTTTTTTCCTTCCAGAAAGCAAAATTTTTTTTTGGTTTTTTTTTTTTTTTTTTTTTTTTTTTTTTTTTTTTTTTTTTTTTTTTTTTTTTTTTTTTTTTTTTTTTTTTTTTTTTTTTTTTTTTTTTTTTTTTTTTTTTTTTTTTTTTTTTTTTTTTTTTTTATTTTTTTTTTTTTTTTTTTTTTTTTTTTTTTTTTTTTTTTTTTTTTTTTTTTTTTTAAATTTTTTTTTTTTTTTTTTTTTTTTTTTTTTTTTTTTTTTTTTTTTTTTTTTTTTTTTTTTTTTTTTGTTTTTTTTTTTTATTTTTTTTTTTTTTTTTTTTTTTTTTTTTTTTTTTTTTTTTTTTTTTAAATTTTTGGGTTTTTTTTTTTTTTTTTTTTTTTTTTTTTTTTGTTTTTTTTGCCATTACTGAGGTCCACAGACCAAAACGCAGGGGAAATGTATACAAGTGTGTTGTGCCTGTTTTATTGTGTCCATGCATGGTATATTTTAAAATTTATTTTTCATGTAAAGGGAAAGAATATGCCATATCCCCTTGTTTTTGGGGTGGTGTGGTGACTTTGGGGTTTGGTTGTTTGCATGAAAAAAAATTTTTTTGGTACAGTTGCTGCGTGATTCCCCATCCCATTCTCCTTGTTTTTTAGTGGAGGAAATTCCACGTGTGTTTAGCTCATGCACATTAAAAAAAATAATAATTTTTTTGTTTGAAAACGTGTTCAGCCCCGGTTTCCACGTTGTCATTTTGGGGGCAGTGATATGAAGCTGTCGAATTTCAAGCACATTGGAATATTTTTTTTTTATTGCAAAACTTTTAAATTGTTTGGTGTAGAGTGCCACATTCATTTTTTTTTGAAAACATGATCGCCCCGGTTGAGTTTAAAATTTTTTTGGCTTCTTTAGATTATATGCTCTTGGAATCCAATTTCTCAGGGCATCTTTTTCTATTTTGAGAAGCATTGTTAACTATTTTGATGAGCATCAAAGCTCTCTGGAAATTGTTTTTGGGTAAATGAGTAATCATTAGGTGGATCTAGATTCATATCCTAGCCCCCTGTTATTGATCCTGTTGTGTTCCCATTCCCCCCGTATCATGCCTTTTTCCTGATCAATTCATCAAACGACGGGCCCTATTTTTTCGGCAATCCTGCACCTTCCCAGCGCAATGTGGGAAAAGAGAAAATTTCCCAAGCCGGACAATTTTCTAGATTTACAGGTCTCATCCACACAAAAAAAATTGTATTTTATGTTACAACCAAATACAAAAGGGGGTTCCGTTTAAAATTTGTTGTGAGCATCTAGTCAATGTTACAAGGACTCATAAAGGGGGGAAAAAAAAAATCTTCTGTTAAAGTAAAACAGTAGGGGACATCTCTTTTGAAATTGTTTTTAGAAGTGTCTGTTATCAGACCTTTTGACGTCCCCCCAAAATTTCTTTTGTTACTCTATCAGTAGGGGGCGACTTCACTTTGAATTATTTGGGCAGGTATCATTTTATAAGGCCTCATCGACAGGCCCCCAAAAAATTCTTTGTTACTAAGTATACCCTAGAGGACATCTCCTTTGAAATAGTTTTTTAGCATGTAGTCAATGTTTTAAAGGCCTAATCGACGGCCAAAAAAAATTCTTTTTAATAACATAATAAGTAGGGGGGCATCTCCTTTGAAAATTGTTTTAGCTTTAGTCAAAGTTACCAGGCCTTCCATGGGCCCCAAAATTTTGTTGGTACTAAAATATACAGTTTGGGGACATTAATTAAAAAATTGTTTTGGGGGGTATCTCTTTGTCTCAGCCCACATCCACACTGAAACAATTCTTTCTTTGGAGAAGTGATTCTACGCCTATTTACCTATTTTGTCTGTTTTTAAAATCAGCTGTGTGTAGAGGTTGTACAGAGAAAAAAAAAAATTTTTGTTTTAATTTCTGTGCTCCTACTACACTTTGGCAACATGAGGGAAAAAGTGAGGTCATGATGGAAGGGGATTAGGTTGGGGTTAAAGGGGTATGTGGGGTTTAAATGGTAATGTTGGTGAAAGCACTAGTGATGCAATATCACTTCCCCTACCAAGACAAATGCAACTTTTGTTACTGGACAGGCTTCACCACCTTTTTTTGGAGAACATAGTGGTACCCTTGTCGATGATACCCGAAAAGGGATTATCGAGGGATGGCAAATGCAGCTTCAAATGGGCCCCCTTTCCCCCTTTCCTCCCCCTCAACATCAACCCGTACGTTCACAGAGTTCACCCCAAATTTCCCCCGGCATCTTCCCGTCCCCAATATCCAGAGTTCAAAGACGTATGGAAACCCCAGTGGGTGATTTTGAAAACATTTTTTGAAAAAAACAACGTGAGGGGTTTTCCCAAAGACAAATGACAAATTCTGCTCTGGATGTTTAGTTTTTTTTTTGCTGCATTGTTCTCGCTTAATTTCGTTTGTTCATTAGTGGGGTTCTGTGTTGCTGTTGTGCTTTTGGGATGTTAATAAATTTTTGGAAATGTGAACGTCCCCGTGAGTGCCATTCCCTGGGTTTGGGGGTTTGGGGAAAACCTGTCGGTCCCCCTTTTTAATATTTCTATTGGATAAAATTTATGCAACTTTGTTGGTGTTGCCCAAAAATTTTTGGAAATGTGAAAACCCTCCTGGTTGGGTGCAGTGGAAGACGCGGCCCCCTTATAATATTTTACTGTTTGGGGAAAAATTGATGCCCTTTGTTGGTGTCTGCCAAAAATTTTTTGGAAATGCGAACACTTTGGTTGGGTGTCCATCTGGGGTTGGGTGTGGGGAAGACTGTCGGTCCTATTTGATATTTCTCTGGTAAAATTATTCACCTTGTTGGCGTCTCCCAATCTTTTTTGTAAATGTGTAGATCTGGTTGTTTTCCCTTCATGTGTTTTGCTGTAGCGTAGCCCCCCGATCTGAGCCCTCCATTCTTTAGTCCTAATTTTTAAACCCTTACATTTTTCGACAATGTAATCTGTTTGTTTTGGTAGCTGAGGGGTGCAGGAAAAAAGGCAATCCCCAGAGCATTTGGGAAATCTATGAGATTGCAGTACCGGGACAAACCCCCTAGGGCGCCTGGGGGTTTCCCTGTTGGCCCTAGACGCCTCGTCCAGCCTGAGAAACTAATACCCAAAAAATAAAAAGAGGAAAGTTTTTCCCCCCGGAGAGATCCAAAAACATAAAAACCCCCCAAAAAGTAATGGCGGTTAGACAAAAAAAAAATTTACGACACAGACAAAAAATGTATGAGAAAACGTTGGGGCCCCAAACCCCCTAAATAGAAAGGGTAGGAAGGGCCTTATGCAACCCCAAAAAAAAACCCTAAAAAGCCCAACCTACTAATTTAAAAAAAACACTGAGATACCGACCTTACCACCTAAATTAGTTCTCGGGTGTAAACCCAAAAACAAAAAGCAGCCCCTGAAAAAAATAAAAAAGCAAATGTACAAACACCAGTGGCTGAACTAAACTGAGAGGGCAAGCCCCCGGGAAAGGGACCGAAGGCCCCCCAGAAGTGGGACAAAATGCAAAAATCAGCACAAAAAAAAAAAAAGAAAAAAGTCTTATTGTTAGCAGGAGATGCAGACACGACACAGCGGTACAAAGGAACAGGAAACAAGGGTTTAGACCCGAACAATTGTCACGGCCCCTGATGGGAGGGGACTCCCTTTATAAGACCAGCAGTAAAACCCTGATTCCAATCTCAAATCTTCACTGGACGTCCAGTCCGTTTGTAACCACCAGAGGGAGCCTTGCTCAGAATCTTTAAGCCCTTCAAAACTAATCTAAGAAATGAATGTGTGCCTGTGGTGGCTGAGATCAATTTCAATTTTTTTTGTTTTTTCATTTATGGGCCCCAAAAATTAAAATTTGCTTTACAGACATTATGGCTGTCCCCCTTTTGGGACTCAAAATTTAATGTTGTATGTCTTTTACTTTTGTATAAAATAATTTTGTGAAGTAAATGCAAGGTAGGTTCTAACCTTTGAAGTAATGGAGAACGGACCCCCAAAGCGAAAAGGGTAATTTTTTTGGTGAGGATAAAAATTTTCGGTTAAATTTGGACCTTTGCCTTATGGGGGGGGAAAAAACCCTTCAAGGTTGGGTTTTATACTGTTGGGACGGTTTTCCTTTAAGGGGGAAAGCAACTGGCAAAATTTACTTTGTTTTTTGGATAGAACACACTGTAAACCCGTTGTACTCGATATTTGAATATAATTACGTAACAACAGTTGCGATAGTACTGCAAAATATCTATGGGCGGTCTCTTTCTGGGTCCCCAATCCCAGTGTGTTGGTGGGTTTTTTAAACTTTTGTTTCTTCCCCCCATCCCCCCCTGAAAACCCGGAAACATAAAGAGAATCGTAGTCTTATTCTAATGTTGCATGTCCTACTCTTTTCCCTTTTCATGGTCCCTTTCATTTGTTCCCCCCTTGGGACCCCCTGTGGACGAAGACCCGAAATTAACTGTTGAATCCTCCTCTGCTTCCACTATTTCTCATGACCACCCCACCACCCCTCACCCGGGCATTTAAAGTTTCTCCGCAGTAGATGATGGTAAAAGGATGCTGTGAAGGTCGTCACTGTAGCCCTTTTAGTAGCATTAAAAAAAATGCGAAAAATGCAGAGGTCCTTCATCTTTGTCCACTACACAAGTGTGGAAATTTCCCACGTCCGATTGCTTTGGCCCTGTATGAAACGTCATACTGTACCAGGTCTTGGTGTGCTGCCCAAAATTGTGCAAATGTGGGGTTTAATTCCCAGTTGGTCAATCGCAATTAACCAGTTAATCGGTAGTCAAAAAATTCTTACCAATTGAAGTGGAATTGGGGAAGTGACACACAAAAACAGTGGGTTTGAGCAGTACTCCCGGTGAGTGAGACAGGGTTAGGAAATTTTTGCCTAGGTTGGGATGCAAGTATACAAGGATGGTGTGCAAGATTGGCCGGCATAGGGCGAGACCAGGTTTTAAACCG
>JARQOD010000001.1:453221713-453253726 GCA_033576555.1 Oophaga sylvatica
ATTGTGGGGGCCCATTTATCTTCGGGATTCGTTTTCCCCACAAATATGTTGCTTTCTGCCCCAATCCGTCTCTGCGGGGATCCAGGGTGCCTGGACGCAAGGGGGCATGAAATTACTTAAAATCCCATCCACGTACTTAACATCTGGATGTGCGTTGGAACGCAAAATAAAAAGCCAACCCGCAGCTTTTACTGCCTGTGCACATACCCTCAGAGTCTTTTTGTGTTTTTTCGTCTAAAAGTGCCCACTTTTTGTGGCGTTGGAACAGACGGAATGTTCAAAAAAAAACACTTTGGGAAAATTCATTTGAACTCCTTCCCTGTCTTTGAATCTTGGTTCTATAGGGTTTCAGGCGAACCAGGGGGGCACAGTAAAAAAAGACATTGGGAACAGGCCCTAGTGAAAACACGGGCATTGACAAAACGTGTCCCTATTATGGCGACACTAGAATATAAAGCAGCACATATCACAGAACTTAACACACACTGTTACACAACCATCCTGTCGGTTCTCCCCCATCCCGAACCCATGCTGGGGGAGAAATATTTTTTCGGGTGGAACCAGGGTGAATAGTGCTGCGAGCGCGCCTCAGGGGGTAGCCGTGAGTCTCAAGGTTACCCGGTGCCCGGGCTGCATTTCCGCGGGTTTGAACTGCGTGAACAGCACCATGGGAAAAGTCAGTGAAAGGCCCCGCATTTAAATTGCGACTTCACCCCGCCCCGTGAGAAAATTCCACGGTGATCTTTTGGGAAAACCCACTGTCTTGAACTGCGGTGAACTCATGACTTTTTCACATGGGCAGCGGGGATCTTCCCAAGGTGGAATTGGCTTGGCAGTACAACTGTGTTTGTTATTTTTAAATAAAATGGAAAACTGTGTTTAGTAGTGTTGAGCGATACGATACTGCAAATATCGGGTATCGGCCGATATTAGCTGTATCGGGCTTTCGATTCCGAGTACCGATATTTTCGTCATATCGGATACCGGAATCGGATTTGTCACTGTCACTGTGAGTGTCCGTCGGTCGGGTCTGTCAGGAGTCAGCGGCACTTACCTGGCAGAAGATCTCCGGCGGTCACGTCCTGGACTGCTTGATGGCCGCCATTATCTTCTCCCTGGCGGTCACATGCAGTTTTTCGCGATAACTGCAGTGACTGCAGGGTAATCACGGCCGTAAACCAGTCCGATGACGTCACCGCCGGGGAAGCAGGTAATCAGCTGTGCTGTGCCGGGATGACAGGCTCTGTTACTATGGACTGCGTCAGACAGGTGGTATACTGCTGTTTTCTTTTTTTCATTTTTTTACAGGAGATCGATGGCGTCGCAGGATGAGACTGTAATAAAAGTAATGAAAACTGTGTTTGTTTTTTTTATTAAATTAAAAAACTTTTTTATGAACATCAACAATTTAACTATTTACATACAGGGACCCTGTCCGGGTTATTTATAATTCTTTGGCAGGGGTGTTCCAGGTACCACCTGGTACTCTTCTGATGCTTGCCAAACATCCGAGACACCAAGGACCACCAGGACCTGATGACGTCGTGTGGCCTGTACAGTCAAGTCGTGACCCGCTATCTGTGTCTGTGTGGCCACCTCTTTCATCTCCCTCCGGGTCTGGAGCCCTATGTCCCGGACTGAACGAACCCAGGGGGCCTAACAGGCGCCGGGTACGGGCCAGCTATAGTTATCATGTCCATAGCTGGGGCTGCTGAGGAGACCACTGAGGGAGGCTGGGGAGATTTACGGCGTGGGGTGGGCACTTGTGCAGAGGCCTGGATGTGGGAGGCTGAAGGCTCCGAGGGTCTCACAGGTTCCTGACACTCTGGGGAGTAGGGGTCGCACCTGGTAACATTTAGGGCGTACCATCCATTGTAACCCCAGTGTCGGGTGTAAGTCACCAAGTCTCCTGGCAACAGGTCCCTCCCCGGGTGTCCTTCTGGGAGGTGAGTCTCCACTTCCCGCCGGGTCACAAAAACTTCTAAATAAAGTCCAGGCTCCTGGATGAAGCCCCAACCACCTTTCAATTTAAAGTTCCGTACTGCACCCTTACGCCGTGGCTCCCTCAGGGTTCCTTTATCTTTTCTCATCCGGTCCTTATCTGCCCGGTCCTTCTCCAGGTTACGTTGCCGAAGCTTTTGGGATTCTCGCTGCTCCCTTTGTCGCTCTGCTTCCCGCTCCCAACGTCTCCACTCTTCCTCCTGACGCCGGTTGTAATTCTCCTCCACCAGCATCTCCATGTCTCCAAAATCAAACAGCTTAGGATGTCCAGTTTGCGGCAGCTCTCCTGGCGCCCCCCAGTCCTGGCGGCGCTCACCTGCGGAGGAAGCAGCCGGCTCTGGAACAGATGACAGTCGGGGCTCCGGTACAGACTTGTAGACCTATGGTGCCTGCGCGGCCTCCTCCATGAGGACGGGTGTCGCTTCCTCTGTCTCAGCGACGGGGGCAGACAGCGGGATCTGGGGTGCTGCCGGTGCTGCGTTTTTTGCAGGAACGGGTGCCTCCACTGCGACAACGTCAACCGGATCACATTGCAAGGGCTGGGATGCCCGCACGGACTCCTCTACTAGAACGGGTGCCTCACCTTCTGGTACAGACACTTCAGGTAAGAGGGATTGGCGCCGCTCCAAGTTTAGTTTTAGGGCACGCCAGCTGGCTTCCATCCTGGCGACCTCCTCCCGGTGCCGGGCCAGGCCTCTTAGGGTATCCTCCGCTTCTTGCAGCGTAGGAGGGTTTCCAGGCCGGGTGCCCAACGGTGGTTCCGTGGCGACCGGGTCGCTTCCGTGGGGGGAGAGCTCTGACTGCTCCATCCCTTCACACTTCTGCTCGTGTCCATTAGCCATCTCTGCCAAGTCACATGTGTCATTAGCATCTGGAGAGGGCCCCTCTTTTGTAGGGAGGCGGGACCTTCATGTTAGTTTCCGCACACTGAGGAGGATGAGGAGGCGGAACTGAAGAGCTGTGGGGCACGATCTTACATTGCAGTACCATTTAGAGTGGTCGGCCATCGTTTTCGTGCCACTGAGTGAGTGTACACCCACGAAGAGCATGTCCTTCTTCTTCACCAGTGCCTCGTCGTGACGCAGATATGGCGGAAAAATGGCAAATACATTGTCTGATGATTTTAGCAATTCTCAAGCACAAAACCAGTTCAATTCAGGCACACAGGACTCGCTTATAGCGAGCTACAGAATCCTGTTTGTGACGCCCAAGTTGAGTCGCACAGAGCCAGAGGTTTTGGGGGTACTCGGCACCGAGCCCGTCGACTTCTATGGGGTATGTCACGGCTTTACCTGGCAATTGAATCAGAGTCTATTTTACTATGTAGAAGTGTATAAACTATAAATATATGTATATATATATATGTCACAATGACATGTATATATATATATGTATTCTATGTGTGTATATTTTGTGTTTACAACGAAAGAAAGGGTTTTTTTTGTTGCGATATTTTGTTCCCAT
This sequence comes from Oophaga sylvatica, assembly GCA_033576555.1. NCBI lineage: Eukaryota > Metazoa > Chordata > Amphibia > Anura > Dendrobatidae > Oophaga > Oophaga sylvatica. The sequence continues at coordinate 453,225,179 of JARQOD010000001.1, forward strand.
AGACTTACATGGGACTTCCGGAATCGGAATCGGATATCGACGATATTTAGTGATATCGGCGATACCATTCCGATACGATATTTTTAGATATCGAGCAGTATCGCTCAACACTAGTGTTTAGTCTCATTTCTAATACAGGACTTTATTCTGACTGTTTCTTTATTTAACATAAAACTATAGGTGTTGTGAATGGACTTGAAATGAGTTCTGAGCAGAGGCTCCCTCTGGTGGTTACAAGTGGTACTGGACTGTCCAGTGAAGATTGTGAGGATTGGGAATCAGGTGTTACTGACTGGTCTTATATAAGGGAGTCGCCTTCCCATCAGGGTTGCCGGTGATCAATTGTTCTGGTCTCAATCCTTGATTCCTGTTTCCTTTATAGCCTGCTGTGTCGTGTCTGCATCTCCTGCTAACAGATAAGACATTTTCTTCTTTTTGTTGTTGTGCTTGATTTTTGCATTTTGTCCTGCACTTCTGTGGGGGCCTTCAGGGTCCCTTCCGGGGCTTTTGCCCTCTCAGTTTAGTTCAGCCACTGGTGTTTGTACATTTGCTTTTTTCAGTTTTTTCAGTGGCTGCTGTTTTGATTTTGTTACACCAGAGAACTAATTTAGGTGGTAGAGGTCGTGTGATCTCAGGTGTTTTTGAAATTAGTAGAGTTGGTGCTTTTCAGGGTTTTTTGGGATTGCAGTAAGTGCCCTTCCTATCCTTTTCTATTTAGGTAGTTTGGGCCCCAACGTTTGCTCATACTATTTTCTGTCTGTGTCAGTATTTCTTCTTGTCTAACCGCCATTACATGTTTGGGGGCTTTCTATGTTCTTTGGGGATCTGCTCCGGGGCAGATAGCTTTCCTCTTTCTATCTTTAGGTGTAGTTAGTTTCTCAGGCTGTGACGAGGCGTCTAGGACCAACGTAGGAACGCTCCACGGCTGCCTCTAGTTGTGGTGGTTAGTCAGGGTACTGCAATCTCATAGATTCCAACTGCTCTGGTGTATTGCCTTTTTACCTGCACTCCTCAGCTACCGAAACATAACAGTATCACCGGCCTAATAAATTGAAAATTGTATGGTACTCACAGAAGGGAAAAATATTGTGAAAGAAAAAAGGTTGTCAGAGTTGTCAGAGATATTTTTCTGTTTGTTGCATTTTTTTTTTTTCCCTCTGTATCTCTGGGTGCTGGGGAGGATTTTTTCTCTCAATGGAGTTTGCACAGTTGTCTGGCCGTGTGGATCAGCTTGCCACTGAGGTTCGGAGTATTGCTACCTATCTTGCTAGGTTGCCTGTTGTGGAACCTAGGATTCCCATGCCAGATTTGTTTTGGGGGGATCGAGCCAAGTTTCTGAATTTCAAAAATAATTGTAAATTGTTTTTTGCCTTAAAATCTAAGTCCTCAGGGAACGCAGCGCAGCAGGTTCAAATTGTCATCTCTCTCCTGCGCGGCGATCCTCAGGATTGGGCTTTTTCCCTGACACCTGGGGATCCTGTTTTGAGTGATGTTGATGCATTTTTTCAGGCCTTGGGGTTATTGTACGATGAGCCTAATGTCACTGATCAAGCTGAAAAAGCCTTGTTGGCATTAAATCAGGGGCTTGATGACGCTGAGTTATACTGTCAGAGATTCCGTAGGTGGGCAGTCCTGACCAAATGGAATGACGACGCTTTGGCAGCCCTTTTTCGGAAGGGTCTGTCAGATAATGTAAAGGATGTTATGGTGGGATTCCCTGTCCCCTTTGGTCTCAATGATTCTATGTCATTAGCGATTCAAATTGACAGACGTTTGCGTGAGCGGAGAAGTATGCGTGGAATAGTGTTGCCTTGTGAACCTGCCTCTGAATCCATGCAGTGTGATAGAGTGGTTTCTGGGGCACAGCGTCATGAGTTTCGAAAGCGCAATGGGTTATGTTTCTACTGTGGTGATGCCTCTCATGCTATTTCAGTCTGCCCTAAGCGGGGAAGACGTTTTGCACGCTCAGTTGTCTTGGGTAGTGTTCAGACTAAGTTTTTATTAACTGTTACTCTGATATGCTCTCTATCCTCATTTTCTGCTCAGGCTTTCGTTGATTCGGGAGCAGCTATTAACCTGATGGATTTTGATTTTGATAAACGTTGTGGGTTTCCCTTGATACCCCTACGGAAGTCTATTCCCCTACTGGGGATCGATTCTACCCCTTTGGCTGAGAATAAACCTCAGTTCTCTACTCAGGTGATAATGAACCTGATCATCAGGAGAGCTGCAAATTTTTGGTTCTGTATAATCTGCATGACATTATCGTGCTGGGTTTCCCTTGGTTACAGTCTCATAATCCTGTTTTGGATTGGAAATCTGTGTCTGTAACCAGTTGGGGCTGCCAATGTGTTAATACCAACACTCCTGTTTTTTCTGCCTCCCCCCAGGCTCAGGATGTTCCTGACTTTTTGATTGATTTTTCTGATGTGTTTAGCGAAAGTAAATCTGCATCCTTGCCTCCCCATAGGAGCTATGACTGCGCTATTGAATTAGTGCCTGGTAGTAAATTCCCTAAATGTCGCCTTTTTAACTTGTCTGTACCTGAACATGACGCTATGCGGTCTTATATCAAGGAGTCATTGGAGAAGGGTCATATCAGACCATCCTCTTCACCCTTAGGTGCCGGTTTTTTCTTTGTGGCCAAAAAGGATGGTTCATTAAGGCCGTGTATTGATTATCGTCTTTTGAACAATATTACTGTGAAATATCAATACCCGTTACCCTTGATTTCTGACCTGTTTTCCAGGGTGAAAAACGCTACTTGGTTTACTAAGCTTGACCTCAGGGGGGCATATAACCTTATTCGCATTAAGCACGGGGATGAATGGAAGATGGCATTTAATACCCCTGAGGGGCATTTTGAGTACCTTGTAATGCCCTTTGGGCTCACTAATGCTCCTTCTGTCTTCCAGTCCTTCATGAATGACATTTTCAGGGATTTTGTGGATAAATTTCTGATTGTTTATTTGGATGATATCTTGATTTTTTCCAATGACTGGGACTCTCATGTGAAACATGTTCGAACTGTATTCCAGATTTTGAGAGAGAATGCTCTGTATGTGAAGGGATCAAAGTGTCTTTTTGGCGTACAGAGGATCTCATTTTTGGGATTCATTTTGTCCCCATCTGTTATTGAAATGGACCCGGTCAAAGTTCAGGCCATCTGTGATTGGGTCCAACCTACTTCATTAAAGGCTCTTCAAAGATTTTTGGGTTTTGCCAATTTTTATCGTAAATTTATTGGTAATTTCTCGGTTATTGTTAAACCATTAACTGATTTGACCAGAAAGGGTTCTGATGTGGTGAATTGGCCTCCTGAGGCAGTCTCTGCATTTCAGGAACTTAAGCAGAGATTCACTTCTGCTCCTGTTCTACGGCAGCCTGATGTTTCTCTGCCATTTCAGGTGGAGGTTGATGCCTCTGAAATTGGGGCAGGTGCCGTTTTGTCCCAAAGAGATTCAGAGACCTCTAAAAGTAACCCTTCTGCCTTTTTCTCTCGAAAATTTTCTCCTACTGAACGTAATTATGACGTGGGTAATCGGGAGTTATTGGCCATGAAGTGGGCTTTTGAAGAGTGGAGACATTGGCTGGAGGGAGCCAAACATCAGGTGGTGGTCCTTACGGACCATAAGAATCTGGTTTATCTGGAATCTGCCAAGCGACTTAATCCTAGACAGGCCAGGTGGGCCTTGTTTTTCACACGTTTTAATTTTGTGGTTTCCTTTCTTCCTGGCACTAAGAATGTTAAGGCGGATGCCCTCTCGAGGAGTTTCCTTGCGGACTCTCCTGAGTTATCTGATCCTTCTGTTATTTTGAAAGAAGGTGTAGTTCTTTCCGCAATCTCGCCCAATTTGAGACTGGCTCTGGAGGGGTGTCAGGAGGATAGGCCCGAGCGCTGCCCTGTTGGGAAATTGTTTGTCCCGGACCAGTGGAAAAAGAGTGTGATGTCTGAGATTCATTGTTCCGCGTTGGCCGGTCATCCCGGAATTTTTGGTACCAGAGACTTGGTTAGACGGTCCTTTTGGTGGCCTACCTTGTCTCGTGATGTCAGGGAATTTGTGCAGTCCTGCGGGACTTGCTCTCGCTCCAAGCCTTGCTCTCGCTCTAGTGGTTTGTTGATGCCATTGCCTGTGCCCAAGAGACCATGGACCCATATCTCTATGGATTTCATTTCCGACCTCCCTGTTTCTCAGAGAATGACCGTCATCTGGGTGATTTGTGATAGGTTTTCCAAGATGATACATCTTGTGCCATTACCTAAGTTGCCTTCCTCCTCTAAATTGGTGCCTTTGTTCCTTCAGCACGTGGTTCGTTTACACGGCATTCCTGAGAACATTGTGTCTGACAGAGGAGTCCAGTTTGTTTCCAGATTTTGGAGGACCTTTTGTTCTAAACTTGGTGTTCAATTGTCTTTCTCCTCGGCGTTTCATCCTCAGACCAATGGTCAAACTGAGACAACAAACCAGACATTGGAGACTTATCTAAGATGCTTTGTGTCTGCTGATCAGGATGACTGGGTCTCTTTTTTGCCTTTGGCTGAGTTTGCTCTTAATAATAGGGCTAGCTCTGCCACTTTGATGTCTCCATTTTTCTGTAATTCTGGGTTTCACCCTCGATTTTCTTCAGGACAGACGGAGGCTTCTGTCTGTCCAGGTGTTGACTCTGTTGTGGAGCGTATGCAACAGATTTGGGACCAGGTAGTGGAGAGGTTGTCCCTCTCTCAGGAGAGGGCCCAGCGGTTTGCTAACCGGCATATGGGCTGATGGTCCTCGGTTTAAAGTGGGGACTTGGTCTGGTTGTCCTCAAAAAATATTCCTATGAGAGTGGCATCTCCTAAATTTAAGCCTAGGTTCATTGGACCTTATAAGATCATGGAGATTCTTAATCCTGTTTCTTTTCGTTTGCTTCTTCCAGAGACATTTAAGATCCATAACGTGTTCCACAAGTCCTTGTTGAAGAGGTTTGTTGAGCCAGTGGTTCCTACTGCTTTGCCTCCTGACCCTGTTCTGGTTGAGGGCAATATGGAGTTTGTGGTTGAGAAAATATTGAATTCTCGTTTTTCTAGACGGAAACTCCAGTATTTGGTTAAGTGGAGAGGTTATGGTCAGGAAGACAATTCTTGGGTGTTTGCTTCAGACATCCATGCTAGGAGACTCATCCGTGCGTATCATAGAACTCATCCTGACCGACCTGGTTGCTCAAGTGAGGGTTCGGTGACCCCTCCTCAAGGGGGGGGGTACTGTTGTGAATGGACTTGAAATGAGTTCTGAGCAGAGGCTCCCTCTGGTGGTTACAAGTGGTACTGGACTGTCCAGTGAAGATTGTGAGGATTGGGAATCAGGTGTTACTGACTGGTCTTATATAAGGGAGTCGCCTTCCCATCAGGGTTGCCGATGATCAATTGTTCTGGTCTCAATCCTTGATTCCTGTTTCCTTTGTAGCCTGCTGTGTCGTGTCTGCATCTCCTGCTAACAGATAAGACATTTTCTTCTTTTTGTTTTTGTGCTTGATTTTTGCATTTTGTCCTGCACTTCTGTGGGGGCCTTCAGGGTCCCTTCCGGGGCTTTTGCCCTCTCAGTTTAGTTCAGCCACTGGTGTTTGTACATTTGCTTTTTTCAGTTTTTTCAGTGGCTGCTGTTTTGATTTTGTTACACCAGAGAACTAATTTAGGTGGTAGAGGTCGTGTGAACTCAGGTGTTTTTGAAATTAGTAGAGTTGGTGCTTTTCAGGGTTTTTTGGGATTGCAGTAAGTGCCCTTCCTATCCTTTTCTATTTAGGTAGTTTGGGCCCCAACGTTTGCTCATACTATTTTCTGTCTGTGTCAGTATTTCTTCTTGTCTAACCGCCATTACATGTTTGGGGGCTTTCTATGTTCTTTGGGATCTGCTCCGGGGCAGATAGCTTTCCTCTTTCTATCTTTAGGTGTAGTTAGTTTCTCAGGCTGTGACGAGGCGTCTAGGACCAACGTAGGAACGCTCCACGGCTGCCTCTAGATGTGGTGGTTAGTCAGGGTACTGCAATCTCATAGATTCCAACTGCTCTGGTGTATTGCCTTTTTACCTGCACTCCTCAGCTACCGAAACATAACATATAGGATTAGCAACCACTACAGGGCAAGTGGGAAGAGCCAGGCAAAGCGCCAGAATTGGCGCATCTAATAGATGTGCCTTTTCTGGGCAGTTTCGGGCTGTTATTTTTAGGTTGGGGGTACAATATCCATGGCCCCTTACCAGCCTGAGAATACCAGCCCCCAGCTATCTGCATTAGGAAGGCTGGTTGTCAAAAATGGGGCGGAACTCATGCAGTTTTTTTTACATTATTTATTTAAATAATTAAAAATACGGCATGAGGACTCTTCTATTCTTGATAACCAACCTGGCTGAAGCTGACAGCTGAGGGTTACAGTCCCCAGCTGTGAGTTTTGCCTGGCTGGTTATCAAAAATAGAGGTGAACCCACGCAGGTTTTTTTTAATTATTTATTTACAGCACAGGAGCAGCTGATGAATACTCCCATCCGCCGCTCCAGCTCTCACTTTTATTAGTCGCAGCATGTGTCAGCTAATGGGAGCTGTAGTTCCATCAGGTGACACCAGTGACCGAAGGTAAACTTTATACCTCCGATCACAGCTGAGCGCTCACACTGTCTTCTGACAGTGTGGGAACCGTGGCTCTCTGACCAGAGGGGATGATTTCACCACTGATCAGAAGTGCTATGCCGGTGTTTCCCACACTGTCACACAGCTTGGGAAATACTGGCTTTTGTGCTGTGTATATTCGGCTATATTCGGTGATTTAATCGACAATTAAATCAGCGAATATTGCAAATTCGGTGATCGTGAGCCGAATTGAACATTGAAATATTCACTCATCTCTATTTAGGAGCAGCCATGTTGAGCAGGAAGGGACACAGACACAGACAGGGCTGCATGCATCTTCCTGCCCTGGCATCTGACCTCTGCTGTGCTGTGAGACAGCCACTCCCCCTCACTCTCAACTTCTAACCAGACACTGCAGGGAGAGAGAATGGGTTGGAGGGGGTTTGGGAGAGATGCATCAGGACTACAGAGGATGCACAGCATTATTCACTGTAAGCAGGGGCGCACCTATAATGAGGCAAGATGAGCATGTTGCCTCAGGCAGCAGGCAGCTGCAGTGCAGAGAGGGCGGCAAGCACAGTGGAGTCTCCCTCCTGCACTGTACAGTGTTGACTGACCTGAGGACTGAGGAGCTTTTACCTGGTTGCAGTTTGGTCACGGTGCATGCTCGGATTGGCCCCATTGGGGGGATGGAAGTACAGTTAGAATCCTCCCTGATCGAATCAATGCCAGCAGGATTGTTGGTGACACGAACTCTGGCCATTATACGTGATGGAACGGTACCTGTACGCTGCGTTAACTTGACCGATCAAGAAGTTGTACTGCCACCCAGGAGTGAAGTGGTGCAGATAGCAGGGATGCCCAAGGAAATTGTTCCGCCCCAGGCCATACAGCTGACAGTTAAACAGGAAGACCCGTGGCCAGTGACTGTTACCACTTCTCCCACAACTTAACCTCAATACATTCAAGAGGGGCGACGTATATTAGATCAGATGCACGCCGAGCTGTCCGAGCTCACGCCTGCCCAAGTGCAACAAGTGGAAGCTGTACTGGGGCGATACAAGTCCGTGTTTGCGAGTCATGAGGATGACTTTGGCTGTACTACGGCTATTACTCACAAGATACCAACAGGGAACACAGCACCCATTAGGGAACGCTACCGGAAAATTCCCCCTCAGTGATATTAGGAAGTTCGAGAGATGCTCGATCAGATGCTCCAAGCAGGCATCATCAAGAGAGCCAAAGCCCATGGGCAGCCCCCATCGTGCTGGTGCGAAAGAAGGATGGAATACTGAGGTTCTGTGTAGATTATCGTAAACTCAATGCCTGCACCGTACGGGACTCATACCCTCTACCCCAGATTGAAAAGTCCTTGCCTGCATTGGGGAAGGTCAAATTCTTCTCGACGTTGGATTTCGTTAACGGCTACTGACAAGTGCACATGTCAGAGAAGGACCAGGCAAAAACGGCTTTTGTTCTACCTATGGGTCTCTTAGAATTCAACAGAATGCCCTTTGGCTTGGCCAATGCCCACGGTACGTTTCAACATCTGATGGAGAGGTGCTTGGGTGACCTGAACTTTGAGGCCACACTCATATACTTGAACGATATCATAGTGTATGCTTCCTCATTTAAAGATCACCTGCGGAGACTAGAGCAAGTATTGAGCCGTCTACAGGAGTACGGACTGAAGGTGAAGCCTCAGGAGTGCCACTTGTTCCAGACTGTCAAGATCCCGTCTGGGTTGGAGCCGATGTTACTGCAAACACTAGGGGAAGCAGAGGCAGGTAGCGTAGTCAGAAGGCAGGCCGAGGTCGGTTCACAGGAGAGCAGTGTTTGTAGCAATGGATCAGGCGGAGAGCGTAGTCAGAAGGCAGGCCGAGGTCGGTTCACAGGAAAGGCAGTTCGGTAACAGAGGAGCAGGCAGATAACGTAGTCAGGTGGCAGCCGGAGGTCGGTACACAGGAGAGCAGTGTTTGTAGCAATGGATCAGGCGGAGAGCGTAGTCAGAAGGCAGGCCGAGGTCGGTTCACAGGAGAGCAGTGTTTGTAGCAATGGATCAGGCGGAGAGCGTAGTCAGAAGGCAGGCCAAGGTCGGTTCACAGGAGAGCAGTGTTTGTAGCAATGGATCAGGAGGAAACGCTTGACTAAAGGCTTGGAGCTCAATAATCTCGCAATGACACACCCACAGGGCCAGGTTTATATAGGGTGTGTAATTGGCAATCAGAGGCCCAATCAAGAGAGCACTAGGTGTAGCCAATCAGGAAGAACAGTCAATGGTATCCGGGTTCAGCAAGGAACTTTGCAGCCAGCAGAATAGCTCAGATGGTAGAGCTGCTGGCCAGTAGACAAGAGGTACTGGGTTCGACTCCTGACAGTACTCCCCTCCTTCCAGGATGGCCTCTGGACATCTCAGGAGCTGGCTTATCCGGGTACCTCTGATGAAAGGCTCTTGTTAGTCTAGGAGCATGGATGTTGTCCCTTGGTTCCCATGAATTTTCCTCTGGTCCGTAACCCTTCCACTGCACCAGATACTGCAGTTTACCTCTGAATTTTCGGGAGTCCAGAATCTTATCCACAATGTATTCTTCTTCACCACGGATTCTTTCTGGTGGAGGAGGTGGCTGAATTCTTCCTGGAAACGGGTTTTCACAGAAGGGTTTGAGCAAGGATATGTGAAACACTGGATGAATCTTTAGATTGTTGGGAAGTTTTAAACGAAAAGCAACCTGGTTAATTTTTGCAGAAATTTGAAAAGGTCCAATGAATTTCTGACCCAATTTGGAGGATGGCACATGTGTCTTAAGGTTTTTAGTGGACAGCCAAACTTTGTCTCCAACCTGAAGAGCAGGGGGCACTCTCCGATGTTTATCTGCTGCTTCCTTATATACTTCCTGGGTCTTGAGTAATATCTCTGATAATTCCTTCTGGGATTCCTGTAATTTTGCAAGCCTGTCATTTACAGCAGGAATGGGAGTGTTCACTGGCAGATTAGGGATAAATACTGGATGTACTCCATAATTAGCAAAAAATGGGGTTTGAGATGTAGCGCTATGTATGGAGTTGTTGTAGGCAAACTCTGCTGTTGGTAAATAGTCCACCCAGTCATCCTGAAGATAGGAAATGAAGCAACGGAGGTATTGCTCCAAAGTCTGGTTCGTTCTCTCCGTCTGGCCATTGGACTGAGGATGGAAAGCGGTAGAAAGATTCACCGTGACTCCCAAGGCTGTACAGAAACTCTTCCAAAATTTTGACGTAAACTGACGTCAGACACCACGCTGTCAGGAATTCCATGTAACCTGAATACCTCTTTGATTATCAGTTCTGCAGTTTTTTCAGCAGTAGGAATTCCTTCAGTTGGAATAAAGTGGGCCATTTTTGTGAGTCGGTCCACTATGACAAGGATGACGGTCATCTGTTTGGAAGGGGGTAGTTCCACAATAAAATCCATGGAAATAGATCCCCAAGGCCTGGATGAAACTGGAAGTGGTTGCAAGAGTCCTAGAGGAGACGATCGTGGGGTTTTGTTTCGTGCGCATGTTAAACAGGTTGAAACATATTTCCTCACGTCCTTCCTACAATTAGGCCACCAAAAGAAACGAAGTAGTAAGTCTTGTGTTTTTGCAACTCCAGGATGTCCTGCCAGTTTAGAATCATGGACACTTTTGAGGACTTCAAGGCGAGAAGATTCAGGTACATATATTTTGTGTTTCTGCATCCAAAACCCCTCTTTGAATGAAAGATCGACGTCTTCCGAAGGATGGTTAAGGAAAGAGTCCTCTTGATATCCATCTTTAATTCTATTACATAGTCCTCTAGAGTGCAATATTCCCAAAAAATTTTTAGGGCCTAGAATTGTATCGTCATTACTAGACCTCTCCTGAGGTTCCGAACACATCCTGGACAGGGCGTCAGCCTTGCCATTTCTTGAACCAGGCCGGTAAGAAATTATAAAATTGAATCTTGAGAAAAATAAGGCCCATCGTGCTTGTCTTGCAGACAATCTTTTTGCTGTACGGAGGAATTCAAGATTCTTGTGGTCCGTGAGGACAGTCACAGGGTGATTGGCACCTTCCAAAAGATGTCTCCATTCGGAGAAGGCAACTTTAATGGCTAACAGTTCTTTATTACCGATGTCGTAGTTCTTTTCTGCAGATGACATGGTGTGGGAAAGAAACGCACATGGGTGAAGTTGCATTTTGTCCCCAACTCGCTGAGACAGAATGGCTCCCACTGCAGAGTCCGAGGCGTCCACTTCGACAGTAAATGGCAATTCAGGATTTGGGTGTACTAACAATGGAGCAGACGTAAAAAGAGTTTTCAATTTGTCAAAAGCCTCCTGTGCCTCCGGAGACCAGAAAAATGCTTTGGTCTTTTTTGTTAGTGTAGTAATTGGTAGTATGATCCGTGAAAAGTTCTTTATAAATTTTCGGTAAAAATTTGCAAATCCTATGAAACGCTGGACGTCTTTTAAATTTCTTGGAACAGGCCAGTCCACTACAGCTTTGATTTTGCCGGGATCCATGCTCAGACCTTCTGGGGAGATGATATATCCCAGAAATTGGATACTGGTTTGTTCAAACTCACATTTTTCAAGTTTAATGTAAAGATGGTTCTCCTGTAGTCGTTCCAAGACTAACTGGACGTGCCTGCGATGCTCTTCCAAGGTGTCTGAAAATATAAGAATGTCATCGAGATAAGCCACAACGAATTGGTCCAAGAAATCTCGAAATACATCATTAATAAAATGTTGAAAGGTGGCTGGGGCATTGCTAAGACCAAAGGTCATAACCAGAGATTCAAAATGTCCATATCTCGTTCTGAAGGCGGTCTTCCACTCATCTCCTGGGCGAATCCGTATGAGGTTGTAAGCCCCTCTAAGGTCCAGCTTCGTAAAGATTTTTGCAGAACGGAGTCTCTCAAATAGTTCAGGAATCAAGGGTAGCGGGTAGCGATTCTTGACAGTGATATTATTCATCTCTCTGTAGTCAATACATGGCCGCAGAGTGGAGTCTTTCTTTTCAACAAAGAACAAGGGTGCCCCAGCTGGAGATGTGGAAGGTCGAATAAAGCCTTTCTCTAAATTTTCATCCAGGAACTTTCTTAATACCTTCAATTCAGGTTCGGAAAGATTGTAAATCCGTCCAAATGGAATGGTTGCTCCTGGCAGCAATTCAATGGGACAGTCGTAAGGACGGTGAGGAGGTAATTGATCTGCTTTCTTCTTATGCAGACATCAGAGAACTGCTGATATTGAGGTGGTAGTTTCTCTTCCTTCTCATGCGAAATCTCAGAGATTTGGACTTGTTGGAGAACAGGGGGTTCCTTATGACAATTATTCTTACAGTAGTCAGATGGAAAGGTGATGGTCCTTGATGCCCAGTTGATAGAAGGGTTATGGACTGAAAACCAGGGGATCCCTAGAATAACCGGAAATTTCGGAGATGAGATAAGGTGGAAACTGACAGCTTCATGATGATCCGGTTCGATACAAATCTCCAGTTCGATTGTCTCATGCGTGACAGGTCCAGAAGACAAGGGTGATCCATCCACCGTTTCCATTTCAATTGGTGTGGATTTGGTCCTACTGGAAATATTATTATCACGTGTAAATTTTAAGTCCATAAAATTCCCTCCTGCTCCCGAATCCAACAGGGCAGAGCATTGTATTTTTTGGGTGCCCATTACAACCTGAATGGGGATTACAAAATGAGATGATGTAGTATGTATTTTGTCTATTTCTGGCGTTACTGATGAGATAGTCTGCAAGATGGAATCCGACTGCTGAGAAAGGTCCATATTGCTGGCAGACCTGTTGTTGGTAAAGGCTATAGTCCTTTTGTTAGGACAGTTGATGGCATAGTGTCCAGGGTCCCCACAATAGAGGCAGAGATGTTCTGCACGTCGCCTCTCCTTCTCCTGTGCAGAGAGTGGTCTTCGGATGACGTCGATCTGCATCGGTTCAGACACGCCTTGCGTCTTTTCTTGGTGGTCCGATGCTGAAAATGAGAAGCCAGGGCTATTCCCAAGTGCTCGCAGTCTCTCCTTTCTCCTTTCAGTAAGTCTCTGGTCAATCCGGATACATAGTTGAATAAAGTCCTCCAACTGGTCAGGGGTCTCAACCCTGGCAAGCTCGTCTTTCACTGGTTCTGATAACCCTCGTCGAAATTGACTTCTCTGGGCCGCTGGATTCCAGGTGGTGTCGGCCACCCAGCGACGGAACTCCGATGTGTATTCCGCAACAGAGCGACGTCCTTGGCGCAAATTATGTAATTTGGTTTCTGCTGTGGCACAGCGGTTTGGGTCATCAAAAACTTGATTCATAGCTGCGGTGAAGGCTTCCAGGTCATTAAGGAGGTCATAGTCCTTTTCTACATAAGGTGAAGCCCAAGCAAGAGCTTCATCCGTCAGGAGATTTATCATGAAAAAAACTTTCTTCCTCTCACTGGTAAAGGGAGCAGGTTGCATCTGGAAGTATATGCGGCATTGATTGAGGAATCCTCGGTACTGCTTGCGATCCCCACTGAACTTTGCAGGCAGTGGCAGCCGCGCGTTTGATTCGGACCCTGAATTGCGCACGTCCAGAAGTTGTTTTTGTAGCTCAATTACTTCCTGTTGTATCGCCGTGAAATCAGTTTGTAACTTGGCATATTTTCCTTGAGAGTCAGTACAAAAACTTTGAAGCTCCGTAACTTGCCGTCTCAGGGTGTTCACAGCGGACTCCATTTTGGCGCGAGATTATTCTGTCAAGATCCCGTCTGGGTTGGAGCCGATGTTACTGCAAACACTAGGGAAGCAGAGGCAGGTAGCGTAGTCAGAAGGCAGGCCGAGGTCGGTTCACAGGAGAGCAGTGTTTGTAGCAATGGATCAGGCGGAGAGCGTAGTCAGAAGGCAGGCCGAGGTCGGTTCACAGGAAAGGCAGTTTGGTAACAGAGGAGCAGGCAGATAACGTAGTCAGGTGGCAGCCGGAGGTCGGTACACAGGAGAGCAGTGTTTGTAGCAATGGATCAGGCGGAGAGCGTAGTCAGAAGGCAGGCCGAGGTCGGTTCACAGGAGAGCAGTGTTTGTAGCAATGGATCAGGAGGAAAACGCTTGACTAAAGGCTTGGAGCTCAATAATCTCGCAATGACACACCCACAGGGCCAGGTTTATATAGGGTGTGTAATTGGCAATCAGAGGCCCAATCAAGAGAGCACTAGGCGTAGCCAATCAGGAAGAACAGTCAATGGTATCCGGGTTCAGCAAGGAACTTTGCAGCCAGCAGAATAGCTCAGATGGTAGAGCTGCTGGCCAGTAGACAAGAGGTACTGGGTTCGACTCCTGACACAGACTCAGATTGAGTATCCAGGCCACGTTGTGTCAGCGGATGGAGTGGAGCCATCCCAGGAAAAAAATGCAGTGAACTAGGATTGGCCAAACCCTGAGACCGTGAAGGATGTTTGAGCGTTCATGGGATTTACAGGGTACTATCAATGTTTTGTGAAGAACTTTGCCCAGGTGGTGCAGCCTTTGCTGGAACTGTTAAAAGGGGTGCCTCTGAATGCAAAAGGCTGGTCCATCCGCTGGGAAGAAAGACAGGAGTAAGCTTTTCGGGATTTGAAGAGGGCACTGACTGAAGCCCCGGTGCTGGCTTATGCGGACTTCTCTAAACCATTCATTCTCCACACTGACGGAAGCTTGCACGGGTTGGGGGCTGTGTTGTCACAGGTACAGGATGGGAGAGAGAGGGTGATCACTTATGATAGTCGGTCCATTCACGATCCCGAACGCAACCCAGACAACTGCAGTTCTTTCATGCTGGAGCTGCTGGCGTTGGTGTGGGCTATGATGGAGAGATTCGCAGAATACTTGTTTAGCTCGGAAGTGTTAGTGCGCACCGATAATAACCCGATAGCACATCTGGAGAATGCTAAATTGGGGGCTCTTTAGCAAGGTAGCCCGGATGATGAAATTTCAGTACAAAATTGCCTACAGGAGGGGGGCTGAGAATACCCACGTCGATGCCCTGTCAAGAGCAAGACATGCAACACCTGGAAAGAGCAAAGATAAAATGCTGGAGGATGAGGAAGTTCCCCGATTCCAAAAGACCATTGGGACGGTGGCAGCTGCGCTGGATCAAATTCGGACCCTTCACCGTGAAGGAGTGTTGAGGAGGACTCGGGATGAGTGGGTCCGTTTGCAGCAAGAAGACAGTGAACTCGCTCTGTTTCATCAATGGGTGACTCTGAACCAGCTGCCCAGGCAAGAACAGAGGAATACTCTTACTTCAGAAGCGCTGAAGATACTTCGACAGTGGGAGCAGCTCCGGATGAGAAACAGGCTGTTATATCGAAAGGTTCAACTTCAAAAAGAGCTGGGGCACTCTTGGCAAGTGGTGATCCCAGAGACTGTATTACCTGTAGTCGCTGCTGAGGCTCACGAAAGAGGAGCTCACTTTGGTGCTGAGAAAACCTTTCAATAGCTACAGCATTTTGTCTACCACCCTCATTAAGGGCAGCAGTCGAAGAGGCTTGTAAACTCTGTCGGGCATGTGAATTAGCCAAATCTCCAGAACAAGGGCCCCGACACAAACTATAGTGACATCAGCCCCCCTGGAACTATTGACTGTGGACTACTTGACCAATCGGGCCAGCATATCTGGGATATGACCACTGTCTAGTGATGATTGATCATTTCTGAAAGTTCGCTGTAGTAACACCCACTCAGGATTAAACGGCGGAGTCAGCTGCACATGCCATCTGCAAGAACTTCCTTCAGGTCTATGGATGCCCAAAACGGATTCACTCTAATCAGTGGGCCTGCTTCTTGGGGAAAGTCATGGATGAGCTGCAACAGATTTATCAGTTTGACCGGTCTCACACGACACCATACCATCCACAAGGAAACGAAGCCTGCGAACGATTTTATCGTACTCTTATCCAGGTGTTGAGAACCTTGAAAGAGGATCGGAAGGCTCGGTGGCCTAAGTACGTGTCTGAGCTTGTGTGGATCTACAATAATCTAGTCCACCAGACCACCGGTTTCACGCCCTACTCCGTGTTGTTCGGCCGTGAAGGGAAAGATGTCACAGAACTGGAGTTGGACCCAGGCGAGGACTACCCACGGACGGGGGTGTCTACCTGGGTCCGAGAACACCATCATCGTCTGCAGACTCTACATCATCTGGTGCAGATTTGACTTCAGAAGCTGGAGCACCCGGAGAAGCTTCCCCTGCGAGGGACAGATCTTCGGGTTGGGGACCGAATGTTGGTAAGAGAAAAACATCCATGGGACAAACTGGAAAATCGATGGGAGAATCAGCCATACCGAGTGCAGCATCGGATTGGTGAAACGGGACCGTCTACGAGATCCAGCCAGAAGGGGAGGAGGATGCTCCCACTCGGGTAGTGCACCGAAGTATGTTCCGACCATGCCTCTCCGAAGATCCCTCACAGGAGGAAGAGACGCCTGACACTCCTGAAGTGGTCCCTACCATGGTAGAAGACAATGAAGAGGAAGAAGGTCCCAAACAACAGCTTGAGAACGTGCCCGGTAGGCAAAACCCTGAAACCTCAGAAGGAAATGTAAAAGCCCGGTTCAACTACAGTTGAAGACTTCACTATTCCTTTCACTCTATGATGCTCCGAATGCACAATGGCTGGTCAGCCCCCCAACTGGTACAACCAGGACCAATTAATTTGGCAACAAGTTGCTGGGAAAAAACAGCTAAGACATAGCGTCCTCTGGAAAGTCTCACCCGTAGAATGGAGAGTGAAAGGAAAGGGGGAGTGTAAGAGGATGAACAGAAATAGTGTTGCCGGTTCAAGATGCATTCTGGGGCCGAAACCATAGAGGCCGTCACCACTGTTGTCGGGGGATGACTTGTCTGCATGGGAAGGGCCTGAACACCTGACAGAAGAGGGCGTGGGGGAGATAAAAGGCACGGAGCACAGGAACAAGGGAGACTTGGCGGGAAGGTGACTACAGAGTAGGAAGAAGGTTGACTCCCTCTCCTCTCCTCAGATTATTACCGCCACTGATGCCACCTCGTTACGGACTGACTTACCCTACCAGCCATTACTGAGTGTCCTTCCACATATTCCCTCCAATACACAGAGTCTAGCAGACGCTTCTCATTCTACTGAACTGTGTGAGTCCGTGCTAGGCCTTCCTTCTCCTGCTCCCTGCATGGCGGTGTGCTTCTGGTGTACCGCGTTATTCCGGAGGAACCAACAGAAGGAACTTCATCCACTCAGCAACGACCCAAGACCCACAGACCTGGATACTTCGGCACGGTCAGGAGACAGTGCATCTCATTCTTATGCAGCAAAGCCAGAGACTTTTTTCACGGACTGCGACAACGTCGGGAGTTGTTCCAACTGGCCCCCAACAAGAACTTCAAACAATAAGTCATTTCTCTCCTATACCCCTTTCCTCACTTGGGAAACTGTATATTTGTTGTATGCAAGTTTATTCCTCATATTGGTTGTATCTTTGTCTACTCTCCTCCCTGCGTGGAATAATCCCTGAATTCTAGGATCAACTGGTAGAATAAATCCTTGTTAACCCCTTCTCTCCCTCTTGCTCTTTACTGCATCCAACGAACCTTTACAGGGGTTTTATGGGGGCTGAAGTGGAGGAGGACAGGGCACTGGGGAGATGAATGTGAGAGGATGGGGGTATTGTGGGGACTGAAGTGGAGGAGGACAGGGCACTGGGGGTGAATGTGAGAGGATGGGGTATTGTGGGGGCTGAAGTGGAGGAGGACAAGGCACTGGGGGCTGAATGTGAGAGGATGGAGTTATTGTGGGGGCTGAAGTGGAGGAGGAGGACAGGGCACTGGGGGTTGAATGTGAGATGAAGGGGTATTGTGGGGGGGTGAAGTGGAGGAGGAGGACAGAGCACTGGGGGGTGAATGTGGGAGGTTGGGGGTATTGTGGGGGGATGAATTGGAGGAGGACAGTGCACTGTGGGGTGAATATGAGAGGATGGGGGTATTGTGGGGCTGAAGTGGAGGAGTACAGGGCACTAGGGGGTGAATATGAGAGGATGGGGGCATTGTGGGGCTGAAGTGGAGGAGGAGGACAGGACACTGAGGGGTGAATGTGAGAGGATGGGGGTATTGTGGGGGCTGAAGTGGAGGAGGACAGTGCACTGGGACATTAATGTAAGAGTTTGGGGGTATTGTTGAGGCTGAAGTAGAGGAGAATGACATGGTATTGGGGGGTGAATGTGAGGTGATGGGGTATTGTGGGGGTTTAAGTGGAGGAGGAGGACAGGGCACTGGGGTGAATGTGATAGGATGGGGATATTGTAAGGGAATGGGTACAGGGCACTGGTGGGTGAATGTGAGAGTTTGAGGGTATTGTGAGGGCTGAGGTGGGTGAGGGGCGATAGGGCACTGGGGTGAATCTGAGAGGAAGGGGTTATTGTGAGGTCTGAAGTGGGGGAAGAGGACAGGGCACTGGGGGGATGAATGTGAGAGAATGGGGTATTGTAGGGGAAGAGGTACAGGGCACTGAGGGGTGAATGTGAGAGCATGAGGTATTGTAGAGGAGGTTGTACAGGGCACTGGCGGGTGAATGTGAGAGTTTGAGGGTATTGTGGGTGCTGAAGTGGAGGAGGACAGGGGGTGAATGTGAGAGGATGGGGTATTGTAGGGGAGGGGGTACAGGGCACTGGGGGTGAATGTGAGAGGATGGGGTATTGTAGTTGAAGTGGTACAGGGCACTGGTAGGTGAATGTGAGAGTTTGAGGGTATTGTGAGGTCTGAAGTGGGGGAGGGGACAGGGCACTGGGGAGTGAATGTGAGAGGATGGGGGTACTGTGAGGTCTGAAGTGGGGACAGGGCACTGGGGGGTGAATGTGAGAGGATGGGGGTATTGTAGGGGAAGGGGTACAGGGCACTGAGGGGTGAATGTGAGAGGATGGGGTTATTGTGAGGTCTGAAGCGGGGGAGGGGACAGGGCATGGGTGTGAATGTGAGAGGATGGGGTATTGTGAGGGCTGAGATGTGTGAGAGGCAACAGGGCACTGGGGGTCAATGTGAGAGGATCGGGTATTGTAGGGGAAGGGGACAGGGCACTGGGTGCTGAATGTGAGAGGATGGGGGTATTGTGAGGTCTGAAGCGGGGAAGGGGGGACTGGGCACTGGGGGGTGAATGTGATAGGATGGGGGTATTGTAGTGGACAAGGGACAAGGCATTGACTGATGAATGTGAGAGGATGGGGGTATTGTGGGAGCTGAGGTGGGTGAGGTGCGACAGAGCACTGGGGGGCTGATTATTATCACTATATATTATTTCTAAACACTGTTTATTGGTGATTACTTTGTATCTCCGTTCATACTGCACCCACACACACAAATGATACACCATTTGAAAGGTAAACTTGCCAACTTCAGCAAGAAAATAGCCAAACAAACCTCACATCCACAATTTGATAATAAAATACAGTTTAAACATTAATTTTCATAAACCTGCAGACTGCAGTAAGAAAAAATGACTTGCAGGTGGCACAACAGTACCCCAAAGCACGCTACCACAAAGCTGCTTACAGACATCACAAACAAATCCAAACATTTGCCTTGGGGCTTTCCAGCTTGCCAAACTGCTTGCCTAGCCTATTTTAGCCAAATTGGAGGATTGCACACTTCACTGCAGGTGAGGCACATATGCAAACACATTTGTAAACATGCACTGCCTATTGAATTGCACACTTGCTCCGTTCATACTCCTCCCACACAAACAAATTATACACCATTTGAAAGGTCAAATTACCTGCAGGTGGCAGCACACTACCACAAAGCACACTACCACAAAGCTGCTTACAGACATCACAAACAAATCCAAACATTTGCCTTGGGGTCTTTCCTGCTTGCCCAGCCTATTTCAGGCACATTGAATGATTGGTCACTTCACTGCAGGTGAGTCACATATGCAAACACATTTGTATACATGCACTGCTATTTCGGTGATTACTTCGACCCACACACACAAATGTTGAGTCACATATGCAAACACATTTGTGAACATGCACTGCTCTTTTGCTGATTACTTCGCCCCACACATACAAATAATACACTATTTGAAAGGTAAACTTGCTCCCTTCAGCAAGAAAAGAGCCAAACAAACCACACATTCACTATTTTATCACTAAATACAGTTTAAACATTTATTTTCATAAACCTGCAGAAATAAACAGTGACCTGCAGGTGGCACCTCAACCGGAAGACATTTTTTGGCCTCTACTTATCAAACCAATTTACTGTATTACCAAGCTACATATATAAATACCTGTCTGTGTTCATCATCTCATGAAATGCATTTACATTTGACCAGCTTACTTTGTCTGAAATTGCCTGCACCCCCAATGACCAATGTGCGAAAATTTCGCACAAGCCAAGCTAGTACTGTTTTGTTAGGAAATTATATGCACTGTATTACATGTAATAGTTGCTGTCTGGGGGGCTGGAGATGGGGAGGTCGGGGGATTTTGATACTTACCTTAGCTCGGTCTTTTACGAGTATTAGTATAACAAGCCCTCATACGAGTATAGTAACCATGAGCTGCATCACATTTAAAGGGAATCTGTAACCCCATGGACGTATATGACCTATTAATATTGGCATACAGGTAACAGAAATGTTACACTTGTCCTACCTGTCTGCCTCATATTAATGGTCTTGTTGTGGAGAAATCTTATATTCTGTCTTTATGTTAATGATTTCTTCCAGGCTTCAGTGTGTGATGTGCTGTAAGAAATCCCTGCCTCCTGTCTTCATTGTAATACTACCCCCTTCCATCAGCGTCAGTTATGGCCCCGGATTCCTGCACCTGCGCCCTGCACTCCCTCAGGAATATATACTTCATACTCCCTTCTGTGGATGCTGAATTCAGGGGTCTTCTGCGCTGGCGACTTTCGCTCCAGTGACCTCTGGTGTGAGCGCCGATAAGGTACTCTCCCCACTTCCTCCCTGCATAGTCATCACCATGTATACATGGTTCCTAGCTATGACTATTCAGGGAGAAAGTGGGGAGAGCACCTTATCGGCGCGCACACTGAAGTTCACAGTGACTCGCCTGCACAGAAGATCAATGAATGCAGAGTCCATAGAAGGAAGAAAGAGGTTCAAATTGTGGTGACTCGCAGGGCGCAGGCGCAGGATTCTGGGGCCATAATTGACATACGTGGGAGGGAGGTAGTATTACAGTGAGGACAGGAGGCAGGGATTTCTTACAGCTCCGCACGCCCCGAAGCCTGGAAGAAATCATTAGCATAAGGTAAGAATATAACATTTCTCAGCAACAAGACCATTACTATGAGTCATACAGGTAGGACTAGTGTAATATTTCTATCACCCGTATGCCCATATTAATATGTCATATACATCCCGGAGGGTGACAGATACCCTTTAAAGCACCACTCCAGCATTTTTTTTTTATATCACCATTGGAGTGGCGCCTTAAAATCCAAGACCTCTACCGACTGTCTGATATGCACCTTTCAGCATTTTCATCTGTTATTCGCCTCCACTCGGCTCCATCTCCTGCAGTTTGTGACCTGTCCGCTGCCCCAGTGTTTCATGGAGCGGTGCAGAGGTCTCTAATCAATGTGAGTCTACGAGAGCCTGTTTCTGGCCTTGTTCTTGCATCTTTCTGTCTTTCATAGACTTACTTTGAGCACTTGTGACGTAGCTTCTAACTTCTGGCCAGTCCGAAGCTGCACTCACAAGATGGAGCTGCAGGACTGGAACGGTGCCAAAAAACGGTGAATACGCTGGAGGATGAGTATATGACTGGGGAACAGGACTTGCGCTTAAAGCTCCAGTGGTGGAAAAAAAAACCAGCTGGAGTGGTGCTTTAATAATAAGCAATTTATTATTGTAAAGTTAATTACGACTTGGAATAAATGTATGCAGTCACTTTATGTGACTGTAGACTGCCAAATCATGACAGGGAGTGCCTGCTGCATGAGACCCCAATGCCACTGGCATTATCAGGCGGTCATGGACCCCATGTTTGCCATGTGCACGTGTCCACTAGAAAGGTTTGGCTTCTCTCAATAGAAGAGAATTGAGAGAAGCCAAAAGAGTCGTCATATAACTCTCATGGGACACAGCTATGATGGGGGTAACTCAATGGTCAAAGCTATGATGAGGATAACTCCCATGAGAGTTACCCCCATCATAGTGCTGACCAATAAGAGTTATCCCCATCATAGTGGTGCTCATGGATATTGTCTCCATTATACCTCCCCAGGTAATTGCTCACATGTTTCTCCCGAGTGGTAGTTTGACGGTGTCGCTTGTCCCACTTCCCGCTTCCACATCTGTTACTTAACCCAATAGGAAGTCCCCTACTATTAGCTCAGGACAGGCCCGTGTGTTTGGCTAAGCGTTTTGGGAGAAGGAGGCGTGATCTGTTGGGGAAGACGTGCCATTTTATCAGCTTAGTGCAGTGGCGGTTTGTTGATGCTCAAACTCCAGGTTGCATGTGGTGTGTGGACGATGCTGCAAGTAGGACATTTCTGACTAGTTAGTGCCCGGCAGCTGCCACATTAGAGCTGCCCAGAGTTTTGTAGGAGTGTGCCAGAGATAATAGGTTGGCAATCAGTGCTGCCTCCTGTGCTATAAGGATGCAGGACTCTGTCTGCCTACAGGGCCACTGCTCTGCAGCCATCATTGTGTGTCTGTATTCTTGTGCCAGACCTGCCATTGTCATTAATGACCCTTGTTCTGGATACTTCTGTGTTGTTCTTGTATGTGCTTGTGATGGCGTTGACATCCTTGCATTTGGACACCTTTTTCTTCTATTTATCTAAATTAAAATGTCCATTATTGTACTCAGTTTTACAGGATAGCAATAAATCAGTATGAACCAGATTTATATCTACCGATTTTAAAAATTTACTATGTGGGGTGGGGGGCGCCGTTTTTCCATTCGGCTCAGGCAGCAAAGAGACTAGGTTCACCCCTGACTGTAAGTATTGCTGTATACCCTCTGTGCATTTTATAAAGGGGCTGCAGATGCAGGGGGCCCCATTTGTAGGTGGGGGCCCTAGGCAGCTACCTTGTCTGCCTGCCCCATACACCGGCCCTGCCTATGGCTCCATAACAGCTGCATGTTATTGTACAAATTAATCATAAACTTGTGTAATATTGAAAATTGATGATTACTCCACATGCATACTGATCTCTGTGTAGTACTAGAAGCCTCTCTTCTGTGATCATGCAGAGTTTTGTTGGTTAAAAGAGCACTGTTCAGTCTGGGCTGAAAGTCAGTTTCTCAATATATTCTCATGGTTATAGATGCCTGTGTGAATATGGCTTTAATAAGAACATTAAAGCATTGTTGGCACAGGCATCCATAACCATGAGTAGGGCTCCAAGAAGCTGAAACATGTAGGTCCCAGTCACATTGGAACTGCCATGCACTTTTAGTTTATTTTTCTATAATAAAGCTAGATTATATCATACACACCTGCTGCCTAGCTGGATGTTTGTTCCTCTGTTTTGCCTCAGCCGGTTCCAGGCTTGTCCGTGAAAAGCAACGAGCAGGATCCATGCTGCAACTTGGCTGTTCTGACTCTCCTTTCCCATTTCTCCCGCTTTATGATAAACTATAATAGGTGCGAGTTGTATCTGTGAAAAATACAAATAGCATTCATACGACAGAATTGGTCATGTGAACAAGCCCTTGTGATTCTTACTAAGTTATGGTTAGTTACTGGTGAAATGATACATGACTGCTATAATAATGCTTTTCTAATATCAAGCAAAAGACGGCATCCCCATCTCAATTAAGGGAGATCAACATATAGCATGAAAAACAAGTTACATGTGAAGAAGAGACAAAGAAGCATGCCAAACAAGTTACATAAGAAGAAGAGACAAAGAAGCATGCCAAACAAGTTACATGTGAAGAAGAGGCAAAGAAGCATGCCAAACAAGTTACATGTGAAGAAGAGACAAAGAAGCATGCCAAACAAGTTACACGTGAAGAAGAAGCAAAGAAGCATGCCAAACAAGTTACATGTGAAGAAGAGACAAAGAAGCATGCCAAACAAGTTACATGTGAAGAAGACAAAGAAGCATGCCAAACAAGTTACACGTGAAGAAGAACAAAGAAGCATGCCAAACAAGTTACATGTGAAGAAGAGACAAGAAGCATGCCAAACAAGTTACATGTGAAGAAGGGCAAAGAAGCATGCCAAACAAGTTACATGTGAAGAAGAGACAAAGAAGCATGCAAACAAGTTACATGTGAAGAAGACAAAGAAGCATGCCAAACAAGTTACACTGTAAGAAGAGGCAAAGAAGCATGCCAAACAAGTTACATGTGAAGAAGACAAGAAGCATGCAAACAAGTTACATGTAAGAAGAGACAAAGAAGCATGCCAAACAAGTTACATGTGAAGAAAGACAAGAAGCATGCAAAAAGTTACAGTGAAGAAGAGACAAAGAAGCATGCCAAACAAGTTACATGTGAAGAAGACAAAAGAAGCATGCCAAACAAGTTACATGTAAGAAGAGAAAGAAGCATGCCAAACAAGTTACATGTGAAGAAGAGACAAAGAGCATGCCAAACAAGTTACACGTGAAGAAGAGACAAAGAAGCATGCCAACAAGTTACACGTGAAGAAGAGACAAAAAAGCATGCCAAACAAGTTACACGTGAAGAAGAGACAAAGAAGCATGCCAAACAAGTTACATGTAGAAGAAAAAGAAGCATGCCAAACAAGTTACATGTGAAGAAGAGACAAGAAGCATGCCAAACAAGTTACAGTGAAGAAGGCAAAGAAGCATGCCAAACAAGTTACATGTGAAGAAGAGACAAAGAAGCATGCCAAACAAGTTACATGTAAGAAGAGACAAGAAGCATGCCAAACAAGTTACATGTGAAGAAGGCAAAGAAGCATGCCAACAAAGTTACATGTGAAGAAGAGACAAAGAAGCATGTCAAACAAGTTACACGTGAAGAAGAGCAAAGAAGCATGCCAAACAAGTTACATGTGAAGAAGAGACAAAGAAGCATGCCAAACAAGTTACATGTGAAGAAGAGACAAAGAAGCATGCCAAACAAGTTACATGTAAGAAGAGACAAAGAAGCATGCCAAACAAGTTACACGTGAAGAAGAGACAAAGAAGCATGCCAAACAAGTTACATGAAGAAAAAGAAGCATGCCAAACAAGTTACATGTGAAGAAGAGACAAGAAGCATGCCAAAAAGTTACACGTGAGAGACAAAAAGCATGCAAATAATTAATGTGAAGAAGAGACAAAGAAATGCCAAACAAGTTACAGTGAAGAAGAACAAAGAAGCATGCAAACAATTACAGTGAAGAGAAAAAAAGATGCCAAACAAGTTACATGGAAGAACAAAGAAGATGCCAAACAGTTACATGAAGAAGAAAAGCATGCAAACAAGTACATGTGAAGAAGAAAAAGCATGCAAACAAGTTACATGTGAAGAAGAAAGAAGCATGCCAAAAGTTACACAGAAGAGAGACAAAGAACATGCCAAACAAGTTACATGTGAAGAAGAAAAAGCATGCAACAAGTTACTTGAAGAAGAAAGAAGCATGCCAAACAAGTTCAGTGAAGAAGAGACAAAGAAGCATGCAAACAAGTTACATGTAAGAAAGACAAAGAAGCATGCCAAACAAGTTACATTGAAGAAAAAGAAGCATGCCAACAAGTTACAGTGAAAAGAGACAAAGAAGCATGCCAAACAAGTTACAGTGAAGAAGAAAGAGAAGCAAAGTTAATGAAGAAAAACTGCCAAACAAGTACATGTGAAAAGGACAAGAAGCATGCCAAACAAGTTACACGTGAAGAGACAAAAAGCATGCCAAAAATTAATGTAAGAAGAGACAAGAAGCATGCCAAACAAGTACAGTGAAGAAGAGACAAAGAAGCATGCCAAACAAGTTACAGTGAAGAAAAAAAGCATGCCAAACAAGTTACATGTGAAGAAGAGACAAGAAGCATGCAAACAAGTTACACGTGAAGAAACAAAGAAGCATGCAAACAAGTTACATGTGAAGAAAACAAAAAGATGCCAAACAAGTTACATGTGAAGGACAAAGAAGCATGCCAAACAGTTAATGTGAAGAAAAAGCATGCAAACAAGTACATGTGAAGAAGAAAAAAGATGCCAACAAGTTACATGTGAAGAAGAAAGAAGCATGCAAACAAGTTACACATGAAGAAGAGACAAAGAAGCATGCCAACAAGTTACATGGAAAAGAGACCAAAGAAGATGCCAAACAAGTTACATGTGAAGAAGAAAGAAGCATGCCAAACAAGTTCATGAAGAAGGACAAAGAAGCATGCCAAACAAGTTACATGTGAAGAAGAGACAAAGAAGCATGCCAAACAAGTTACATGTGAAGAAAAGAAGCATGCCAAACAAGTTCAGTGAAAAGAGACAAGAGCATGCAAACAAGTTACAGTAAGAAGAGACAAAGAAGCATGCCAACAAGTTACTTGAAGAAGAAAGAAGCATGCCAAAAGTACATGTGAAGAAGGACAAGAAGCATGCAAACAGTTACATGTGAAGAAGACAAAAGCATGCCAAACAATTAATGTGAAGGACAAAGAGCTGCCAAACAAGTTACAGTGAAGAAGAGACAAAGAAGCAAGCCAAACAAGTTACAGTGAAGAAGACAAAGAAGCATGCCAAACAGTTACATGTGAAGAAGAGAAAAGAAGCATGCCAAACAAGTTACATGTGAAGAAGAGAAAAGAGCATGCCAAACAATACAGTGAAGAAAGAAAGAAGCATGCCAAACAAGTTACAGTGAAGAAGAGACAAAGAAGCATGCCAAACAAGTTACATGTGAAGAAGAACAAAGAAGCATGCCAAACAAGTTACATGTGAAGAAGAAAGAGCATGCCAAACAAGTTACATGTAAGAAGAGACAAGAAGCATGCCAAACAAGTTACATGTGAAGAGAAAGAAGCATGCCAAACAAGTTACCATGTGAAGAAGAGACAAAGAAGCATGCCAAACAAGTTACATGTAAGAAGAGACAAAGAAGCATGCCAAACAAGTTACATGTGAAGAAAGAAAAAGCATGCCAAACAAGTTACATGTGAAGAAGGACAAGAAGCATGCCAAACAAGTTACATGTAGAAGAGACAAAGAAGCATGCAAACAAGTTACATGAAAAGAGACAAAGAAGCATGCCAAACAAGTTACATGTGAAGAAGAGCAAAAAAGCATGCCAAATAATTTAAATGTGAAGAAGAGACAAAGAATCATGCCAAACAAGTTACACGTGAAGAAGAACAAAGAAGCATGCCAAACAAATTACACGTGAAGAAGAAACAAAAAGAATGCCAAACAAGTTACATGTGAAGGACAAAGAAGCATGCCAAACCAGTTACATGTGCAGAAGAAAGCATGCCAAACAAGTACATGTGAAGAAGAAAAAAGCATGCCAAACAAGTTACATGTGAAGAAGAAAGAAGCATGCCAAACAAGTTACACATGAAGAAGAGACAAAGAAGCATGCCAAACAAGTTACATGTGAAGAAGAGACAAAGACGCATGCCAAACAAGTTACATGTGAAGAAGAAAGAAGCATGCCAAACAAGTTGCAGGTGAAGAAGAGACAAAAAAGCATGCCAAACAAGTTACATGTCAAGAAGAGACAAAGAAGCATGCCAAACAAGTTACATTTGAAGAATAAAGAAGCATGCCAAACAAGTTACATGTGAACAAGAGACAAAGAAGCATGCCAAACAAGTTACACGTGAAGAAGAGACAAAGAAGCAAGCCAAACAAGTTACATTTGAAGAATAAAGAAGCATGCCAAACAAGTTACATGTGAACAAGAGACAAAGAAGCATGCCAAACAAGTTACACGTGAAGAGACAAAAAAGCATGCCAAATAATTTAAATGTGAAGAAGAGACAAAGAAGCATGCCAAACAAGTTACATGTGAAGAAGAGACAAAGAAGCAAGCCAAACAAGTAACACGTGAAGAAGAGACAAAGAAGCATGCCAAACAAGTTACATGTGAAGAAGAGACAAAGAAGCATGCCAAACAAGTTGCAAAATAGAAAGAAGAAAAAAGCATGCCAAACAAGTTACATGAAAAGAACAAAGAAGCAGCAAAAATTACATGAAGAAAAAAAGAGCATGCCAAACAAGTTACAGTGAAAGAAAAAAAGCATGCCAAACATTACATGTAAGAAGACAAAAACATGCCAAACAAGTTACAGTGAAGAAGAACAAGAAGCATGCCAAACAAGTTACACGTGAAGAAGAACAAAGAACATGCCAAACAAGTACGTGAAGAAAGACAAACATGCCAAACAAGTTACAAGTGCAAAAAAGAAAGCAAGAATGCCACAATTCATAAAGAAAGAACATGCCAAACAAGTACATAGAAAAAAAGCATGCCAAACAAGTTACATGAAGAAGAGACAAAGAAAGCATGCAAACAAGTAAAGAAGAGAAAAACCATACAAAAAAAAAGAAGAGCACAAAAAGCAGAAAACAAGTTACATGGAAAAGAGAAAAAAGATGCCAAACAATTACAGTGAAGAAAGCAAAGAACACCAAACAAGTTCATGAAGAAAAAGAACATGCCAAACATACTATGTAAGAAAGACAAAAGCATGCCAACAAGTTAATTAAAAAAAAAAGCAGCAAAAATACACAAAAGAAGCAAAGAAATGCCAAAAAAATTAAGTGAAGAAGAAACAAAGAAAATGCCAAACAAGTTACAGTAAGAAGAAAAAGAAAACATGCCAAAAATTACAGTGAAGAAGAACAAAAAGATGCCAAACAAGTTACATGGAAGGGCAAAGAAGCATGCCCAAAAAGTTCAGGTGAAGAAACGAAAAAACAAAAAAAAAAAGCATGCCAAAAAGTTACATGTAAGAAAAAGAAGATCCAAAAAAGTTACATTGAAGAAGGACAAGAAGCATGCCCAAACAAATTACATGTGAAGAA
>JARQOD010000001.1:453253826-453312810 GCA_033576555.1 Oophaga sylvatica
AAGTAAAAGCAAAGCCAAAATTAATTTTATGGTTTTTTTTCCTTAAGGGCGCACTAGTTAATTAAGAAATATACAGTAAGCTAACAACGGAATTACAGTGGTTTTGCACTCAGAGTAAATATAACAATAGTGGTACAAAGGCTTAGAGGTATTAAGCTAGAGGTCAATTTTACCAGGCTGTAGGTTGCATGTGGATGCCGGGAACCTGCGTCCACAGGTAAGAATCTTAGTTGCCGGACAATCCCCAAGACGGTGCCGCTGCTCCCTTGGCAGATCTGTCCCCTGTTCCTTCTTAGATCATCATCGTCTTGTTCTTCTGTGAGAATAGAGGGAGTCTGCCACGCGCTCACAGTTCTTAAACCTGCTAGGTTCCTCCCCTCGGTGTCAGAGGTTGGGCTATAATCTCCACCCTTCAGCTCCCTGCAGAATTTATTCACAATATCTAAGAAAGGGGGTAACTTTCTCCAGGACAATCGGATCAGGACACGAGAGGTACCAGTGAATGCAGTTTGTTTTGCCTGTCGTGTGGAGATCAAACATGGCCCGATTGTCCCTCCACAGTGACCCAATCTCTGTAACTCAGTCCCTGAGCCATCACCGACTCGGGAATCGAACTGTCAGATGCGCGAGGTCTGCAGGATCACGCAGATATTTTCATGAGTCTGTACCTCGAAAGGCTGTGCTCATAATCCATAATCCTAGATAGAGTCGTAGTGGCTGGGAGAGACAATGGATGTGTTTTTTCTGTGTTCAGCTGACAGGTATAATCTAATTGAAGCCCCAGGCATCTCCAGCCCCATGTTGGCGTGGCTCCTTACTCAAGCTTTGAAGTCCTGTTTTGGCCTTATCTACTTATCATACTAAAAGACCTTGTTATTCAACATTGGAGCACTAAATCCTGTTTTTTTTTCAATATGCCTACAGGCCATGGGGGTAGAGCAGTTAGCTGCCTGTGACGGGTCCCTAAAAAAATGGTTTTGCAAATTTTGTTGTAAAAATGAGAAATCGCTGGTCAACTTTTAACCCTTATAACTTCCTAACAAAAAAATTATGTTTCCAAAATTGTGCTGATGTAAAGTAGGCTTGTAGGAAATGTTATTTATTAACTTTTTTGTGCGATATGAGTAGTAGAGAGAGGTACAGAGCTGCAGATGCTATCCAGACAATGATTGAGTACGTAGAGTCCAATTCAAAAACTGGGTGGGTGCTCTATCCACTGGTGAGCACAGCAAAAATTGGAAGGAAGGAGGAAGTGAAAGCACTCCAACCAAGGAATAATAGAAAAAACTTTATTTCAGCATATCAAACCAAGTTAAATACATAACAAACATCTGACACTTTTCTGGTGCATGAAAGCGCTCTTAATCATAGAGTCAGATATGACTCTCTGATTTAAAGGCACAAAAAATAAAAATTTGAAAATTGCTAAATTTTTGCCAAATTTCCGTTTTTCTCATAAGTAAATGCAAGTTATATTGAAGAAATTTTACCACTAACATGAAGTACAATATGTCACAAAAAAAATCTCATAATCAGTGGGATACATTGAAGCGTTCCAGAGCTATAACTTATAAAGTGACAGTGGTCAGAATTGTAAAAATTGACTTGGTCAATAAGTACCAAATTGGCTCTGTCAGTAAGGGTTAATTGAAGTCTGTCACACCAGATTAAAAAGCAGCAGTGGTCCATGTAATCAGTTTATTTTCAATATAGTTATTCACATTTGTAATACTTATAAATAGGGCATGTGGAATATGGAATAGACATGTTTGTATTATGAGACATTAAAGAGGTTTATAAAGCATTGCAAAAAACATTTTCCTGAACCTTTGCCACATTGTTCACAGGTTGTATAATGTATTGCAGCTCAGACCCAATACCCCAAACAAACCATGGACATATGGTGTGCTGTTTATAGAGAAAATAACAATGTTTTTCTTATCCTCTACAACTAGACATAATGACATATATTCAGTGCAAATTCAAGACTAATTTATAAAATTTGCAGGTTCCGACATTTTTCATCAATTTGTGAACTTATTCAAGCAAATTGCCCTCTCCGCAAACAAAATTGACCGCCGTCCTTGTACACCTTTCAGACGTTTGCATTAGCGACAGAAGATTGACATGACCTTGAGGGGGCACAAATTTATCCACAATGCTTTAAAACTATCAAATCACAAGGTATAGCACAACCAATGAGCATTGAGTAATAAAAGCCTGTATAAAAGTCTAAGCTGGGAATGTTGCAGCCTAACAAACAGGCAATCTATGTGTTGCAGCTGTCGAAGAGCCACGAGACTTGCAGCCGTGGGCTCGAACATATATTTAAGCATGCCCTAGACACTCGATTAGCACCAGAGCATGATCGGATAACACCTTATCCAAGCACATTCGCTCATCACTACTGTCTACCTGACAAAGCATATGTGTGCATTTTTTCTATATCTTTTATTATTTAAATTTTACATCTGTGTATGCTGCATCAATATAGCGCCCTGTTAGAGTTGCTGGACTTTTTATTGTATACCTACCTAATATTTCTTATTTTTAAATCTTTGGGAATGGGGTTGAATTTTGTTGAAAAAAAAATACTATTTAACTGGCTTTTCTAGTCCAATTTGACAACCGTACAAGCTACACCTATACTGCAGTCTGCTTTCGTTTTGAACGTTTACCTACCTATCTAGAATTTCTTGTTATGTCTATGGGTTGGATAATTGGGGTTAAAGAGATTATCAAAAGTTAATAATTTTATTGTAAAACATGTATGGTAGAAGAAAAAGTGGCAATGGACATGGCAGTGTAAAAGAAAAATACCTACCACAGCTAAGTAGGAGGATCTGCTAGCAGTAGCAGAAGTGCAGTCACCAATGGCATTAATCATGTAGGCATATCAATACCAAACACAGACCGCAATTGGACTCCTTTGACATATTAGTGGTTGGAAGCAGGGGGTATTATAGAAGATATAGCACATCCCTTGCCTCAGTCACAGCAGAATAATCTTACCATTAATGGTGACACCATCAATTTGAGCCATTATTCTGCACAGAATGTTCTCTGATTATAAATGACTAAGAGGGATAATTTTTGGACTTTTTTTATTTGAAAAAACTATGAAAAGTCTCAGTGCATTGTGTTGTAAATGGGCTGTTAGTTACTATTGAGTTACCATCCATTTCTATGGTAACATCTCTTAGACATTACTTAGGCTGTATTTGGGTTAATGGCATTGAAATTGGCTAGATACAGTCATAGGGGATATCAGAATGTGAAACTCATCTTTTTAGGGTAAGTGCAGTACCTGAGACTTGTAGTGAATTCTTTTACTGCAAGTCAATTTTTTGGGAACACTTTGATGAACCTAGATAATTTGAAATTCAAAAGATTGGATCAACTTAATTAATTTATTTTTTGATTCAATAATTACTTTTATTTATTTTTTACATTATACATGAAAACATATATGGAATATTCATGAAGAATATGTGACTTCAATATGAAAGAAATATTGCTCCAAAAGAATACGTGGTCTCTTAGCAGTAGTCTAAAACAGCACATGTAGTATCTAGATCCTGCAGTACAGACTAGAAGGGACTCTTTATATCACCGTACAGTTTCTGCATCAAAAATAGATGTCTGCCTGACTCTTTAGCATATCTTATGGCATGTTCCCAAAGGGTGTATATGCAGTAGATTTTTCATTAGGATTTTTTGTGCTCAGAATCTGGCCTGTATTACAGCACAAGCATTGTTAATGATATTTCATGAAATCTCATTCACACACTACAGAGAAAATCTTCTGCGCAAATTGACCAAAGCTGCAAATTTCCAATTTGCCATATGAATTTTTGCTATGAATTTCGCCACAGCTTTCACCATTTGTGTTGCAAATTTGAGACAAATCTGTAATATTTCTGCAATTAAATCCTTTGGAAAATACAATCTGTGTGCACATACCCTAAATTTGCTTTTAATCTTAGCTTGATGTGATTCTTAGCAGGATCCGAAGACAGAGGAAGGAATCTTCTGTGTATTGCTGTTCCACACTGCATTAGTTCACTTTTTGATTTAACAATTTTTTTCTAGCACAAACCTCATAATCACAGTTCTGCGATACATGTCTACTAAATTTATAGCGATGAGCAGAAAACATTTATCTCTTAATAACCCAACATAGAATTCCATTATCATTCAAAGTAATGTACCCTCTAAGGCTAATTACAAACACAAGTAATTGAGCTATGTGCCTGAATAAGCTTAAATTGGTAAGCAAATGTATGAAGACACACACACACACATATATATACATGTACAGTTCTGGTTGGAAGTGTTGCACCCCTGAAATTTTTCTAGAAAATTAAGTATTTCTCCCAGTACTTGTCTCTTGTATACCATTCGTGCCCACCAGCCTGACTGTCTATCAGCCCTACCCACTTGCCTGCCTATCTTCCATGCCCGCTTGCCTATCTTCCGTGCCCACTTGCCTATCAGCCATTTCATCTGCCTGTCTATCAGCCGTGCCAACCTGCCTTTCAGCCGTGCCCGCTTGCCTATCAGCCGTGTCCAGCTACCTATCAGCTGTTTTTGCCTGCCTGCCTGTCTATCAGCTGTGTCCGTCTGCTTGTCTATCAGCCGTGCCCACCTGCCTGCCTGTGACTATCAGCTGTGTCAGTGTGCGTGTCTATCAGCCGTGCCTGTCTGCCTGCCTGTCCGTCAGCCATGCCTGCCTGCACCTGTGCCAGACACTGTACCAGCCGTGCCAGTCAGGACTTGCCCAGTCTGCCATCGTTGCCTCCAGTTCCTTGGGGGTCAGCTGCCATCCAACTGAGGTCAGTGTTGTGAATGGGTTTGAGATGAGTTCTGAGCAGAGGCTTCCTCTGGTGGTTACAAGCGGTGCTGGTCTGTCCAGTGAAGATTGTGAGGACTGGGAATCAGGTGTTAGTGACTGGTCTTATATAAGGGAGTCACCTTCCCATCAGGGTTGCCGGTGATCAATTGTTCTGGTCTGAATCCTTCATTCCTGTTTCCCTTGTAGCCTGCTGTGTCGTGTCTGCATCTCCTGCTAACAGATAAGACATTTTCTTCTTTTTGTTTTTGTGCTATATTTTTGCATTTTTGTCCTGCACTTCTGTAGGGGCCTTCAGGTCCCCTCCGGGGGCTTTTGCCCTCTCAGTTTAGTTCAGCCACTTATGTATGTACTTTTGCTTTTTCCAGTTTTTTCTGTGGCTGCTGTTTTGATTTTGTTACACCAGAGAACTAATTTAGGTGGTAGAGGTCGTGTGATCTCAGGTGTTTTTGAAATTAGTGGTGTTGGTGCTTTTCAGGGTTTTCTGGGATTGCAGTAAGTACCCTTCCTATCCTTTTCTATTTAGTTAGTTTGGGCCCCAGCGTTTGCTCATACTATTTTCTTTCTGTGTCAGTATTTCATCTTGTCTAACCGCCATTACATGTTTGGGGGCTTTCTATTGTCTTTGGGGTTCTACTCCGGGGCAGATAGCTTTCCTATATCTATCTTTAGGTGTAGTTAGTTTCTCAGGCTGTGACGAGGCGTCTAGGACCAACGTAGGAACGCTCCACGGCTGCCTCTATTTGTGGTGGTTAGTCAGGGTACTGCAATCTCATAGTTTCCAACTGCTCTGGTGTATTGACTTTTTTTACCTGCACTCCTCAGCTACCAAATCATAACAGGTCAGGCCTGGCGCAGTACTTGGTCCCAGCTCCTTCATCTCTCCTTGAATCACGGAATCGTCAGCTGCCATGCATCCGGGACCGGACCTGGTGAGGCACCTAGTTATGCCCCTCCAGACTTTCCTTGGGGCATGGCACAGTGGTTGCACCACCCAGCCTGTTACAAAATTCCAGGAATGGACCAGAAAAAAATGTTGACACGTTTCCAAAATTGTGGGTAAATAATTTTGTTTCAAGAATGTGATGCCCATTGAAACTCATCGGTGACAAGTAACAGGTGTGGGCAATATGAAAATCACACCAAATAAAAGGGGAGAAGTTGACTCAATCTTTGCAATGTGTGTCTGTATCTGTCACGCTAAGCATGGAGGTATTTAAAGTTATATAGAGGAGCAAGGTCAAAAAATTGAAGTACTATGAAGGAACCTTACGTCATTTTCATATCAGATAAAATGTAACCTTTATTATGACTAATATAAAACAAGACAATCACACAGAAAAATAACAACCAACCGTGCCACCTAATATGGTCCTACAATTGGAACCCTGATGAGTAACTACCCACCAGCGGAGGTTGGCACCCTAAACACAATAGAGATTGGCGCCCCCTGCTCCACGACGGCTGAACCCTATTATCTCCTATATGACCCTTGGCTGGTGCATCATACAAACATCAAATTGCCCAGGAGCGGAGTGTATAGTGGTTGCTGAAGATAGAGGTAGTTAATTAGGCAACAGAAAAAATGTGCAAAAGAGTGCTGGTGACACAGACAAGTACAAAACAATTGAGTACCTAACTGTACTGTTCCCTGTGACTTTAAACCTTCCTGTCAGTGGAGGTTGGCACTCTACTGGTCAGCGGAATGGCGCCCCCGCTCCACGATGGCTGTCCCTTAGAAACCCTGGTAACACTAGCAATCCTTAAAAAGGGCAGCACAGTAATATGATAACATGGAAGACATAATTTATGCCTGCAAAGTGATAATGACAAATGCAGGCATACATTTTTTTTTCTCTTGCCGCATTTGTCATTATCACTTTGCAGGCATAAATTATGCCTTCCATGTTATCATATTACTGTGCTGCCCTTTTTAAGGATTACTAGTCTCGATTGTGTTTATGGTGCCAACCTCCGCTGGTGGGTAGTTACTCATCAGGGTTCCAATTGTAGGACCATATTAGGTGGCACGGTTGCTTGTTGTTTTTCTGTGTGATTGTCTTGTTTTATATTAGTCATAATAAAGGTTACATTTTATCTGATATGAAAATGACATAAGGTTCCTTCATAGTACACTAAGCATGGAGAACAGAAAGCGGAGAAGAGAACTGTTTGAGGACTTGGGAAGTAAAATTGTTGAATATCAACAATCTCAAGGTTTCAAGTCCTTCTCCAGAGATATAGATGTTTCTTTGTCCATGGTGCGCAACATAATTCAGAAGTTTACAACCTATGGCACTGGAGCTAATCTCCCTAGTGTTGATGGCAGAAAAAAATTGATGAAAGTGCAAAATAGTCCAGATGGTGAATAGACAACCTCAATAGATTTCCAAAGAAATTCAAGCTTTCCTGAATTCAAGCTATCCTGTAGGCTATGAGTGCATAAGTGTCAGCGCAAACTATTTGTGGACATCTGAATGAGATGAAATGCTATGTCAGGAGACCCTGGAGGTCCCCATTGCTGACATAGAGACATTAAAAAAGCTAGACTACAGACTACAGTTTTTGCCAAAATGTACATTAGTAAGGCAAATTCCTTGTCGGAAAGTATCTTATGGACAGATGAGACCAAGATAGAGCTTTTGGTAAAGCACATCATTCTACTGTTGACCAAAAATGAAATGAGGCTTACAAAGAAAAGAACACAATACCTATAGTCAAATATGGTGGAAGTTCAAAGATGTTTTGGGGCTACTGCTGCCATTTGGTGACTTGAACACAATATAGAAAAAGAGAAATATAATGTGTAACTAAAATTTAACTTTTATTCCAATGATTAAAATTATTATATCTAAAATTAATACACATACATCCAATATGGATGTATATTGGGTCACAAATAGTTTCTGAAGTGACCCACTGATTCCTATAGGTGAATCTATATGGGAGATATTTGATTAGTAAAGGGGGATTTTGACCATTGTCCCCATAAATTATTAGTCAAAAATTTCCCGATAATTTAGTCAGTATAACAAAGGCAGAGAGAGCATTTAAAATGCCAGTAGCTGTATACATTGGCATTACGTGGCTCCAGTCATATAATTTACAGACTTATGGCCGCATTCATATGATCACTATATAAGAGCCTCTATGAGTATGTATAATGCGGCGGCAATATTATGTGCCACTCAAGGCTACGGCCGATCACTCTCCCTAAATTGAGGCACGGATGGAAATGTTTTTAAAGATAGCTAAGCAATACCTGGCCAACACAACCAGTGTACTCTGTAATTCCTCAGCGACCTTAAGCTATTGGACATCAAAGCTGGACACATGGCACGTGCTGTCCCTCTATGCCTTGGAGGTGTTGTGGTGCCCTGCTGTTAGCATCTTGTCTGATCGAGTTTTTAGTGCCACCGGGGGGTCAAAACAAACAGCCTCTTTTGCCTGTCAACAGAAAGATAAAAATTAACAAAGATTGGATTAGCCCCAACTTTTCCACACCACCAGATTACAGCAGAACATAAATGGTATGGGAGGCCTTACAGAGGATGACTCTGGAGGACTAGGTCGAGGCTTTCCTTACTGTATTTGAGAAGGTAGCAGATAGAGAAAAACAGCTCCCAGCGCAATGGGCAGAGGTTACATATCCATACTTTACTTGGGAACCACAGAAAGCATACTAAGACCTTTTCCTACAGGATGCCAAGGAGTATGACAAGCTGAAGGTGGAAACTATGACATGTTTGGGCATCACCCTATCAGTCCAAGCACAACGGTTGTACATCTGATGATACCTAAGTAACAAGCCTCCCCGATCCCAGATATTCAACCTGTTACTCCTGGTGTAAATATGGCTACAGCCTGAGACCTGCTCTACAGCACAGATAGTAGAAAGAGAGGTAGTGAACTGGTTTATCTGCTCACTATCGAAATCCGTGCAATGCTGGGTTGCCCAAGGAGATCCACAGAATGCAGATGAACTTGTGAGCCTCATAGAAAGATACTTGGCCATGGAGAG
Organism: Oophaga sylvatica; assembly: GCA_033576555.1. NCBI lineage: Eukaryota > Metazoa > Chordata > Amphibia > Anura > Dendrobatidae > Oophaga > Oophaga sylvatica. The sequence goes on from JARQOD010000001.1 coordinate 453,262,700, forward strand.
CTTCCTGAGCAATCAATGAACCTTAAGTTCACATTTCCGGGAGTCCCAAAAGTAGGAGCCCAAGACCACGTCTGAGGGGCGCACAAAGACCCAGGAGGGTCAGAGCTGAGTTCAAAAATTATAACTCCTGCCATTATCTGTTGGAGGTGTCGAGTCCTGTATCTTATGTTAGTTGTCTCTTGACCTCAAAAATGATGGACTACAGCGTATGCTGGCACTACTTCTATCACGCCTATCCTGCCTGCAGTGATGTTTCTCATCCTGGCGAGGGGCCTCAGGAATGCCAGGTAATTGTGAACTGTGTCCAAGTGAAGGGCTTCTGGACTCAGAGAGTTTAGTGACCCTGGCAAGGGTAACACTTCCACATTGTGCTATTCCCTGGGAAGGGGGTGGGGGTAAGGTGTATCCATGGAGATGCCAAGTACTATCCCAAGGCCCAGGTCAACATACAAACACACTGTGGTTCCATGTCCCATCAACTTTTAATAACTTGTTCAATGCTATTGTTATTGATCAAGATTTTCCTTTGTTTTGGAAATTGTGGACTAAAGCTATAGCACCCATTAGTACAGTATGCCACCAGGAGTAGGATATGGTAACAAAGTCACATGATTTAAACAGTAAATTTCCATTCTCTATACTGGCTAGAAAGGAGGATTTTAAAAAGGATTGAAAAAAATTTAAGTAAACCAATATTACAATTTTTGTAAAAATATTGGAAAATTTGATCTTTTCACCCCCAATTTTTATTTTCCAAAGGATAAAAGGACCCCAAAAGTTCTTGTGCAATTTGTCCTGAGTATGCTGATACCCCATATGTGGGGGTAAACCACTATTTGGGCGCATGGCAGAGCTCGGAAGGGAAGCAGCGCCATTTTACTTTATTGGCTGGAATTGAGATTGGACGCCATGGCGCATTTGGAGAGTCCCTGATGTGCCTAACAGTGGAAACCCCCCACAAGTGACCCCATATTTAAACTAGACCCCCCAAGGAACTTACCTAAATGTGTGGTGATTTGAACCCCAAGGGCTTCACAGAAGTTTATAACGTAGAGCCGTGAAAATAAAAAAATCATATTTTTTTCCACAAAAATGATCTTTTTGCCCCCAAATTTTTATTTTTATAAGGGTACCAGGAGAAATATGACCCCAAAAGTTGATGTGCAATTTGTCCTGAGTACACTGATACCCCATATGTGGGGGGAACCACTGTGATCGCCTTACTGCAATCTTTGGGAGGCAGAATGAAGAAATCCACAAAAGGTGAAGAATTGGTTTTCTTTTTTACGCTGTTCCTCGTGCGGTATTAGTGATTAGGCGACTTTATTCCTCGGATCGGTGCGATTACAATGATACCAGATTTACATCCTTTTTTCATGTTTAGCTTCTGTCACACACTAAAAGATGCTTTTTTTTGGAAGAATTTTTTGTAAGAAATTTTTGCATCGCCGTATTTTGAGAGCTATAATTTTTCCATATTTCGGCCGACAGAGTTATCTACAAAGATGCCGCTGGCATTACTGTGATTGGCAAGCCAGCCCAGCATGTTCATTGGCTGCAAATAAAGTGCCAAACATGTTGGGTAGGTCACTTGAATATACCGAGGCAATACATAATTACTCGCCGAGTAACGAATAGCCCAAATGCCGTACTATTCGTGCGAGTAACGAATAGTGCCAAATGTATTCGCTCATCAATAGTGTTTACTTAGGTTGAAAGTTTTCAAAAATTAACTTTAATTCTTAATATGCAAATGAGGCAGAACTAGACCAGTAGGACATCTCTTTTTCCAGATTAGTCCTGGCTCAGAACATCTAGTCACACCTCCTGTTTATGATTGACAGTCTGCATTATAGTACTCCATAACATATGTTGTATGCAGTTTGTCAATCATACCCAGGGTGGCGTGATTAGATGATCCAAGCCAGGACTAATCAGAGGGAAGAGATACCTTTCTTCCTCTACTAGTTATGCACCATTATTATATATGATGCTGCAGAATAAATGTCCATTTTTCAAAAGCCTGCAACCTAAGTAAGCACATAAAACATTTTATTAGAGCAAATGAATCAACTTACATAATCTATAGCAATTGTTTGGAATAGTTAGGGCACCTGACATGGTACTTATCAGGTACATAATTCAACATGCAAATAAATTCAGAAAAAAGAAATTTGAAAACAGAAAAAAAGAAATTATTAAACCTGACAAGGCGCAACTGAGAAGTGAAAACCATTTCCGGTGAACTACCTCTTGAAGCTCATCAGGAGAATGCCAAGAGTGTGCAAAGCAGTCATCAAAGCAAAAGGTGGCTACTTTGAAGAACCTAGAATATAAGACATATTTTCAGTTGTTACACACTTTTTTGTTAAGTATATAATTCCACATGTGTTAATTCATAGTTTTGATGCCTTAAGTGTGAATGTACAATTTTCATAGTCATGAAAATACAGAAAAATCTTTAAATGAGAAGGTGTGTCCAAACTTTTGGTCTGCACTGTACTGTATATATTGTTATGTCCTGTAATGCTGTCATGTTATATACTGAATGTACATATGTTGACTTAGAGATGAGCGACTTTGCCTCCGGGAGGGTCGAGTCGGGTTTTGGTCGGCTCGACTTTTCCAAAAGTCGAGTCGAACGAAGTTGGCCTACTATTGGCCGGGTTTCATCAACAGTTGGAGACCCGACCCCAATGCAAGTCAATGGGGAATAAAAGTCGCCAGTGAGTGGAGGACAGTAAACACACCTACAGTGCCCATTTCAATGCCAACGACATCAATTATCATTACTTAAGCTTGTCAACCTTAATTTACTTTATAATAATAGTAACGCATTGAAAACTGGGTATTATTTGGCTAAAGTTGTGGGGGGGGGCGCAGAGTTGGCTCCAGGTTTTAGTGGGGCCCGGGCCAAAGACTCTCAGTGGGCCCCTTTAACACATACCACAATTCATGATGCTCCGATACCGGCAGAAATATAGGTATAGTGCAATGACAAATACTTCACTTCTTACATTACATGAGTGATATCTATTGTAAATTCTACAATAGCTCAAAAACCGGACAGTATAGTCCTCCATACAGTATTATGGCCACCACATAGTGCGCCATACAGAATAATGAGCCCCATATATTGCTCCATACAGAATGGGCTCCATATAATGCTCCATACAGAATAGGCCCCATATGTGCTCCATATGATGCTCCATATATAAAGGGCCCTATATGATGCCCCATAAATAATGAACCCCTTATGATGCTCTAGTATATGATGGGCCCCATATATGATGCTCCAGTGTATGATGAGCACCATATAATGCTCCATATATAATGGGCCCCATATGATGCTCCAGTGTATAATGGGCCCCATATATGATGCTCCAGTGTATGATGGGCCCCATTTATAATGCTCCAGTGTATGATGTGCCCCATATATAATGCTCCAGTGTATAATGGGCCCTATCTATGATGCTCAAGTGTATGATGGGTGCCATATATAATTCTCCAGTGTATAATGATCGCCATATATTGCTCTAAACATTAAAAAAAATGAAATACCTCTCCTCGCTGGGCACTGCTCTACTCTGGACTCCTCAGCATCGCCATCTTCCAGCTCTCTGCACTGTGACTGTTCAGGCAGAGGGCGCACAGACGTGACGTCATCGTGCTCTCTGACCTGAATGTCACTGTCAGGAAATGTGGAAGACATCACAGCGGTGGAGCAGGGCGTAAGTATTGTAAGTGCAGGGGCCCTGAGCAAGCAGGGGGGGCACACTCGTAGGTGCCGGCACTGGCACATGGCCTCTCATAGTACGCCGGTGTCTCTGACAGCGAGTGGGCCCCCATCTGCTCAGGGCCCCGGCACTTGCCCGGGTGCGCCAGGTGCTGACGCCGGCCCTGGGGGGGTACAGCCCAGTTAGGGAGATGAAAAAGCTGGCATATGTGGAGGTGTAGGCTGGACATTCAGCAGCTGCAAATGGAGGAATTGGAGAAGTCGGAGGAAGAGGAGGACAAAGCGAGCCAATTTGCTGGCAAACTATGTATCATCAGGGAAGGTGGTACAAAATCCTTTGAAACCCAGGCATGGTTCATTTTAATGAAGGTGAGATCACCAACATTTTGGGTCGACAGCCGGTCCTTCTTTCTGTCAGGACTGATCCAGCAGCACTGAAGACTCTTTCTGATAGCACACTACCTCAGGACAAGCGAGCTCCTGTAAGGCATATTGTGCCAATTCATGCCAGGTGTCCAGTTTACAGGCCCAGTAGTCAAAGGAGAATGAACTGTGAGGGAGAACATCGATAGGGGAGGAGAGGTAATTTTGAACCATAATTGACAACTGCTGGCTTCTGATATGCTCAAAGAATTCCTTACTCCAAATAAAGAAGGAAAAAATTGAAGAGATCCATAAAATCAATATTTATTCAAATGACAAATGTAAAAACCACAAAATAAATAACAACACAGAATGCCTCAAAAGAGGACGGGCCAGCAATCACAACAAAAAATGGACTGTGAGAAAAAATGCAATGAAATGGATATTATGAGTTTAAATAAAAAGTAACAACAAAGAGGTATATTATTGTGCCTACAACCTTATTGCAAAAATGAGTACAAGGTGCATAGTGCAATGTAAGTCACAAACGTTATAAATAGACCCAATCAATATAAAAATATTTAAATATCAGAAAAATATCCACCATATCTCAAGACCATAAAAAAGTGCAAAGCTCAAGTGTGCTTAAGCGGTGAAGATCCCATATGTACCGCTAAAAAGTAAGTGCATAAGTGCCACATAAATGATAAATCGCCACATTATGAATGTAATGCAGCGGAATTGATTCAACTGATCGTGGAGCTGTATACCTCGTCCGGTCACCCCGACGCGTGTTTCACCTTAAGGCTTCTTCCTGAGGGTGTCGTGTGAGCGGTACTCGAGAAATCAGTCCACAACATGGTCATGAAACCCCTGTCTCCAACGCCAATTCGGCTGTGTGCACCACGAACACCTCTTCCATGTTGCCCATTATGGCTTGTGGTAGAACCTGCACCGCTGCTGTGTGCTGGGAACGCCTCTAACAAACGGTTTACCAGAGTTGCTTGTTTGTTTGCCAATATTAGCTCTAGGTTCTCCTGTTGCATGATGTTCTGTAATTTGCCTTTATAGCGTGGATCGAGGATGCAGTAGTCATCATCCTTCATAATTTTGGCAATGCGGGGGTCCCTTTTTAGAATTCGCAAGACATAATCACACATGTGGGCCAATGTTCCAGGTGTCAATGATGCACTGCCAGTGGTGGGTGGAGGAGCACTTTCTACCAAATCCACATACCTCCAGTCACGCACAAACCCTGTACCTGACCTTGGCAAGGCAACATTTTCTCTTGCCCCCTGAGAAGCATCCTCCTCCCCAAAATAATCATCCCCTCCTCCTCCTCCTCCTCTTCTTCCTCCACCTCGTCCAGAACAGTTCCCTGAGCAGACTGTTGTGAATAGGCTGAAAATGAGTTCTGAGCAGAAGCTCCCTCTGGTGGTTACAAATGGTACTGGACTGTCCAGTGAAGATTGTGAGGATTGGGAATCAGGTGTTACTGACTGGTCTTATATAAGGGAGTCACCTTCCCATCAGGGTTGCCGGTGATCAATTGTTCTGGTCTCAATCCTTGATTCCTGTTTCCTTGGTAGCCTGCTGTGTCGTGTCTGAATCTCCTGATAACAGATAAGACATTTTCTTCTTTTTGTTTTTGTGCTTGATTTTTGCATTTTGTCCTGCACTTCTGTGGGGGCCTTCAGGGTCCCTCTGGGGGCTTTTGCACTCTCAGTTCAGTTCAGTTCAGCCACTTATGTTTGTACATTTGCTTTTTCCAGTTTTTTCAGTGGCTGCTGTTTTGTTTTTGGTTACACCAGAGAACTAATTTAGGTGGTTGTAATGTATGTAGTACAGTTCATATAGCATCTTGTGCTTGGGTGCGATGAAAACACAGGAGTCACAGGTTTGATATAGAAAAGTCCTGTATTACTTCATACAAGTTGGCAGAAATAGTCACACAGTTTGCAGACACAGAAACAGGAGACACAGCAGGCCAGAGTAATCCAAGCTCAGCAATCACTCTCCAATACAGATTCAGGATCTTCTTCTCTGTTACCGTAAGTCCATGCAAACGTGGGTCTTTCAAAGAGCAGGGTTCAGAGTCCACAAGTGCTTCAGAGTTCCTCAGTAGGAATAGCTGGAGTACAAGGTCCAAGGCTTACAGGAGTCAAGTCACAGGTTCACTGCAGGCTAGATTCTGAAGCACTGATTGCTCAGCTGTGGCTGCTTAAGAAGCAGAGGAGAGAATCAGGGCGGGAACATGCAAGCTGGAAACTCCATTTTGACTGAGGGCAAGATAGCTGCAGCAAGACAGAAAGTAAAATGGCTGACGAACAAACTGAGTTTCAGGAATATATACATAGAACCTTACATTACTCCCCCCTTAAGGACAACCTCCGGATGACCTCAGACCAGGCTTGTGTGGGTACCTCTGATGAAACTGACGGAGCAAGCGAGGAGCATTAACGTTATTGACCGGTTCCCATGAGTTGTCCTCCACTGGGTAGCCCTGCCATTTAATCAGATATTGTAACTGATTTCTATACAACCTGGAATCTAAAATCCTTTCCACCACAAATTCTTCCTGACCATCGACTAGCACTGGGTCAGGGCAAGGAGAGGAACGTCCAGGAAACGTATTGGGTGTCGCAGCCTTTAGTAGGGATACATGAAAGACAGGGTGGATTCTCATAGTTCTGGGCAGTTGAAGACGACAAGCAACGGCACTTATAATTTTACTGATTTTATAGGGTCCAATGTACTTATGTCCCAACTTAGACGATGGAATCCTTAACTTAAGATTTCTGGTTGACAGCCAGACCAAGTCTCCTACCTTGAAAGCTGGTCCAGGTTTACGAAATTTATCTGCTGCTTTCTTGTACCTTTCTTGAGCCGATTCCAGATTTTCCTTTAGAAGATCCATATTCTTCTGTAAAGACGTGATTCTTTCAGCCACTGCTGGTAAAGGCGTTTCTATGGGAAATCGTGGTAGAATGTTAGGATGATAACCTAGATTAGAGTAAAAAGGAGACTGTTTAGTGGAGGCACTCTGAGAGTTGTTATACGAGAACTCAGCTAATGGAAGTAGATCCACCCAATCATCCTGTAGGTGGCAGATAAAGCAGCGGAGATACTGCTCCAGGGTTTGATTGGTTCGTTCGGTCTGTCCATTAGTCTGGGGATGAAAAGCAGAAGAAAGGTTTACTTTAATGTCCAATGCTGCACAGAAATTTTGCCAAAACCTAGAAGTGAATTGCACCCCTCGATCCGAAATAACCTCATCCGGTACTCCATGTAAGCGAAACACATCTTTAATCATCAAATCTGATGTCTGTTTTGCAGTGGGTAAGCCGACACAAGGGATAAAATGAGCTGCCTTTGTTAGACGGTCAACCACCACTAGAATGGTGTTCTTCCCCCGAGAGGTTGGTAACTCCACAATGAAGTCCATAGAAATGGATCCCCACGGGCGGGACGGGGTGGGAAGAGGCTGTAACAGACCAGTTGGTGAGGAGCGAGGTGTTTTGCATCTTGCACAGACCTCACATGAAGTGACATAATTCAAAACATCCTTCCTGCAAGTGGGCCACCAAAAGAAACGAGAAAGAAATTCCTGTGTCTTTAGAATTCCTCTATGCCCAGCTATCTTGGAATCGTGAATGAGTTGCAATACTCTTAATCTGACTGTTTCAGGAATATACAGACGTTGTCCCTGAATCCACACACCATTCTTAAAGACAAGACTTACGTCCCTTGGGGGTTGTGCCAAAAAGGAATCCGCATGGTATGCTTCCTTGATGTCCTTAAGTAGGTCTTGATTATGGATTACTCCTAGGAATCTAGAGTCAGGAAGAATAGTCTTAGGAGGAGTAATTGGACGTGTCTCTGCTGAGTAAATCCTAGAGAGTGCATCAGCCTTTCCATTGCGCGATCCTGGTCTATAAGAGATGATAAAATTAAATTGGTTTAAGAAAAGATTCCAGCGAGCCTGGCGAGGAGTCAGGCACTTAGCCGACCTGATAAACTCAAGGTTACGATGGTCTGTCAGGACGACTATTTGCTGTACAGCTCCCTGAAGAAGGTGTCTCCATTCTTTGAAGGCGGCAATAATGGCCAACAACTCTCTATTGCCCACATCGTAGTTCCTCTCAGCCGAAGACAACTGCTGGGAAAAGAAGGCACAGGGATGCAAGACATTCTTCTCACCTGTTCTCTGAGAGAGTATAGCTCCAACGGCACAGTCTGAAGCATCCACCTCTATTATGAAGGCAAGCTCGGGGTTGGGATGTACTAGGATAGGTGCAGTGGTAAATTTATCTTTTAGACGGGAAAATGCTTCCTGGGCTTGGGGAGTCCAGGAAAACCTAGACTCTTTCCGGGTAAGTTGAGTGATAGGTGACACTACCTCAGAGAAATTTCTAATGAAACGTCTATAGAAGTTGGCAAACCCGATGAAGCGCTGTACCTCCTTCACATTTCTAGGACTTGGCCAATCCTTGATGGCTTGGGTTTTGCTTCCATCCATACTAATTCCTTGTGTAGACAGTACATACCCCAGAAATTGAATTTCGGTCCTATGGAATTCACACTTTTCAAGTTTGATGTAAAGATGATTTTGTCTTAGACGTTCCAAGACCATTCTCACATGTCCATGATGTTCCTCTGTGGAGTTAGAAAAAATTAGAATATCATCCAAATAAATTACTACGAATGTATCTAGGAGATCCCTGAAGATGTCATTCACCAAGTGTTGGAAAGTGGCTGGGGCGGTACTCAGACCAAAAGGCATAACTAGATATTCAAAGTGTCCATAGCGTGACCTGAATGCAGTCTTCCATTCATCCCCAGGTCTAATACGGACTAAGTTATAGGCCCCACGAAGATCTAGTTTAGAAAAAATTTTGGCATGTCGCACTCTCTCCAATAACTCAGGGATTAAAGGCAATGGATAACGGTTTCTAATAGTAACCTTATTGAGTTCCCTATAGTCTACGCATGGTCTCAGAGATCCATCTTTCTTCTTTACAAAGAAGATGGGTGCACCTGCAGGAGATGAAGAGGGGCGTATGAAGCCCTTGGCTAGATTTTCATCTATGTAATCCTTTAAAGCCTTTAGCTCGGGCCCCGCCAGGGGGTAGATCTTACCAAAAGGTATCTCTGCTCCAGGCAATAATTCAATTGGACAATCATATGGACGGTGAGGAGGAAGCTGGTCAGCGTTCTTCTTGTCACATAAATCCACATAGTCCTGGTATACAGCTGGTAGTTCAGGGACTGACATGATTCCTTTAGGAACAGAGCAAGCTGAAACTTTTGGACTCATCTGTTTCTCTGGAAAGTGTAATTCCTTGGTCTCCCAGTTAATGGTAGGATTCTGAGCCTGCAGCCATGGTAGCCCTAGAATAATGGGAAAGTGGGGAGAAGAGATAAGCATAAAGGACAGTTTCTCTTGATGATCTTTACCCATAAGAACCCTCAAAGGCTCTGTTTCCTGATCCACTGGTCCAGAGGTCAGCAGGGAGCCATCCACAGTTTCCATCTGTACTGGAGTAGCCTTCTTCACTGAACGTATTCCCTGTTTCAGAGCAAAGGAGACATCCATAAAATTTCCACTTGCCCCTGAGTCGATCATAGCAGAGCTAGACACCCAAGCTGAGTCAACCCAGAGTTTGATGGAAAGAAAGCAATGAGAATTGTTTTTCTTACAACTCAGCTGGGACACCGCTGAGGAAACTTGAAAAATGGCAGCGTTTACACAGTCAACGTCCTCAGAGGTAACGGAGTTTAAGTCCGAGAAATCAAGATCTGTTGCTGCAGATCTCTCTGGAGCCTGAGGCTCGGACCTGACAGATCCCCTCTCGCAACACTCACAATGAATGAGTGCTGCAGTAGTCTTACGAGAAGGCTGGGCAGTTTATAATGAAGTGCCCTGACTTACCACAATAGAAACATAGATTCTCCTTAAAACGATGTTCCTTGCGTGCATCACTAACCCGTCGTTGTAAAGAGTCTACCTGCATGGGTTCAGGTTCAGGTTCCCGTGTAATCCTACTCAAAGGTTCCTTAGCTGGAGAGGAAGGTAGGAAAAGGTTAGTACGATTGCTTTCGAACCATCTCTCTTGCCTGCGTTCAGTCAGACGAGTATCAATACGGATGCAGTAGTTAATAAAGTCACCTAACGCAGTGGGAGGGTCGGCACGAGCAAGTTCATCCTTAATCAGTGGAGATAACCCCTTTCGAAAAATAGATTTTTTGGCGGAACTGTCCCAGGTGGTATCAAGGGCCCATCTCCTGAAATCCAAGGCATATTCAGCTACCGAGTGCTTACCTTGGCGCAAAGCTAACATGGCTGCTTCAGCTGTTGCACCTCGATTGGGGTCATCAAACACCTGCCCCATGGCTGAAATAAAATCATCAAGGTGATTCAAACAATCATCCTCAGTCTCAATCAGAGGGTTTGCCCACATTAAAGCCTTGTTGGTAAGCAACATAATTATAGTAAGCACCTTAGATCGTTCAGTGGGAAATTGTGAAGCATGTGCAGAAAAAAAAAGATTGCATTGATTAATAAATCCCCTGAATTTCTCACGTTCACCGCCAAAACGAAAAGGGGGCAACTTGGGAATCCCAGCACTCGGGGCTACGGCAGGAGCCTGGACTCGCCCCTCTAGAACCTCAATCCTGGCTCGCAAATCCTGGGTAGTCTGTCCAACCACTTGCAAATTGTGATTATTGAGGTCCTGTAGATTTGTAAAACGGGTCTTTATATTCTGCAAATCTGCAAGGATATTATCAGTCACTCCGCAAAGTTCCTTTATGCGGGCCTCCATTTTCCAGATCTTTTAAGACAGGATTACTGGAAGAAGAGGAGAGAAAAAAAACAATAGTGTTCACCTGTGGCAACACTGCAGAGAGAAAAAAAAATTAAGGGAACTGCTCACCTGGAATGGTTGTGAGAAGTCACAACCACTATCATCACAGAAAGTTTCAACCAGACATCTGATATCCAGAGTTACAGCAGACAAAAAAGAGAAAAGAAAGGAAAAAAAAAAAAAAAAACAATAGTGTTTACCTGTGGTAACACTGCAAAAAGAAAAAACTTAAGGGAATTGCTCACCTGGAATGGTTGTGAGAAGTCACAACCACTGTCATCACAGAAAGTACAACCGGACGTCTGATATCCACAGTACAGCAGACACAGCCTTCCAGACCCAGCAGACACTAACGTTTTGGCTTCAGAATCTTGTAATGTATGTAGTACAGTTCATATAGCGTCTTGTGCTTGGGTGCGATGAAAACACAGGAGTCACAGGTTTGATATAGAAAAGTCCTGTATTACTTCATACAAGTTGGCAGAAATAGTCACACAGTTTGCAGACACAGAAACAGGAGACACAGCAGGCCAGAGTAATCCAAGCTCAGCAATCACTCTCCAATACAGATTCAGGATCTTCTTCTCTGTTACCGTAAGTCCATGCAAACGTGGGTCTTTCAAAGAGCAGGGTTCAGAGTCCACAAGTGCTTCAGAGTTCCTCAGTAGGAATAGCTGGAGTACAAGGTCCAAGGCTTACAGGAGTCAAGTCACAGGTTCACTGCAGGCTAGATTCTGAAGCACTGATTGCTCAGCTGTGGCTGCTTAAGAAGCAAAGGAGAGAATCAGGGCGGGAACATGCAAGCTGGAAACTCCATTTTGACTGAGGGCAAGATAGCTGCAGCAAGACAGAAAGTAAAATGGCTGACGAACAAACTGAGTTTCAGGAATATATACATAGAACCTTACAGTGGTAGAGGTCGTGTGATCTCAGGTGTTTTTGAAATTAGTAGAGTTGGTGCTTTTCAGGGTTTTTTGGGATTGCAGTAAGTGCCCTTCCTATCCTTTTCTATTTAGTAAGTTTTGGCCCCAACGTTTGCTCATACTATTTTCTATCTGTGTCAGTATTTCTTCTTGTCTAACCGCCATTACATGTTTGGGGGCTTTCTATGTTCTTTGGGGATCTGCTCCGGGGCAGATAGCTTTCCTCTTTCTATCTTTAGGTGTAGTTAGTTTCTCAGGCTGTGACGAGGCGTCTAGGACCAACGTAGGAACGCTCCACGGCAGCCTCTAGTTGTGGTGGTTAGTCAGGGTACTGCAATCTCATAGTTTCCAACTGCTCTGGTGTATTTCCTTTTTGCCTGCTCTCCTCAGCTACCAAATCATAACAGTATCACCGGCCTAAACTGAAATTTATATGGTACTCACAGAAGGGAAAAATATTGTGGAAAGAAAAAAAAGTTGTCAGAGTTGTCAGAGATTTTTTTTTCTGTTTGTTGCATTTTTTTTTCCCTCTATCTCTGGGTGCTGAGGAGGATTTTTTTTTCTCTCTCAATGGAGCTTGCACAGCTGTCTGGCCGTGTGGATCAGCTTGCCATTGAAGTTCGGAGTATTGCTACCTATCTTGCTAGGTTGCCTGTTGTGGAACCTAGGATTCCCATGCCAGATTTGTTTTTAGGGGATCGAGCTAAGTTTCTGAATTTCAAAATAACTGTAAATTGTTTTTTGCCTTAAAATCTAAGTCCTCAGGGAACGCAGCGCAGCAGGTTCAAATTGTCATCTCTCTCCTGCGCGGCGACCCTCAGGATTGGGCTTTTTCCCTGACACCTGGGGATCCTGTTTTGAGTGATGTTGATGCGTTTTTTCAGGCTTTAGGGTTATTGTACGATGAGCCTAATGTAACTGATCATGCTGAAAAAACTTTGTTGGCATTAACCCCTTCACCCCAAGGGTGGTTTGCACGTTAATGACCGGGCCAATTTTTACAATTCTGACCACTGTCTCTTTATGAGGTTATAACTCTGGAACGCTTCAACGGATCTTCGCGATTCTGAGATTGTTTTCTCGTGACATATTGTACTTCATGTTAGTGGTAAAATTTCTTCGATATACACTACCGGTCAAAAGTTTAGGGTCACTTAGAAATTTCCTTATTTTTGAAAGAAAAGCATTTTTTTTCCAATGAAGCTAACATTAAATGATTCAGAAATACACTCTATACAGTGTTAATGTGGTAAACTTTTGACCGGTAGTGTAACTTGCGTTTATTTTTGAAAAAAAACGCAAATATGGCGAAAATTTTTAAAATTTGAATTTTTATTCCCTTAAAACAGAGAAATATATCACACAAAATAGTTAAGAAATAACATTTCCCACATGTCTACTTTACATCAGCACAATTTTGGAACCAAAATTTTTTTTTGTTAGGAAGTTATAAGGGTTAAAAGTTGACCAGCGATTTCTCATTTTTACAGCAAAATTTACAAAGCCATTTTTTTTAGGGACCACCTCACATTTGAAGTCACTTTGAGGGGTCTATATGGCAGAAAATACCCAAAAGTGACACCATTCTAAAAACTGCACCCCTCAAGGTACTCAAAACCACATTCAAGAAGTTTATTAACCCTTCAGGTGGTTCACAGTAACTAAAGCAACGTGGAAGGAAAAAATGAATATTTTACTTTTTAGCCACAAAAATTATCTTTTACAAACTTTTTTTTTATTTTCACAAGGGTAAAAGGAGAAAATGGACAGATAAGGTTGTTATGCAATTTCTCCTGAGTACGCCAATACCCCATATGTGGGGGAAAACCACTGTTTGGGCACACGGCAGAGCTCGTAAGGGAAGGAGCGACGTTTGACTTTTTCAAACTAAAATTGGCTGGAATTTAGATTGGATGCCATGTCGCGTTTGGAGAGCCCCTGATGCGCCTAAACAGTGGAAACCCCCCACAAGTGACACCATTTTGGAAACTAGACCCCCTAAGGTACTTATCTAGATCTGTTATGAGCACTTTGAACCCTCAAGTGTTTCACAAAAGTTTATAAAGCCTGGGTGTGAAAAAAAAAAAAATCAATTTTCCACAAAAATGATTTTTTAGTCCCAAATTTTTGAATTTTCCCAAGGAAATTGGACCCCAAAAGTTGTTGTCCAATTTGTCCTGAGTACGCTGATACCCCATATGTGGGGGGGGAAACTGTTTGGGCGCACGGTAGGGCTTGGAAAGGAAGTAGTAACGTTTTGGAATGCAGACGTTAATGGGGGTCATGTTCCGTTTGCAGTGCCACAGATGAGCCTAAACAGTGGAAACCCCCCACAAGTGACCCCATTTTGGAAACTAGACCCCCTAAGGAACTTATCTAGATCTTTGGTGAGCACTTTGAACCCCCAAGTGCTTCACACAACTTTATAATGCCCGGGCATGAAAATAAAAAATCCTATTTTTTTCCCACAAAAATTATCTTTTAGTCACTAATTTTTTATTTTCCCAAGGGTAACAGGAGAAATTGGACCACATAAGTTGTTGTACAATTTGTCCTGAGTACGCTGATACCCCATATGTGGGGGGGTACCACTGTTTGGGCGCACGGCAGAGCTCGGAATGGAAGGAGCACCATTTGACTTTTTCCAACCAAAATTGGCTGGAATTGAGTTTGGATGCCATGTTGCATTTGGAGAGCCCCTGATGTGCCTAAACAGTGGAAACCCCCCACAAATGACCCCTTTTGGGAAACTAGACCCCCTAAGGAACTTATCTAGATTTTTGATGAGCAATTTGAACCCCCAAGTGCTTCACACAAGTTTATAACGTAGAGCCGTAAAATTTAAAAATCATATTTTTTCCACAAAAATGATCTTTTCACCCCAATTTTTATTTTTCCAAGGGTAACAAGACTCCAAAAGTTATTGTGCAATTTGTCCTGAGTGCGCTGATACCCCATATGTGGGGGTAAACCACTGTTTGGGTGCATGGCAGAGTTTGGAAGGGAAGGAGCGCCGTCTGACTTTTTCAACGCAGAATTGGCTGGACGCCATGTCGTGTTTGGAGAGTTCCTGATCTGCCTAAACAGTGGAAACCCCCATAAATGACACCATTTTGGAAACTAGACCCCTCAAGGAACTTATCTAGATGTGTGGTGAGAACTTTGAACCCCCAGGTGTTTCACTAAAGTTTATAACGTACAGCCGTAAAATAAAAAATCTTTTTTTTTTTTTACAAAAATGATTTTTTCGCCCCCAAAATTTTATTTTCACAAGGGTAACAGAAGAAATTGGAACGCAAAAGTTGTTGTCCAATTTGTCCTGAGTACACTGATACCCAATATGTGGGCGAAAACTACTGTATGGGCACACGTCGGGGCTCGGAAGGGAAGTAGTGACGTTTTGGATTGCAGACTTTGATGGAATGGTCTGGGGGCGTCATGTTACATTTGGAGAGCCCCTGATGCACCTAAACAGTGGAAACCCCCCACAAATGACCCCATTTTGGCAAATAGACCCCACAAGGAACTTATCTAGATGTGTGGTGAGCACTTTGAACCCCAAAGTGCTTCACAGAAGTTTATAACGCACAGCCGTAAAAATAAAAAATCTTTTTTTTTTTACAAAAATTATTTTTTCGCCCCAATATTTTATTTTCACAAGGGTAACAGGAGAAATTGGACCCCAAAAGTTGTTGTCCAATTTGTCCTGAGTACGCTGATACCCAATATGTGGGAGAAAACTACTGTATGGGCGCACGTCAGGGCTCGGAAGGGAAGTAGTGACGTTTTGGATTGCAGACTTTGATGGAATATTCTGGGTGCGCCATGTCGCATTTGGAGAGCCCCTGATGCGCCTAAACAGTGGAAACCCCCCACAAGTGACCCCATTTTGGAAAAAAAAACCCCACAAGGAACTTATCTAGATCTGTGGTGAGCACTTTGAACCCCGAAGTGCTTCACAGAAGTTTATAATGCACAGCCGTAAAAATAAAAAATCTTTTTTTTTTTTGCAAAAATGATTTTTTCGCCCCAATATTTTATTTTTACAAGGGTAACAGGAGAAATTGGACCCAAAAAGTTGTTTCCCAATTTGTCCTGAGTACGCTGATACCCAATATGTGGGAGAAAACTACTGTATGGGTACACGTTGGGGCTCGGAAGGGAAGTAGTGACGTTTTGGATTGCAGACTTTGATGGAATGGTCTGGGGCGTCATGTCGCATTTGGAGAGCCCCTGATGCGCCTAAACAGTGGAAATCCCCAACAAGTGACCCCATTTTGGAAAATGGACCCCACAAGGAACTTATCTAGGTGTGTGGTGAGCGTTATGAAGCCCCAAGTGCTTCACAGAAGTTTATAATGTACAGCCGTAAAAACAAAAAAATAATTTTTTTTGTACAAAAATGATATTTTCGCCCCCAGTTTTTTTATTTTCCCAAGGGTAACAGAAGAAATAGGACAAATTGCACAATAACTCTTGGGGTCCAGAGTGCGCTGATACCCCATATGTGGGGATAAACTACTGTTTGGACGCATGGCAGAGCTCAGAAGTGAAGGAGCACCGTTTGACTTTTTCAACGCAGAATTGGCTGGAATTGAGATCAGACGCCATGTCACATTTGGAGAGCCCCTGATGTGCCTAAACAGCGGAAACCCCCCAATTCTAACTCCAACCCTAACCCCAACACACCCTAACCCTAGTCCCAACCCTAACCACAAACCTAACCCTAACACACCCCTAATCCCAACCCTAACCCTAATCCTAACTTTAGCGCCAACCCTAACCCTAACTTTAGCCGCAACCCTAACCCTAACCCTAATGGGAAAATGGAAATAAATACATTTTTTAAATTTTATTATTTTTCCCTAACTAAGGGGGTGATAAAGGGGGGTTTTATTTACTATTTATAGCGGGTTTTTTATGATTGGCAGCTGTTACGCTAAAAGACGCTTTTTATTGCAAAAATAGTTTTTTGCATTGCCACATTTTGAGAGCTATAATTTTTGCATATTTTGGCCCACAGAGTCATGTGAGGTCTTATTTTTTGCGGTACGAGTTGACGTTTTTATTTGTACCACTTTTGAGCAGGTGACATTTTTTGATCGCTTTTTATTTCGATTTTTGGGAGGTTAGAATGAACAAAAATCAGCAATTCATGAATTTCTTTTGGGGGAGGTGTTTTTATTGTTCCGCGTGTGGTAAAATTGATAAAGCAGTTTTATTCTTCGGGTCAGTACGATTATGGCGATACCTCATTTATATCATTTTTTTATGTTTTGGCGCTTTTATAGAATAAAAACAATTTTATATAAAAAATAATTATTTTTGCATCGCTTTATTCTGCGAGCTATAACTTTTTTATTTTTTCACTGATGATGCTGTATAATGGCTCGTTTTTTGCGGGACAAGATGACGTTTTCAGCGGTACCATGATTATTTATATCGGTCATTTTGATCGCGCGTTATTCCACTTTTTGTTCGGCGGTATGATGATAAAGCATTGATTTTTTGCTTCGTTTTTTTTTTTTTTTAAGGGGTTCACTAAAGGGGTTAACTAGTGGGACAGTTTTATAGGGGGGGTCGTTACGGACGCGGCGATACCAAATATGTGTACTTTTATTGTTTTGGTTTTTTTATTTACAGGAAGAAATGAATTTATTGGGGAATATTTTTTTTTTTTTATTTATTTTGGATTTTTTTTTATAACATGTTTATTTTTATTTTTTTAACTTTTTTACTTTGTCCCAGGGTGGGACATCACTGTATTTTATCAAATCGCTGGTGTGACAGTGTGTACAGCACACTGTCACACCAGCGATCGCTCAGGCAGTGCAGCAGGCTTCTCAGTGCCTGCTCTCAGCAGGCACTGAGGAAGCCGCCTCCCTCCAGGACCCCGGCGCCATCTTGGATCCGGGTCCTGGGAGGGTGGAAGCCCTCAGAACAGCGCGATCACATCGCGCTGGTCTGAGGGTCTCAGGGGGGCGCGCAGGGAGCCCCCACCCTGCGCGATCCTCCCCTGTGCCCCCAGTACACCGCGATCATGTTTGATCGCGGTGTGCTAGGGGTTAATGTGCCGGGAGCAGTCCGTGACCGCTCCTGACACACAGTCACGGGTGTCAGCTGTGATAATCAGCTGACACCCGGCGGCGATTAGCTGCGCTCCCCTCAGGAGCGCAGCTGATCGCCTATGACGTACTATCCCGTCCATGGGCAGAATGGCACGGGTTTTATGGACGGGATAGTACGTCTAATGTCAGAGAGGGGTTAAGTCAGGGGCTTGAGGACGCTGAGTTATACTGTCAGAGATTCCGTAGGTGGGCAGTCCTGACCAAATGGAATGACGACGCTTTGGCAGCTCTTTTTCGGAAGGGACTGTCAGATAATGTAAAGGATGTTAAGGTGGGATTCCCTGTTCCCTCTGGTCTCAATGATTCTATGTCATTAGCGATTCAAATTGACAGACGTTTGCGTGAGCTGAAAGGTATGCGTGGAATAATGTTGCCTTGTGAACCTGCTTCTGAATCCATGCAGTGTGATAGAGTGGTTTCTGGGGCACAGCGTCATGAATTTCGAAAGCGCAATGGGTTATGTTTCTACTGTGGTGATGCCTCTCATGCTATTTCAGTCTGCCCTAAGCGGGGAAGACGTTTTGCACGCTCAGTTGTCTTGGGTAGTGTTCAGACTAAGTTTTTATTAACTGTTACCCTGATATGCTCTCTGTCCACATTTTCTGCTCAGGCTTTTGTTGATTCTGGAGCAGCTATTAACCTGATGGATTAAGATTTTGCTAAACGTTGTGGGTTTCCCTTGATACCCCTACGGAAGTCTATTCCCCTACTGGGGATCGATTCTACCCCTTTGGCTGAGAATAAACCTCAGTTCTCTACTCAGGTGATAATGAGGGTAGAACCTGATCATCAGGAGAGTTGCAAATTTTTGGTTCTGTATAATCTGCTTGACATTATCGTACTGGGTTTCCCTTGGTTAGTCTCATAATCCTGTTTTGGATTGGAAATCTGTGTCTGTTACCAGTTGGGGCTGCCAATGTGTTAATACCAACACTCCTGTTTTTTCTGCCTCCCCCCAGGCTCAGGATGTTCCTGACTTTTTGATTGATTTTTCTGATGTGTTTAGCGAAAGTAAATCTGCATCCTTACCTCCCCATAGGAGCTATGTGTCACGCTGTATAGCAGATATATATATATATGTGATGTCAGTAATCTATATCAAAAGGGCAACATCCTATATAACATGCGCATAGATATATGATAACATAGAATTACCTGACAATGTCCAGTGGGTCAATACGGAATCCGTTATACACTGTCTCCGGCTAGAGGGTGACCGGGGTCTATGCTGACCCTAAACTGGGGTCCTAACTAATCCCTCTACCTGGAGGTACTGGAGGTCTAGAATCAATAGAGACTATAGGGACCGGTTTGGCCAATACACTCAGTTGCATACCATGCACCTGGGCAAACCGAGCGTCCACCAGATTAGCCCCGGACCCACTATCAAGAAAAAACAGAAATCCTCTCAGTTCTAGTACCAATCACCACCTCCGCAGGCACGAGAAACTGAGAGGGATTTGGGGACGAAATACACACTCCCAGGTTAACTCCTTTGCTCAAAGAGGCCCGGGATGGACACCCCCCAACAAAATGTCCCTCTCTCCCGCAAAAGAAACACCTTCTAGTCTTGCGGCGCACCGCCGATTCCCTCCTACAAAAAGATGTCCCTCCCAACTGCATGGGTTCCTCAGAACAGACCAGGGGAACCTCAGTATAAGGGACTTTAGTAGTAGGTGGAGTCATTACGGGAGGCGGAGTTACCTCGCGTCTTCCCCGAATTCGTCTATCAATGCGAATAGCGAGGGCCATAGCAGCCTCCAGTGACGGGGGAGAATCATACTGAGCCAACACATCTTTTAATTTGTCAGACAACCCTTGACAAAACTGGCTCCTAAGAGCGGGGTCATTCCACTGAGTATCTGTTGCCCATCTACGGAACTCAGAAGAATATTCCTCCGCTGGACGATTTCCTTGCCGTATTTTACGTAACTTTGTTTCAGCAAGGGAAACTCGATCCGGATCATCATATACCAGACCCAGGGCAGTAAAAAATCGATCCACTGACTGGAGATCTGGGGAGCCTGGAGGAATAGAGAACGCCCAAGATTGAGGGTCCCCTTGTAAGAGCGAGATAACAATTCCCACCCTCTGCTCTTCACTCCCAGATGACCGAGGCCGCAGCCGAAAGTACAATTTACATGCCTCCCGGAAAGTAAAAAATTTGTCCCGCCCACCAGTGAACCTGTCCGGGAGAGCAACCTTAGGTTCAGATCTGGTTTGCTCCGGGGGGGACAAAACCTTGGACTTAATGTCTGCAAACTCCATGGACAACCCCTGCAACTGCCGGTCCAGCTGGGCTACTGGATCCATGACAGCTGGGGAGAATCTTTAGTATGGACCGGTGAAAATGTCACGCTGTATAGCAGATATATATATATATATGTGATGTCAGTAATCTATATCAAAAGGGCAACATCCTATATAACATGCGCATAGATATATGATAACATAGAATTACCTGACAATGTCCAGTGGGTCAATACGGAATCCGTTATACACTGTCTCCGGCTAGAGGGTGACCGGGGTCTATGCTGACCCTAAACTGGGGTCCTAACTAATCCCTCTACCTGGAGGTACTGTTAAAGGTACAGAGGTCCAGGCCACCAGCGTAAACCCTGTCTCCTATCAATCCCTGCCAACTGTAATCTAGTCCTAAGAAGGACCCTGATTACCACCAAAGGGAATGAACAGGTAACGGTTAATGAACAGAAAGACATACAAGAAAGACAAGAAATAAAGTAAATAAAGTCTTACATACAACACTCACACACAGTAGGAACACCTAAGGTCTCAGAGATAAACTATAAGCTGTAAAGGGTATGCCACACTGAAGAATATCGCTAACGGGATCGCTAAAAAACGTCACTATTTAGCGATCCCGTTAGCGATGTTGTTCAGTGCGGCAGCTGCCAGCGACGAGCTTCCTGCTGTGATCTCGCTCGTCGCTGGAATCGTTCCGGACCCTATTTTCTCGTCGGCGCTCCCGCTGGGTAAGTATATATCGCTAGTGTGGCACCTTTTCTTAGCGATTTAGCGGTACTTTTGTACCGCTAAAGTCGTTAAGAAGATCGCTAACGGCGATAGCGTCGTTAACTATATCGCTAAATGTGGCCGCACTTAGCGATATAGAAACAATCCCGCTAGCGATCGCATTAGTATGCGTCGTTATTGTGATCGCTAGCGGGATTGTTTAGTGTGGCAGTACCTTAAGAGTAAAAACAACTAAGGAGCTCTTAGCTTAAGTATTCTCAGAACCGATCCAGTCTGCTAGACTACATGAATGCTTTCACCGGCATCTAACAAGCAGACTGGCAGGTATATGAAGGAATCTAATTAGAACATAATCAAAAGCAGCCGGGCGAGGCTGGACCTAGTCTTAGCAAAGAGCTAGGTAAAATTAACTCCCTCATTACCAAACACAAAGAAACAGCAACTCAGCTGTGAGAAGTCAGAGTGTGTAATCGCGACGATCCTCGTGGCGATACACCCATGACACTATGACTGCGCTATTGAATTAGTGCCTGGTAGTAAATTCCCTAAAGGTCGCCTTTTTAACTTGTCTGTACCTGAACATGACGCTATGCGGTCTTATATCAAGGAGTCATTGGAGAAGGGTCATATCAGACCATCCTCTTCACCCTTAGGTGCCGGTTTTTTCTTTGTGGCCAAAAAGGATGGTTCATTAAGGCCGTGTATTGATTATCGTCTCTTGAACAATATTACTGTGAAATATCAATGTCCTTTACCCTTGATCTCTGATCTGTTTTCCAGGGTGAAAAACGCTACTTGGTTTACCAAGCTTGACCTCAGGGGGGCATATAACCTTATTCGCATTAAGCACGGGGATGAATGGAAGACGGCATTTAATACCCCTGAAGGGCATTTTGAGTACCTTGTGATGCCCTTTGGGCTCACTAATGCTCCTTCTGTCTTCCAGTCCTTCATAAATGACATTTTCAGGGATTTTGTGGATAAATTTCTGATTGTTTATTTGGATGATATCTTGATTTTTTTCCAATGACTGGGACTCTCATGTAAAACATGTTCGGACTGTGTTCCAGATTTTGAGAGAGAATGCTCTGTATGTGAAGGGATCAAAGTGTCTTTTTGGCGTTCAGAGGATCTCATTTCTGGGATTCATTTTGTCCCCATCTGTTATTGAAATGGACCCGGTCAAAGTTCAGGCCATCTGTGATTGGGTCCAACCTACTTCATTAAAGGCTCTTCAAAGATTCTTGGGTTTTGCCAATTTTTATGGTAAATTTATTGGTAATTTCTCTGTTATTGTTAAACCATTAACTGATTTGACCAAGAAGGGTTCTGATGTGGTGAATTGGCCTCCTGAGGCAGTCTCTGCATTTCAGGAACTTAAGCAGAGATTCACTTCTGCTCCTGTTCTACGGCAGCCTGATGTTTCTCTGCCATTTCAGGTGGAGGTTGATGCCTCTGAAATTGGGGCAGGTGCCGTTTTGTCCCAAAGAGATCCAGAGACCTCTAAAAGTAACCCTTGTGCCTTTTTCTCTCGAAAATTTTCTCCCACTGAACGTAATTATGACGTGGGTAATCGGGAGTTATTAGCCATGAAGTGGGCTTTTGAAGAGTGGAGACATTGGCTGGAGGGAGCCAAACATCAGGTGGTGGTCCTTACGGACCATAAGAACCTAGTTTATCTGGAATCTGCCAAGCGACTTAATCCTAGACAGGCCAGGTGGGCCTTGTTTTTCACACGTTTTAATTTTGTGGTTTTATTTCTTCCTGGCACTAAAAATGTTAAGGCGGATGCCCTCTCGAGGAGTTTCCTGGCGGACTCTCCTGAGTTATCTGATCCTTCTGTTATTTTGAAAGAGGGTGTAGTTCTTTCCGCCATCTCGCCCAATTTGAGACTGGCTCTGGAGGGGTGTCAGGAGGATAAGCCCGAGCGCTGCCCTGTTGGGAAATTGTTTGTCCCGGACCAGTGGAAAAAGAGTGTAATGTCTGAGATTCATTGTTCCACATTGGCCAGTCATCCCGGAATTTTTGGTACCAGAGACTTGGTTAGTCGGTCCTTTTGGTGGTCTACCTTGTCTCGTGATGTCAGGGAGTTTGTGAAGTCCTGCGGGACTTGCTCTCGCTCCAAGCCTTGCTCTCGTTCTAGTGGTTTGTTGATGCCATTACCTGTGTCCAAGAGACCATGGACCCATATCTCTATGGATTTCATTTCCGACCTCCCTGTTTCTCAGAGAATGACCGTCATCTGGGTGATTTGCGATAGGTTTTCCAAGATGATACATCTTGTGCCATTACCTAAGTTGCCTTCCTCCTCTGAATTGGTGCCTTTGTTCCTTCAGCACGTGGTTCGTTTACACGGCATTCCTGAGAACATTGTGTCTGACAGAGGAGTCCAGTTTGTTTCCAGATTTTGGAGGACCTTTTGTTCTAAAATTGGTGTTCAATTGTCTTTCTCCTCGGCGTTTCATCCTCAGACCAATGGTCAAACTGAGAGAACAAACCAGACATTGGAGACTTATCTAAGATGCTTTGTGTCTGCTGATCAGGATGACTGGGTCTCTTTTTTGCCTTTGGCTGAGTTTGCTCTTAATAATAGGGCTAGCTCTGCCACTTTGATGTCTCCATTTTTCTGTAATTCTGGGTTTCACCCTCGATTTTCTTCAGGACAGACGGAGGCTTCTGTCTGTCCAGGTGTTGACTCTGTTGTGGAGCGTATGCAACAGATTTGGGACCAGGTAGTGGAGAGGTTGTCCCTCTCTCAGGAGAGGGCCCAGCAGTTTGCTAACCGGCATAGGGCTGATGGTCCTCGGTTTAAAGTGGGGGACTTGGTCTGGTTGTCCTCAAAAATATTCCTATGAGAGTGGCATCTCCTAAATTTAAGCCTAGGTTCATTGGACCTTATAAGATCATGGAGATTCTTAATCCTGTTTCTTTTCGTTTGCTTCTTCCAGGGACATTTAAGATCCATAACGTGTTCCACAAGTCCTTGTTGAAGAGGTTTGTTGAGCCAGTGGTTCCTACTACTGTGCCTCCTGACCCTGTTTTGGTTGAGGGCAATCTGGAGTATGTGGTTGAGAAAATATTGAATTCTCGTTTTTCTAGACGGAAACTCCAGTATTTGGTTAAATGGAGAGGTTATGGTCAGGAAGACAATTCTTGGGTGTTTGCTTAGGACATCCATGCTAGGAGACTCATCCGTGCGTATCATAGAACTCATCCTGACCGACCTGTTGCTCAAATGAGGGTTCGGTGAACCCTCCTCAAGGGGGGGGTACTGTTGTGAATAGGCTGAAAATGAGTTCTGAGCAGAAGCTCCCTCTGGTGGTTACAAACGGTACTGGACTGTCCAGTGAAGATTGTGAGGATTGGGAATCAGGTGTTACTGACTGGTCTTATATAAGGGAGTCACCTTCCCATCAGGGTTGCCGGTGATCAATTGTTCTGGTCTCAATCCTTGATTCCTGTTTCCTTGGTAGCCTGCTGTGTCGTGTCTGAATCTCCTGCTAACAGATAAGACATTTTCTTCTTTTTGTTTTTGTGCTTGATTTTTGCATTTTGTCCTGCACTTCTGTGGGGGCCTTCAGGGTCCCTCTGGGGGCTTTTGCCCTCTCAGTTCAGTTCAGCCACTTATGTTTGTACATTTGCTTTTTCCAGTTTTTTCAGTGGCTGCTGTTTTGTTTTTGGTTACACCAGAGAACTAATTTAGGTGGTAGAGGTCGTGTGATCTCAGGTGTTTTTGAAATTAGTAGAGTTGGTGCTTTTCAGGGTTTTTTGGGATTGCAGTAAGTGCCCTTCCTTTCCTTTTCTATTTAGTAAGTTTGGGCCCCAACGTTTGCTCATACTATTTTCTATCTGTGTCAGTATTTCTTCTTGTCTAACCGCCATTACATGTTTGGGGGCTTTCTATGTTCTTTGGGGATCTGCTCCGGGCAGATAGCTTTCCTCTTTCTATCTTTAGGTGTAGTTAGTTTCTCAGGCTGTGACGAGGCGTCTAGGACCAACGTAGGAACGCTCCACGGCTGCCTCTAGTTGTGGTGGTTAGTCAGGGTACTGCAATCTCATAGTTTCCAACTGCTCTGGTGTATTTCCTTTTTGCCTGCTCTCCTCAGCTACCAAATCATAACAGCAGACAATGCCTGACTGTCATCAAGGCTTCCCTCCTCCTCCTCCGCTGCAGACGCCTGATCCTTAATGTGCATCAAAGTTTGCATGAGCAGACGCATAAGTGGGATGCTCATGCTTATGATGGCTTCGTCTGCTCTTACCAGCCGTGTGCATTCCTCCAAACACTGAAGGACTTTACAGAGGTCTTTCAGCTTTGACCACTGCACGTTCGACGGTCTGTCACAGAATGACGCCACATCGCTAACACATGCCAAATATGACATGCGCTAGCGACGCGCTACATAATTGCAGTCTATGGGTGCGCTAACACATCCGTTACATAGCGTTAGTGCCACTATGTAAAGGATGCCGTCAGCGCATTGCCATTGACTCAATGTGAACCCGGCCTTACAGAGGAATCCTACTGACCCATCGACATGGTGCCAATTGCTGACAGTCAGTTTCATGACTGGATCTCTACACTACTGAATCAGGAGCCTTAGGACTGAGAGATACCACTGGTATACTGTCTCTCAGTCCTGAGGCATATACCACAGCCAAGTGAGACACTGATTGTTTACAGCCAGAGAGTGACGCAGGCAGGGCTTAGACAGCACTGAGGATGATGTGGAAACAAATGGCTGGCACAGTACAGCGTCTCAGCCCTGCCTGCCTCACTCTCTGGCTGTAAACAATCCCTCCCCCGGTGCACAGATGAGCGCTGCATACAGTACCCGGCTCTAACTCCAAGAGATGATGATCTCATCCTGCCTGTCTCACTCTCACATGCTGCCGTGCATGGAGCTGCAGCATCTGAGAGCGAGACAGGCAGGATCTGGGATCATCATCTCTTGGAGTGAGAGCCGGGTACTGCATGGAGTGCTGGATGCACCGCCGCCGCCGTATCTGTCCTCCCGAACTAGCATTACCTCCTCGTGCTGTACCAGCTGACTGCCGGAAATGAGGTCAGCGGTCACTTCCTGTGGCACATGACAAGTGACTGCGAGAAAGTGCTCCCAGTCCCCGGGGTATCCGCTGTGCACTCTGCTGTCATCACTGCCCATCCGCGATCGTGGGACAGTAAGCCTCCCGGCCATGACAGCGAAATAAGGGACTCGAAATCGGGACTGTCCCACTGAATCCGGGACGGTTGGGAGGTATGTGTTTACATGTCTAAGCATGCAACTGGTATTCAAATGTTCGAGATTTTTCCCTCGGCTAAAGGTCCTTCCGCACTTCTTACAGATAACCTTTGCCTCATCAATAGGATTTTGGTCAAAAAAGTGCCACATTGCACTCTTCCTACTATGGGATAAATTTTCCGGGCTTGCACGCTGTGGTAATTTGACCGTCTGGCCAAGCTGTTCTGCAACCCTTTTTGTTTTTTTAACACTTTTTGGACTGCTTCGGGCCTGCCAGATAACAGCAGCTGTGAAGTCGATGCCTGCTGCGGATCCTCCTCCTCTTCTGAGCTATTGCCAGAGGCACCCTCTTCCCCCAATGGATGCCAATCTGGGTCAACAACTGTGTCATCCATCACCTCCTCTTCAATTTCATCTTCACCTTCCTCTGTGTCACCGTGTAAGGTGGTATAGTATGCGGGAAGGGGCACCTGAGTTTCATCAGGGTCAGAATCTGGCTCCGTAAAATGCGATAGCAATGCAGTGCTCTGGGTGAATGTACCATCAGAATCATATAGCACTGGCTGTTCATCAGCGCACTCCATGTCATATTCATCTTCAACTACGGAATTCAGGATTTCACTTGATAAATTAGGCATGGTATGTGAAAAGAACTCCAGGGAGTAATCTGAAGTGTGGCCTGCCACATCCTTCAATTTTGGTGGGGGTGAAGGACACAAGTAAAGGTGTTGTTCCTGATCAGGAGCCTGCACTGACGACTCAGTGCTTGCAGTTTTTGAAACTTCAGAAGAAGAGGCGATAGAGCTGGAGGCTGTTTCGGCAATGCAAGCCAAAACCTGTTCCTGATGCTCCAGCTTTAAAAGCGGTTGCCTGCTCCCAGAAAAGGGAGTCTTCCAGGCCTTTTTGGAGTCAGAAGATGATGCAGGCTCAACACCTCCTGCCTTAGGTGCTCTTGTGCTTTTGGCACTTCCAGCAGATGCACCACCACCACCATAAGTACCAGCTGCTCCCCCGCCCACGTCTGCGGCCTCTTCTACCATACTTCCTCATGTTTGGGAAAATGTACCCAAAATTCCAGCAGATATATGGTACTGTATGAGGAGCGTACAGCTGTTTATCGTGTAGGGGAAAATTTCAATCTCCGCATATATTTCCGGAGTCAAACACAGACGCTCACTCAGTATGGATTTGACCATAATACCAGCAGATATATGGTACTGTATCAGAAGCAGACAGCTGTATACGGTGTAGGGGAAAATTGAAATCTCCATATTAATTTCCGGAGTCACACACAGACGCTCTCTCAGTGTGGATTTGACCGTAATACCAGCAGATATACGGTACTGTATCAGAAGTGGACTGTTGTGAATGTGCTAGAAATGAATTCTGAGCAGTAGCTCCCTCTGGTGGTTACAAACAGTACTGAACTATTCAATGAAGATTGTGAAGATTGGCGATCAGGTGTTACTGACTGGTCTTATATAAGGGAGGTTCCCTCCCATCAGGGTTTCCGGTGATCAATTGTTCTGGTCTCAACTTTTGTTCCTGGTTCACTTTGAAGCTTGCTGTTTCGTGCCTGCATCTTCTGCTAACAGATAAGACATTTTCTTCTTTTATTTTTTTGTGCTTGCTTTTTGCATTTTGTCCTGCACTTCTGTGGGGGTCTGCCAGGTCCCCTCTGGGGGCTTGTGCTCCTCTCAGTTTAGTTCAGCCAGTTGTTTGTTCATTTGCCTTTTCCAGTTTTTTCTGTGGCTGCGGCTTAGTTTTGTTACACCAGAGAACTAATTTAGGTGGTAGAGGTCGTGTGATCTCAGGTGATTTTGAAATTAGTAGAGTTGGTGCTTTTCAGGGTTTTCTGGGATTGCAGTAAGTACCCTTCCTATCCTTTTCTATTTAGTTAGTTTGGGCCCCAACGTTTGCTCATACTATTTTCTGTCTGTGTCTGTATTTCTTCTTGTCTAACCGCCATTACATGTTTGGGGGCTTCCTATGTTCTTTGGGGATCTGCTCCGGGGCAGATAGCTTTGCTCTTTCTATCTTTAGGTGTAGTTAATCTCTCAGGCTGTGACGAGGCGTCTAGGACCAACGTAGGTACGCTCCACGGCTGCCTTTAGTTGTGGTGGTTAGTCAGGGTACTGCAATCCAATAGATTCCAACCTCTCTGGTGTATTGCCTTTTTTGCCTGCTCTCCTCAGCTACCAAATCATAACAGTGGACAGCTGTATAGTGTGTAGGGGAAAATTTAAATCTCCGTATTTATTTCCAGAGTCCACACAGACGTTCTCTCAGTATGGATTTGACCGTAATACCAACAGCAAATATATGGTACTGTATCAGAAGATACCAGGTGTATATAATGTAGGGGGAAATTTAAATCTCCGTATATATTTCCGGAGTCACACACAGATAGTCAGCATGTATTTGTCCATGATACCAGCCGGTACACGGTAGTGTGTCAGGAGCGTACAGCTCTATATGGTGTGGGAAAAAATGAACGCTCGGTAACTGTGCAGAAAAAAAGAATAAAAGTTTTAGTGCTGTGTAAAAAGCAGTCTGCACAGCAGTGTACACACAGCAATACAGCTATCAGGCAGCCTAATAACCAGCGCTGCTGCACACAAGAAAATCCTCCCCTGTCACTGACAGGCAGCCTAATAACCAGTGCTGCTGCACACAAAAAAAAATCCTCCCCTTTCACTGCACACTAACTGCACAGCACAATTGCTATCAGCACAAGCACAGAAGAACTACTTCTGTCTTTACAGCCCTAACTCTCTCCCTACTGATAAACAGCAACCTCTCCCTACTGTGAAGATCGCCAGAAGTAAAATGGAGGTCAGTGGTGAGGGCTTTTATAGACACTATGATGCCCCCCAAAGCAAGCCAATCACTGCAATGCCCTTCTCTACGATGGTGGTGGACGCTGCCCATGTCATCTCGTTGCCCACAGTGTACGTCCTTGCTTATTGGCTTAAAAAAGGCACCAGCAAGCATTCTGGGAAATACGACTTTGGCGCTCGTTTCAACGACCGCATGGCCGACCTCACGCTATGGTCGGGTTTCGGTTGACGAAACTCGACTTTGGCTAAAGTCGGCGACTTTTGAATCTGATCAACCTTTTTTTCTCAACTCTAATGTTGACATGTAGGGAAAGTGTAATGCTAAGATTACCCCACTAGAGGGGAGCACATTAGTACACATAGATAAGATAGGAGTTAGTTAACTTAGGAGAGGCCAACTGTGGGTAAGCCAGGAGAATTTCCTGATTTGAGTTAGAAGGGGCTGAGAGCCCAGACAGGGCAGTTGGCAACGCAATGTTTAAGGAAGTAGCTCAGTTGTCCAGGGCCTATGGGCTGAAGGTCACAGCAAAGAAGGAATGCAGGGCAGCGATCACGTGCAGGTGTCAACTGTATGTGACAGCTAAAACCCCACAGCAATGCTCACGATAGGGTCTAGCACCGATTGTGGGCATTTAACCCCTCTCATGCCGCTGTCAGTAGTGACAGCAGCATAGAGAAGCATTGCACAGGGAGGGGGCTCCCTGCACACTCCCACCAGAACAACTTGATGGAATCTCGTTGTTCTGGTGGTTTTCCTGGAGACCCCCGGCACCAAGATGGCTCCTGGGTGCTTCCGGGTCCTGCAGGGAAGGTGGCTTGTGAGCTCCTGCTGAGAGCAGGCGCTGGCATGCCTCCTTCCCTGCCTGTCAGATAGTTGATCTGATATTCTGCTGTGCAGTGTCAGATCAGCGATCTGATGAAAAATAGTAATGTCCCATACTGGGACAATGTAATAAAGAAAAAATATGTTATAACTAGGGATAGGCGAACGTGAACTGTAAAGTTCTGGACCCGTACCCCAAGTTACAGTTCTGGACCCGTACCCGCAAGTTACAGTTCGGGTCCAAGGCCTATCAAACAAAGCATAAAATTAATAATAAACATTATAATTATACTTACCTGTCCAGCGACGCGTCCTCCCATCCCACTGTCTCCCAACCTCATCTGCTTCCGGGGCCGCTCATTAACTTCCGGCGGTATTCACTGCACTCGGCAGTCTTCAGCTTTATCCGGCAGTGTTTGTGCGGTGACGTTCCAAAAATTGGAATAGACAGCGATCAAAAAATGTCATGTGCCCAAAAATAGCACCAATGAAAACATCAGCTTGTCCTTAAAAAAACAAGCCCTCACATGACTCTGTCGGACGAAATATGAAAAAATTCTAGCTCTCAAAATATAGTGATGCAAAAACCAGTTTTCCCAATAAAAAGCGTGTTTTAGTGTGTGACAGCAGCCAAACATAAAAACCTCATATAAATCTGGTATTGCTGTAATCGCACCAACCCAAAAAATAAAGTCGCCTAATCACTTATATCGCACGAGGAATGGCGTAAAAAATAAATAAAACCAATTCTTCACATGCTGTTGATCTTTTCAATCTGCCTCCCAAAGATTGCAGTAAGGCGTGGCACACATTTGTCCTGTGCTCTGCACCTAGCGCTTACATCGGGGTTTCCGTGTAAATCTATGAAATACGTGATTCAGACAGAACCTCTGGCTGAACATTCCCTATAATGAGGCAGATGGAGTTACTGTGGATGCGATAGCACCTGTGATGCGGGGGTGTCAGTCTTTTTAGGACTGCATAAAAGTGCAGTCGACCACAGTTTTGTGCACTTCTGAAAAGAAGGAAACGGCGGAACAGAGTCCAGATGTAGTCCAGAGTCATGACGTTGGTATTGTCGAGATGTTTACCTGTATGGAACCAAGGACTCCCCAAACTGAGTCCCTTCCTCATATCAGAACAACCCCGTTATCCTTCCCCAAAAACGAGAAACAATAAATCTTTGGAATATATATGGCCACAGCAGCCTTTATTAATATACAACAATATTAACAATAATTAAAAATGTACCATAACAACATTAGGGAGGAGTCCTTGAAGCCCCAAAATCATGGTGAAATTGACCCAAAATACTGTGAACAACACCCAACCTCTTACTCCCAGCCGTTACCCCACAGGCTCGGGAGCACCAAGAATCGAGATATGTTGTTCACCCAACTACTTGGGGATCCGCCCACTCCTGTGTGAACTCCCCTTCCACCTTTCACCAGATCACCATCCACGTAACTTCAGACAGTGGAGACCCTATATTGAGTCCCCCCAAACCAATTTCCAAACGACTTCAAGGACTCTCTCCCCACCCCCCTGAGCCGCCATGACCCAAAATTATACAAAATAAACAACCACAACATACAGGGAGGGAGGGTGGGACTACTGATGGGGCAAGGCAGGAACTGACACCTGGAGCCGCCCCATCTCTGCCTTATAATCTCCCCACCACCCCCTTTCATTTGAATGTTCCTCCACTTTAGTAAACCCCTCCAACCCCTCGTCATTCCGGCCTCCGCCCACGCCTCTTTCTTGAGGGGAGGGAGGCTTTGCTCCGGCCATTACTTTCTGCTGCCTCACTATAGTGAATGGATCCATCGGGGTTTCATCTGAATCACGTTACTCAGAGATTTAGATGGAAACCACAAAGTAAATGGTCAGCGTAGAGCGCCAGATAACTGTGATCCCAAACGTAAAATGATTCCAATAAGAGCTTGTACTCAATCCACAAAAAAAGCAAGTCGTCACTCAGATCTGTCATCTGTTAACAGAAATATAGGGGCTTCCACGTTACTGGTAGCACAAAGGCTCTGGAAATTCAGCAAATTCTCCACTCCCAAATCCAAATGCCCCCCTTCCTTTTCAGCCCCAGTGTGCCTAAACCACATATAGCACCCATATGTTTGGCATTTCTGTAGTGATGAGAGCCCACCTAATTTACAGGTGTGTGTCTCCAGAAACACGGGCTGGGCATAATGTACTGGTCACTAGAATGTACTGGTCACTACAGCCTACTGGTCACTACAACGGCAGTTTGCAATTTTCACTCAGCAACATTCACTGCTGCCTGTTTGTGGAAAACACACATGGAGTCAAAATCGTCACTACATCTGTAGAAAAACTCCCAAAGGGTTATAATTTCCAAAATGGGGTCACTTGAGGGGGATTCTGCTTTTCTAGCACTTAAGGGCTCTTTATATGGAATTCACAAACTAGTCCAGGAAAATATGCCCTCCAGGAGGCAAATATTATTATTATTATTTTTTTTATTATAGCGCCGTTTATTCCATGGTGCTTTACATGTGAAAAGGGGTATACATAATAAATACAAGTACAGTAATATTAAACAATATAAGTCACTACTGGTACAGGATGAGAGAGGACCCTACCCGCAAGGGCTCACAATCTACAAGGGAAGGGTGAGGATACAGTAGGCGAGGGTAGAGCTGGTCATGCAGTGGTTTGGTGGATCGGTGGTTACTACAGGTTGTAGGTTTGTCAGAAGAGGTAGGTCTTCAGGTTCTTTTTGAAGGTTTCCATGGTAGGTGAGAGTCTGATATGTTGTGGTAGAGAGTTCCAGAGTAGGGGGGATGCGAAGGAGAAATCTTGTATGTGATTGTGGGAAGAGGAGATAAGAGGGGAGGAGAGAAAGAGATCTTGTGAGGATCGGAGGTTGTGTGCAGGTAAGTACCATGAGACGAGGTCACAGATGTATGGAGGACTCAGGTTGTGGATGGCTTTGTATGTCATGATTAGGGTTTTGAACTGGAGCCTTTGGGTAATGGGGAGCCAGTGCAGGGATTGACAGAGGGGAGAGGCCGGGGAATAGCGGGGGGACAGGTGGATTAGTCGGGCAGCAGAGTTTAGAATAGATTGGAGGGGTGAGAGAGTGTTAGAGGGGAGGCCACAGAGCAGGAGGTTGCAGTAGTCAAGGTGGGAGATGATGAGGGCGTGGACTAGGGTTTTTGCAGATTCTTGGTTGAGGAATGTACGGATCCGTGAAATATTTTTGAATTGGCAAGAAGTGGAAAGGGCTTGGATATGTCGTTTGAAAGAGAGATCAGTGTCAAGGATAACCCCGAGGCAGCGAGTTTGTGGGACTGGAGAGAGTGGGCAGCCGTTTACTTTAATGGATAGGTCCATTGGTGGGGTCACGTGAATGGGGGAAAGATGATGAATTCTGTTTTGTCCATATTAAGTTTTAGAAATCTAGCGGAGAAGAAGGATGAAATAGCAGACAGACATTGAGGGATTCTGTTTAGTAGGGAGGTGATATCTGGTCCAGAGATGTAGATCTGTGTGTCATCAGCATAGAGGTGATACTCAAAGTCGTGAGATTCTAAGAGCTAAAGACAAAAAACCTGACTGGCACTTCCAGACTAATGTGAACTAGGTGCAAACCAAAGGGAGCTACCCCCATGTAAAACATACAAAAAAAGGCTGCACTCAAGCATACTGAAGCATGACAACATAGAATACATGAAATTTTGAATAGCAATATGGCTTTGGAGTATAAGGAAAAATTTGAGACGCTTAGTATAAACATTTGGTCAAACATTTTAAAGCCCACCAATAGTGTTGAGCGATACGATACCGCAAGTATCGGGTATCGGCCGATATTAGCTGTTTCGGCCTTTCGATACTTAGTTCCGATATTTTCCATATATTGTATACCGGAATCGGAAGTTCCCATAATTCTTTGAGAGGCAATGTGATTTTAGTCAGCCAATGAGGAATCCTAAGAAGTGTGGGCACATCCTGTACTGCTGCGGTCATGTTAACTAATGGCATGGCTGTGATTGGATGCTGAAATGATGTCAGAATGCACTATAAAAAGCGCCGCCGCCATTTTAGCGTCACTGTGCTGTGAATTCAGTAAGGGACAGAACGCTGCTGTGCTGACTCTGAGGGACAGTTAGAGATTGCGATTTAGTGTACTGTGCTGTAGGCAGGCTAGCACCAACCGCTGTGTAAAGCTTCCTTTTGCCTGCAGTGTTGTTTTAACAGCTCTGCAAGGTGTGTGTGAGTGCAGGTGACGCTGCAGTTTGCTCTGCATGCAACGCTGTCTGTAGGCATCTGCACGTGCCACTCACAGACTCTTTTTTTTTTCTTCAGTGTAATTCTTGCTGCTCCATGCAATTTAACTATTAGTGTGACGCGCTTCCATCCGTATCCAATACATTGGTTGCAAACACTATAGAAGTAGACAAAGGAGTAGCCTTTCACAGATTGTGAACAGTTGTGTTTCAGTGTTCACTTCAGTCTGTGTTTTTTATTTTTGAGTGCACATCACGCTCCAGTTACTTGTTCAAGCACTGCTGCTTGTACTCTGCTGAGCGTGTCTCAGTGCCTCATCCTTTTCATTTCTCTCCAATTGGTTCTGCTCCATTCCATTTAAAATAAATATAATCTATTAGTGTGACGCGCTTCCATCCGTATCCAATACATTGGTTGCAAACACTATAGAAGTAGACAAAGGAGTAGCCTTTCACAGATTATGAACAGTTGTGTTTCAGTGTTCACTTCAGTCTGTGTTTTTTATTTTTTGAGTGCACATCACGCTCCAGTTACTTGTTCAAGCACTGCTGCTTGTACTCTGCTGAGCGTGTCTCAGTGCCTCATCCTTTTCATTTCTCTCCAATTGGTTCTGCTCCATTCCATTTAAAATAAATATAATCTATTAGTGTGACGCGCTTCCATCCGTATCCAATACATTGGTTGCAAACACTGTAGAAGTAGACAAAGGAGTAGCCTTTCACAGATTGTGAACAGTTGTGTTTCAGTGTTCACTTCAGTCTGTGTTTTTTATTTTTTGAGTGCACATCACGCTCCAGTTACTTGTTCAAGCACTGCTGCTTGTACTCTGCTGAGCGTGTCTCAGTGCCTCATCCTTTTCATTTCTCTCCAATTGGTTCTGCTCCATTCCATTTAAAATAAATATAATCTATTACTGTGACGCACTTCCATCCGTATCCAATACATTGGTTGCAAACACTATAGAAGTAGACAAAGGAGTAGCCTTTCACAGATTGTGAACAGTTGTGTTTCAGTGTTCACTTCAGTCTCTGCGTAATAACCACACTTAGGCCTTATAACTTTTCTGACTTTCTTTATCAATCTACCAAGATGAAGAAGGCAGGGAGTAAGGCACGTGGTCGTGGCCGTGGAGTTTCAGCAGGGAGAGGACGTGGGGATTCTGTGGCTGCTGCCGCTCTCAGTGACACAGCATCCACCAGTTTTACCCATGAGCGTTCCTTTATGCGCAGTTTGGTAGGAGCTCGGCATGTCCCCCTGCTGCGGGAAGAACAAATTGAAGCCGTTGTTGGTTGGATGGCAGCCAATGCATCGACTTCAATTCCTTCCACCTCCTCTCAGGAACACAACACTGTTGAGCAACCATCTGTCTGTTCACCGCCTGTCAAATTGCCCAGGCAGTCAGAGAGTTCTGTACAGGAGCCAGCTTAGTCTCTGCTTCTGTTCTCAGAATCTGTTGGCTCGCAAACACGGGCACAGGCAAGCAGCATTCTGCAATTTGAAGAAGAGGGAGTATGCAGTGATGCGCAACAGCTGTGTCTCTCTCAATCTGAAGAGGCGGGTGAGCCAGTGCCGATGGACAGCACACCGCAGAACGCATCTTATGATGATGATGAGACTCAGGTGCCAGGTTTTGTGGAGCATGGTGCTGCCCAGACCATCCAACAGCAGCAGGTGTTGGAAGAGGGTAGTGGAGATGATGAAGTCCGAGACCCAACATGGCGTGAGCAACAGGAAGGTGGTGGGAGCAGCTCTGAGGAAGAGATTGTCCCAACGGTACAAAGAGGAGGGAGAGGTAGGCTGCAGACTCGCTTGCCTGTAGCCTCCAGTTTGGCACCTGTTGGGAGCAGTTCTCTTAGAAATGTCAAAATTGGCGCTCCCATGACTTGCACTGCGTGGTCCTTTTTTGACAGACTTGTAGATGATATTTGCTATGTTCAATGCAAGCTGTGTAAGCAAAAAGTTAAAAGAGGTAAAAATATCAGTAACCTGAATACCACAAATATGTGGAAACATGTACGGACAAAGCACGTAGCTGAGTTACAAAGACACACTGGAGATGTAGGCCAACCTACAGCAGCACCTACATCTTCAGGTCGTGTTGGAGCCTCTACCACCAGCTCACACACACCTGGTTCGGCTTCCTCACAGGATCTCCATGGAAGAACCTTGGTCACTGTTGTCCATAGACAAACTGTTATTCCACCCACAGCAGCAAGTTCACAGTCATCGTCACACTCCCAGACCACAAAACAGCCATCGGTACCACAGGCATGGGATAAAAGACGGCCATACTCGGCAAACCATCCACGAGCACAGGCTCTGAATGCTGGCATTGCAAAACTCCTGTCCCTTGAAATGCTGTCATTCAGGCTGGTGGAGACTGACAGTTTCAGGAACTTTATGGCATTGGCAGTCGCACAATATAATGTGCCAAGCCGATTTTATTTCAGCAGGCAAGCCGTCCCTGCTCTGCAAAAACATGTCGAGGGAAACATTAAACATGCGCTACTAAACGCCGTCAGTAGCAGGGTCCACCTGACCACCGATGCGTGGACCAGTACGATACCTTTCCCTCACTGCCCATTGGGTCAATGTTGTGGAGCCGGGTACAGATCTTGCCAGTGGCGCTGTACGTGTTCTGCCAACTCCAAGGATTGCAGGAATCCAGTCTGTACACATTGATTCCTCCTCCTACTCCAGTTCCTCAGAATCATCGCTGCACAAGCCGTCACGGTATACCTCCACATGGACCCGTGAACGCTTACCTGTTGCGACCGATATGAGCACAGCCGTGGCCAAACGTCAACAGGCCGTCCTGAAATTAATTTCCATGGGGAATCGAAGCCACACAGCGCAGGAGCTCTGGGATGCCATCAAGCAGGAGAGCGACGTGTGGTTTTTGTCAGCTAATCTCCAGCCAGGCTTGGTAGTGTGTGACAATGGCCGAAATCTGGTGGCAGCTCTGGGCCTTGGCAACCTCACTCACATACCATGTCTGGCACATGTGCTCAACTTGGTCGTGCAGAGTTTTTTGAGGGACTATCCGGATCTTGATGCACTGCTGCACAAGGTCCGCCTAGAGTGCGCTCACTTGCGACGTTCCAGCATGGCCAGATCGCGCATTGCAGCTCTGCAAGTCAGATTTCGCCTTCCTGAACATCGCATCATATGTGACGTAACCACCAGGTGGAATTCCACGTTACATATGTTGGAGCGGTTGTGTGAGCAGCAGCCAGCAGTAATGGAGTATCAGCTGCAACAGGCGCAATCAACTCGCAATTTGCGCCGTTCACACTTCACCACTACTGAGTGGGCCTCTATGAAGGACATCTGCGACGTTTTGCGTGCGTTTGATATCTCAACGCGGATGGCGAGTGCAGATGATGCACTAGTCAGCATGACTGTCCCCCTTATCTGCCTGCTTCAGAAATCACTGAAAGCACTAAAGGAAGAGGTTTTGGAAGAGGTGGAGGATGAGGAGTCACAAATTCAATTACCTTCAGGACAGTCATCGCAACGTGGTTCCTCACAAAGGGCTGGGCAGGGCTCACTTTGTGAGGAGGAGTCAATGGAGGAGGAAGAAATCCCTACAGAGGGAGGTACACAACGCTCTAGTCAGTATGTAGAGCGAGGGTGGGGTGATGCAGAGGAGGCAGAGATGACGCCTCTTCCAGAGGACAGCCTTTGTTGGCCAGTTGGGAGTCTGCAGCACATGGTTGATTTCATGCTTCAGTGCCTGAGAAACGACCGCCGCATCGCCCACATTCTCACCACGTCAGATTATTGGGTGTACACCCTCCTAGACCCTCGCTACCGGGACAACTTACAAACCCTCATCACACCGGTGAACCGGGACCGTAAAATGCAGGAGTACCAAGACACACTGGTGCAATCCATACTGTTGTACATTCCAACCGAGAGAGCTGCTGCTGCTGTTACTGCTTTACAAAGCAGCTCTGTGCGTCGAGGCAGTGTAGACACCTCTACAGCAAGAGGGAGCACAAGCAGCGCCTCTGCACAGGGCAAGAGCTGTATGTTACAAATGTGGCAAAGTTTTGTGACAGCGCCAGCAAGGTCTACACCATCCGAGACGGCTCCAGTCACCAGGAAGAAACGTTTCCGTAAGATGGTGACAGACTACTTGGCTTTCCCTCTAAGTGTACTCCCAGATGCCTCTTCCCCTTTCAAATTTTGGGTCTCTAAGTTGGATACATGGCCAGAGCTTAGCCAGTATGCATTGGAGGTGCTGGCTTGCCCTGCTGCCAGTGTATTATCTGAGCGCGTCTTTAGTGCTGCAGGTGGTGTAGTAACAGACCGTCGCATGCGACTATCCTCAGAGAATGTAGACCGGCTTACTTTTCTGAAAATGAACAAGGCATGGATCTCACCTGAATTTGCCTGTCCGTTTTCAGATTAAATAACTGTTTGGCAACGTTTTCCATGTCTCCTGTTATGTTCATCTTTCTACCACCTGAACTCTACTCCCTGGGCTACAACACCGCCATTTGTTGCTCGTAAGTAATTGGCAGGGGTACTGACTCCTGGCCAGCCTGGTTACAGCACGACAGCTGTTTCCTGGCAGTGTGAACGTCAATTATCCTCCAATAAGTTGTGCTGTCGTGTTGCATTCGGGTTAGCCGACTCTATGGTGCCTGCAGTTTAGGTGATTCCTATGTGTGCTGTGGGATATGTAAATAAAGGCTGTTTCCATTGTGACAATAGGACAAGCACCCACTGTAGGACTGTGTGATTCGGTAACTGCGGACGGCTTGCGTCCTGTCAACTTACATTTTCATGGGTGCGTTCTGCTACCCGTCCGGGGTCCAGTACCGTCAACTGGTTCTCCCCAGTGCCTTTGTCCTAGGTGCCTCCATCTCCGTATCCGAGTTCCACCAACGTCTGCTGGTCCTTGGTAGTGCTTTGGAGCACAGGTACCTCCTGCTTAGTAACCGTGTCACAGTAACGTCAGCTGGTACTCGGTTGTGACATTGCCTCTTTTCCTTCTGCTACCCGTCTGGGGTCCAGTACCGTCAACTGGTTCTCCCCAGTGCCTTTGGCCTAGGTGCCTCCATCTCCGTATCCGAGTTCCACCAACGTCTGCTGGTCCTTGGTAGTGCTTTGGAGCACAGGTACCTCCTGCTTAGTAACCGTGTCACAGTAACGTCAGCTGGTACTCGGTTGTGACATTGCCTCTTTTCCTTCTGCTACCCGTCCGGAGTCCAGTACCGTCAACTGGTTCTCCCCAGTGCCTTTGGCCTAGGTGCCTCCATCTCCGTATCCGAGTTCCACCAACGTCTGCTGGTCCTTGGTAGTGCTTTGGAGCACAGGTACCTCCTGCTTAGTAACCGTGTCACAGTAACGTCAGCTGGTACTCGGTTGTGACATTGCCTCTTTTCCTTCTGCTGCCCCTCCGGGTTCCAGCACAGTCAGCTGTTCCTCGTTACTCCATTGTCTCTTGCTCCATCTGATACCCGTCAGGGTTCCAGTAACATCAGCTGGTTCTCGGAAATTAGACGACCTTAAAGACAACCCAGAAGAAGATGACGACAACAAGGACGACGAGCATGAAGCCAACCAGCCTGAACACCATCACAAAGAAAAAATAAAAGATTACCCAGAAGAAGATCACCAACAGGACAAAGAAGGTTAAGACAAACTACAAGATACAGAACAAGAGACAGAAGAACAATAAGCAGAAGATCAAAAAGCAGAAGAACATGAAGTATAAGACCAAAATGAAGAGCAAAATATATGCTCTAAATTCTAAGCAGAAGAAGACTAAGCAGTGTATGGGGGTGAGTCCGTTCCTCCTCGTGGTGCCCCTGGAAAATGCCTGCTGCTGCAGGCTAAACTGAACACGGACAAATACTGTTGTAATTTAAATCTTTTGTGACAGCAAGAACGGAAGGATGAACAATTCATACTTTTACAGATTACAAGTACAGGAATCTCTGTCACAAATAAGAATGTGATGAAGAAGATGAAGAGGAAGAAGATGAAGAATTTGAATATGAAGAAGATTAATTAGTTTAATAATAACAATATGAGTAATGTAAACAAAAACATGAATAGCAAGAAGTTTAAGAAGAAGATTAAGAAGGTGAAGATGAAAAATAATTTGATGAGAAAGATGATGCTGCTGAAGATTATGAAGGAGAAAGTGTGGCACTGGCAAAAGTTAAAAAGGTGAAGAGCATGGAAGTTGTGAAACATACATATTTGCCAAAATAGAAAAAAGGTTAACAACATTGTCAATTTGTTAGTCAATCCAAACGTATTTCCAAAAAAAAATATATTAATGCTATTCCAATGCATTGGGTTAAACATGTATGCCTTTATTGTCTCCTCAACCTCCCCCAATACATTCTACATTAGTCTTTGTTGTTTTCCTTCATGTACAATTAACCAACAAGGCAAGAATGGGTTTTTTTTAATGTCTATATTTGGTTCCCATAGACTTACATGGGACTTCCGGTATCGGAATCGGATATCGACGATATTTAGTGATATCGGCGATACCATTCCGATCCGATATTTTTAGATATCGAGCAGTATCGCTCAACACTACCCACCAACCATCGTCAAGGTGGTCTCAATTCTGGCGAGTCCCTGACCTAATGTGAACATACCTCTATTAGGCTGATATCTGAATTTCTGGGTGAATATGCACCTCTGTCAGTAATGCCTGCATTTATGGGTAAAGTAGAGACCTGGTGTAATTAAAATCACCACCTGGTGGGGGTGGAGTGCTTGGTCAGTAAGCTAACATTCAAAAGACAAAAAAACCTGACTGGCACTTCCAGACTAATGTGAACTAGGTGCAAACCAAAGGGAGCTACCCCCATGTAAAACATAGATTTTTTTTTTGTATGTTTTACATGGGGGTAGCTCCCTTTGGTTTGCACCTAGTTCACATTAGTCTGGAAGTGCCAGTCAGGTTTTTTTGTCTTTTGAATGTTAGCTTACTGACCGAGCACTCCGCCCCCACCAGGTGGTGATTTTAATTACACCAGGTCCCTACTTTACCCATAAATGCAGGCATTACTGACAGAGGTGCATATTCACCCAGAAATTCAGATATCAGCCTAATAGAGGTATGTTCACATTAGGTCAGGGACTCACCAGAATTGAGACCACCTTGACGATGGTTGGTGGGCTTTAAAATGTTTGGCCAAATGTTTATACTAAGCGTCTCAAATTTTTCCTTATACT
This sequence comes from Oophaga sylvatica, assembly GCA_033576555.1. Classification (NCBI taxonomy): domain Eukaryota; kingdom Metazoa; phylum Chordata; class Amphibia; order Anura; family Dendrobatidae; genus Oophaga; species Oophaga sylvatica. Next base: position 453,304,094 of record JARQOD010000001.1, read on the forward strand.
CCAAAGCCATTTTGCTATTCAAAATTTCATGTATTCTATGTTGTCATGCTTCAGTATGCTTGAGTGCAGCCTTTTTTTGTATGTAGATTCTATGAGCTGTCCGAGGCCGAAGGTGTAAATGGAGAACAGCAGTGGCCCTAGGACTGAACCTTGCGGGACTCCGAAGGATAGGGGGCGTGGTGAGAAGGTGGTGTGCGAGTAGGAGACGCTGAATGTCCGGTCTGTTAGGTATGATGCGATCCAAGATAGGGCCAAGTCTATAATACTAAGAGATGAGAGGGTCTCTAGTAATAGGGAATGGTCCACTGTGTCAAAGGCGGAGGACAGGTCGAGGAGGAGGAGGACAGAGTAGTGTCGCTTGGCCTTGGCGGTTAATAGGTCATTGGTGACCTTAGTTAGGGCAGTTTCAGTGGAGTGGTGTGGCTGGAAGCCAGATTGTAAGTGGTCAAGGAGGGACCAAGAAGAGAGGTGGGAGGACAGTTCAAGATGGATGTGTTTTTCCAGTAGTATTGAGGCATAGGGGAGAAGTGATATAGGGCGATAGCTAGATACAGAGGATGGGTCAAGAGAGTGCTTTTTGAGGCTAGGTGTGATTGAGGCATGTTTAATTCTTGAGGGGAAAACACCAGTTGTTAGTGATAGGTTGAAGAGATAGGTTAGGGTTGGGATGAAGACTATGGTGAGGTTTGGGATGAAGTGGGATGGGATCCGGTCAAGGGCACAGGTAGTGAGATGGGATCTTAAGAGTAGAGTGGAGAGTCTATCTTCTGTAATGGTGGAGAAGTTGGTTTTGGAGGAGGAGGGCAGGGCAGTTAGGAGGAAGGGCTCTGGGGGTTTTTGACCAAAACTTTGTCTGATGTTATCAATCTTCTCCTTGAAAAATGAGGCAAAGTCTTCAGCTGAGATGAAGGGGAAGGGAGGAGGTGCTGGGGGGAATGAGAGGATTGAAGGTGTTGAATAACTGTTTAGGGTTGTGAGACAGGAAGGATATGAGAGATGAGAAGTAGTGTTATGATTTGATAGCTGAAGAGAGCAGGCAAAAAAGGCAATACACCAGAGAGGTTGGAATCTATTGGATTGCAGTACCCTGACTAACCACCACAACTAAAGGCAGCCATGGAGCGTACCTACGTTGGTCCTAGACGCCTCGTCACAGCCTGAGAAGCTAACTTCACCTAAAGATAGAAAGAGGAAAACTATCTGCCCGGAGCAGATCCCCAAAGAACATAGGAAGCCCCCAAACATGTAATGGCGGTTAGACAAGAGGAAATACAGACACAGACAGAAAATAGTATGAGCAAACGTTGGGGCCCAATCTTCCTAGACAGAAAAGGATAGGAAGGTCACTTACTGCAATCCAAAAAACCCTAAAAAAATACCAACACACTAATTGCAAAAACACCTGAGATCACACGACCTCTACCACCTAAATTAGTTCTCTGGTGTAACAAAACTAAGCAGCAGCCACAGAAAAAACTGGAAAAGGCAAATGAACAAACAACTGGCTGAACTAAACTGAGAGGAGCACAAGCCCCCGGAGGGGACCTGGCAGACCCCCACAGAAGTGCAGGACAAAATGCAAAAAGCAAGCACAAAAAACTAAAAGAAGAAAATGTCTTATCTGTTAGCAGAAGATGCAGGCACGAAACAGCAAGCTTCAAAGTGAACCAGGAACAAAATTTGAGACCAGAACAATTGATCACCGGCAACCCTGATGGGAGGGAACCTCCCTTATATAAGACCAGTCAGTAACACCTGATCGCCAATCTTCACAATCTTCATTGAATAGTTCAGTACTGTTTGTAACCACCAGAGGGAGCTTCTGCTCAGAATTCATTTCTAGCACATTCACAACAAAGTAGGTTTGGTTTGCTGCAGCGCATGTGGCCTTGAAAGTAGTGAGGGACTGTTTGAATGTGATGAAGTCCTCATTGGAGTGGGATCTTTTCCATCTCCTCTCAGCAGCCCTGGAAGCTCACCTCGGTTCTTTGGTCAGGCTGGTGTGCCAGGGCTATCTGTTGATTTTGCGAGCTTTGGTATGTGTGAGAGGGGCAACTGATTCCAAAGCTACAGCTATTGTGGTGTTATATAGAGCGGCAGCTGCATCCGCATTGTGTAGGGAACTTATGTCTGTAAGAGGGAGGAGGGATTCAGACAGTGAGTGTAGATTGAGATGTTTAAGATTTCTGCGAGGGTGTGCAAGTTTGTGGGGTGGGGAATGTGGACCTGGAGAGGAGAAGGAAGAGAATGTAAGTAGGTTGTGGTCAGAAAGAGGAAGAGGTGAGTTAGAGAGGCAGATAGGGAGCAGAGGCAGGTGAAGATGAGGTCTAGTGTGTAGCCATCTTTGTGAGTGGCTGCAGAAGATCATTGAGTGAGGCTGAAGGAGTAAGTGAGGGATAGAAGTATAGTGGCAGCTGAGAGGGAAATGTCAATGGGGATGTTGAAGTCACCCAAGATGATAGTGGGGAAGTCAGTGGAAAGGAAATGAAGTAGCCTGGTGCTGAAGTGGTCAAAGAAGGTGGTGGCTGGCTCTGGGGGACGGTAAATGACAGCTAGTTGAAGGTTGGAGGGGGAGTAGATGAGCACAGAGTGCACATCAAAGGAAGGGAGGGTAACAGAGGGTGGCAGAGGGATTGGGGTGAAGGAGCAGTTATCTGACAGGAGAAAACCAACTCCTCCACCATGCTTGCTGCTGGGGCGGGGATGTGGGAAAGGTGGAATCCACTGTATGAGAGTGCAGCAGGAGAGGCTGTGTCAGAGGCTGTGTCAAATAGCGCTCTGTCCCTCCCGAGTCACTCCATATGGCAAAGTAGTACTATACAGCCACATATGGGGTTGTAATGTATGTAGTACAGTTCATATAGCGTCTTGTGCGTAAGTCCATGCAAACGTGGGTCTTTCAAAGAGCAGGGTTCAGAGTCCACAAGTGCTTCAGAGTTCCTCAGTAGGAATAGCTGGAGTACAAGGTCCAAGGCTTACAGGAGTCAAGTCACAGGTTCACTGCAGGCTAGATTCTGAAGCACTGATTGCTCAGCTGTGGCTGCTTAAGAAGCAAAGGAGAGAATCAGGGCGGGAACATGCAAGCTGGAAACTCCATTTTGACTGAGGGCAAGATAGCTGCAGCAAGACAGAAAGTAAAATGGCTGACGAACAAACTGAGTTTCAGGAATATATACATAGAACCTTACAGGGGTATTTCTACATTCATAAGAAATTGTGGGACAAATTCTGGTGCCATTATTACCCATTTCCCAGTGTGAAAATGTAAAACTTGGGCTAACACACAATGTTAGTGGTAAAAATGCAAATTATTTTTTCTTCACTGCCCAATGGTATAAAAGTTTGTGACACACCTGTGGTGTCAATATAATCACTGCACCCCTTGATGAATTCATTGAGAGGTTTAATTGGTAAAATGGGGTCGCTTTTGGGGTTTCTGCTGTTCTGGCACCTTGGGGGCTCTGTCATCTGTCAAAGTAACATGGAACCCTCAAACAATTGAAGCAAAATCTGCACTGTAATATGGCGCTCCTTCCCTTCTGAGCTTTGCACTGTGCCTCAAAAGTAGTTTTTGATCATATATGGGGTATCCGTGAAATCAGGAGAAATCTAGATAAGGTCCCAAAGGGATCTAGTTGTGGGGGGTTTCCACTGTTTAGACACATCAGGAGCTCTTCAAATGCGACATGGCGTCCGTAAATTAGTCCATCAAATTTTGCTTTCAAAAAGTCAAATGACGCTCCTCCCCTTCCAAGCCCTGCCGTGCGCCCAAACAGTAGTATTCCTCCACATATGGGATTTTGGTGTACTCAGGAGAAATTGCACAACAAATTGTATGAAGCAATTTCTCCTGTTACCCTTATGAAAATGCAAAATATGGAGCTAAAAAAGATTTATTTGGGAAAAATTTGATTTTTTTATTTCCATGGCTCTACACTATAAGCTATTGTGAAGCACCTGTCTGTTCAAGGTGCTCAATACACATCTAGAAAAGTTCCATTAGGGGTCTAGTTTCCAAAATGGTGTCACGTGTGGGATGTTGCCACTGTTTAGGCACATCAGGGGCTCTTCAAACGCAACATGGCGTCTTCTAATTATTCCATCAAATTTTGCATTCTAAAAGTCAAATGGCACTCCTTCCCTTCAAAGCCCTGCCGTGTGCCCAAACAGTTGTTTGTCTCCACATATTGGGTATCGGCGTACTCAGGAGAAATTTCATAACAAATTGTATGGTGCAATTTCTGCTTTTACCCTTATCTAAATGCAAAATTTGGAGCTAAAAGGTTTATTTGGGAAAAATGTGTTTTTTTTTTATTTCCATGGCTCTACGTTATAAACTTCTGTGAAACACCTGTTGGTTCAAGGTGCTCAATATACATCTAGATAAGTTCCCTAAGGGGTCTAGTTTCCAAAATAGTATCACTTGTTGGGGGTTTCCACTGTTTAGGCACATAAGGGGCTTTCCAAACATGATATGGCAACCTCTAATTATTCCAGCATATTTTACATTTAAAAAATCAAATGGCCCTTCTGAGCCCTGCTGTGTGCCCAAATAGTTGATTTCCCCCACGTATGGGGTATCAACATGCTCAGGAGAAATTGCGCAACAAAATTCATGGTGCATTTCCTCCAGTTACCCTTGCAAAAGTAAAAAGAATTAGGTCTAAAGGAAAATTTTTGCGAAAGAAAAATAAATGTTTATTCCAAAAATTCCCGTGAAACACCTGAAGGGTTAATATACTTTTTGAATGTGGTTTTGAGTATCTTGAGGGGTGCAGTTTTTAGAATGGTGTCATTTTTGGGTATTTTCTGTCATATAGGCCCCTCAAAGTCACTTCAAGTGTGAGGTGGTCAATAAAAAAATGTTTTTGCAAATTTTATTGTAAAAATGAGAGAAATCGCTGACCAACATTTAACCCTTATAACTTCCTACCATAAAAAAAGTTTAAAAAATTAAGGTGATGTAAAGTAGATATGTTGAAACTGTTATGTATTAACTATTTTGTGCGATATGACTCTCTGATTTAAGGGCATAAAAATTAAAAGTTTGAAAATTGAAAAATCGTTAAAATTTTCGCAAAAACCGTTTCCTTTCTTGCAAAAATCCCCAGTTTTTTAAAGGTTTTAAAAATTTTTAAAAAAGGTCAAAATTTTTTTAGTTTTGGCCTTTAAAATGAAATTTTTAATGTTAGAACTATTTTTAAAAAATTAGTCTTCATTTTGGTCCCGAAAGAAAACCCTTTTTAAGTGAAAAATCTTAAACCCAAAAGTTTTTGCCGGGGTTTAAAAACAAATCTTTAGAAAAAAAATTTGGGCTTCAATGCAATCCAACTTTTTGCCATAAAAATTCTTCAAAGGGAAACCCCCAACCCCGGCCCAATCTAAATTTAATTTTCCTTTTCGAACCTTGTTTTTTTCGGAAATAATTTTTTAAAGAAAATTTTTAAAGCATTTTTTGAACCAGTTTGCCCAAAACTCATCCCCCTTGAAAAAAACGGGTTTGGGGGAAATTTTCGGGCAGTTGGGGGTTTCCCCCAAAACTTTTTTCTTTTTTTAAGTTCAAAATATAAAAATATTCCCTGGGGGTTTAAAAAAACATTTCCTAGGGAACCGGGTTGCAGGTGCCGGGGCCCCCCAATGGCAGCCAAACTTTACACCCAAATTTTTGTGAAAAACCCCAAACCAAAATGGAAAAACTAAACCGCATTTTTTTGGAAAAAAAGCGGGAAAAAAAAGTATTTATTTTTTTATTTTTGGGCCGTTTGGCCCCAAACCAATTCCCACCGTCATAAAAAAAACCCAAATTTCCCCGGCTTAGGAAAAAAGGGGCTTCATTAAAGAACGGGCTTTTTAACCAAAACTTGAAAGCAAAAATTTAAAATACCGGGGTTCCAAATAATCCCCCTTTAAAACCTTTACATATTGAAAAAAAATTTTCGGTAACCCAGTAAATTTTTTTTATTTCATCTTCGTGCCCATAAAAATTTAAGGGGGGTCGACCCAATGCAGATTTTTTAAAGTCATCTCCCTGGTTAACAGCCTTTAAAAAAAACAAAAAAATTGCATCATTAGCCCGCGCATTTTGGCAAAAAAACCCTTTTGCTGGCCTTGGGCACCACTTAAATAAATTCACCTAATTTAAACTGAAGTAGCCCTCTTTTTACCCTTGAGCTGTGGGTAGCAACTGTTTTGGGGACCGGGGGGCACATTTTGGGCCCATGCCCCCCGCCACCCCTTCCCGGGGCACACCAAAACCATGCCGACCACACCCATTTGCATGAATCACACTGTTTCATAAACAATAATTTAAAACATACCCCCCAAGCGCCCCCTTTTCAGGGGGGACACCCCCATTCGGGACCCGTCCCGTTTCCCCCAAAGGGTTACTTTCCGCTTTTGAATAGTACATACGGAAACCCCGGGGACCCCCCCCAAAAATTCGGACCACAGCACGTTCCACGTGACCCTTTTCCCCCCGGGGTGTGGGACCACAGCTATGCACGCCCCCTTTAATCCCCGGGTCTCACTGAGCAAACGGCAATCGGGGGAAATCCAACTGTTGAACGATCCCATGATAGATCCCCAGATCCTGCCTGTCCGCTCATGGGCCGGGTTTGTATACCTCCTACAATACCCCCTTCCCCTTTCCCAAAAACCCGCGGTCAATGCTCGCTGTTCTGAAACTCTCCCAGAAAATTATAGTACCTGCGCGTAACTGACTGCCGGAAAGAGGTCAGTGGTCATTTTTCCGTGTTCAGCTACTTACAGCACTAACTTCCGGGGGAAGTGACAGTGGCTGCCCCAAAATGTGGGAGGTCCCGGGTTTCGCTGTACATTCTAATGCGGGGGAAATAAACCTCCCGGCAACAGCGGACAGGGACCCAGCCCTACATAGATAACAGTATTTTCCCCCACCAGACCCTGCAATAAGGGACCCCTTCTTCCCCCCCGCAGCCCCCAAGCACCACCCCGCAAGTAACAGGAAACCCCTTTTACAGCCGGGGCCGCTCTTTTGGCCCCGTACCACCGGGGCCCCCCCCCCCCCCACACCCGCACACACAAATCCGCTCCTACCCCTTTCACATCGCCCCCTTCCCACACCTTTAAACACCGGTCCCTCCGTACACCTCATACACGCCCGGCCCCCCTGTACACCTCGACACCCGGCTCCGCTCCGTACACCTCGTACCACAAGGGGCCCCTCCGACACCTGTCACCACGGTCCGCTCCGACACCTCGAACACCGGCCCCTCCGGCAAAACCTCACACACACTTCGCTCCGGGGACCCCGTACACACACGGGTCCCCTCCACAAATCAACACACACGGCCCGCTCCTAACCCCGTACACACACCCCACTCTGGGAAAATCTACACCCCGGGGCCGCCCGTACACCTCATACAACGGGTCCGCTCCGGGGACCTTCCCCCGCGGCTTCGTCCCGCACCTCGTACCACGCGGGTCCGCCGCCCCTGCACACCCCCCCCCGCCCGACGCCTCGTACACACCCGGGCCCCCCCCACACCTGTACACCACGCTCCGCTCCTACACCTGTACACACACGGCTCCGCTCCTACCCTCTACACACAGGCTCCGCTCCTACACCTCGTACCACACGCTCCCCCCGGAAACCCCGTAACACAGGCTCCGCCCGGACACCTCGTACACCACGGCTCCCTCCCGGGCACCCTACACACACGCCCCCTCCGGACACCCCGTCACCCCGGGGGGGGGGGGGTCCGCTCCGGCACCCACACACACGCCCACTCCCGGGCACCCGAAACAACGCTCCGCTCCGAACCCCATACACACAGGCTCCGCCCCTTCCCCTCGACACCATGGCCCCGCCCGTACACCTCGACAAAACGGTTTTTCCCGTCCCCTCGTCACACACGCTCCCTCCGACACCTCGTACACACGGGTCCGCCCGTAAACTCGTACACACCGGGGGGCCCGCCCCCCCCGAAACTCGTACACAGCGGCCCCCCCCGTACACCCGAAACCAGGCTTTGCTGTACACCTCAACACACCACCTGCTACACCACAGTAAAACCCCCTTTTGACCCCCCACTAAATTCCATCATCCGCACCTGAGACCAGCACAGCAAGTCCGCACACGGGGGGCCCGACCTGTGCACCAACTCCTCCCCCCCGTGCCTTTATCAAGGTCCTGTCGCATTTTTTTCAGAGGACAGCACAGCAATGGTATATCTGGCTGTGAGAAGTTGGAGACGGGAGGGGGGGGAAGGGTGCTGGGGGGTGGGGGGTTTCTCATGCGGACACTAGTTCCCGCAGACAGCGGGGGGGGGGGGTTTTAAAACGGGGTTTGGGGGGATGAATTGTGCTGCCGCCCGCCCCCCAACGGCCCCTGGGGCGGACCGCCCCCCCCCCCCCCCCCCCACACACGCATTGCCTGAGACTTGTGACTGAGTACATGAGGCTAACAACACTTTTTCCACTTTACCACGCCGTGTCGGCTGGATTAACAAAACAAATTTTTAAAATTTACCTTTCGGCTCCCATAATTTCCCCTAGATTTTAAACTTGCAAAAGGACCCCACTCCACCGGTATCTGTTAAAATGTTATTCAATTGTTAAAAGCGTACAAGCCTCTCCAAATGTAAAATCCGGAAAATATTGGTACCATAGAAATAAAAAGATTATTATTTTTAATTTAAAATTTTTATCGGTTCTCATAATGAGGGGGCATTAAGTTC
>JARQOD010000001.1:453312910-453419328 GCA_033576555.1 Oophaga sylvatica
TACACACGCGGCTCCGCTCCGGACACCTCGTACACACGCGGCTTCGCTCCGCGCACCTCGTACACACGCGGCTCCGCTCTGCACACCTCGTACACACCCGGCTCCGCTCCGTACGCCTCGTACACACCCGGCTCCGCTCCGTACACCTCGTACACACACGGCTCCGCTCCGTACACCTCGTACACACACGGCTCCGCTCCGTACACCTCGTACACACACGGCTCCGCTCCGTACACCTCGTACACACACGGCTCCCCTCCGGACACCTCGTACACACACGGCTCCGCTCCGGACACCTCGTACACACACGGCTCCCCTCCGGACACCTCGTACACACACGGCTCCCCTCCGGACACCTCGTACACACACGGCTCCGCTCCGGACACCTCGTACACACACGGCTCCACTCCGGACACCTCGTACACACACGGCTCCGCTCCGTACACCTCATACACACACGGCTCCGCTCCGTACACCTCGTACACACATGGCTCCGCTCCGTACACCTCGTACACACGCGGCTTTGCTCCGTACACCTCGTACACACACGGCTCCGCTCCGTACACCTCGTACACACGGCTCCGCTCCGTACACCTCGTACACACGCGGTCCTGCTCCGTACAACTCGTACACATGCGGCCCCACTCCGTACACCTCGTACACACACGGCTTTGCTCCGTACACCTCATACACACACAGCTCTGCTACATCCACACTGTAAACCCCTTCTGATCCCACACATAAACTTACCATCATCCAGCACCATGATGACCAGCACAGCAGAGTCCTGCACACAGGGGCCTGACCATGTGACACCTAACTCCTCCCCTCCTGTGACCTCATCACAGGTCCTGCTCGCACTTTTACAGAGGACAGCACAGCAATGGTATATGCTGGCTGTGAGAAGTTGGAGAGCTGGGAGGGCAGGAAGGGGTGCATGGGGGCGTGGCGGCTTCTCTCACTGCAGGACACATAGTGTCCCGACAGTGACAGCGGGTGGGAGGGGTTAGAATCGGGACTTTTGGGAGGTATGGAATTGCTGCTGCCGCGCCGCCCCCACACACGTGCCGCCTGGGGCGGACCGCCCCCTCCTCCCCCCCCCACACTACGCCATTGCTCATGAGACTTTGTGACTGAGTACATGAGTGCATAACAACACTTTTTCTGCACTTGTACACACTGACCGGTGTCGGCTGGATTATACAATACAAGTACTTTTTACATTTACCTTTCGTGTCTCCCATATTTCCTCATAGATTGTAAGCTTGCAAGTAGGACCCTCACTCCTCCTGGTATCTGTTAAAGTGTTATTCTAATGTGTTTAATGTCTGTACAAGTCCTCTCCAAAATGTAAAGTGCTGCGGAATATATTGGTACCATAGAAATAAAAATGATTATTATTATTAATTAGAATTTTCATCGGTTCTCATAATGAGGGAGCATTAAGGCATTTGCCTCAACTGTGTTTAACCCCTCTCTGACATTAGACGTACTATCCCGTCCATAAAACCCGTGACAATCTGACCATGGACGGGATAGTACGTCATAGGCGATCAGCTGCGCTCCTGGGGGGAGCGCAGATAATCGCCGCCGGGTGTCAGCTGATTATCACAGCTGACACCCGTGACTGTGTGTCAGGAGCGGTCACGGACCGCTCCCGGCACATTAACCCCTAGCACACCGCGATCAAACATGATCGCGGTGTACTGGGGGCACAGGGAAGCATCGCGCAGGGAGTGGGCTCCCTGCGCGCCCCCTGAGACCCTCAGACCAGCGCGATGTGATCGCGCTGTTCTGAGGGCTTCCTCCCTCCCAGGACCCGGATCCAAGATGGCGCCGGGGTCCTGGAGGGAGGCGGCTTCCTCAGTGCCTGCTGAGAGCAGGCACTGAGAAGCCTGCTGCACTGCCTGAGCGATCGCTGGTGTGACAGTGTGCTGTACACACTGTCACACCAGCGATTTGATAAAATACAGTGATGTCCCACCCTGGGACAAAGTAAAAAAGTTAAAAAAATAAAAATAAACATGTTATAAAAAAAATCCAAAATAAATAAAAAAAAAAAAAATATTCCCCAATAAATTCATTTCTTCCTGTAAATAAAAAAACAAAACAATAAAAGTACACATATTTGGTATCGCCGCGTCCATAACGACCCTCCCTATAAAACTGTCCCACTAGTTAACCCCTTTAGTGAACCCCTTAAAAAAAAAAAAAACGAAGCAAAAAATCAATGCTTTATCATCATACCACCGAACAAAAAGTGGAATAACGCGCGATCAAAAAGACCGATATAAATAAACATGGTACCGCTGAAAATGTCATCTTGTCCCGCAAAAAACGAGCCACCATACAGCATCATCAGCGAAAAAATAAAAAAGTTATAGCTCGCAGAATAAAGCGATGCAAAAATAATTATTTTTTATATAAAATTGTTTTTATTCTATAAAAGCGCCAAAACATAAAAAAATGATATAAATGAGGTATCGCCATAATCGTACTGACCCGAAGAATAAAACTGCTTTATCAATTTTACCACACGCGGAACAATAAAAACGCCTCCCCCAAAAGAAATTCATGAATTGCTGATTTTTGTTCATTCTAATCTCCAAAAAAAATCGAAATAAAAAGCGATCAAAAAATGTCACCTGCTCAAAAATGGTACAAATAAAAACGTCAACTCGTACCGCAAAAAATAAGACCTCACATGACTCTGTGGGCCAAAATATGCAAAAATTATAACTCTCAAAATGTGGCGATGCAAAAAACTATTTTTGCAATAAAAAGCGTCTTTTAGCGTGACAGCTGCCAATCATAAAAACCTGCTATAAATAGTAAATCAAACCCCCCTTTATCACCCCCTTAGTTAGGGAAAAATAATAAAATTAAAAAAATGTATTTATTTCCATTTTCCCATTAGGGTTAGGGTTAGGGTTGCGGCTAAAGTTAGGGTTAGGGTTGGCGCTAAAGTTAGGATTAGGGTTAGGGTTGGGATTAGGGGTGTGTTAGGGTTAGGTTTGTGGTTAGGGTTGGGACTAGGGTTAGGGGTGTGTTGGGGTTAGGGTTGGAGTTAGAATTGGGGGGTTTCCGCTGTTTAGGCACATCAGGGGCTCTCCAAATGTGACATGGCGTCTGATCTCAATTCCAGCCAATTCTGCGTTGAAAAAGTCAAACTGTGCTCCTTCACTTCTGAGCTCTGCCATGCGTCCAAACAGTAGTTTATCCCCACATATGGGGTATCAGCGTACTCTGGACCCCAAGAGTTATTGTGCAATTTGTCCTATTTCTTCTGTTACCCTTGGGAAAATAAAAAACTGGGGCGAAAATATCATTTTTGTACAAAAAAAATATTTTTTTTGTTTTTACGGCTGTACATTATAAACTTCTGTGAAGCACTTGGGGCTTCATAGCGCTCACCACACACCTAGATAAGTTCCTTGGGGTCTATGTTCCAAAATGGGGTCACTTGTTGGGGATTTCCACTGTTTAGGCGCATCAGGGGCTCTCCAAATGCGACATGATGCCCCCAGACCATTCCATCAAAGTCTGCAATCCAAAACGTCACTACTTCCCTTCCGAGCCCCAACGTGTACCCATACAGTAGTTTTCTCCCACATATTGGGTATCAGCGTACTCAGGACAAATTGGACAACAACTTTTGGGGTCCAATTTCTCCTGTTACCCTTGTAAAAATAAAATATTGGGGCGAAAAAATCATTTTTGTAAAAAAAAAAGATTTTTTATTTTATGGCTGTACGTTATAAACTTTAGTGAAACACCTGGGGGTTCAAAGTTCTCACCACACATCTAGATAAGTTCCTTGAGGGGTCTAGTTTCCAAAATGGTGTCACTTATGGGGGTTTCCACTGTTTAGGCAGATCAGGAGCTCTCCAAACACGACATGGCATCCAGCCAATTCTGCGTTGAAAAAGTCAGACGGCGCTCCTTCCCTTACAAACTCTGCCATGCACCCAAACAGTGGTTTACCCCCACATATGGGGTATCAGCGCACTCAGGACAAATTGCACAATAACTTTTGGAGTCTTGTTACCCTTGGAAAAATAAAAATTGGGGTGAAAAGATCATTTTTGTGGAAAAAATGATTTTTTAATTTTACGGCTCTATGTTATAAACTTGTGTGAAGCACTTGGGGGTTCAAATTGCTCATCAAAAATCTAGATAAGTTCCTTAGGGGGTCTAGTTTCCCAAATGGGGTCATTTGTGGGGGGTTTCCACTGTTTAGGCACATCAGGGGCTCTCCAAATGCAACATGGCATCCAAACTCAATTCCAGCCAATTTTGGTTGGAAAAAGTCAAATGGTGCTCCTTCCATTCCGAGCTCTGCCGTGCGCCCAAACAGTGGTTCCCCCCCACATATGGGGTATCAGCGTACTGAGGACTAATTGTACAACAACTTATGTGGTCCAATTTCTCCTGTTACCCTTGGGAAAATAAAAAATTAGTGACTAAAAGATAATTTTTGTGGGAAAAAAATAGGATTTTTTATTTTCATGCCCGGGCATTATAAAGTTGTGTGAAGCACTTGGGGGTTCAGAGTGCTCACCAAAGATCTAGATAAGTTCGTTAGGGGGTCTAGTTTCCAAAATGGGGTCACTTGTGGGGGGTTTCCACTGTTTAGGCTCATCTGGGGCACTGCAAACGGAACATGACCCCCATTAACGTCTGCATTCCAAAACGTTACTACTTCCTTTCCAAGCCCTGCCGTGCGCCCAAACAGTTTCCCCCCCACATATGGGGTATCAGCGTACTCAGGACAAATTGGGACAAACAAAGCCTTTTAGGGTGTGGTCAAGTTAACAGATTTTCCAGCTAAAATGGTGTCACTTGTGGGGGGTTTCCACTGTTTAGGCGCATCAGGGGCTCTCCAAACGCGACATGGCATCCAATCTAAATTCCAGCCAATTTTAGTTTGAAAAAGTCAAACGTCGCTCCTTCCCTTACGAGCTCTGCCGTGTGCCCAAACAGTGGTTTTCCCCCACATATGGGGTATTGGCGTACTCAGGAGAAATTGCATAACAACCTTATCTGTCCATTTTCTCCTTTTACCCTTGTGAAAATAAAAAAAAGTTTGTAAAAGATAATTTTTGTGGCTAAAAAGTAAAATATTCATTTTTTCCTTCCACGTTGCTTTAGTTACTGTGAAGCACCTGAAGGGTTAATAAACTTCTTGAATGTGGTTTTGAGTACCTTGAGGGGTGCAGTTTTTAGAATGGTGTCAATTTTGGGTATTTTCTGCCATATAGACCCCTCAAAGTGACTTCAAATGTGAGGTGGTCCCTAAAAAAAATGGCTTTGTAAATTTTGTTGTAAAAATGAGAAATCGCTGGTCAACTTTTAACCCTTATAACTTCCTAACAAAAAAAAATTTTGGTTCCAAAATTATGCTGATGTAAAGTAGACATGTGGGAAATGTTATTTCTTAACTATTTTGTGTGATATATTTCTCTGTTTTAAGGGAATAAAAATTCAAAGTTTGAAAATTGCAAAATTTTAAAAATTTTCGCCATATTTGCGTTTTTTTCAAAAATAAACTCAAGTTATATCGAAGAAATTTTACCACTATCATGAAGTACAATATGTCACGAGAAAACAATCTCAGAATCGCGAAGATCCGTTGAAGCGTTCCAGAGTTATAACCTCATAAAGAGACAGTGGTCAGAATTGTAAAAATTGGCCCGGTCATTAACGTGCAAACCACCCTTGGGGGTGAAGGGGTTAATATTTAATATTTCAGCTTCTATGACCTGCATGCCCATATAGACAGATTAGGAGGGCTGATCCTACTGACAGATTCCCTTTAACCTATCCTTGACCTGTGAAATCAATTCTGAATGTTCCAGAAAAGATCAGGATACCTACTGTACTGTAAATAACAAAAAGGTAAAAGATTTAACTTACTCCTGTATCTCCACCACTGCATATGACTTAAGGATTTAAGCAAGCCAGTCTGCCGAGGCAAACAGGTACAGTCCACTCAAAAAGAAAATCTGATATCTCTGATAAAAATATAAATATTTCTATTAAAAATCCATTCTAAATCGTCATAGCAAAACAGCAAAATGAAATGTTGACACGTTTCAATCCTCCGGTCTTAATCCTAACATATCTAACATATGCCATAAGATCATTTATAGAGCCACTATACAGTCCTCCTCTGTGACATTACTAAATTAATTATATACAACACATGTTAAAACAGAAGACCTAATCCATCTTGTAAAAAACAATAAAAATATATTACATTATTAGGAAATTTTCAAACTGGTATTTAGCTGCATGATCCATAATAACCTGTGAAACCAGTTCTGAACCTTCCAGAAAAGATCAGGTTGCCTCCTGTACTGTACATGCCTTATGTATATTGGGAATGCTGTATTTCATGGATACTCATGAGTTATTTTCAGATATATCACCATTTTCTGCTGGTCTGTGTGAAAATCTAATAATGACAGAAGACACATTGCAAGAAGGAAAAAAAATCAGACAAGTTGAATTCATATTTGATTTGATTGGTTTCCTCTAAAAAAAATGTGATATTGGCAGCTACTCCTCCATGATTCTATAGGATGACATTTATGTTTGGCCAAACAGGCATATTATTCTGGACAGGCTACAATTGGCTCGTCTTTGCCCATGTCTCTGCTTCTGCTCTTTTTAAGTCATTCTGTTTATTATTGGTTTTATCATGAGGGTTTTTTTTATTTCCGGTGATTTTTTTTTGTGCAGATAAAGACACTAAAATGTAAAAGAACGGCTTTCCCGGGCAATTGCTATGTGGAGTAATAGCCACAGACATATTCATAGCTACAGTTGCAGGCAGCTTTGAGGAAAATTAATGTTCCTACTGAACAAAAAAACAGAGGTTGTGATAGGAAAGCCGAGCGGTAGATATGTGCGTGTACGTGATCTGGGTAGCGATAGAGCGTCTCACTCCCCTTTTTCCAGCTTCTACTCATTATGCTAATGAAGTGTCATCAGTTAAGCTTTTCCCGTGATTATTGAGTCTGTCAGGTAAAACAAAACTATGCAGCTCCTTGTCTACAGCTCCCATGCCTTGTTCCTGGCATCCACTGTTCTCCTTGTAACACACCATCGATTATCCATACCTTGTTCTTTTTTTTTATGGCGATTGTCACCCTGCGACCTTGAGCAAAATAAGGCATATCTATTATGAGGGTGGTACAATATTATACTAGTTCATTTGACCCTTTACAAAAAAGGTTCATCTTTAATTCTTTTTTTGGATGACAATATATATGTTCCATGTATTGTGGTATAATGAGGACTGTGAATGCAAGAGGACAAAATGTACCGGCATGGCCATTATTTGGTCATTTCCTCCTTTTTAAGATGTAGAAACTGAGCTGAGGTCTTACGGTCTCACTCATGTCGCAGACTCATTTCCATTTGTGGCGGCTTTATAATCCCTTCTGGCTATGAAAGAGTTACTGATTCATTGCCTGCCTCTTAGAGCATCAGTCTGAGCTGGAACACCCGCAGGATTAGATCTCTGCACAGCTGTCAATGTCAACAGAAACAGGTGTTATCTGGACCAGAAATGTGCATTTTAAGGGTATTATTACAATTCCAGAAAGTAGACATTTTGCAGAAAATATTCCAATGCCTGATACCATTCATTATTTTACATACATGTAAGATATAAAAACATTCCTGCCTTTAAGAAACTGTTATATACTCCATACATACTGTATGTTGCTTTATTTCAAGGGCATATTACAATGATGATAAACAAAATCTGCAGCACATCAATTATTTCAGCGTTTTTGCAGCACTTTTTTGTCACCCATAGAAAATAATAAAAAAGTGCAAAAATTCCTCATTTTTGCAGTGTTTATGATGAATAAAGCTAATTTTCTTAAACTAGCTGGAGACTGCAAAAAAAGAGGTCCAGGCTATTTTTCTCTTGCTGGAGAGCTTGAGGAAGGTGAGTTTCAATGCGCCTTTTGATTTGGTGTGGTGCTGTATTGCTGCCATTGTTGCTGTGGTTTTGTGCTGGTGGGTCTGCAGTCATGGGGACTCAGTCTTGCAGCATGGGCGCTATGAGGCACCAGGCCGTCTGCCCTACCGGTGCATTGATGTTGCGATGGTGGTTAGCGCACGACGCCACTCCTTTAAGGCGATAGAAGTTAGGACCCACTTACAGGTTCACCGTGACGTAGCAGTGGGCTTCATACAGTCTGAGATGAATGTTAAACTAACAACATCATGTTCTTAATGGCATTAGATCAATGTATGATTTTTTGGAGGTGCATTCCATGCTCTTTTTTTGTGTACTGCTAATTTTATTAAACATGTACTGTAGACAAATCAGACAAGTAAAATCAGCACTACAAAAAAGCTGTAAAAACACCACAAAAACTCTGAAAACAGTTGTTTAGAAAGCAATGTTTTTGCTGCCAAGAGAGCAGGTTTTGGCTGCTGAAAAAAAAAGTGGCAAAAATGCAATGCGTGAACATAGGCTAAGGCTGTTTTTTATTAGTGCTGGATCCTGTCTACCCTTTATATTAGTAGGCCTTTAGCCCAGGAAAGGCATGCTTGATAAGTATTAGGTTTAAGGTCCAAACAAAAGAAAGGTCATCTTATCACGGCTGGTGGGCTCTCATGAATGGGCCAACTTGTGTGCTAAGAACTTTCATTTTATAAGTATATTCTTTATAGCAATTTCAATTCCATATATTCAATGTTTGCATACATTTTGCCTCTGATAATCGGATGGCCCTTGTCCATTCATGTCTATAGGTTCCTAATGACTAGTGATGATCGAGTATGCTTGCTACTCGAATTTTCCCGCGCATGCATGGGTGTTCTCCGAGTATTTGGGCGTGCTCAGGGATTTAGTGGGTGTCGCCGCAGTTGCATGATTTGCAGCTGCTAGACAGCCTGAATACATGTGGGAATTTCATAACAAACAGGCAATCCACACATGTATTCAGGCTGTCTAGCAGCCGCAAATCATGCAGCTGCAGCGACACACACTAAATCTCCAAGCACACCCAAATACTCGGAGGACACCCGAGCATGCTCAGGAAAACCGAGCAACGAGCATGCTCGATCATCACTACTAACGACAAGTAGTTAAAAGCGACAAATAAGATAAATGACACAGTATATGTATTAAATACTGATTATACAATTGCATTACAATCTATATTTATATTGTTATAACACTTTCCCCAGCACTTTACTGTAGATATGGATAAGTAACAAACATGTAAAATAATAGAAAAATATTGGGACATAATGAGATAGATTTAGAATTGTGTTGGTCATTAAGCTAATTTATTAACTTCCAATCCACTAAAATGTATGACATATATTTTTTTTAGAACCAACAAAAGAAAAAAGCCTTTTCCGGCACTTCCAACCAATCCATAAAATGAATCTTTCTATTAGACATTTATTTAAAACAGGAGGGTCCATCACAAGGATAAAGCCTTATGCATTTCTGGCTTACACTGAGCCCTTAGTCATAGGTTCTACAATAG
Organism: Oophaga sylvatica; assembly: GCA_033576555.1. Classification (NCBI taxonomy): domain Eukaryota; kingdom Metazoa; phylum Chordata; class Amphibia; order Anura; family Dendrobatidae; genus Oophaga; species Oophaga sylvatica. The sequence goes on from JARQOD010000001.1 coordinate 453,322,435, forward strand.
CTGAGCTTCACTAGCAGGAATTGACACCCATTCATCAATTTTCTCGTGTATACCATACAGTATTGGCATGGTGAGCTTCTTTATTTCCTTTTTCTATGTAATTTTTGTCACTGTAGGACGCCCTTTCCATCTTACCATGGGTGTCTATGGATGACGTACAAGTTAAGGCATCAGTTGGATGTAAATGTTTTTCATTTTTTTTTTACATTGATTATCGTATGGCTTGCAATATTTTGGATTTAGAGAAAAATTAAGGAAGGAATTTACTAGCTTGAGAGGAAAAACTTCCAGTTTTTTCCATCTTGCACATTTATGGCATGGCAGCAATTTTATGGACACTCTTAGAAATAAATGGTGGTGAGCAGAAGCAGCCATTTCTCCAATGACAGTGGTGTGGAAAAAGGCTTGATTCTCGAGATAAAAGCAATCCTAGCAGTAAGACCCGCATCTATCATACATTTTTGGCATATACTGCAGATGTCAGGCAATAGTTCGAGCTGAGAAATATAATATCTAATAGGTTTCATGCAGTGATGTTGATTTTAAAGAAAGAAATATATAGTATATTTATTTTTGTTCTCATTCAGCTCTTTTACCAGTAGTGATGATTTCAGTTAAATGTTGTTGTAGCGACAGCTTTTACAGTAGGGTACTATTAAATTCACGTTATACAAGACATTTAGAGGAAGAATCATAATCCGTCACTGCGATGTGAGAGAAAAATGTTTACAGGATTGCCAGCTTCCAATGTCTGTTTCCATACTGGAATCACGCATGGACAAAAGATGGTCAATATCAAACCAAAAAAACAGCAAAACATCTTTTCTTCCTCACATTTTTGCTATTATTAGTGGACATACTTTTGTTTAAGGAAGGGGTGTATGGGAATTTTCCTAGATTTGGGAATTATATACTATATTGACTAAGTTATTGAGACACTGTTGGGCTCACCTTGTGAAATAGACCCATTAAGTTTCAGGTCCAGATGTCACTGCAGCTAGCAGAATGGCATGTGGGGAGCCAGGGCAAATCACTCTAAGGAATCTTGTGAGCCACAGGACCAATGAAATGCAATCAGTAGGACAGGAAGGGTAGAAGCAGGTTAAGCATGGTGTGCATAAAGGGCACAGGACATCAATTAGAATCTTGAATCTCAATCCTAAGACACAGATGTGCGTCCTAATGGCCTTAAATAGGATCATGGAGATGATGTCATCGAGTGACATTGTGCAACCTGAACAACCCAACATGGAGCACAACAGAGGGCAGCGGACTGATGTGAAGGAAGCAGAGTCCAGGATATTCAGAATAGGTCTGTAACAGGGACACATCTTAGTCATTGAATTCAGGTTTCTCATTTAGTCACATTGCCCCCAGTGTATAAAATCCAGCCACTCACCATGCAGTCTGCCTTTGCTAACATTTGTGGAAGAACGATTGTTTTAAAAAGGTCACTGAATTCGAACATCGTCCTGAAATAGGGTGCCACCAATGTAACAAGTCGGGTTGTGAGATTTCTTCCCTCCTTCATATTTTGCAGTCAACTTTAAGTGGTACTATTGACCCAATGTCGGCGACCTGCATTCCTGAAGCACTGTGCCTATGCTGTCTGACAGCTCAGGTACAGGCCTAGCGATTAGGGACCATCACAATTGGTCCCTTATAATCTAATCACTAGGAGAACCATTCATAGCGATCACCTACGTGTTGTTCGCAAAACATGCGTCTAAGATCTGCACTTTGCTCCCTTTCCACCTCAGAAAATCTGATCATGAGAAGAAAGGAGACAGATTGTAACAGTTGCCAGTGAAGATCTTGTGAAGAAAAAAACTAGAAAATGTAAAAGAAAGTCTCAACATCAGATTTGAATAAAATTAATATCTGTGAGAGTGAGAGCTGGTGCCCATAGTCATATTTTCATTCCGAGTGCAATCCGACAAAACATCAAATCACACTCGGACCACTGTTATTCTATGGGGCTGTGAACATGTCCAATTTTTCCTTGAGACGAGCCAATCCATAGAAAAACTCTCAGCACAATATTCAGGTTGCACTCAGCCATGCATGTCAATGAGTGCGTGGAACACATCGGACTTTACTCGAATGACATCTGAGTACAGTCCAATTTCCGCGAACTGACAGAATGGAGAAAATGGAGATTTTTTTTCTCTATCTTCTCCTCATCAGAAAGAATTGGATCATACTATAATCACACTCTGATCAAACTCTGATCAGAATGTGATTTGCATAAGTGACTCAATTCTCTCAGATGAGAGCGTATATGCTCGTGTGACCCTAGTCTTAGGGTTTTGTTTGGAATTAGTGTTAGGGTAGGAACTACCGTATTTTGCGGACTATAAGACGCAGTTTTTTCCCCCAAAATTTTGGGGGAAAATGGGGTGCGTCTTATAGTCGCAACATACCTAAAAATCTGGTAGCTGTGGTCCCAATTCATCCTCCCTGTGCGGTGGTGGTGTCGGAGCAGCAGCGAGCCTCTGTGCAGCGTGGGGGGATCCGCCGGCGTTTCATCCCAGCCGGAAAGCCCCCCGCAGCTGCGACGCAATGGCCCCTCCGGGGGCGGTCCCGATCAGCCTCCCTGTGCGGTGGTGGTGTCGGGGCAGCAGCGGGCCTCTGTGCGGCGTGGGGGGCTCCGCCCGCATTTAGTCCCTGCCGGAAAGCCCCCCCGCAGCTGCGACGCAGTGCAGTCCGGAAAGAAGTCCTCCGGAAAGATGGCCGCCGCTTCCTGAAGTTCAAATCTCGCCAACGAGATCTCGGGAGACGAGATCTCGGGAAGAGATCTCGTTGGCGAGATTTGAACTTCAGCAAGCGGCGGCCATCTTTCCGGAGGACTTCTTTCCGGACGGCACCGCGTCGCAGCTGCGGGGGCTTTCCGGCAGGGACTAAACGCCGGTGGAGCCCCCCATGCTGCACAGAGGCCCGCTGCTGCCCCAACACCACCACCGCACAGGGAGGCTGATCAGGACCACCACCGGAGGGGCCACCGCGTCGCAGCTGCGGGGGGCTTTCCGGCTGGGACGAAACGCCGGCGGAGCCCCCCATGCTGAACAGAGGCCCGCTGCTGCCCCGACACCACCACCGCACAGGGAGGATAAATTGGGACCGCCACCGAGGGGCCACCGCGTCGCAGCTGCAGGGGCTTTCCGGCTGGGACGAAATGCCAGCGGAGCCCCCTACGCTGCACAGAGCCCCGCTGCTGCCCCGACACCACCACTGGCACCGCAGGGAAGCTGCATTGGAAGCGCCGCCGCCACCGGATTTGTGAGTATATGGCCACCCTAGCCACCCCACAGTGCCCAACCACCCCACAGAACACAGCCACCCCACATAACACAGCCACCCCACAGAGCACCACTACCACACCAAACGACCCCAGTGACCACTCCTCTACCTGTGCTGATCCGTTTGCTGGTAAGCTAAATTCGGACTGTAAGACGGACCCCCATTTGACACATTATTTTTTTCCCAATTTTCCTTCTGAAAATTTGGGGTGCGTCTTATGGTCCGGTGCGTCTTATAGTCTGAAAAATACTGTATGTTTAGTGTTTGGCATCGTGGCAGGGTAAAATATTACAGGATATCCTTCACAAAACATGTTAAAAGATTGCAAAAAAATAAAGAATAAAGCTAGAAGCGAAAAAGTGACAATGATTCACTTTTTCTTCACATTTCATTAATCTCAATTTGACATGTGATATGGCTGGGTTTGACATCAGGTCAAAGCATCATGCTAAGTGATCATGAAAGAAAAAATAAAGAAAAACCATAAAAATATAAACTGAACTGGAAAAGGTGATGATTATATTCACTCTTTCTCCTTTAATACCAATTCGATATTTGTTAAGTACGGGTTTAGGGATTGTGTTAGAGTTAGGGTTTGGCATCAGATCCGAACATCACAAAAAATATTGAATTTAAAAAAGTGTATAAAAATAAAAATGTGAAAGAAAACCGTGAGCACAACCTGAATGAAACTGGTGCTTTAAAGTCTAGGTTCCCACACCGGGTACTAATAATGAAAAGAGTGCTTAAGCCTTTTTTCATTATTAGTACCCGGTGTGGGAACCTAGACTTTAAAGCACCAGTTTCATTCAGGTTGTGCTCACGGTTTTCTTTCATAGTATTTTCCCATACGTGATTGCACACCTGGGGTCATGTCCACCAACACTTTCTCGTATAACGCAGAGGAAGCCGCGAGTATCCTTGCTCAGTCTAAATTATCCAGCGATTTCTTACAAATCCCATCACACGAAGTTCGTGGCAGGGATTGGGAAAGGGAACTTCGGTCACTTACTAATACGGAGCTCCATTGTGCTACCCTATCAGAATACTTACGCGTCCAACGCATTCCACGAGGCCTCCGGGTTCCTTTGCGACCCACACTATTCAGGGATTCACCAGAGTTCTGCACTAAATTCGAGCACATCTTAAACAAATGCTCCCTTGATTTAATAACACTGACAGTTGAATTTCTACAGAGAGCTATTATTTCCAGTTCTGAACGTGTAAAAACGATCGAATCCCAACTGGCAGCAACAAGTACTCCAGAGGAACTCGGTATACTTAAATCAGAGATACAGGAACGCATCAATCAACATAAATGCGACATTGAGATGAGGAAACTAATAAATTCGCCAGAGACGCAGAGGACTACCGCTCAAATCAAGTTTACAGATGGCATACCAACCTCAAGTGCAGCGGTCCGAATTTTGGCCAACATACATCCACCGACTACTCAACCTCTGGATCAGACCAGGAACATGGTCCTACGTCGTCCACCACATCTCTTCCTTTTTTAGGACAACGTCGGGGAAGGGACTACAGAGGAAGACCAGAAGGGGGCAGAAGAAGAGAACAGGAACAAGGTCGGATCACCCGCTCGAAGGTACGGACAATCTGGTAATAAACATATCCTCCAGAACTCTTAACCAGATTGAACACAGGGTATTACAGAAAGGTCTCTCTTTCTGTCCATCCTACCACTGTCGGACGTTTGATCTTGATATGGATTTACAAAAATTCTTTTGTCGTATCAGACTCAAAGCATATTATGCTTCTAGACCTGATACTTCTGAGCCACCAACAACATCTAATCCTAAACTTTTATCTGTGCTTAGCTTAGGCTTACGCAGTAAAAGTTTCTTTCGTCCACCTCAGAATTCACATGCTGTTGAAACGTTTATAAATTTTGTGTATAACTCTTTTCAATCTTTACGCTGTGATATTGATAAAGGTAAACTGTTTTATCCATCGAATTTCACTGTTGAGGAACGCACGGCTTTTAAATGTTTACAGGATGATGATTCTATTATACTGAAGCCAGCCGACAAGGGAGGTGCCCTAGTTGTAATGGACAAATCCATGTACCTTGAAGAGGTTCAACGCCAACTAGGTGACAGATCCATCTACCAGCCTCTTTCTAAAAACCCAACACCTGATATTGGCCAGAGGATCAGGACGATTCTCCAAAAATACTCTAATCTGGACTAAAAAAAGAGTGCTTAAGCCTTTTTTCATTATAAAAATAAAAATGTGAAGTTTAAAGGGTTATATTAGCATTCTGTTTCATGTGTTGCATGTGGTGTTATAACATTTGATGTATTTATAGGATCTTAAGACATCACATTAAAAATATAAAGCACTCAAAAAATTGTGTGTTACGTAAGGGCGACATAGGAGTCTAGTATGGTAGTGTAGGGCGTCGCACTTCTACAAGTTTTGGTGTACATTTTTTATTGTACAGAGTGGGCCATTTATATGGATGCACCTAAATAAAATGGGAATTGTTGGTGATATCAACTTCCTGTTTGTGGCACATTAGTATATTGGAGGGGGGAAACTTTTCAAGATGGGTGGTGACCATGGCGGCCATTTTGAAGTCGACCATTTTGGATCCAACTTTATTTTTTCCAATGGGAAGAGAGTCATGTGACAAATGAAACTTATTGAGAATTTCACAAGAAAAATCATCATGTGCTTGGTTTTAACGTAACTTTAATCTTTCATGAGTTATTTACAAGTTTATGACCACTTATAAAATGTGTTCAAAGTGCTGCTCATTGTGTTGGATTGTCAATGCAACCCTCTTCTCCTACTCTTGACACACAGATAGCAACACCACAGAAGAAATGCTAGCACAGGCTTCCAGTATCTGTTGTTTCAGATGCTGCACATCTCGAATCTTCACAGCATAGACTAGACAATTGCTTTCAGATGGATTATAATGGGTTATAATTTAAACATTTTTCTACCATCAAAAATGCACAATATGGAATAAAGTTATGCTAACTGCATTTAGTATCGCTATTCCACACTAACAGTTATTAAGTTCAGCTTGACCTGGTCCAAATCCTTGTACACTGCTTTTGTGGTGCTATTTTAATTTTTCTGTTATTTGACCTTGAATTGTTTTCTCACCACTCATTTGCTTTCTTTAAGGTCCCGTCACACTCTTCAATGTCCCAGCGATCCCACCAACGATCCGTCGTGGATGGGATCGCTTGGACATCGTTAGCTGATTGCTGGTGAGCTGTCACATGGGCAGACTCACCAGCGATCAGGACCAGTTAGCACGCTGCGCTTAGTTACCCAATGTGTACCCTAGGTACCAGCTCCCAGCTTCTGCTGTATGAGCTGGGAGCTGGTATCCAGTGTACACATCGGGTAACTAAGCGCTGCGCCACGCTTAGTTACCCGATGTGTACCCTAGATACCAGCTCCCAGCTTCTGCTGTACGCGCTGGGAGCTTGCTGATCGTTTGTCTCCCGCTGTCAAACGCAGCGATGCGCGCTGGCCAGCGGTTGACCAATGATGGAAAAATGGTCCAGGACATTCGACGACCATCAGCGATACCCAGCATGGGGGCTGGTCATCGCTGCGTGTCACACTAAGCGAGATCGCTGGCTAGGTCGCTGTTGCATCACAAAATCGATGACACTTCATTGATCTTGCTAGCGATCTTGCTTAGTGCGACGGAGGCTTTAGAGTGTAGGAGGAAACCGGAGGACCCGGAGGAAACCCACGCAAACATGGATAGAATATGCAAACTCCTTGCAGATTTTTGTCCTTTGCGGAATTTGAAACCAGAACCCCAGCGGTGCAAAGCAGCAGAGCTAACCACTGAGCCATTGTGCTGCTTCAAATTAACTATATATAGAGGTCAGCCAGGGCTGTAGTAGTGGCTGAGTTCTTCTGACCTTGTGTGCCCTGGCCTTCCAATACATAAACATCATGCTTCATAGTCAGCTTACTAGCCTCTCGGACCCCTACGTCATCAGGGGCTGTTCTCCATTCTTTAAGGTCACCTCCGGCCGCTTCTGAATAAACAGAGTCAAAGTCCAGGTGCAACTCCAAACGAAAAACTTTACTTTCATGACTTCCAGCACATACAGATCCATTACATTTTCAACAGATGGTACGTTACACGTGACTTCATCTTTCCCTTCGCTTCTCTTCCTGTCACATAGCTCGAGACCGGGTCCCACCATATCACATGGTTTTTCAGCGTCCTCCCTGGTCAGATTCTCTGCTTTCAGGGTCCCCTCAGCCGTTTTGCTCCGGCGTTTAGGGAAGCGTCCCATGAGATCACCTGCCACATAATGAGTGACCTGCCCATCTGTCCTTCTTCTGTAACACTAGCTCCAGCTGTAGCTGTGGTTATGCTGTATTACTGGTTTCAGGAAGGCTGGGCACTTTCCTTCATTAGAATGCTGGGTATCTATCCCAATCCTAGGCACTTAAGGAAGCTCCCTTCCTCTAACACAGTGACCCCTCCTACAATTAACTATTTACACTACTGAGCTATTGTGCTATATTATGTACACTAATATATGCCCATCTAGTGGTCAAACACTAATGCTGCACTTTACCTGTATAAAATACATATAGCAACATTATTCACACATCTTTTAGAGCAGCATACAGTACACATCTTAACGGTATTACGAAGCAACGATATACAGTACAAACCAAAAGTTTGGACACACCTTCTCATTTAAAGATTTTTCTGTATTTTCATGACTATGAAAATTGTAAATTCACACTGAAGGCAACAAAACTATGAATTAACACATGTGGAATTATATACTTAACAAAAAAGTGTGTAACAACTGAAATTATGTCTTATATTCTAGGTTCTTCAAAGTAGCCAACTTTTGCTTTGTTGACTGCTTTGCACACTCTTGGCATTCTCTTGATGAGCTTCAAGAGGTACAGTCATGGCCAAAAGTTTTGAGAATGACACAAATATTAATTTTTACAAAGTCTACTGCTTCACTTTTTCTAATGGCAATTTGCATATACTCCAGAATGTTATAAAGAGTGATCAGCTTAACAGCAATTAGTTGCAAAGTCAATATTTGGCTAGAAAATGAACTTTATCCCCCAAAACACATTTCAACATCATTGCAGCCCTGCCTTAAAAGGACCAGCTAACCTCTTTTCAGTGATTGATCCATTAACACAGGTGTGGGTGTTGATGAGGACATGGCTGGAGATCAATCTGTCATGATTAAGTAAGAATGACACCACTGGACACTTTAAAAGGAGGCTGGTGCTGGGCATCATTGTTGCTGTTCTGTTAACCATGGTTATCTCTAAAGAAACATGTGCAGTCATCATTGCAATGTACAAAAATGGCCTAAGAGGGAAGAGTATCGCAGCTAGAAAGATTGCACCTCAGTCAACAATCTATCGCATCATCAAGAACTTCAAGGAGAGAGGTTCCATTGTTGCCAAAAAGGCTTCAGGGCGCCCAAGAAAGACCAGCAAGCGCCAGGACCGTCTCTTAAAAGTGTTTCAGCTGCGGGATCGGGCTACCAGCAGTGCAGAGCTTGCTCAGGAATGGCAGCAGGCAGATGTGAGTGCATCTGCACGCACTGTGAGGTGGAGACTCTTGGACCAAGGCCTGGTCTCAAGGAGGGCAGCAAAGAAGCCACTTCTCTCCAGAAAAAACATCATCGACAGACTGATATTCTGCAAATGGTACAGTCAGTGGACTGCTGAGGACTGGGTAAAGTTATTTTCTCTGATGAATCCCCTTTTCGATTGTTTGGGACTTCAGGAAAACGCCTCCTTCGGAGAAGACAATGTGAGCGCTACCACCAGTCTTGTCTCATGCCAACTGTTAAGCATCCTGAAACCATTCATGTGTGGGGTTGCTTCTCAGCCAAGGGAATCGGCTCTCTCACGGTCTTGCCTAAAAACACAGCCATGAATAAAGTATGGTACCGGAATGTCCTCCAAGAGCAACTTCTCCCAACCCTCCAAGAGCAGTTTGGCGATCAACAATGCCTTTTCCAGCATGATGGAGCACCTTGCCATAAAGCAAAAGTGATAACTAAATGGCTCAGGGAACAAAACATAGAGATTTTGGGTCCATGGCCTGGAAACTCCCCAGATCTTAATCCCATTGAGAACTTGTGGTCAATCATCAAGAGACGGGTGGACAAACAAAAACCTAAAAATTCAGACAAAATGAAAGCATTGATTGTGCAAGAATGGACTGCTATCAGTCAGGATTTGGTCCAGAAGTTGATTGAGAGCATGCCAGGGAGAATTGCAGAGGTCCTGAAGAAGAAGGGTCAACACTGCAAATATTCACTTGCTGCACTAACTCATTCTAACTGTCAATATAAGCTTTTGTTACTCATATGTTTGCAATTATTATATTTCTGTCTGTGATAAAAACATCTGTCAAACACACATAAAAACCAGAGGGCAGCAGATCATGTGAAAATATAATATTTGTGTCATTTTCAAAACTTTTGGCCATGACTGTAGTTACGGAAATGGTCTTCCAACTAACTTGAAGGAGTTCCCAGAGATGCTTTCACTGGGAAATGTCATTTTAACATTTTACAACCTTATCTGGCTGGCCATATGGTGTGTGACACATCATCAGACATATCCTGTTTCATTTATGAAGGAGGGACTCTGAAAGTCACAAAGCCTATATTTATAGGGCCATCAGGCGGCCTTTACTATTCTGAAAGGGCCAGAAGCCCTCACTATTCTTAGAGAGTCCATCAGCCGGCTATGCTTTGTTGTTCCTATTATTAAATAGTGGGTCTCCTATACTGTTGTTGCATATGCAGTGAGTGGCAAAATTTGGACACACCCCAATACTTCTTTGAAAAGACATACAGGAGGGCCTTTTGAACGCATTATTAGGAGATTGGTACTCCCATACTGTTTGCCTCTGCACTGAATGCAAGGTTTGCCCTGCACCAAATTTAGATGCACCCCAATACCCCTTTGAAGAGATGTACAGGAGGGCCACCTGAAAGCAATATTCCTATTATTAGGAAGTTGGTACTACCATACTGTTTGCCTATTCAGTGAATGCAAGGCCTGACTCAAATTTGTACGTGTAAGGAGGAAGACCGGGCTGCGTGTACGTGCGTCATGCCGGGTATGGAACTGTCGAGGCTGCGTTGCCGGGGGGAAGAATGGGGAACCGGACAGGTCCCTTGACCTGGGGAGAGGTGGCGTGGCTAAGCTGGGCAGTGAGCAGGAAGCGTGGGAAAGAGGTCTCAGTTTACCGCTAGCAGTGAGAGCAGAGAGAGGTGTGCAGCGCGCTATAAAGTGACAGAGGCAGCGTGGAGACATGTCCCAGCAGAGCTTAGGTGAACACTCCAGTGAGCCAATGACAGATCAGAGCACCGCGCGCCCGGCCAAATGGAGTGCAGTGCTCGCTTAACACATACCACAATTCATGATGCTCCGATACGGCAGAGAAATATAGGTATAGTACAATGCCAAATACTTCACTTCTTACATTGCAAGAGTGATATCTATTGTAAATTCTACAATAGCTCAAAAACCAGACAGTATAGTCCTCCATACAGAATTATGGCCACCACATAGTGCGCCATACAGAATGGGCTCCATATAATGCTCCATACAGAATAGGCCCCATATGTGCTCCATATCATGCTCCATATATAAAGGGCCCTATATGATGCCCCATAAATAATGAACCTTATATGATGCTCTCGTATATGATGGGCCCCATATATGATGCTCCAGTGTGTGATGAGCCCCATATAATGCTCCAAATATAATGTTCCCAATATATAATGCTCCACATATAATGGGCTCCATGTGATGCTCCATATATAATGTGCCCCATATGATGCGCCATATATAATGGGCCCCATATGATGCTCCAGTATATGATGTGCCTCATGGATGATGCTCCAGTGTATGATTGTCACGTCGCCGTTGGATTCAGTGGCTGGTGTTCCTGCCTCGGCCGCTGGGAGGCGTCGGACTCCTTCGGCTGGTGGTGCCGGTGATAGGAGAACGGTATCCTCATATGGTTCCGCTCCTTTGACGCCGACCTCTGTCGCTGCGCATCTCCATGTTTCGCCTGTGGGTAATGTTGGCGACAGAGAAGGGGTCCCTGCGCTGGCGTCTGGTGTGCGTAGGCTTCGCTCTTCTGTCAAAGGTGAAGTGGTTGGTGTCAGTCATGCATCACCATCTGGCCTGGTTCTGGGGGCGGTCCAGATGAGGTCGTCATCAGACTGTGAGCCTGTGAGAGGTAGCCATGCCCTTCAAATGCCTTGGAGCCTGGCTTGTAGGCCGCCAGATATAGTCTTGGTTTCCCCAGTGTGCTAGTTTGTTTTGCTATTGTATTTCTGACCCTTGCCTGGATTTCTGACTGTTCTACTGCCTGCCGATTTTGTACCTCTGCTGCCCGCCTGGTTTTGACTTTAACTTTAGCCTGAATTTCTGACCCTTCTACTGCCTGCCGATTTTGTACCTTTTTACACCCCTCCTGGTTTTTACCCTTGGACTTCTGACTACTAGTGTTGAGCGATACTGCTCGATATCTAAAAATATCGGATCGGAATGGTATCGCCGATATCACTAAATATCAGCGATATCCGATTCCGATACCGGAAGTCCCATGTAAGTCTATGGGAACAAAATATCGCAACTAAAAAAACACTTTCTTTCCTTGTAAACACAAAATATACACACTTAGAATACATATATATATATATATATATATATATATATATACATGTCATTGTGACATATATATATATACATATATTTATAGTTTATTCACTTCTACATAGTAAAATAGCCTCTGATTCAATTGCCGGGTAAAGCCGGCATTTGTGAAAAGACAGAAGCACCCGAGGGTCCAGTCGCCACAGAGATGTTGCATCGCACCCAGCGAACAGGATTCAGAAGCTCGCTATAAGCGAGTCCTGTGTGCCTTAATTGAACTGTTTTTTTGCTTGAGAATTGCAAAAATCATCATAGACTGTATTTGCCATTTTTCCATCATATCTGCGCCACGAGGCACAGGTGAAGAATAAGGGCGTGCTCTCGTGGGCGTACACTCACTCCGTGGCGCGAAAACGATATCCGCACACTCTAAATGTTACTGCAATGTAAGATCGTGCCCCACAGCTCTGGAGTTCCGCCTCCTCATCCTCCTCAGTGGGCGTAAACGAACACGAAGGTCCCGCCTCCCTACAAAAGATGTCGCCTCTCCTGATGCTAATGACAGATGTGACTTTGCTGAGATGGCGAATGGACGTGAGCAGAAGTGGGAAGGGATGGAGGAGTCAGAGCTCTCCCCCCACGGAAGCGACCCGATCACCACGGAGCCACCGTTTGGCACCCGGCCTGGAAACCCTCCTACGCTGGAAGAAGCGGAGGATACCCTGAGAGACCTGGCCCGGCACCGGGAGGAGGTCGCCAGGATGGAAGAGCGGGCTAATGGGGGCCCAATACCTACAATGTGGAAGTGGGCGCCATATCCCTGGGCATCTAGCCCCCTGAACGTGCCGTACCGAGGTGAGGCACCCGTTCCAGTAAGGAGGCCGTGCGGGCATCCCAGCCCTTGCAATCTGAACCGGTTGCCAGTATCTCAGTGGAGGCACCCGTTCCAGTACAGGAGGCCGTGCGGGCATCCCAGCCCTTGCAATCTGAACCGGTTGCCAGTATCTCAGTGGAGGCACCCGTTCCAGTACAGGAGGCCGTGCGGGCATCCCAGCCCTTGCAATCTGAACCGGTTGCCAGTATCACAGTGGAGGCACCCGTTCCTGCAGAAAACGCCGCACCAGCACCCCAGATCCCGCTGTCTGCCCCCGTCCTGAGGCAGAAGAAGCGACACCCGTCCTCATGGAGGAGGCCGCGCAGGCACCAGCGCTCTACCTGCCTGTACCGGAGCCCCGACCGTCATCTGTTCCAGAGCCGGCTGCTTCCGCCGCAGGTGAGCGCCGCCAGGACTGGCGGGTGCCAGTAGAGCTGCCGCAAACCGTACATCGTAAGCTGGCGTTTGATGGTGGAGACATGGAGATGCTGGTGGAGGAGAATTACAACCGGCGTCAGGAGGAAGAGTGGAGACGTCGGGAGCGGGAAGCAGAGCGACAAAGGGAGCAGCGAGAATCCCAAAAGCTTCGGCAACGTCACCTGGAGAAGGACCTGGCAGAGAAGGCACGTATGAGAAAGGATAAAAGTACGGTGAGGGAACGCGGCGTAAGGGTGCAGTACGGAACTTTAAGTTAAAAGGTGGTTGGGGCTTCATCCAGGAGCCTGGACTTTATTTAGAAGTTTTTGTAACCCGGCGGGACGTGGAGGCTCACCTCCCAGAAGGACACCCGGGGAGGGACCTGTTGCCAGGAGACTTGGTGACTTACACCCGACACTGGGGTTACAATGGATGGTACGCCCTAAATGTTACCAGGTGCGACCCCTACTCCCCAGAGTGTCAGGAAACTGACAGACCCTACGAGCTTTCAGCCTCCCCCAACCAGGCCTCTGCACAAGTGCCCACCCCACGCCGTAAATCTCCCCAGCCTCCCTCAGTGGTCTCCTCAGCAGCCCCAGCTATGGACATGATAATGATAGCTGGCCCGTACCCGGCGCCTGTTAGGCCCCCTGGGGTTCGTTCAGTCCGGGACATAGGGGTCCAGACCCGGAGGGAGATGAAAGAGGTGGCCACACAGACCCAGATAGCGGGTCACGACGTCACTGTACAGGCCACACGACGTCATCAGGTCTGGGTGGACCCTCCTGTCACGGATGTTTGGCAAGCTCCAGAAGAGTACCAGGTGGTACCTGTAAGAGGCCAGCCAAAGAAGTCTAAATAACCCGGACAGGGTCTCTGTATGTAAATAGTTAAATTATTGATGTACCCGGACGGGTGAATGTTCATAAAAAGAAGTTTATTGTTGCCTTAATATACCCAGGTTGGGTAATGGTTTGATGTACCCGGACGGGTGAATGTTCAGAAGAACAAGTTTATTGTTGCCTTAATATACCCAGGTTGGGTAATGGTGTTTCACTGTAATGAAAATGTTGAACTTTGAAGCCATGAACTGTACTGGCTCACAAACTTTTCTGTAAATAGTTGGCACTTCGGTGCTCCATCTTGGTTTTACAAAAAACTTTACTGTGCACTATTTTCAACTACCTCAGAAACTAAAAACCCGTTTGGTGTGGCCGAAAGTGAGGTCTGCTCAAGGAAAGTCTTGCAGCCCACCCAAGACCACAGTTGGAGGTTTGGAGCGGGTCCTCCACAAGCACAAGTAAAGGACACTGTGAAGTTACCCCGGTGGGGGTAGTCCTAAGAAGTCTCCACGAACTTCGGCACTAATGCTATTTGCACTTTTGTTGAATATGTATTTATTAACACACATGTATAACACATATCAAGGGTATGAACAGTAACAAAAATGTCACATAATATAAGCCATTTGCACTTTTGTAATGTTATTATTAAAAATTTTATTATGCAACGTTTAACTTGAAGTGTTTCCTGCTTTCTTACTACGTCGCATAGTCCACTCTGCTACATCACTTTGCACCATTGCTCTATCTCACATCTATCTGCCCTGGAAGGATAGCGTGTTACCTGTAGAAGACTTTTCACCTACCTGCACTACACCATCCCTTCCAGAGGACCTGCACAGCAGCGCTGGACACCCTGACCAGGTACTACAGGTGGTGTCACGACAAACTACACGAACATTCTATCATCCCCTGGAAATATCCCACATTCCAGTGATCGCCCAGGTCACGGACCGAGCTGTGCTACTCGTGACATCCCCCATAGAAGTCGACGTGATCGGTGCCGAGTACCCCCAAAACCCCTGTCTCTGTGCGACTCAACTTCCCTCACTGTGCTGGCACTTTACATTTACAAATGCCTCTGGGTTTTTTTTTTGGGGGGGGTGGGGAACATTCAGACTTTTGCTATGGGGCCCCATGATTTATATGTACGCCCCTGCTGCTGAGGCATGGTATTTGAGGCTGTTAAGGAGCCAACATACATGGACCTTGCCAGCAGCGTCGGACTGGAGTACCTTGGGCCCACCAGAGAAAATATATTCTTGCGGCCCAACATCATACTTCCCAACCTTTGAATAAGGGAAAGAGGGACAAAGGCTGTGGCACGCTGTGCATGCTGCAGAAAATTTTAGGCCATGCCACGTTGCACCACAGACTGTCCAGGAGTTGGTGGATGCTTTAGTCCAGGTGTGGGAGGAGATCCCTCACGAGACCATCCGTTGCGCTCATCAGGAACATGGCCAGAAGTTGTAGGGAGGTCATACAGCATACCTCCCAAATTTGGAAGACAGGAAAGAGGATTAAAGGCTGCGGCGCGTGTTGCGCGCCGCTGAAAATTTTAGGCCACGCCCCGACAACACCCATTTCACAGCTAATCACACCCATATCCTCGCCCCAAGCGTAACCATTTAGCACTGCTGATCACACTGACTGGTAATGAGGGCACAGTGGCTGGTACTGAGGAAAAGAAGAAAGAGCAGCGAGAGAGAAAGAACAAACAGAGAAAGAAAGAGAGGAAAGAAAGAAAAGAGAGAAAGAAAGAACAGAGAGAAAAAAGAACAGAGAGCGAGAAGGAAAGAACAGAGAGCGAGAAAGAAAGACTAGAGAGAGAGCCATAGGAGTAGCTAGGGTTTTGGTTTAGTGGGGGCAAAACTTCTGAGTGGGCCCATCATCAGAGAACCTCAGCAAATGACCGCGCTGTTGGCCAAAATAATCTATATATAAAAAGACCAATATTGATATTACCGCCATATGGTCTGTGTTAAATAATACCAGTCCTACAGAACATATAGATTACAGCACAGGTACAGATAATGACTTACCGCTGATGTTCTTTCTAATGGAATTGTTCACTTTTCATGTCTTTTCCATCTGGCCCACACCGACATGACGACTTCTCCAGCCAGGACTCGACTGCACCCCCATTAAAAAAAAAATTAAAAAAACCTCACCTCCCGGCTCCTGTGCTGCTCACTGTTCTCCCTCTCAGCGTCTGACAGCGGGCGCCGGCAGGTGATGTTATTGCGCCCGCTGTAATACGCTGAGAGGGGGATTATGGGAGAGAAGGAGCGCTCGCTCCTTCTCTCTCCATGCGTTCAGCTTTATCGGCTGGATGCCGATACAGCTGACCGTTCCGAGGGTCCGTCCTCCCTCCAGGTCCCCGGATCCAAGATGGCGCCGGGGACCTGCAGGGAGGCGGCTTCCTCAGTGCCTGCTGAGAGCAGGCACTGAGAAGCCTGCAGCACTGCCAGAGCGATCGCTGGTGTGACAGAGTGCTGTGCACACTGTCACACCAGCGATCTGCTAAAATACTGTGATGTCCCACCCTGGGACAAAGTAAAAAAGTAAAAAAAATGAAAATAAAAAGTGGTAAAAAAAATAATAATAAAAAAAAAAAATATTCCCCAATAAATTCATTTCTTCCTGTAAATAAAAAAACCAAAACAATAAAAGTACACATATTTGGTATCGCCGCGTCCGTAACGACTCCCCCTATAAAACTATCCCACTAGTTAACCCCTTTAGTGAACCCCTTAAAAAAAAAAAAAAAAACTAAGCAAAAAATCAATGCTTTATCATCATACTGCCGAACAAAAAGTGGATTAACACGCGATCAAAAAGACCGATATAAATAAACATGGTACCGCTGAAAACGTCATCTTGTCCCGCAAAAAACGAGCCATTATACAGCATCATGAGCGAAAAAATAAAAAAGTTATAGCTCGCAGAATAAAGCGATGCAAAAATAATAATTTTTTAGATAAAATTGCTTTTATTCTATAAAAGCCCCAAAACATAAAAAAATGATATAAATGAGGTATCACCGTAATCGTACTGACCCGAAGAATAAATCTGCTTTATCAATTTTACCACACGTGAAACTGTATAAACGCCTCCCCCAAAAGAAATTCATGAATTGCTGATTTTTGTTCATTCTAACCTCCCAAAAATCGATATAAAAAGCGATCAAAAAACGTCACGTGGTCAAAAATGGTACCAATAAAAACGTCACCTCGTCCCGCAAAAAATAAGACCTCAAATGACTCTTTGAGCCAAAATATGCAAAAATTATAGCTCTCAAAATGTGGTGATGCAAAAAACTACTTTTTGCAATAAAAAGCGTCTTTTAGCGTGACAGCTGCCAATCACAAAAACCCGCTATAAATAGTAAATCAAACCCCCCTTTATCACCACCTTAGTTAGGGAAAAATAATAAAATTAAAAAAATTTATTTATTTCCATTTTTCCATTAGGGTTAGGGTTGCGGCTAAAGTTAAGGTTAGGGTTGGCGCTAACGTTAGGATTAGGGTTAGGGTTGGGATTAGGGTTAGGGGTGTGTTAGGGTTAGGTTTGTGGTTAGGGTTGGGACTAGGGTTAGGGGTGTGTTGGGGTTTAGGGTTGGAGTTAGAATTGGGGGGTTTCCGCTGTTTAGGCACATCAGGGGCTCTCCAAATGTGACATGGCGTCTGATCTCAATTCCAGTCAATTCTGCGTTGAAAAAGTCAAACGGTGCTCCTTCACTTCTGAGCTCTGCCATGCGCCCAAACAGTAGTTTACCCCCACATATGGGGTATCAGCGTACTCTGTACCCCAAGAGTTATTGTGCAATTTGTCCTATTTCTTCTGTTACCCTTGGGAAAATAAAAAACTGGGGCAAAAATATCATTTTTGTAAAAAAAAAATGATTTTTTTTGTTTTTACAGCTGTATGTTATAAACTTCTGTGAAGCACTTGGGGCTTCATAGCGCTCACCACACATCTAGATAAGTTCCTTGTGGGGTCTATTTTCCAAAATGGGGTCACTTGTGGGGGTTTCCACTGTTTAGGCGCATCAGGCGCTCTCCAAATGCGACATGACGCCCCCAGACCATTCCATCAAAGTCTGTAATCCAAAACGTCACTACTTCCCTTCCGAGCCCTGACGTGCGCCCATACAGTAGTTTTCTCCCACATATTGGGTATCAGCGTACTCAGGAAAATTGGACAACAACTTTTGGGGTCCAATTTCTCTTGTTACCCTTTTGAAAATAAAATATTTGGGCGAAAAAAATCATTTTTATAAAAAAAAAAAAAAGATTTTTTATTTTACGGCTGTACGTTATAAACTTCTGTGAAGCACTTTTGGGTTCAAAGTGCTCACCACACATCTAGATAAGTTCCTTGTGGGGTCTATTTTCCAAAATGGGGTCACTTGTGGGGGGTTTCCACTGTTTAGGCACATCAGGGGCTCTCCAAATGCAACATGATGCCCCCAGACCAATCCATCAAAGTCTGCAATCCAAAACGTCACTACTTCCCTTCCGAGCCCCGACGTGCGCCCATACAGTAGTTTACTACAACATATTGAGTATCAGCGTACTCGGGACAAATTGGACAACAACTTTTGGGGTCCAATTTCTCCTGTTACCCTTATGAAAATAAAATATTGGGGCAAAAAAATCATTTTTGTAAAAAAAAAAAAAAGATTTTTTATTTTACGGCTGTACGTTATAAACTTCTGTGAAGCACTTGGGGGTTCAACGTGCTCACCACACATCTAGATAAGTTCCTTGAGGGGTCTAGTTTCCAAAATGGTGTCATTTGTGGGGGGTTTCCACTGTTTAGGCAGATCAGGAGCTCTCCAAACACGACATGGCATCCAGTCAATTCTGCGTTGACAAAGTCAAACGGCGCTCCTTCCCTTCCAAACTCTGCCATGCACCCAAACAGTGGTTTACCCCCACATATGGGGTATCAGCGTACTCAGGACAAATTGCACAATAACTTTTGGAGTCTTGTTACCCTTGGGAAAATAAAAATTGGGGTGAAAAGATCAATTTTGTGGAAAAAATATGATTTTTTAATTTTACGGCTCCACGTTATAAACTTGTGTGAAGCACTTGGGGTTTCAAATTGCTCACCAAAGATCTAGATAAGTTCCTTAGGGGGTCTAGTTTCCCAAATGGGGTCACTTGTGGGGGTTTCCACTGTTTAGGCACATCAGGAACTCTCCAAATGCAACATGGCGTCTAATCTCAATTCCAGCCAATTTTGGTTGGAAAAAGTCAAATGGTGCTCCTTCCCTTCCGAGCTCTGCCGTGCGCCTAAACAGTGATTCCCCCCCACATATGGGGTATCAGCGTACTCAGGACAAATTGGACAACAACTTTTGAGGTCCAATTTCTCCTGTTACCTATGGGAAAATAAAAAATTAGTGACTAAGAGGTAATTTTTGTGGGAAAAAAATAGGATTTTTTATTTTCATGCCCGGGCATTATAAACTTTTGTGAAGCACTTAGGGGTTCAAAGTGCTCACCAAAGATCTAGATAAGTTCCTTAGGGGGTCTAGCTTCCAAAATGGGGTCACTTGTGGGGGTTTCCACTGTTTAGGCTCATCTGGGGCACTACAAGTGGAACATGACCCCCATCAATGTTTGCATTCCAAAACGTTACTGATTCCTTTCCAAGCCCTGCCATGCGCCCAAACAGTTCCCCCCCCCCACATATGGGGTATCAGCGTACTCAGGACAAATTGGACAACAACTTTTGGGGTCCAATTTCCTTGGGAAAAATCAAAAAATTTGGGACTAAAAAATCATTCTTGTGGAAAATTGTTTTTTTTTTTTTTCACACCCAGGCATTATAAACTTTTGTGAAACACTTTGGGGTTCAAAGTGCTCACAACAGATCTAGATAAGTTCCTTAGGGGTCTAGTTTCCAAAATGGTGTCACTTGTGGGGGGTTTCCACTGTTTAGGCGCATCAGGGGCTCTCCAAACACGACATGGCGTCCAATCTCAACTCCAGCCAATTTTAGTTTGAAGAAGTCAAACGGCGCTCCTTCCCTTACGAGCTCTGCCGTGTGCCCAAACAGTGGTTTTCCCCCACATATGGGGTATTGGCGTACTCAGGAGAAATTGCACAACAACTTTATCTGTCCATTTTCTCCTTTTACCCTTGTGAAAATAAAAAAAAGTTTGTAAAAGATCATTTTTGTGGCTAAAAAGTTAAATATTCATTTTTTCGTTCCACGTTGCTTCAGCTCCTGTGAAGCACCTGAAGGGTTAATAATCTTCTTGAATGTGGTTTTGAGTACCTTGAGGGGTGCAGTTTTTAGAATGGTGTCACTTTTGTGTATTTTCTGCTATATAGACCCCTCAAAGTGACTTCAAACGTGAGGTGGTCCCTAAAAAAATGGCTTTGTAAATTTTGTTGTAAAAATGAGAAATCACTGGTCAACTTTTAACCCTTATAATTTCCTAACAAAAAAAAATTTTGGTTCCAAAATTGTGCTGATGTAAAGTAGACATGTGGGAAATGTTATTTCTTAACTATTTTGTATGACATATTTCTCTGTTTTAAGGGAAAAAAAATTCAAAGTTTGAAAATTGCAAAATTTTCAAAATTTTTGCCATATTTGCATTTTTTTCAAAAATAAACGCAAGGTATATCGAAGAAATTTTACCACTAACGTGAAGTACAATATGTCACGAGAAAACAATCTCAGAATCGCGCAGATCCGTTGAAGCGTTCCAGAGTTATAACCTCATATAGAGACAGTGGTCAGAATTGTAAAAATTGGCCCGGTCATTAACGTGCAAACCACCCTTGGGGGTGAAGGGGTTAAAAAAAATCATTTTTAGCAAAAGCAAATCATGAAAAACAATCATAACCAGTCTGATCAAATGACCAAATGCACTAGCAGGATGCAGCAGGCTCCCATGGATAAAGGCTGGAGAAGCAACAGTTGCTTACCACTGATAAAGGCAGCCACCCTATCACAAAAACAGTGATGATGAAGGTGTTAACTGCTTAGTGGGAAAAAAAAACACACAGATACAAGTTGCTTAAAACATGAATGTCATGCACAGTGTCTGGATAACAGCCTATTTTAAACGCCTATGATGGAAGGCGGGCTGGTCAGCACTGAATGTGCACAACACAAAAAACCAAGCCATCAAAAAGAGCCCGGGTGCACCCTGCAAAAGATGATAAAAAGTGCAAAAAATGATGCATATGATAAATGCATCGGATGAGGTATTAGTTACTATTTTGGCCAAAGCAGATAAGCTCGCAACCCAACGTCAAGGGTCCTCATTTTATTGCGAGTAACTAACTAGACATAAATTTAAAAAAAATCATTTTTAGCAAAAGCAAATCATGAAAAACAATCATACCCAGTCTGATCAAATGACCAAATGCACTAGCAGGATGCAGCAGGCTCCCATGGATAAAGGCTGGAGAAGCAACAGGTGCTTACCACTGATAAAGGCAGCCACCCTATCAAAAAAACAGTGTTGATGAAGGTGTTAACTGCTTAGTGGGAAAAAAAACCTCACAGATACAAGTTGCTTAAAACATGAATGTCATGCACAGTGTCTGGATAACAGCCTATTTTAAACGCCTATGATGGAAGGCGGGCTGGTCAGCACTGAATGTGCACAACACAAAAAACCAAGCCATCAAAAAGAGCCCAGGTGCACCCTGCAAAAGATGATAAAAAGTGCAAAAAATGATGCATATGATAAATGCATCGGATGAGGTATTAGTTACTATTTTGGCCAAAGCAGATAAGCTCGCAACCCAACGTCAAGGGTCCTCATTTTATTGCGAGTAACTAACTAGACATAAATTTTAAAAAAATCATTTTTAGCAAAAGCAAATCATGAAAAACAATCATACCCAGTCTGATCAAATGACCAAATGCACTAGCAGGATGCAGCAGGCTCCCATGGATAAAGGCTGGAGAAGCAACAGGTGGATAGTGGCTCAGAAGGCAATTTCATAGATTTCCTGGTAGCGAGAAATCTTGGTGTACCACTGCTAAAGCTTAATGCACCCATTAAAACCACTGCTATTAATGGCACTCCTATCGTACAGAATGAAGTGGAGTTTTTCACTGAGGAAATATCAATGTCAGTGGGATTGTTACATGCTGAACATGTGTCATTTTTTGTTATCCATAATATATCATCCGCTGTTATTCTGGGTATGCCATGGTTACGCAAACATAATCCAGTCATTGACTGGCACTTGGGTGATATCGTGCGCTGGTGCCCAGAGTGTCAGGATAATTGTATATCGCTATCAGTGAACCAAGCTAAAATCACACCTCCCCCCTTTGTACCATATGCATTGAGAGATTATGAGGACGTATTTTCTATAGTGGAATCAGAGAAATTACCCCCTCATAGAAAGTACGATTGCCCCATAGACTTAGTACCGGATTCTCGCCTCCCTAAGGGGAGAATATTTAACCTCTCTGGTCCAGAACGTCAGGCCATGAAAGACTACATAACAGACAGTTTGCAAAAAGGGTTTATTAGACCATCCACCTCACCAGTGGGGGCTGGGTTCTTTTTTGTGGAAAAGAAAGATGGTGGTCTCAGACCTTGCATTGATTACCGTGAGTTAAACGCAATCACTGTGAAAAACCAGTATTCGCTTCCACTCATTCCTGATCTTTATAATCAGCTGTTGGGAGCCCGTTGGTTTACTAAACTTGACCTCCGAGGAGCATATAATCTTGTCTGTATAAGAAAGGGAGATGAGTGGAAGACCGCGTTTAACACACCCCTCGGCCACTTTGAGCCTCTCGTAATGTCGTTCGGGCTCAGTACTGCACCTGCAGTGTTTCAGAATTTTGTGAACGAGATTTTCAGAGATATTAGTGGTGTTTATGTGGTCGTTTATTTGGATGACATCCTGATTTACTCTTCTGACATTGTGACGCACGTCCAACACGTCTGCTCTGTCCTCCAGAGACTCAGAGAGCATTCTTTATTCGCCAAACTAGAGAAATGTGTCTTCATGACACAGGTGTCACGTTGTCTAGCAGATGTATAAATATACAATGTCAGTAATCTATCAAGTGGGACAACATTCTATATAACATATAAATAGGTAACATTAACATGTATATATAGCATAGTATTACCTGACATAATATCCTGTGGGTCAATACTGAATCCTTTTCACGCTGTCTCTGGCTAGAGGTGGACCGGGGTCTATGCTGACCCTAAACTGGGGTCCTGACTAGTCCCTCTACCTGGAGGTACTGTTAATGGTACAGAGGTCCAGGCCACCAGCGTAAACCCTGTCTCCTATAAATCCCTGACCACTGTAATCTAGTCCTTAGAAGGACCCTGATTACCACCACAGGGAATGGACAGGTAAAGGTTAACAAACAGTATAGACAAACGAGACAGACAGGGGATAAAGTAAATACTGTCTTGCATACAACATTAAAACACAGAGGGAACACCAAAGGTCTAGGAGATAAACTATAAGCAAGGAGAGGAGAAACAACAAAAGAGCTCTTAGCTTAAGTCTTCTCAGAACCGATCCTATCTGCAGTCTGTATGAATGCTTTCACCGGCATCTAACCAGCAGACTGGCAGCTATATAAAGGAAGCTAATTAGAACATAATCAAAAGCCGCCGGGCGAGGCTGGACCTAGTCTTAGCAAAGAGCTAGGTAAAATTAACTCCCTCATTACCAAACACAAAGAAACAGCAACTCAGCTGCGAGAAGTCAGAATGTGCAATCGCGACAATCTTCGTGGCGATGCACCCATGACAACAGGAGATACAGTTTCTGGGGTATATTTTGTCGGCTAAAGGGTTTCGCATGGATCCTTCTAAAATTTAACCCATTAAGGAATGGGTACAACCCCAGTCTCTAAAGGCACTGCAGCGATTTTTGGGTTTCGCTAACTACTATCGTAAATTTTTTAAAGGTTTTTCCGAGATAGCCAAACCACTCACTGATTTGACTCGGAAAGGGGCGGATGTGGTTAACTAGAAGCCTGAAGCACTTCATGCATTTTCTGCCTTAAAGAAATGTTTTTCCTCTAACTCGATATTGGTTCAGCCTGATCTGGACCGCCCCTTTATTGTAGAGTTAGATGCCTCTGAAGTTGGAGTCGGAGTAGTGCTATCGCAAGGCACTGCATCCCTCACTCAACTTCATCCGTGTGCCTTCTTTTCCGGAAAATTCTCTTCCACCGAGGGAATTATGATTTAGGTAATCGGGAATTGTTGGCAATCAAATGGGCCTTTGAGGAATGGCGCCACTTCCTCAAAGGTGGCAAACATAAGATCACTGTAATTACTGACCACAAGAACCTGACCTACTTGGAGTCATCAAAAAGACTGAATGCTAGACAGGCAAGGTGGGCCTTGTTCTTTTCTAGGTTTGATTTTGTGATTACTTTTAGACCGGGTACTAAAAATGTAAGGGCTGATGCCCTTTCTCGAAGTTTTTGCCCCTCACAGGTCGAGGACTCTGAACCGACTCCAATACTAGCCAAGGGAATTGTTAATTCAGCTGTATCCTTGGATCTTCTGGAAGAAATCCGTAGATCCCCAGAACAGGCACCTGACACTACTCCTCCCCAAAAACTATTTGTTCCGGCCACATTCCGCCTTCAAGTTCTGAAGGAATCACATGATTCCATCCTTGCAGGGCATCCAGGCATCAAAAACACCATCAGACTTGTAACTAGGAATTTTTGGTGGCCAACTGTAGTAAAGGACTGTAAGGACTATGTACTGGCCTGTGAAACCTGTGCTCGCGCTAAGTCTCCCCATAATCTCCCTGCCGGGTGGCTCCAGTCCCTGCCTGCCCGTGAGAGTCCTTGGACCCATATCTCCATGGACTTTATTACTGGTCTGCCACTCTCAGAAGGGAAGACGTGTATCTGGGTAGTGGTGGTGGATAGATTCAGCAAGCAGTGTCATTTTGTTCCTCTGTCCGGATTACCTAATCCTGAGACCCTGAGCAAATTATTCATTGCTCATGTTGTACGATTGCATGGTATTCCTGTGAATATCGTGTCCGATAGGGGCACCCAGTTTGTTTCGAAATTTTGGAGGGCATTCTGTAAACGAATTGGAATGGAATTGTCCTTTTCCTCTGCCTATCACCCTGAAACCAATGGTCAAACCGAACGCACCAACCAAGCGCTTTAGCAGAATCTACGTTGTTATGTCTCTGAGCATCAGTCCAATTGGGTCGAACACCTACCGCTAGCAGAGTTTGCCATGAATAATCAGTACCAGGAGTCCATCAAGACTACCCCTTTCTACTGTAATCATGGGCTGCACCCACGTTTTGGTTCGTTCTCTTCTAGGATGTCAGATGTCCCTGGGGTAGAAAGGACCATAGACCAGTTAAAAACTATCTGGTCAGAAGTCAATGTAAACTTGAAAGGGGCTCAGACTAGACAGGCTTCGTCTGCTAATAGACGGCGCTCCAAGGGCCCGGACCTGGGAGTTGGGGACAAAGTTTGGCTTTCTACCAGAAATATTAAGCTCAAAGTGCCATCTGCCAAGCTAGGTCCCAGGTTTACTGGTCCGTATGAAATTATTGAGGTGATTATTCCAGTAGCCTTTCGTCTGAAGCTCCCTCAATCATTTAAACTGCCCAATGTATTCCTTAAGTCCCTTCTCAAATTGTACCGCTCTCCGATTCGTCCTGTCCAGTCCCCTTCTCCTCCGGTTTTGGTAGGGGGTGCTTTGGAATACGAAGTCCAAAGGATCCTTGATTCCCGTTTAGTGAGAGGATCCGTGCAGTATCTGGTGCATTGGAAGGGCTATGGTCTGGAGGAAAGGTCCTGGGTGCCTGCCAGTAACGTCCATGCCAAGGGTTTGATCAGGAAGTTTCATCTCCTTTATCCCAACAAACCGGGTTTTGAGGGTCCAGAGGCCCCTCTTAGAGGGAGGGGTACTGTCACGTCGCCGTTGGATTCAGAGGCTGGTGTTCCTGCCTCAGCCACTGGGAGGCGCCGGACTCCTTCGGCTGGTGGTGCCGGTGATAGAAGAGCGGTATCCTCATATGGTTCCGCTCCTTTGACGCCGGCCTCTGTCGCTGCGCATCGCCATGTTTCGCCTGTGGGTAATGTTGGTGACTGAGAAGGGGTCCCTGCGCAGGCGTCTGGTGGGCGTAGGCTTCGCTCTTCTGTCAGAGGTGAAGTGGTTGGTGTCAGTCATGCATCACCATCTGGCCTGGTTCTGGGGGCGGTCCAGATGAGGTCGTCATCAGACTGTGATTCTGTGAGAGGTAGCCATGCCCTTCAAATGTCTTGGAGCCTGGCTTGTAGGCCGCCAGATATAGTCTTGGTTTCCCCAGTGTGATAGTTTGTTTTGCTATTATATTTCTGACTTTTGCCTGGATTTCTGACTGTTCTACTGCCTGCCAATTTTGTACCTCTGCTGCCCGCCTGGTTTTGACTTTAACTTTAGCCTGAATTTCTGACTCTTCTACTGCCTGCCGATTTTGTACCTTTGCACCCCTCCTGGTTTTGACCCTTGGACTTCTGACTACGCATTTGGTCTCGCTTTTTATTCCCTTCCAAGCGTCCTTCCTACTCCGGTCCACTGCTCTCATAGGCAGCTACCCCCTGGGCTTCGCTATTATTCCAGATCCCTGTATAGGGGTAAAGGTCTCGGGGTTTCTCGGGTGCTGTCTTACCTGCAGCTCAGACCTGCAGTGGGCGGACGTCACAATGATGGGCCTATATAATGCTCCATATATAATGTGCCCCATATGATGCTCCAGTAAATGATGGGACCCATGGATAATGCTCCAGTGTATGATGGGCCTATATAAGCTCCATATATAATGGGCCCCATATGATGCTCCAGTGTATGATGGGCCCCATATATAATGCTCCAGTGTATAATGGGCCCTATCTATGATGCTCAAGTGTATGATGGGCCCCATATATAATTTTCCAGTGAACAATGCTCCCCATATATTTCTCCAACCACTAAAAAAAAATGAAATACCTCTCCTCGCTGGGCACTGCTCTACTCTGGACTCCTCAGCGTCGCCATCATACAGCTCTCTGCACTGTGACTGTTCAGGCGAGGGCGGTCAGACGTGACATCATCGCGCTCTCTGACCTGAATGTCACTGTCAGGAAACGCGGAAGACGTCACAGCGGTGGAGCAGGGAGTGGTAAGTATTGCAAGTGCTGGGGCCCTGAGCAAGCAGGGGGGCACACACGTGGGCGCCGGGAACTGGCACATGGCCCCTCATAGTACGCCAGTGTCTCTAATGGCGAGTGGGCCCGCCCACCTGCTCAGGGCCCTGGCACTTGCCCGAGTGCGCCAGGTGCTGACGCCGGCCCTGGGGGGGTACAGCTCAGTTAGGGAGGTGGAAAAACTGGCATATGTTGAGGTATAGGCTGGATGTTCAGCAGCTACAAATGGAGGAATTGGAGAAGTCGGAGGAAGAGGAGGACAAAGCGAGCCATTTTGCGGGCAACCTATGTGTCATCAGGGGAAGATGGTACAAAATCCTTTGAAACCCAGGCATGGTTCATTTTAATGAAGGTGAGATCACCTACATTTTGGGTCGACAGCCGTGTCCTTCTTTCTGTCAGGATTGATCCAGCAGCACTGAAGACTCTGATAGCACACTACCAGCAGGGCAAGCGAGCTCCTGTAAGGCATATTGTGCCAATTCAGGCCAGGTGTCCAGTTTACAGGCCCAGTAGTCAAAGGGGACTGAACTGTGAGGGAGAACATCGATAGGGGAGGAGAGGTAATTTTGAACCATAGTTGACAACTGTTGTTTCCTGTCTGTTGCCATCGATTCAGTATTACCAGTCATGTGAGTGGTCCAGGACACAGCATAGACAATATGAAGATTGCCATTTTGAAAGGCAATTTCCAATTGCAAAAACATCGCAGAGTTTGGGAATATAAATTTATTAACATCTTTGATTCTATTCACACAGGACTCAATCTGTCAGGAGGATTCATGGCTCATTACCAAATCTGAGCAACTTCCTCCAAAAATAATGGAGACACCACCAGTCCTTTGATCTCACATGCATATGGGGTCCATAAAACTTTCACACCACTTATCTAATCTTACCTAATTAAAGGTACTGCCACACTAAGCTATCCCGCTAGCGATCTCGTTAGCGTTGCATACTAATGAGATCGCTAGCGGGATTGTTTCTATATCGCTAAATGCTGCCGCATTTAGCGATATAGTTAACGACGCTATCGCCGTTAGCGATCTTCTTAACGACTTTAGCGGTACAAAAGTACCGCTAAATCGCTAAGAAAAGGTGCCACACAGCGATAAGATACTTACCCAGCGGGAGCGCCGACGAGAAAATAGGGTCCGGAGCAATTCCAGCGACGAGCGAGATCACAGCAGGAAGCTCGTCGCTGGAAGCTGCCGCACTGAACAATATCGCTAACGGGATCGCTAAATAGTGACGTTTTTTAGCGATCCCGTTAGCGATATTGTTTAGTGTGGCATACCCTTAAGGTTTCTCTCTTTAAGCTCAGTGTTTGTTTATTTCAGTGTTTGTTTATTTAAATGTCCATGTATCACACCATGCCTGTGCTTTTCACTGTATATATAATTGTGTTTCTTCTAATATTTTGTTACACCAGCCTGATGAAGAGACGTAAGCAGTCTCGAAAGCTCGCCCTCTAATATCTTAAACTATATTTTGTTAGCCATTAAAAGGTATCATACCCACAAGATTCCTACTTTGCTTCTCCCACTGAAAGCACTCTATATGTTTGTTTCAGTCATGTGAGTGTTACTCGAGAAATCAGACCATAACATGGTCATGAAACCCCTGTCTCCAACGCCACTTCGGCTATGTGCACCACTAACACCTCTTCCATTTGGCCCAGTACGGATCGTGGTAGAACCTGCACCGCTGCTGTGTGCTGGGAATGCCTCTAACAAACGGTTTACCAGAGTTGCTCGTTTGTTCGCCAATATTAGCTCTAGGTTCTCCAGTGGCATGATGTTCTGTAATTTGCCTTTATAGCGTGGATCGAGGATGCTGGCCAACCAGTAGTCATCATCCTTCATAATTTTGGCAATGTGGGGGTCCTTTTAGGATCCTCCTTCTCCTCCTCTTCCTCTTCTTCCTCCACCTCATCCAGGACAGTTCCCTGAGCAGACAATGCCTGACTGTCATGAAGGCTTCCCTCCTCCTCCTCCTCCTTCGCTGCAGATGCCTGATCCTTAATGTGCATCAAAGTTTGCATGAGCAGACTTATAAGTGGGATGCTCAGGCTTATGATGGCGTCGTCTGCACTTACCAGCCGTGTGCATTCCTCAAAACACTGAAGGACTTTACAGAGGTCTTTCAGCTTTGACCACTGCACACTTGACAACTCGATGTCTGCCCTCAAACTGCCTGCCTGTGTATCCTACCACAAATGAATTACAGCCTGCCTCTGTTTGCACAGCCATTCAACCATGCCCATGGTGGAGTTTCACCTTGTTGCAACATCTATGATTAGGCGGTGCTTGGGGAGGTGGAGCGATCGCTGCAGCCTCTGCATACGACTGGAGTCTAAGGGCGAGTGACGGAAGTGCGAGCACAGTCTTCGTACCTTATGGAGCAGGGCTGGTAAGGCCTCTTTCACACATCCGGCGGGCGCCTAAACGGCGCCCCCGGCATTTAGCCGCAGCGCCGCATGTGAAAAGCTTTCACACTTCCGGCGGCCAAAATGCGGTTTTTTGCCGGATGGTTTCTGATGCTTGGAGAGATAAGAAACCATCCGGCAAAAAAAAAAAACGTTACATGCAGCGTTTTGTCCGGCCGCCGCAATGTACATTTGCGCCGCATCCGGACAAAACCGCATGCAACGCATTGACATGCGGCGCCATGCGGCGCTAATGCATGTCAATGCGAAAAAAGCCGCATGCGGCGCATCAGATTTTCAGATGCGGCGCTGCGGGAAAATGCCGGGGGCGCCGCAAGGCGCCCGCCGGATGTGTGAAACCAGCCTAACTCTGGATAATTATTAGGAAGCACTGCACCACCAGTTCAAGTTGTGAGCCAGGCAAGATATGTGTCTGAGTTTTGCCAGGGCTATGGCCGCTACAAAATTACGTCCGTTTTCACTGACTACCTTGCCTGGCTCAAGATGTAGACTGCCCAGCCATGACTCAGTTTCTCGCTGCAAGTAGTCGGCCAGTACCTCCGTGGTGTGTCTGTTGTCGCCCAAAGACATCATATTTAAAACAGCCTGCTGACGCTTACCACTAACTGTTCTATAGTGGGACACCTCGTGTGCAACACTGGCAGCTGCGGATGGAGTGCTCATGCGACTGCGCTTTGTCGACGAGCTTTTGCTTCTGGAGGAGGAGGAGGGTCAAACGCCTACAGCCAACTGTTGCCTATACCGTGGGCTAGGCAGCACTGTCCCACCGCCGCTGTCCCCTGTGAA
The DNA here is from genome assembly GCA_033576555.1 of Oophaga sylvatica. Classification (NCBI taxonomy): domain Eukaryota; kingdom Metazoa; phylum Chordata; class Amphibia; order Anura; family Dendrobatidae; genus Oophaga; species Oophaga sylvatica. Next base: position 453,352,967 of record JARQOD010000001.1, read on the forward strand.
CCCTGCATCCACCACATTAACCAAGCATGCAGTGATGGACGCGTAATGGCCCAGGCCATGCCTACTGGCCCATGCATCTGTTGTGAGGTGCACCTTTCCACTCACTGATTGTTTGAGTGCATGGACAATGCGGTCTTTCACATGCAGGTGGAGGGCAGGGATGGCTTTTCTAGAAAAGAAGTGCTGACTGGGTAGGTCATAGTGTGGGACAGCGTAGGCCATGAGCTCTCGGAACGCTGCACTTTCAACCAAACGGAAGGGCATCATCTCTAATGAGATCAGTTTGGCAATGTAGGCGTTCAAAGCCAGTGAGGTTTTGTAGTCCGTCCACGCTTGCTAAAGGTCCTTCCGCACTTCTTACAGATAACCTTTGCCTCATCAATAGGATTTTGGTCAAAAAAGTGCCACACTGCACTCTTCCTACTATGGGATAAATTTTCAGGGCTTGCATGCTGTGCTAATTTGACCATCTGGCCAAGCTGTCCTGCAACTCTTTTTGTTTTTTAACACGTTTTTGGACTGCTACAGGCATGCCAGATAACCGCAGCTGCGATCTCGATGCCTGCTGCGGATCCTCCTCTTTTGAGCTATTGCCAGCAGCACCCTCTTCCCCCAGTGGATGCTAATCCGGGTCAACAACTGGGTCATCCATCACCTCCTCTTCAATTTTATCTGCACCTTTCTCTGTGTCACCGTGTAAAGAGGCAGAATATGTGGGAAGGGGGACCTGAGTTTCATCAGGGTCAGAATCTGGCTCAGTAGACTGCGAGGGCAATGCAGTGCTCTTTGTGAATGTACCAGCAGAATCATATAACAGTGGCTGTGCATCAGTGCACTCCATGTCATATTCATCTTAGACTGGGGAATTCAGGGTTTCACTTGATAACTCAGGCATGGTATATGAAAAGAGCTCCAGGGAGTAATCTGAAGTGTGGCCTGCCGCATCCTTCATTTTTGGTGGGGGTGAAGGACACAAGGAAAGGTGTCGTTCCTGACCAGGAGCCTGCACGGACGGCTCAGTGGCTGCAGTTTTTGAAACTTCAGAAGAGGAGGCGATAGAGCTGGAGGCTGTTTCGGCAATGTAAGCCAAAACATGTTCCTGATGCTGCGGCTTTAAAAGCGGTGTACCTTCTCCCAGAAAAGGGAGCCTTCTAGGCCTTATGGAGCCAGATGATGACGCAGGCTCAACACCTCCTGCCTAAGGTGCTATTGTGCTTTTGGCACTACCAGCAGATGCACCACCACCACCATCAGTACCAGCTGGCCCCCCGTGCCCACGTCCGCGGCCTCTTCCAACATACTTCCTCATGTTTGGAAAATGTACCAAAAATACCAGCAGATATATGATACTGTATCAGAAGCATACAGCTGTATACAGTGTAGGGGAAAACTTAAATCTCCATATATATTTCCGTAGTCACACACAGACGCTCACTCAGTATGGATTTGACCAGAATACATAAAGCAGAAAAACGGCATTATATCAGAAGCGTGCAGCTTTATACAGTATAGGGGAAAATTTAAATCTCCAAATATATTTCCGGAGTCACACACAATCGCTCACTCAGTATGGAATAGACCATAATACAAAAGGCAGAAAAACGGTACTGTATCATAAGCGTACAGCTGTATACTGTGAAGGGAAAAATTTAAATCTCCGTGTATATTTCTGGAGTCACACACAGACGCTCACTCAGTATGGATTTGTCCTTAATACAAATAGCAGATATACAGTACTGTCTCAGAAGTGTACAGCTGTATACAGTGTAGGGGAAAATATCAATCTCTGTATATATTTCTGGAGTCACACACAGATAGTCAACATGTATTTGTCTGTGATACCAGCCGGTACATGGTAGTGTGTGAGGAGGGTACAGCTCTATACGGTGTGGGAAAAAATGAACGCTCGGTAGCTGTGCAGAAAAAAAGAATAAAAGTATTAGTGCTGTGTAAAAAGCAGTCTGCACAGCAGTGTACACACAGCAATACAGCTATCAAGCAGCCTAATAACCAGCGCTGCTGCACACAAGAAAATCCTCCCTGTTACTGCACACTAACTGTACAGCACAATTGCTATCAGCACAAGCACAAAAGAACTTCTCTTTCCAGCCCTAACTCTCTCCCTACTGATAAACAGCGGCAGCAACCTCTCCCTACTGTTAATATTGGCAGAAGTAAAATGGAGGTCGGCAGTAAGGGCTTTTATAGACACTATGACGCCCCCCAAAGCAAGCCAATCACTGCAATGCCCTTCTGTAAGATGGTGGTGGACGCTGCTCATGTCATCTCTTTGCCCACAGTGTACGTCCTTGCTCATTGGCTGAAAAAAGGCGCCTGAAAGCATTCTGGGAAATTCGACTTTGGCACTCGTTTTGCCGACTGCATGGCCGACTGCACGCTATGGTCGGGTTTCGGCCAACGAAACCCGACTTTGGCGAAAGTCGGCGACTTTTGAATCTGACCGACCTGTTACGCTCAACTCTAGTTGTAATTTATCTGAGGACACCACGACGGCCATTGCCGGTACTCCAACTGCCATCAGACTGTATGTGCATGAGGCCCAGAGACGATGACAACAAGTGATGTTTCAATACCAGACTGTTGTGTGAACCCTTTTACTTCGCTTGTTTATTGTTTATTAGCTCCCTGTGAGGAGACCATTGCCATCCTTCTTGTTAAAAATTAAATAGCATTGTTTACACGCTTTGTTTTGCAATTCCTGCGTTACTGCAATCCCGCACCTGCTTACAGACGCACGCACCCCAATAACCCTTTGAACACAGATGTATATGAGGGCCTCCTGAAAGCAATGTTCCCATTATTAGGAAGTTGGTACTTCCATTCTGTTTGCCTATGCATTAAATTCAAAGCCAGCCCTGAACCAAATTTAGACGCACCCCAATACCCTTTTGAAGAGACGTACATGAGGGCATTCTGAAAGCAATTTTTCCATTATTAGGAAGTTGGTACTCTCATACTGTTTGCCTATGCACTGAATTCAAGGCCTGCCCTGCATCAAATTTAGACACACCCCAATACCACTTTGAAGAGATGTACAAGAGTGCCACCTGAAAGCAATGTTCCCATTATAAGGAAGTTACTACTCCCATACTGTTTGCCTATGCATTGAAAGCAAGGCCTGCCCTGCACCAAATTTAGACGCACCCCAATTCTCCTTTGAAGAGACATACAGGAGGGCCTTCTGAAAGTCATGTTTCCATTATTAGGAAGTTGGTACTACCATACTGTATGCCTATGCATTGAATTCAAGGCCTGCCCTGCACCAAATTTAGATGCACCCCAATACCACTTTGAAGAGATGTACAAGAGGGCCACCTGAAAGCAATGTTCCCATTATTAGGAAGTTGGTACTCACATACTGTTTGCTTATGTATTGAATGAAAGGCCTGCCCTGCACCAAATTTAGATGCACCCCAAAACCCCTTTGAAGAGACGCACACCTGAAAGCAATGTTTCCATAATAAGGAAGTTGCTACTCCCATACTGTTTGCCTATGCATTGAATGCAAGGCTTGACCAAATATAGATGCACCCCAATAGCCCTTTGAAGAGACGTACAGGAGGGCCACCTGAAAGCAATTTTCCCATTATTAGGAAGTTGGTACTCCCATACTGTTTGCCTATGCAGTGAATGCAAGGCATGCCCCAAATTTGGACGCACCCCAATAACCCTTTGAACAGACGTACAGGAGGGCCTCCTGTAAGCAATGTTCCCATTATTAGGAATTTGGTACTCCCATACTGTTTGCCTATGCAGTATATGCAAGAGCTGGAACAAATTTGGATACACTACAATGCCCCTAAGTAAAGACATGGAGGAGGGCCTCATAACAAAATGTTCCCATTAGAAAGGAGTGGGTCTCCCATAGTGCTTGCCTATACAGTGAATGCAAGGGCTGCCAAAAATTTGGAGGCACTGCAATGCCCATTGGTAGAGATGTGGAGGAGGGCCTCATATCAAAATATTCCAAATAGATAGAGTGGGTCTCCCATAGTGCTTGCCTATGCAGTGAATGCAAGACCTGCCAAAAATTTGGAGGCACTACAATGCCTGTTGGTAGAGACATGGAGGAGGGCCTCACAACAAAATCCCATTAAGAGCTGTCTCCATAGTGTTGCTATCATGATGCAAGGATGCAAATTAGAGGCATACATGCCCTTGGTAAGACGTGGAGGGCCTTAACAAATTCTCATTAGTAAGAAGGGTCCTATACTTGTAAGTCCATACCTAAGTGTATGGGTTAACAAACATTTACCCCTGAGTGGTATACATGAACATATTATATAAAAAAATTTTTTTACAGGCATCATAAACACCCTTGAAAAAAATTATGTGAGTGTTGCATCACTGACCACGGTCACCCTGGTGATATAGTGGTGGTGGATTATGAAGATGAGGAGAAGGAGGAGGACAACAGCAAATAGCCAAAATCAGGAAGCATATACCCATGTGTGGGTGTGAAGAGATGCATGGGAATAGACCTCCCAAAAAAAGACACTGGATTTGTGTTTATATTATGCTGCTATCATTCGGTGGTGTAGAGAAGTCTGGCCCAATCCAGCCCTTTTTCATTTTTATAAGAGTCAGCCTGTCAGCATTTTCAGTTGACAGGCGGATGTGCTTATCAGTTATAATTCCACCAGCGGCACTAAAAACGCACTCTGACAAAATGCTAGCGGCAGGGCAGGCCAAGACCTCCAAGGCGTATAGAACCAGTTCATGCCACGTATCAAGCTTTGAGATCCAATAATTATAAGGCACAGAGGAATCATGGAGGACTTTGGTATAGTCAGCAAGGTACTCCTTCAGCATCTTCCCAAACTTTGCACTCCTTGTGAGAGTACTCTGCATCTCAGGGCCTGTGTGATGGGAGGGTCTAAGAAAACTCTCCCAGAACTTTGACAGTGTTCCCCAGCCTCTGCAGGATTGGAGTTGGGTCTCTCTCTCCTGTATTCCTTGGTTGTCCAAAAAACTGTGACCTCTGCCGCCAGCATTTTCAGATAGGAGTTTTTTTTAATAATTCCGCAACAAGGGCATTCTGTACTGCCCCATTTTAGTAGACCTGTCTGCCTCGGGAATAATAGAAAGTTCTCCTTGTAGTGTGGGTCTAGAAGAGTCACCAACCAGTAATGACTGTCACCCAAAATTTTGATAACGCAAAGGTCACGGTCAAGGCAGCATAACACAAACTCAGCCATGCGTGCCAGACTGCCAACAGGCAATACTTCCGTGTCCTTACCAAGAGGATGACTGACCATGCTCTCCTTCTCCTCCTCCTTCTCCTCCTCCACCTCATCCCTTTCCTTAGGCCATTCATGCTGAACAGACAGTATGACAGTTGTGCAGGTAGTACCATCTATAGCACATGAAACTAGCTCCTGTTCTTCCTCCTCCTCCTCTTCCTCATTGACACCCAATCCACATTGGGATGAGAGGAGGCTGGGTGGTGTGTAATCAGCCTGTATGGTTCCTTGCTCCATCTCATCATGCTCCGACTGCAAAGCATTCTCTTTGATTGTGAACAGAGAGCGTTTCAGAAAACAGATAAGTGGGATGGTGACGCTAATTATGGCATCATCGCCTCTCAACATCTTGGTGGAGTCCTCAAAGTTTTCATCTTTATTTTTATATAGCGCTAACATATTCCGCAGCGCTTTACAGTTTGCACACATTATCGTCGCTGTCCCCGAAGGGGCTCACAATCTAGATTCCCTATCTGTATGTTTTTGGAATGTGGGAGGAAACCGGAGAACCCGGAGGAAACCCACGCAAACACGGGGAGAACATACAAACTCCTTGCAGATGTTGTCCTTGGTGGGATTCGAACCTAGGACTCCAGCGCTGCAAGGCTGTAGTGCTATCCACTGAGCCACCGTGCTGCCCCTATATATATAATATATATATATATATATATATATCTGACATCCATGTCCACTCCTGAGGTCTTATGTGTGGAGTCTGAACTGAATACCAACGGCCTTGTTGATGCTGGTAGTCAACAACTGTTTTCTTCTGCTCACAAATCCTTCCCAACATCTGCACTGTAGAGTTCCAATGCATGAGGACATCACACACCAGTCAGTGAGCCATAAGTTGCAAGCGCTGCTGAAGCATGACAAGGACGGTGGAAGCTGTAGCTCATTTTGTAAAATGGGCACACAGGCGGAGTATTTTGACAAACAGATCCGGCAGCTCCGGGTAGGTTTTGAGAAACTGCTGAACCATAAGGTTAAGCACATGGGCCAGGCAAGGTACATTTGAGCTCACCTTGCCTCAGAGCCGCCACCAGGTTCCGGCCATTGTCACACACGACCATGCCTGGCTGTAGGTTTAGCAGTGTCAACTAAATACCTGACTGCTTTTTCAGCGCTGTCCACAACTCCTCTGCATTGTGCGGTTTGTCACTTATGCAGATTATCTTCAGCACAGCCTGTTGCCTCTTGTCTGAAGCAGTGTTACAGTGCTTCCAGCTTCTGACTGACTGATGAGAAGAAGTATGATGTCATTGGAATCACTGAAACTTGGTGGGATGATACACATGATTGGAATACAAGGCTAGAAGGATACAACTTATTTGCAAGAAACAGACAAACCAGGGGAGGAGTCCTGAGGAGATCATTTGCATATTCCCAGTTCATTCTGGGATAACTGAAGAGTCTCCGCGAGCTCCAAGAACACTGGGTTTTGGCTGTTGCAGCTGAAAGGAGGACATCGGTAAACCAGGGGAGGAGTCCTGAGGAGATCATTTGCATATTCCCAGTTCATTCTGGATAAGTAAAGAGTCTCCGCGAGCTCCAAGAACACTGGGTTTTGGCTGTTGCAGCTGAAAGGAGGACATCGGTAAACCAGGGGAGGAGTCCTGAGGAGATCATTTGCATATTCCCAGTTCATTCTGGGATAAGTGAAGAGTCTCCGCGAGCTCCAAGAACACTTGGTTTTGGCTGTTGCAGCTGAAAGGAGGACATCGGAATTTTGGCACTTTTTTCACCACTGTGATATCTCTTTAACAATAAGAGCATGGAAGAGGCTAGGAGCCATGTGGTGAGTTGCATTTCTTGCTACATGTTCACAGATTTGCCAGTGGAAAAGCCAAATTTCACATGCCACAAATGCAAGCTTGTGTCCATGTTGGAGGAAAAGTTGCGAAATCTAGAAGAGAGGTTAGCTACATTGAAGATCATTAAGGAAGATGAAGAGTTCTTAGACAAAGCAGAATTATCTCTTCATGGTGCAGAAAGAGAAGAAATTCGACCTGCACCTGAAGAAACAGAGGAATGGAAGCATGTGACCCAGAGAAGCTGGAGAATCGTGAAGCAGTCAGCACCCATTCTGCTCAGGAACCAGTACCAGGCTCTCACACAGGAGAATGATGAAGAAATACATCAGGATAAGACTTTGCCCACAAAGAGCAACCTTGTAAGCCCTCAGAGTCCTTCCGAATGGAGAAAGAAAACTGTTGTGATGAAGAAACGGAGAGTTGTTGTCATGGGGGATTCCCTGTTGAGAGGAACAGAGGCCGCTATCTGCAGACCGGATATAACCTCAAGAGAAATGTGCTGTCTTCCAGGTGCAAAAATTAAAGATGTGTCTGACAGGATAATCTTCAGACATAAAGATGACTACCCATTCCTGCTAATACATGTGGGGACAAATGACACCACAAGAAGTGACCTGGAAACCATCTGCAGTGACTTTGAAAACTTAGGCAAGAAAGTGAAAGAACTGGGTGCGCAGGTGGTCTTCTCATCCATCCTCCCAGTGGATGGCCATGGAACAAGGAGGTGGAATAAGATTCTGCAGGTGAACAACTGGCTACGTCGATGGTGCCGTCAGCAAGGATTTGGATTTCTGGATCACGGAGTGAATTACCTATACGATGGACTGCTTGCTAGAGATGGGGTGCACCTTACGAAGACTGGAAAACATGTATTTGGAAGTCGCCTTGCTACACTCATCAGGAGAGCTTTAAACTAGAACAATGTGGGAAGGGAAGCAAAACAGCCATACACCTGACAAATGCTATTGAGAACTCAGCTATTAGAAGTGGAAAGAAAGAACGAAGACAAAACAATCTAAATAATAAAAATATTGGAGGAAGAGAAACCAATCACAAACTAAAATGTTTTTATACAAATGCACAAAGCATGGGCAACAAACAAGGAGAATTGGAACTACTAACGCAGGAGAAGAAGTATGATGTCATTGGAATCACTGAAACTTGGTGGGATGATACACATGATTGGAATACAAGGCTAGAAGGATACAACTTATTTGCAAGAAACAGACTTGATAAACGAGGAGGAGGTGTCGCATTGTATGTTAGAAAAGCGTATATCTGCACAGAGATTGACGCTTCAGAGACTGGGAGTTCTGTGGAAACTGTTTGGGTAAGAATACAAGGACAGAACAATGGAAAGGACACCATTGTAGGCATTTACTACAGGCCGCCTATGCAAGCTGAAGATATGGATGAACTCTTTACGCATCAAATGGCCAAATTCTCCAAAAATTATGACATAGTGGTCATGGGAGATTTCAACTATCCAGACATTTGTTGGGAATCTCTCTCAGGCAAAACTAACAGGTCAAGGAAATTCTTATCCTCTCTTGCTGACAACTTTATCTTCCAAAAGGTAGAGGAGAAAACAAGGGGATCTGCTACCTTGGATCTAATCCTTATAAACAGGGAGGAAAATGGTTGAGGAGGTAAGAGTGGCTGGGACCCTAGGAGGTAGTGACCATGCTATTTTAGAATTTTGGATAACAAGAGGAGGAAGACCTGTGAAGACTCAGACGTCAAGGTTAGATTTCAGAAAGGCAGATTTTAAGGGACTCAGAAAGAGAATTGGAGGGATCCAATGGCAGGATATCCTTAAGGACAAAAATGTCCAGGAAGGATGGGACATCTTGAAAAATGAGATTCTCAAAGCACAATCGTTAACAATTCCAAAAAGAGGGAAGAATGGGAAGCATTTAAGGAAACCAGGATGGATGAACACAGAACTTAAACACATGCTAAAAAGGAAGAAAGAAATGTTTATCAAATGGAAAGAGGGAGGCATATCTAAAGAAGAATATAATGCCATCTGCAGAACCTGCAGGGCACAAATCAGATTATCTAAAGCTGACAATGAATTAAGGCTTGCAAGAGATGTCAAAAGCAACAAAAAAGGATTTTGGGGATACGTCAAAAGTAAAAAAAATGTAAAAGATGCTATAGGATTTTTACAGGATGAAAATGATGAAATGGTAAGAAAGGATGTTGAGAAGGCTGAACTTTTAAATTCCTATTTTGCATCTGTTTTCTCTCAGAAAGGAAATGTAACATCAACTGATCTTCACTGTCCTATTAAAGGAATAGAAGAATCCAGGATATCTATAAACAGAAAGACAGTGAGGAAACACTTAGCTAACCTAAATGAATTCAAGTCTCCAGGTCCAGATGAATTACACCCCAGAATACTGAAGGAGATAGCAGAAGAAATTCTTGAACCACTGTCCATAATCTTTGAAAATTCTTGGAGAACAGGAGAAGTCCCAGAAGACTGGAGAAGAGCAAATGTTGTTCCTATCTTCAAAAAGGGGAAGAAGGTGGACCCAGGGAACTACAGGCCGGTGAGTCTGACTTCTATACCAGGAAAAATCTTTGAACAAATTATTAAAGAACATGTATGTAAGTACCTGCATAAGAATGAAGTGATTAAACAGAGTCAGCATGGGTTTGTAACTAATAAGTCATGTCAGACTAACTTAATTTCCTTCTATGACAGAATCACTGACTGGGTGGATCAGGGAAATGCTGTAGATATAGTATATCTTGACTTCAGCAAAGCATTTGACAAAGTATCTCACACAATCCTTATTGAAAAAATGACTAAGTATGGAATGGACAAGGCAACTGTTAGGTGGATTCATAACTGGCTTAGTGATCGGACTCAAAGAGTGGTCGTAAATGGCTGCACATCCAGTTGGAAGAATGTCTCAAGTGGGGTACCACAAGGCTCTGTTTTGGGCCCTGTATTGTTCAACATCTTTATCAATGATTTAGATGAAGGAATTGAGGGTAAACTGATCAAATTTGCTGATGACACAAAGCTAGGAGGGGTAGCTAATACTAGAGAAGAGAGAGAGAGGATTCAAAAAGATATAAATAAACTGGAGCAGTGGGCAGCATCTAACAGAATGGTTTTTAACAGGGAAAAATGCAAAGTACTACATCTGGGCAATAAAAATGAAAAAAGCATATACAAAATGGGAGGAATAGGGCTAAGTAACAGCACATGTGAAAAAGACCTTGGTATACTAATTGATCACAGACTGAACATGAGTCAACAGTGTGATGCAGCAGCAAAAAAGGCAAATACAATTCTAGGATGTATCAACAGAAGCATACAGTCTAGATCACGTGAGGTCATTATTGCCCTCTACTCCTCTTTGGTCAGACCTCATCTGGAATACTGTGTCCAGTTTTGGGCACCACATTTTAAAAAAAACATCATCAAACTGGAGCAAGTTCAAAGGAGAGCCACCAGAATGGTGACCGGTCTGCAAACCATGTCCTATGAGGAACGGTTGCAGGATTTGGGAATGTTTAGCTTGCAAAAAAGAAGACTGAGAGGAGACTTAATAGCTGTCTACAAATATCTCAAGGGCTGTCACATTGTAGAAGGATCATCTTTATTCTCATTTGCACAAGGAAAGACTAGAAGCAATGGGATGAAACTGAATGGGAGGAGACACAAATTAGATATTAGAAAAAACTTTTTGACAGTTAGGGTGATCAAGAAGTGGAACAGGCTGCCACGAGAGGTGGTAAGTTCTCCTTCAATGGAAGTCTTCAAGCAAAGGCTGGACAGACATCTGTCTGGGATGATTTAGAGAATCCTGCTTTGAGCAGGGGGTTGGACCAGATGGCCCAGGAGGTCCCTTCCAACTCTACCATTCTATGATTCTATGATCTATGAGATGGAGGATGAAGAAGAGGAGGAGGAGGAGGTGCAGCAGCTGTAGACTGTGGAGGCAACCCTGATTGACGTAGGACCCGCAATCCTCGGCGTGGGGAGGATGTGTTCCATCCCAAGGTCCGACTGGGTCCTGGCTTCCACTATGTTAACCCAGTGTGCCCCAGTGAGATGTACCATCCCTGCCCACAGGCACTTGTTCACGTGTCTGTGGTTAGGTGGACTTTCCCAGTAATAGCATTGTTCAGGGCACGGATAATGTTGTGGAACACATGCTGGTGTAATGCCGGTACGGCACAACGGGAGAAATAGTGATGACTGGGGACCGAGTACCTTGGGACGGCCGTCGCCATCAGGTTGCAGAAAGCTTCTATCTCAACGAGCAGAAAAGGCAACATTTCGAGCGCAAGCAGACGAGAAATATGCAAATTAAGTACTGTGGTCTGTGGGCCATTGGCTGGGTATTTTCGCCTGCGTTCCAATGACTGAGGTATTGACAACTGAAGACTGCGCTGGGACAAGAACATGGACGGGCTTGATGATGGTGCTGGTTGACTGTGGGCAACAACAGGTGTAGAGCCCGAGGCATCTTCACAGGCACGTTGAACTGGTGATTGGTTTGTTCGCAAAACAGTGGAAGAAGCAGTGTTATCACCTACAGACAGTGTTCCTGGAGCCTGGGGATCAGCCCACAAAGTCAGGTGCCTTGCTTAAATGTGCCTAATCATGATGGTGGTGGTCAGGCTGGTAGTTTTGCTACCCCTGCTGATGCGGGCATGTCAATGGTTGCAAATGGCCTGTTTGAGGATCTCGGCAGAGTCTTTAAAAAATAACCAGACTCGGGAAGATTTAACAGTTGGAATGGCAACTTCAGTCCTGTTGGTGTTACGGGGAACGAATGCATGCCTTCTGTCTGCAGCAAACACACTGCTTCTTCCTGCCTGTTGAGGTGATATGCCTCCTTCCCCATGTGTGCTGCTGTCCTTGCTCTGCATGTCCTCCTGCCAGGTTGGGTCAGTCACTATGTCATCCACCACCTCGTCTTCCACATCCGCACCATGCTCCTCCTCCTGACTTTCCGGCAATTGTGTCTCATCATCGTCCACCTCTTGTGACCGTGGCTGCTCAAAGATTTGTGCATCGCTACATGGAATATCATCTTTCCCTGCTTCAAGTTGAGCGGGAAAAAGGCACGAATCTGCAATTGGAAAACTGAACAGCTCTTCGGAGTGTCCGAGTGTGGGATCAGTTGTCTCAGGGCACTCGACATGGTGGGAGGAAGGAGGATCAGGGTGAGTAATAGCCAGTCCACACTCTTGGCTACTCAGACTTGACCGTGTGGAAGACATTGTTGTGGTGGTGGCTAAGTGACTGGAAGCATTATCCGCTATCCAACCAACTACAGTTTCACACTGCTCTGGCTTCAATAGTGGTGTGCTGCGGTCCCTTAGAAACTGGGACAGGAAGGTTGAGCGAGACATGTGGGTCTTTCCTGTGGCCCACCTTCAGCTTGGCAACGGTCTCAGCCTCGGCCTCTGCATGCACCATCAGCATCATGTCCACTTCCCCTTGCCTTGCCCATTTTAAATGGACTACTGAAATATTTGAAAAGCTCAATACAAATGGATTTATTTGGAGAAAAATTATATGTGATCAGTATACCTGCAAAGCGAAGATTTTACACCACAGATACACCAGGCCTCAGCCTGAGATAACAGACTGTATTAATTTTTTGGGTTATGTTTTTTCTTACTGTTTGAAAACAATAAAAAGGAGTAGAACAAGGCTAGCAGACAGAACTATGCAACGTATGCCTGTGAAGCAAAGATTTTTACACCACACATGCACCAGGCCTTAGCCTGAGATCACAGACTGTATTAATTTTTGGGGTTATGTTTTTTGCTACTGTTTGAAAAAAATAAAAAATTTGTTCCACAAGGATAGCAGACAGAACTATGCAACATATGCCTGCGAAGCAAAGATTTTTACACCACTGATATACCATGCCTTAGCCTGAAATCACAGACTGTATTAAGTTTTTGGGCTATGTTTTTTGTTACTGTTTGAAAACAATAAAAAATGAGTTCAACCAAGATAGCAGACAGAACTATGCAACATATGCCTGTGAAGCAAAGATTTTTACACCACTGATACACCAGGACTTAGCCTGAAATCACAGACTGTATTAATTTTTTAGGTTATGTTTTTTTTTATCGTTTGAAAACAATAAATACAAGAAGGCTAACAGATAGAACTAAGCAACATATGCCTGCCAAGAAAAGATTTTTCCACCACAGATACACCAGGCCTCAGCCTGAGGTAATAGACGGTATTTTTGGGGTTATGTTTTTTGTTACTGTTTGAAAACAATAAAACAGGCGTACAAGAAGGCTAGCAGACAGAACTATGCAACGTATGCCTGCCAAGAAAAGATTTTTCCACCCCAGATACAACAGGCCTTAGCCTGAGATCACAGACTGTATTAATTTTTGGGGTTATGTTTTTTGTTACTGTTTGAAAAAAATAAAAAATGAGTTCAACCAGGGTAGCAGACTGAACTATGCAACATATGCCTGCGAAGCAAAGATTTTTACACCACTGATACACCAGGCCTTAGCCTGAAATCACAGACTGTATTAATTTTTTGGGTTATGTTTTTTGTTACTTTTTGAAAAAAATAAAAGAGGCGTAGAACAAGGCTAGCATTCGTAACTAGGCAACTTATGCCTGCCAAGAAAAGATTTTTCCACCACAGATACACCAGGCCTCAGCCAGAGATAACAGATTGGATTAATTTTTTTAAATTTTTTGGATAAAAGAGACTGCTGGATATAACGAGACTGACAGACTGGCCAAAAAAGGGAAGTTTGGCCTAAAATGCCTCAATTTTTGTCACACGGATGTATGAGACATATTATAGCTAGACCCCACTGTTAAATGTGGCCTGTTTTTTTTAAATAATGCAACATAGTGCTGTATTTAAGCTCTGTCACACCCAGGGCAAAAAATGAAACTGGCATACACTGGTCAAACTTTAAGCCCACACAGGTATGACCTGGCACAGAGATACCAGTACGACAAATGTGTGCCCTGTTTTTTTTTTGTTTGGCTAAATACTGGTGTTTTTAAGTACAGTCACACCCAGGGCCAAAAAAAAAAGCATGGCGTACACAGCCCAAACTTGGATCGCGCACTGATATGAGCTGGCACGGAGATACCAGTATGACAAACGTGTGCTCTATTTTTAATTTTTTTGGGCAAAATACTGGTGTTTTTAAGTGCAGTCACACCCAGGTCAAAAACAAAAATTTTCGTACACTGGCCAAACTTGGAGCACGCACAGATATGAGCTGGCACGGAGACACCAGTACGATTTTTTTTTTTTACAAATACTGGTAGTTTTAACCCCTTAACGACCAAGCCATTTTGTAGGTTAAAGACCAGGCCAATTTTTACAATTCTGACCACTGTCACTTTATGTGCTTATAACTCTAGAACGCTTCAACGGATCTTGGCGATTCTGAGACTTTTTTCTCGTGACATATTGTACTTCATGATAGTGGTAAAATTTCTTCAATATAACTTGCGTTTATTTATGAAAAAAACGGAAATATGGCAAAAATTTTGAAAATTTTGCAATTTTCAAAGTTTTAATTTTTATGCCATTAAATCAGAGAGATATGTCACAAAAATTTTTTTTTGTTAGGAAGTTATAAGTGTTAAAAGTTGACCAGCAATTTCTCATTTTTCCAACAAAATTTACAAAACGATTTTTTTTAGGGGCCACCTCACATTTGAAGTGAATATGAGGGGTCAATATGACAGAAAATTCCCAAAAGTGACACCATTCTAAAAACTGCACCCCTCATGGTGTTCAAAGCCACATTCAAGAAGTTTATTAACCCTTTAGGTACTTCACAAGAATTGAAGCAATGTGGAAGGAAAAAATGAACATTTAACTTTTTTTCCCAAAATTTTTCTTCGACACAAATTTTTTAAATTTTGTCAAGGGTATCAGTAGAAAATGAACCACAATATTTGTTGTACAATTTCTCCTGAGTACACCGATACCCCATGTGTGGGTGTAAACCACTATTTGGGCGCATGGCAGAGCTCGGAAGGGAAGCAGCGCCATTTGACTTTTTTGGCTGGAATTGAGATTGGACGCCATGTCGCATTTGGAGAGTCCCTGTGTGCCTAAACAGTGGAAACCCCCCACAAGTGACCCCATTTTAGAAACGAGACCCCCCAAGGAACTTATCTAGATGTGTAGTGAGAGCTTTCAACACCAAGGGCTTCACAGAAGGTTATTATGTAGAGCCGTTAAAATTAAAAAATCATATCTTTTCCACAAAAATGATCTTTCCACCCCCAATTTTTATTTTCCAAAGGGTAACAGGACCCCAAAAGTTATTGTGCAATTTGTCCTGAGTACGCTGATACCCCATATGTGGGAGTAAACCACTATTTGGGCGCATGGCAGAGCTTGGAAGGGAAGCAGCGCCATTTGACTTTTTTTGGCTGGAATTGAGATTTCACGCCATGTCGCATTTGGAGAGTCCCTGTGTGCCTAAACAGTGGAAACCCCCCACAAGTGACCCCATTTTGGAAACTAGACCCCCAAGGAACTTATCTAGATGTGTGGTCAGCACTTTGAACCCCCAAGGGCTTCACAGAAGTTTATAACGTAGAGCAGTGAAAATAAAAAAATCATATTTTTTTCCACAAAAATGACCTTTTTGCCCCAAATTTTATTTTTATAAGGGTAACAGGAGAAATAGGGCCCAAAAGTTGAAGTGCATTTTGTCCTGAGTACGCTGATACCCCATATGTGGGGGGGAACCACTGTGATCGCCTTACTGCGATCTTTGGGAGGCAGAATGAACAAATCCACAAAAGGTGAAGAATTGGTTTTCTTTTTTACGCCGTTCCTCGTGCGGTATTAGTGATTAGGCGACTTTATTCCTCGGATCGGTGCGATTACAGCGATACCAGATTAATACCCTTTTTTCATGTTTAGCTTCTGTCACACTCTAAAAGACGCTTTTTTTTGGAATAATTTTTTGTAAGAAATTTTTGCATCGCCGTATTTTGAGAGCTATAATTTTTCCATATTTCGGCCGACAGAGTTATCTGTGGGCTTATTTTTTGCGGGACAAGCTGACGTTTTTATTGGTACCATATTCGGGCACATAACGTTTTTTGATCGCTTCCTATTCCGATTTTTGTGGAAGCAGAATGAACAAAAACCAGCAATTCAGGAATTGTTTTTTTTTTTTTTTCCTCCGTTCCGCGTGTGGTAAAATTGATAAAGCAGCTTTATTCTTCGGGTTACTACGATTACAGCGATACCTCATTTATATATTTTTTTATGTTTTGGCGTTTTTTACACAATAAAAAATTTTATAGAAAAAATAATTATTTTTGCATCAGTTTATTCCGCGAGCTATAACTTTTTTATTTTTTTGCTGATGATGCTGTATGGTGGCTTGTTTTTTGCTGGACAAGATGACATTTTCAGTGGTACCATGATTATTTATATCTGACGTTTTGATCGCGTGTTATTGCACTTTTTCCAAGCGGTATGATGATACCGCTTGGAAAAAGTATAATTTACTACTTTTTTGTGTTTTTTTTTTACGGCTTTCACTGAAGGGGTTAACTAGGGTTACGCTTTTATAGATGGGATTTTTACGGACGTGGCGATACCAAACGTGTATTTTTTTTGGTTTTTGTTTTTTTTATTACATAAAAATGTGTATTTTTTAGGGGATTTTTTTTAAATTATTTTTTAACATTTTTTTTACAATTTTTTTTAAAAAATGATTTTTTTTTAACTTGTCCCTTTATGGGACTTTCACTTTTTTACTTTTTATTGCAGTTACAATGCATTGCAATGCTCCAGCATTGCAATGCATTGTAACTATAGTGAAAGCTGCTGTGACCATGATCACAGCAGCTTTCCGTAGCTAGATGACCCGGAGGTTGTCATGACAACCCCCGGGTCATCAAGACAGAGATCGGGCCCTGCAAATACATTGCAGGGCGCCGATCAGAGGCAGAGGGAGCTCCCGACCCTCTGCCTCCCCCCTGAGCGCTGTGATCGCGCTCGATCACAGCAGTCAGGAGGTTAACAGCTAGGGGCGGCGGGGGCGCCGCTCCTGGCTGTCAGTGCAGGAAGCCCGGCTCCTGCACTGATCGCGCTGGAGATGCTGACATTTCAGCATCTCCTGCGCGATCGCTGCTGTGTTTGGTCAGTCAGATTGACTGACCAATCACAGCGCTGTGGGTGCGGGGGCCAACGGCAAAGGTCCCCGCACCGCTTGCTGTGCCTGTCAGCTGTCATAGACAGCTGTCGGCACTGAACTACCACTGCGTGTTTACACGCAGTAGTAGTTCAAAGGGATGACGTGCACAGTCCGTCCTGGCGCCGGAACTTACATCCGGCCATGACGGACTGTGCACGTCAATGGACATTAAGGGGTTAAATGCACTCACACCCAGGGCAAAAAAAAAATTGAGTACACTGGCCAAACTTTGAGCACGAACAGATATGAGCTGACACGGAGATACCACACCAAAAAATGTGTGGCCAGTATTCCAATTACACCTGGGGCTAACTATATACAGCCAATATATCCTAGAGGTAGCAGCAGCAGCACCAGAACACAGGAGGGGAATGGATCCTCTTGATGTATGCAATGATTTATATACACACATACAGTGCCTGCAGGCCTTGCACTGATGTGTATAGAGCGACATTCACTACCCTGCTTGCCTAACACTGGAATCTATATACTCCGGAATTAGTCCTTAGAAGGACTGTTGGTTTATCTGGATTTGAGTAGTTTAGGATGGTAGACCCCACACTGACTAAGAAATCGCCAAATCTGACCCTATCTCGGCAGCAGCTCTCCCTACACTCTCAATCCAGAGCTGAATGCGGCGAGCAGGGCGGCGTCCGGTCTCTTATACCCCTGATGGTGCTGTGCGGCCAGTCAATCACTGCACGACCAAAAACAAAGATGGCTACGGCGTTTCATTGCCTGGCAGACAATCCCTGCAGCGTGATTGGGTCTCTAAAGTCTGCCAAAAATGCTGGGTGGAGACCCGAGTTCTCGCCGAGTATTCCCGGAAATGCTCGGGGCTCGCCGAGTATACCGAGTACCGTGATACTCGGGTGAGTAACAAGTAGTGGCGAGCGCGTTCGCTCATCACTACTTAGCACATATCTATAGGATTATCATGAGAACCAAAGTAGTCACAAGTCCCTTGTGCACAGAGAGCTAGTGTGTTTGTATCTCCACTGCTCCATTCATTTCTATAGGTCTAAAGAAGTGGTAGTGTGCTTGGGTGATCGACATACATGCACGTATAGTACTGTTCAATTCACATTTGACCGTGATTGACGGGGTGTAAGTGGTTGGACCTGGACTGATCATACCATGTCTAGGTTATATACAGTATGATGTTGGTGGTTTAAATCCTTTAAGAAAGGATAAATGATTCAAACAAGGTATGCAATAATGATTTAAGACAGCAGAGAGGTTAAACAACGATAGGCATATCATAACACTCTCGGAGATAATTACTAAAGCATTTCCAAATGTAACGACATATTCTTTTTTTATGCTCAGATGACTCTAGCTACCTAAATTACAGTTGTACATTTTTCCATACTATTGACATGGATTTGACATATAGGTGCACAGGTAAATTAACCAGGCAAATATTTTATCCATGCCGAAGTTTATTTTGACCATTTTCGTTGCAATAAGGCATTTTCAAATATTCACTATAGCTCTTCATTATTTCAATTACTATAGGACTGAGCGGCGTGACGTATTCCTCTGTGCTTCCACTTCCCTTTAGAAAATATACCACTCTTACACTTAGCTGAATCCATTAATGTATTAGGCCCCTGTGGCAGTGATGAGGTGAAGGGAAATTGAATTACTTTCTATTTTTATCACATGGGTATTAGTACAAATACCTTAAAGTCATAACAAAATGTGGGTCTCTGCTTGCCATTCGTTCCACATAGTGAGTAAATGTGTCACATACTATAACATAGACCTCTGACTGAGGGGCTTCAGCTAAAGCCTAAGCGGGGCATTTTCATATTCTGGAGTGCACGTTCCTTTTAATACATTTAGGCGTTCATTAGCTAATGATATTAACTGTATATAGAAATTGTATATCTTGGGAAATAAGTATTAACGTAACAATTCCTTTCAACAATGAAGATAAATCCTAATATACTAGAAAATTATACAGAGTTCAATATAAACACTCTAAAACTGAGTTGTTGATCTGGACCCATGCAAATAAATCATTACGAAAACACTTTTTTTGCAAGAGTGAACATCAAGCTCTGTTACTATGGTGATCCATCATGAGTGATCCTGACGCACCCCTTAATTTATAGACTCTGTGGTAGGTTTTCTCAGCAGAAATAGACAGAAAAATGGGGGTACCTCTAAAGAGACCATTATGCTAATCTAATTTACAAGTTGCTTCCTTCTGACAACGCTGGAATACATTGTAATATTCTACACCAGCCTCCATTTGTCTTTCTTCTTCTAGACCGGGTTCTGAGGTTTTACATAGAAACAAAAGAACTGAGCAAGTACAGAACATTGATATACAGTTTGTAACATACAGAAATACACTGTAGAAATCTCTACTTATCTGTATGATTAAATGCCCAATTAACTCTATTTAAAGTTTTTATTTCCATACATTCATATTATTAAAAATATTTTGATTTGAATTAATTCTTGTGTATATGAATTCAGAATGTAGTGGTATTTCATTGGGACTGTTATTGATTTGAGATGGTTAAATAAAATGACTACATCCAATTCATGGCTTTGATATGTCTAGACCAGTGTTTCCCAAACTCCAGTCCTCGTGGCCCCCACAGGTCATGTTTTCAGGAGTTCCTTTGTATTGTGCAGATGGTGGAAGTATCATCAAGGCGTCAGGAATTCTCTCACCTGTGCAACACTATGTCAGGTATAGTGTACAGTTCCTATAGCGTCTTGTGCTTGGGTGCGAGGAAAACACAGGAGACATAGGTTGAAATGAAATGACTTGTATTACTTCATACAAGCATGCTGAAAAGTTCACACAGTTTGCAGGAACAGCGACAGGAGACACAGCAGGCCAGAGTAACTTCAAGCACTACAATAAATCTCCAAAGCAGGTTCAGGATCTCTTCTCTGTACCGTAATTCCTCTGCAAACATGGATTCACCAAACAGCAGGTTTCCAGAGTCCAAAAGTGTTCCAAGGTTCCTCAGTAGGGAATAGCTGGAGTACAAGTCCAAGGCTTCCAGGAGTCAGGTCACAGACTGACTGAGGATTGATTCAGGAGCACTGATTGTTCAGCTGAGGCTGCTTAAGAAGCAAGAGGGAAGAATCAGGGCGGGAACATGAAAACTGGAAACTCCATATTAACTGAGGGCAAGAGCTGCAGAAAGACAGAAAGCAAAATGGCCGACGGAAAACTGAGTTTCAAGGAACATGTCAACAGAGACAAAGAACCTTACATTACTCCCCCCTTAGGGACAACCTCCGGATGACCTCAGACCAGGCTTGTCAGGGTACCTCTGATGAAACTGGCGGAGCAGGCGAGGAGAATTTACATTATTGACTGGTTCCCATGAGTTGTCCTCCACTGGGTAGCCCTGCCATTTAATCAATTATTGCAACTGATTTCTGTACAACCTGGAATCTAGAATCCTTTCCACCATAAATTCTTCCTGACCATCGACCAGCACTGGGTCAGGGCAAGGAGAAGAACGTCCAGGAAACGTATTGGGTGTTGCAGCCTTTAGTAGGGATACATGAAAGACAGGGTGGATTCTCATAGTTCTGGGTAGTTGAAGACGACAAGCAACAGCACTTATAATCTTATTGATCTTATAAGGTCCAATGTACTTATGTCCCAATTTAGACAATGGAATCTTTAATTTAAGATTTCTGGTTGACAGCCAGACCAAATCTCCTACCTTGAAAGCTGGTGCAGGTTTACGAAATTTATCTGCTGCTTTCTTGTACCTTTCCTGAGCCAATTCTAGATTTTCCTTTAGAAGATCCATATTCTTTTGTAAAGAAGTGATTCTTTCAGCCACTGCCGGCAAGGGCGTATCTATGGGAAATCGAGGAAGAATGTTAGGATGATAACCTAGATTGGAGTAAAAAGGAGACTGCTTAGTGGAGGCGCTCTGAGAGTTGTTATAAGAGAACTCAGCCAGTGGAAGTAGATCCACCCAATCATCCTTTAGGTGGCAGATAAAACAGCGGATATACTGCTCCAGGGTCTGATTGGTTCGTTCTGTCTGTCCATTAGTCTGGGGATGAAAAGCAGAAGAAAGGTTTACTTTAATGTCCAATGCTGCACAGAAATTTTGCCAAAACCTTGAAGTGAATTGCACCCCTCGATCCGAAATGACCTCATCCGGTACTCCATGTAAGCGAAACACATTCTTAATAATCAAGTCTGATGTCTGTTTTGCAGTGGGTAAGCCGACACAAGGGATAAAATGAGCTGCCTTTGTTAGACGGTCAACCACCACTAGAATGGTGTTCTTCCCTTGAGAGGTTGGTAACTCCACAATGAAGTCCATAGAAATGGATCCCCACAGGCGGGACGGGGTGGGAAGAGGTTGCAACAGACCAGTTGGTGAGGAGCGAGGTGTTTTGCATCTTGCACAGACTTCACATGAAGTGACATAGTTTAAGACATCTTTCCTGTAAGTGGGCCACCAAAAGAAACGAGAAAGAAATTCTTGTGTCTTTAGAATTCCCCTATGCCCGGCTATCTTGGAATCGTGGATGAGTTGCAATACTCTCAATCTGACTGTTTCAGGTATATACAGACGTTGTCCCTGAATCCACACACCATTCTTAAAGACAAGACTTACGTCCCTTGGGGTTGAGCCAACAAAGAATCCGCATGGTATGCTTCCTTGATGTCCTTAAGTAGGTCTTGATTATGAATCACTCCAGGAATCTAGAGTCAGGAAGAATAGTCTTAGGAGGAGTAAGTGGACGTGTCTCTGCTGAATGAATCCTAGAGAGTGCATCAGCCTTTCCATTGCGCGATCCTGGTCTATAAGAAATGACAAAATTAAATTGGTGTAGGAAAAGATTCCAGCGAGCCTGGCGAGGAGTCAGGAACTTAGCCGACCTGATAAATTCAAGGTTACGATGGTCTGTCAGGACGACTATTTGCTGTGCAGCTCCCTGAAGAAGGTGTCTCCATTCCTTGAAGGCGGCAATAATGGCCAACAATTCTCTATTGCCCACATCGTAGTTCCTCTCAGCCGAAGACAACTGCTGGGAAAAGAAGGCACAGGGATGCAAGACATTCTTCTCACCTGTTCTCTGAGAGAGTATAGCTCCAACGGCACAGTCTGAAGCATCCACCTCTATTATGAAGGCAAGCTCGGGGTTGGGATGTACTAAGATAGGTGCGGTGGTAAATTTATCCTTTAAACAGGAAAATGCTTCCTGAGCTTGCGGGGTCCAGGAGAACCTAGACTGTTTCCGGGTAAGTTGGATGATAGGTGACACTACCTCAGAAAAATTCTTAATGAAACGTCTATAGAAGTTGGCAAACCCGATGAAACGCTGCACCTCCTTCACATTTCTAGGAATTGGCCAATCCTTGATGGCTTGGGTCTTGCTTCCATCCATACTAATCCCTTGCGTAGATAGTACATACCCCAGAAATTGAATTTCGGTCCTATGGAATTCACATTTTTCAAGTTTGATGTAGAGATGGTTTTGTCTTAGGCGTTCTAAGACCATTCTCACATGTCCATGATGTTCCTCTGTGGAGTTAGAAAAAATTAGAATATCATCCAGATAAATCACCACAAATGTATCTAGGAGATCCCTGAAGATATCATTCACAAAGTGTTGGAAAGTGGCTGGGGCGGTACTCAGACCAAAAGGCATAACTAGATATTCAAAGTGTCCATAGCGTGACCTGAAAGCAGTCTTCCATTCATCCCCAGGTCTGATACGGACCAAGTTATAGGCCCCACGGAGATCCAGTTTAGAGAAAATTTTGGCATGCCGCACTCTCTCCAACAACTCAGGGATTAAAGGCAATGGATAACGGTTTCTAATAGTAACCTTATTGAGTTCCCTATAGTCTATGCAGGGTCTCAGAGATCAATCTTTCTTCTTCACAAAGAAGATGGGTGCACCTGCGGGAGATGAAGAGGGGCGTATGAAGCCCTTGGCTAAATTTTCGTCTATATAATCCTTCAAAGCTTTTAGCTCGGGCCCCGCTAGGGGGTAGATTTTGCCAAAAGGTATCTCGGCTCCGGGTAATAATTCAATTGGACAATCATATGGACGGTGAGGAGGAAGCTGATCAGCGTTCTTCTTGTCACATAAATCGTCATAGTCCTGGTATACAGCTGGTAGTTCAGGGACTGACATGGTTCCTTTAGGAACAGATCAAGCTGAAACTCCTTGACTCATCTGTTTCTCCGGAAAGTGTAATTCCTTGGTCTCCCAGTTAATCGTAGGATTCTGCGCCT
Source organism: Oophaga sylvatica (assembly GCA_033576555.1). NCBI lineage: Eukaryota > Metazoa > Chordata > Amphibia > Anura > Dendrobatidae > Oophaga > Oophaga sylvatica. The sequence goes on from JARQOD010000001.1 coordinate 453,376,511, forward strand.
GCAGCCATGGTAGCCCTAGAATGATGGGAAAGTGGGGAGAAGAGATAAGCAAAAAAGACATTTTCTCCTGATGATCTTTACCCATAAGGACCCTCAAAGGCTCTGTTTCTTGATCCACTGGTCCAGAAGTCAGTAGAGAGCCATCCACAGTCTCCATCTGTACTGGAGTAGCCTTCTTCACTGAACGTATCCCCTGTTTCAGAGCAAAGGAGATATCCATAAAATTTCCACTTGCTCCTGAGTCGATCATAGCAGAGCTAGACACCCAGACTGAGTCAACCCAGAGTTTGATGGAAAGGAAGCAATGAGAATTGTTTCTTTTACAACTCAGCTGGGACACCGCTGAGGAAACTTGAAAAATTGCAGCGTTTATACCGTCATCGTCCCCAGAACTAACAGAGTTTAAGTCCGAAAATCAAGATCTCTTGCAGCAGATCTCTCTGGAGCCTGAGGCTCGGACATGACATAGCTCCTCTCGCAACACTCACAGTGAATGACTGCTGCAGTAGTCTTACGAGAACGGCTGGGGCAGTTTATAATGAAGTGCCCTGACTTACCACAGTAGAAACATAGATTTTCCTTTATACGATGTTCTTTGCGTGCATCTCTAACCCGTCTTTGTAAAGAGTCCACCTGCATGGGTTCAGGTTCTGGTTCCCTTGTGATCCTACTCAAAGGTTCCTTAGCTGAGGAGGGAGGTAGTAAAAGGTTAGTGCGATTATTTTCGAACCATCTCTCTTGTCTGCGTTCAGTCAGACGAGCATCAATACGGATACAATAGTTAATAAAGTCACCTAAAGCAGTGGGAGGGTCGGCACGAGCAAGTTCATCCTTAATCAGTGGAGACAACCCTTTCCGAAAAATAGATTTTTTAGCGGAAGTGTCCCAAGTGGTATCAAGAGCCCATCTCCTGAAATCCAGGGCATATTCGGCTACTGAACGCTTACCTTGGCGCAAAGTTAACATGGCTGCTTCAGCTGTTGCACCTCGATTGGGGTCATCAAACACCTGCCCCATGGCTGAAATAAAAGCATCAAGGTGATTCAAACAATCATCCTCAGTCTCAATCAGAGGGTTTGCCCACATCAAAGCCTTATTGGTAAGCAACATGATTATAGTAAGCACTTTGGATCGTTCAGTGGGAAATTGTGAAGCATGTGCAGAGAAAAATAAATTGCATTGATTAATAAATCCCCTGAATTTCTCACGTTCACCGCCAAAACGAAAAGGAGGTAATTTGGGGATCCCAGAACTTGGGGTTATGGCAGGAGCCTGGGCTCATTCCTCTAGAGCCTCAATCCTGGCTCGCAATTCCTGGGTAGTCTGTCCAAACACTTGCAAATTATGATTAGTGAGGTCCTGTAGGCTTGCAAAACGGGTTTTTAAAGTCTGTACATCTGAAAGGATTGTATCAGTCACTCCGCAAAGTTCCTTTATGCGGGCCTCCATCTTCCAGATCTTTTAAGGCAGAGGTGCTGGAAGGAGAAGAGGAAAGGAAAAAAAAAAAAAAACAATAGTGTTTACCTGTGGTAACACTCCAGAGTAAAATTTTAAGGGAATGCGCTCACCTGGAATGGTTGTGAGAAGTCACAAACACTGTCATCACATAAGGTATTAAACGGACATCTGATATCCACAGTCACAGCAGACACGGCTTTCCCAGACCCAGCAGACACTAAACATTGGCTCCTGAATCTTGTCAGGTATAGTGTACAGTTCCTATAGCGTCTTGTGCTTGGGTGCGAGGAAAACACAGGAGACATAGGTTGAAATGAAATGACTTGTATTACTTCATACAAGCATGCTGAAAAGTTCACACAGTTTGCAGGAACAGCGACAGGAGACACAGCAGGCCAGAGTAACTTCAAGCACTACAATAAATCTCCAAAGCAGGTTCAGGATCTCTTCTCTGTACCGTAATTCCTCTGCAAACATGGATTCACCAAACAGCAGGTTTCCAGAGTCCAAAAGTGTTCCAAGGTTCCTCAGTAGGGAATAGCTGGAGTACAAGTCCAAGGCTTCCAGGAGTCAGGTCACAGACTGACTGAGGCTTGATTCAGGAGCACTGATTGTTCAGCTGAGGCTGCTTAAGAAGCAAGAGGGAAGAATCAGGGCGGGAACATGAAAACTGGAAACTCCATATTAACTGAGGGCAAGAGCTGCAGAAAGACAGAAAGCAAAATGGTCGACGGAAAACTGAGTTTCAAGGAACATGTCAACAGAGACAAAGAACCTTACACACTATGGAAATCCTGAAAACATGACTCGTGGGGCCCGTGAGGACTGGAGTTTGGGAAACACTGGACTAGACATTTAAATATTGCACTAAAATGGTGCTCTACAGTGCCTGAATATTTATTTAGCCATGACGACTTGATCGATGGATGATCGATCTTGTTCAAGACCAGATAGGTCCTTCAAGGTCTTCTCCACAGTAACCTTGGTAACATCAAGCCATTGGGTTACTGGTCTTCTCTTCGCCTTGTAACTTCTATTCTTCTGACCATTATGTCCTTATTCAGTGATTGCTCTCTTACTATGATACATCCAAAATAGACAAGTTGAAGCTTGATGATCCTTTCTTTGAGTGTTATAGCTAGCTTGATTTATTCCTAAATTGATTTGTTTGTTCTTCTTGCCATCCATGGTATTGATGAAATCCTTCTCCAATATAAACAGCACAAAAAGGCAGCAAAACTCACCTGCCCAGATCTCAGAACAAATGCACTAGTAGTGCATTTGTTCTGAGATCTGAGCAGGTGAGTTTTGCTGTCTTTTTGTGCTGTTTATATTGAATTTTTGGAGACCTTGAGTCTCCTTAGTGGCTAGTGTAGTGAAATCCTTCTCCAGCATCACATTTTGAAGGTGTCGATTCTTCTTCTGCTTTGCTTCTTTATAGTCCAGGTTTTACATTCACATGTTACCATAGAGAAGACCAAACTATGCATGAGTTGTGTAATCATTGCTAGTAAAATGTTCCAAAATTTGAAGACCTTGACCAATATTTAGAATTGAGAGTCCTCAGTGGTTGATACCTTTTAATGGCTAACTGAAAAGATGGTAACAAATTGCAAGCTTTCGAGACTACTCAGGTCTCTTCATCATGCAAAGACTAATACAAAATCTGAATAATCACATATTTATACACAACACAGCACAGAAACAATGCAATAGATAAGACAAGTGACGTAAAGCAGAACTGTCAATATGGGAGATAGAGATTAACATAAATATTGGAACAGTTCATAGATAAGGAGTGTGAAAGTTTTATTGCCCTCTGATTGGGGTCTGGTAATGTTTTGTGATACTCTCACAGGGTCTTGGGAGCAAATTCCTTAATTGATGTAAAAGGCCATAAATTCATGTGATAGGTTCATTCCAGCATTGAGAGTGTCAAAGGTCATCATCAGTTTGTATTCACAAACTCTCCTGTGTCTTTGAGATGTGAAATCACCTTTCAGCACAAGTAATTTCATGTCCATGGTGCTGTGATCGGGCATGCCTTACGTCACTTGTCTTATCTATTGCATTGTTTCTGTGCTGTGTTGTGTATAAATATGTGATTCTTCAGATTTTGTATTAGTCTTTGCCTGATGAAGAGACCTGAGTAGTCTTGAAAGCTTGCAATTTGTTACCATCTTTTCAGTTAGCCATTAAAAGGTATCAACCACTGAGGACTCTCAGTTCTAAATATTTTTCTATCTATTGGCTAACACGGTACTAAGATATACATCTTTCCTGTATCAAGACCTTGACCAGTGACTTAATTGTTGATTTGCCCATAGATATTCTCCTATTGACCTCCGATGTTGTCGCTGCATCTTGAGTTATCTACGATCTGAGTTGGTTGAAGTTATTTACAACTTCCAGTTCGCCATCTTGCATCTCAAATGTGTCCTGATCATACCTGGCACTAGTGAATATTGTTCTCTTTGTGTTGAAAAAAAAAACTAATGATATGAATTGGAATTCAACTTGGTATACATGCAACGTGTAGGCGCATGTTCACACTAGCCACTAAATAGACAAAATCTAAGATAAAAGCAAAATAAGCAAATGGGTATCTGCTCACTTTGTTTTTATATGAGGTTTATATTTCTTTGTGTTGACTAACAGTCTTATGTTTGAGCTTTCCATCTTGAATAATTGCCTGAATATTAGTGCCTTAAAACATGTCCAATACTAGATTCATGCTCTGTCCAAAGGAGCTAATCAGAGAGCCACAGTTATAAATTTAAAAAAATGTATTCACATGAATGGCTTATATTTATATAGACTATCAATATTTTATTTGTGAGAGTCTGACATTTTTAACTTCTGCCAGTAAGCTGATGGAAGAGTTTTTTTTGATGCTCAATGAGCGCTGAAGCTTCTTCCCCATCTACTTTACATAGTAGCTATATATTGCAATAGTGTCAGTTCTAAGTGACAACATTGCAATACCCATAAAAGTGTGAAGATAAACACAAAAATATTTAGACTTGAGAGTCCTCAGTGGTTGATACCTTTTAATGGCTAACTGAAAAGATGGTAACAAATTGCAAGCTTTCCAGACTACTCAGGTCTCTTCATCAGGCAAAGACTAATACAAAATCTGAAGAATCACATATTTATATACAACAGGACACAGGAATAATGCAATAGGTAAGACAAGTGACGTGAAGCAGAACTGTCATTATGTCCATTTGTGCGCGTTTCTGCTTCACGTCACTTGTCTTAAATATTGCATTATTCCTGTGTCCTGTTGTATATAAATATGTGATTCTTCAGATTTTGTATTAGTCTTCGCCTGATGAAGAGACCTAAGTAGTCTCGAAAGCTTGCAATTTGTTACATTTTTCAGTTACCATTAAAAGGTATCAACCACTGAGGACTCTCAAGTCTAAATATTTTTATATCTACTGGCTAACACGGTACGAAGATATACATCTTTCCTATAAGATAAACACAGTAAAAGAAGCTACAGGGGTTGCCAATTCAAATATCTCATCTAATCAACATGGGGTGCCACAAATTGGACCCCCGTGATTGACAGCCTATTCTAAAGAGAAGATATAGTTAACAAAATATAAAAATAATTGCACATTTTATAGAATTATATCAAAATAATCTTTATTAATTACAATGACAATAATAAACATGAAAACAATGAAAAAATTGTGATAATATCTAAAAATGTACCAAGATAAGATGCATCAGGGATAAGTGTTATAAGTGTATAAACACATACTATATTAGTACAAGTGATAATAGGGTTAATTTACTGTCAGGATATATTAATCAATATAGTTGTACAGACCAATCTATATCAACATAACGTAAAAGGAGAGAAGACATAAATATATATATATATATATCAGTGGCGTAGCGTAGGGGGCGGGGGGGCGGTCCGCCCCAGGCGGCACGTGTGTGTGGGGGCGGCACCCTTTCCTTGCCCTCCGTCTCTACAGCATTAGCCTCAAAGCAGCTAGCAATGACGCTGCTATTGCTGTAGTCTTCTGTGCCCACAGGACCTGTGATGAGGTCACAGGAGGAGAGGAGTCAGGGGTCAGATGATCAGTGTCCTCCTTGTGTGCAAGACTCTGCTGTGATGTTGTCATGGTGCTGGATTAGGGTAAGTTTGTGTGTGTGTGTGGGGGTCGGGACTCGGGTTTACAGTGTGGATGTAGCAGAGCCGTGTGTATGAGGTGTACGGAGCGGAGCCGTGTGTACAAGGTGTACGGAGCGGAGCCGTGTGTGTACGAGGTGTACGGAGCGGAGCCGTGTGTGTACGAGGTGTATGGAGCGGAGCCGTGTGTGTACGAGGTGTACGGAGCGGAGCCGTGTGTACAAGGTGTACGGAGCGGAGCCGTGTGTGTACGAGGTGTACGGAGCGGAGCTGTGTGTGTACGAGATGTACGGAGCGGAGCCGTGTGTGTACGAGGTGTACGGAGCGAAGCCGTGTGTGTACGAGGTGTACGGAGCGGAGCCGTGTGTGTACGAGGTGTACGGAGCGGAGCCGTGTGTACGAGGTGTACGGAGCGGAGCCCTGTGTGTACGAGGTGTACGGAGCGGAGCCGTGTGTGTACGAGGTGTACGGAGCGGAGCCGTGTGTGTACGAGGTGTACGGAGCAAAGCCGTGTGTGTACGAGGTGTATGGAGCGGAGCCGTGTGTGTACGAGGTGTACGGAGCGGAGCCGTGTGTGTACAAGGTGTACAGAGCGGAGCCGTGTGTGTACGAGGTGTACGGAGCGGAGCCGTGTGTGTACGAGGTGTACGGAGCGAAGCCGTGTGTGTACGAGGTGTACGGAGCGGAGCCTTGTGTGTGTGAGGTGTGTGGAGCGGAGCCGTGTGTGTACAGGGCCACAAAGAGCGGAGCCGCGCATGTACAAGGGTCTTGTTACTTTCGGGATCTGTGTGCTTGGGGGCTGCAGGGGGGAAGGAGGGGTGCCATTATGTGCATGGGTCTGCGTGGGGACGGAGCGAATGCTGTTATCTGTGTAGGGCTGGGTCCCTGTCCCGCTGTCCTGGCCGGGAGGTTTACTTTCCCGCATTAGAATCGTACATGTGGAAACCCGGGGACCTCCCACACGTTCTGGCAGCCACATGTCACGTTCCACCGGAGGTGACGTGCTGTAAGTCAGCTGAACGCTGGAAATGACCGCTGACCTCATTTCCGGCGGTCAGCTTACAGCAGCAGTACTGTAACTCGTTCTCGGGAGAGTCTTCAGAACGGCGACGCATCAAGCCGCTGGATCTGTTGGAGTGAGAGCCGGGTATTGTACGGACCGCTGCATACAATACCCGACTCTCACTGAGCGAGACAAGCAGGATGTGGGGATCTCAACATGGGATCTGTTCAACAGATGAAGAGATCCCCAAATCCTGCCTGTCTCGCTCAGTGAGAGCCGGGTATTGAATGGAGCGCCTCATAGCTGGTGAGATCCCCACATCCTGGGGAATTGAGGTAAGCGATGGAATGTGACTTGTGGCTGCCAGAATGTGTGGGAGGTCCCGGGGTTTCCGTATGTACGATTCTAATGCGGAAAGTAAACCGCCTGGCCGGGACAGCGGACAGGGTCCCGAAATCGGGACTGTCCCGCTGAAACCGGGACGGTTGAGAGGTATGTGTTTATAATTATTGTTTATGAAACAGTGTGATCAGCAGTGCTAAGTGGGTGTGGTCAGGACGTGGATATGGGTGTGACCAGTGAAATGGGTGTGGCTAGGGGTGTGGCCTAAAATTTGCCGCCCTGGGTGCCACAAACAGTTGCTACGCTACTGAATATATATATAAACCAGTTATCACCTGAAGGTAGTTGATATGTCACGGGTGACCACAAATGTAAGAGGCTAAATTAGCTCAAAATGAAAGAAGCACTCCTCCTTCTCCCATCAAAGTTTTTATCCCCTTAATATATTGCAGTCATCATATTATATAGCACTGTGTACTTACAATTGCTCATTTTGCTTTCTACCCGGTTAATTATTCTCTTTTCCATTAGGTGTATGACATCAACTGATTAATAACAAACTAGCTGAATCCTTCTAAACTCTATGTACAAACAGGATGTCATGATCCAGGACGGGGTTTTGTCTTTGTCCTGTCCTGGCCAGACTGGGGTTAATGGTTTCAGCCTCTTTCTGGCAGAGGGCGGCTATTTAGTTGCCAATTGACCTAGGTCTGGTGTCAGTTATACTCCTGCCCTCGGCTGAGTTAGTTGACCTCCTGTGTGCCTGTGCCTTGTGCCTGATCTTGTTGCTTGTTTGGTTTTGACCCGGTCCGTCTCTTCGTTGTGAGTTTGTCTACTGTCTTGGTACTGTGTATTTGCCCGTTCTGGTTTTCTGATGCCTTGGCTACGTTCTGGTTATTCTCTGCCTGCTCCTCTTGTACTTCGTTGCTCCCTCTGTGTATGACCTGGCTATCCTGACGATTTGTTTTGTTTGTGCCCCTTGGTAACTCTGTCCCGTGGTTACCCTTCTAGGAGTTTTCCTTCTGCTCCTAGCTCTCGGAGCTTAGACCACGCCCACTAGCAGTCACATTCTTCAGGTCCTCTGGCCTGAAGCATTCTCTATCTGTTACTGCTCCCTCTGAGAGACCTGTGGTCGGCGCCGCCCCTTGGCAGTCACGTGCTTCAGGTCCTGTTAGTCTGAAGCACGCATCTTCACCGCTACTGCCCCGCTCCACAGGTATCTTTGAGTGCAGTCTGTCTTATTCAGGACACGCGCACTGGCTCAGTGAGCAAATGCAGTGCGGTGTTCGTGATATTATAACTGACCGCTACTTTTTTTTTTTTTCTCCTGTGTGTGTTATGGATCCTATGCATGCCCTTTCTGAGCAGGTAAAGCACCTGACTCAGATGTCTCAGAAACTGAATGAGGAACAACGAGTTCTGGCTCAGTCTCAGCAGCTGATGGCTGACACTGTGCACAGGGCTTTATCATCTGGTGCTCACGGGACAGGGGTTCGAGCTGTTACATTAGTTTCCCCAGAGCCCCCGGTTAAATTACCGGATACCTTTTCCGGAGATAGAAAGGAATTTAAAGTTTTCAAAGAGGGCTGTAAGCTTTTTTTCTCTTTAAGACCGCACTCTTCTGGGGAAGAAAGTCAGAGGGTGGGGGTCATTATGTGTCTGTTAAGGGGAGCCCCCAGGCTTGGGCTTTTTCCCTTCCTACCACTGCCCCTGAGAGAATGACTGTAGATGCCTTTTTTGAGGCTCTGGGGCATATTTATGATGAGCCTGATCGAGTGCTGTTGGCTGAGGACATGGTGATGAGTGTATGTCAGGGAAAGCACTCAGCCGAGTGGTTTTGCTCAGAGTTCAGACGCTGGGCTGCTGAGGTCTGTTGGGATGATGCCGCCCTCCGGGGTTTGTTCCATAGAGGCCTGTCTGAACGTCTGAAAGATGCCTTGGCACTTCACCCTCCGCCTGATTCTCTGGAGGACGCCATGACGCAGGCCGTCCGAATGGATCGCAGGCTGCGGGCGAGAGGTGTGATGTAGGTTGAGACACCATTTTTCTCCAGTGGAAGGGGAGCCAGTCCTGTATTGGAGTCCATGGAGATGGGAGCCATCGACCTCAAAGAGAAAGAAAGGAGACGGAGGTGCTTAGAAAAGCTGTGTTTTTACTGCAGTGATCCTGGACATTGGAAAAGTAACTGTCCCTCCTGCCCACCGACCAACAAGCGACTGAGTCTGGGTGATCATCTTGGAGGGCACTCAGACTCTCAGGTACCCTTTCCTTCATTTTCTAAGATACTGTTAAAGGAGGAACTTGGTGTGAAGAACTGCTTTTTCCTTACTTCAGCTTTTGTGGACTGTGGGTCATCCTTGAACCTGATTGACTCTATGCTGGTGGCCAGCTGTAGATTAGGGACAGTTAGGTTGGAGACTCCTATAAAAATAATGGCCATTGATTCTACACCTCTCACCAAGGACGGTGTCCATATTGTTTCTGAAGAATTCACCCTCAAGGTGGGGGCACTTCACCAGGAGCGTATATCATGTTTTGTTTTGGATAACTTCTCTGCTGGCCTGGTGTTAGGGTTTCCCTGGTTGCAATGGCATAACCCGATTATTGACTGGCATTCCCGTGATATTGTTAAATGGGGATCTAATTGTTCTGAAAGATGTTTTGCTACTGTATCTGTGTCGTCCGTTGGTCTGGAAGGTATTCCGGAGTACCTGAAGGACTATGCGGACATTTTCTCTGAAAAAGAGGCATTTGATTGTGCCATTGACCTGGTTCCAGGTACTAAATTGCCCAAGGCCCGCTTGTATAACCTCTCAGGTCCCGAGTGGGCTGCTATGAAAGAATACATTTTGTAAGGGACACATTCGTCCTTCTGTTTCCCCCATGGCGGCGGGGTTCTTTTTCGTTAAGAAAAAAGACGGTGATTTGCGCCCATGCCTCGATTTTCGAGAGTTAAATAAGATAACTGTGAGAAATACTTACCCCCTCCCACTTATTCCTGATTTGTCCAACCAGTTGTCTGGGGCTAAGTGGTTTTCGAAATTGGATCTGCGGGGGGCATATAACCTTATCCGGGTCCGGGAGGGGGATGAGTGGAAGACTGCTTTTCTCATCTCACTACTGAAGGGTGCAGTGCGGTGTTCGTGATACAGGAGGTCTCTTTTACCCGTGCAAGGGAGTGCCAGAGCCGTAGTCATGGCCGAGTACTCAGGTGTATCTGAGCCCTGGCCTCCTCTTACATGAAAACAACACTCTCTCACCAGCATACCTGTGTCTTTTCTCACTGCACCGTCAGGGACTCCTCTGCGGTGCTGGGGACCTTCTGTAGTCGATTTCTCAATAACTGAGACACAGTCTGTTTCCAATGCAAAATGAAGATCTTTACTAGACATATTTTGCAGCACATTCTGGTCAGAAAGAGCAACAGCATCAGGTTCCATACAGTTCACATCCTGCACTTTCCATGTACTCCTTTCCACGTCCTCCGGTACATTACGGGATAGGAGTGCCTTTGGCGGTACTGCAGCCTTCTCCTTGTCCAGACTCACTATTTCTGGGGATTCCCTTGTCTGTTTCGCCCCGGAACTGAGAGCATCTGCCCATGCAATGACCTGCTACTGTCACGAACCCCAGGTGTACCTGCTGCGAGACGGGTGACTAGCCGCAGTAAGGGAGACACGAGAAGAGCAGCGGAGTACTCACCGGTTGTAGAGCAGGACCTGAACCACATGACTGAGGAGGAGTGGCCGAAGTCAGAGACAGGCGCTGGGGTGCAGAGGAGCCGAACGGCGCCGGAGAGAGACAAACGTGCCGAGGTCAAAACCAGGAGATAAATGAGGTACCGAGGGTGAGACTGAAGGATAGTCAGGACAAACAGGCCAGAGATTCAGAACCGAGGGAAACAAACAAACAAGGGGCACCAAGTAAGAATGCCTAAAGAGTAACCACAGAAATCAGTCAAGCCAAAGCAGTATGCACACTCACTCTAGGGGTCAGACACACAGACAGAATAAGAGTATAACTGACAGAGAATCCTGATTCAGAGTAGGTATAAATATCCCTCCCAGAGCCAAAAGGAGGCCAAATACAATTAACCCCGTGAGGGCAGGGCATGAACCTGTCCAAACCAAGACAATACCCCCTTCTTAACGGGGGGCCACTGGACCCCCAGGCTTCTCTGGGTACCTGGTATGAAGGACCCACACCAGTTGATCAGCGTGCACTGAACTGTCCGGGACCCATGAGCGATGCTCCAGACAATACCCTTTCCAATGTATCAAATACTGGAGCTTCTAACACACCCACTGAGAGGCAATGATGCACCCCACCTCTTACTCCAGCTGCTCCTCTATCAATACTGACAGAGCATCAGACGAGGAGTCCTCCCTAACCGTCCCTACCGGCTTTAACAGGGACCTGTGAAAGACATTCGAAATTTTAAAGGAGGTGGGAAACTATATTCTATAGTAGTCTATAGGCCACCGGATTGACAACCTCCACAATTTTGTAAGGACCAATAAACTTGGGGACCAGCTTCATAGAGGGTATCTTAAACTTTATATTGCGGGTGGATAACCATACCCTCTTCCCCACTACAAACACTGGACCTGACCCCCTCCTCCTGTCTGCAAACTGTTTGTACCTTTTCTTGTCCTCAGAGATGTTCCTCTGAACCTCCCTGCACAGAGTTCTGAAACATTGTACCACGCATTCGGCTCCAGGGCAACCTGGCTCCAATTTCCCCAAAATATGGGCTAAACCAATTGTTGACCTGAAATGGAGACTTCCCGGTAGACTGACTCACACGACCGTTGAACGCAAATTCTGCCACAGGTAATACCTCACACCAGTCCTCCTGTCTGGAAGAGGCCAGACATCTCAAAATTTGCTCCAAAGACTGGTTTATGCGTTCAGTCTGTCCATTAGATTTCGGGTGATAGGCAGAGTAAAAGGACAATGTAATTCCTAGCTTCTTACAGAAAGCCCTCCAAAACCTGGCCACAAACTGCACACCTCTGTCTGACACCACATTCACAGGCACTCCATGCAACCGAACTACATGCTGTATGAATAAGCGGGCCAAGTGTTATGATTTGGTAGCTGAGGAGAGAAGGCAAAAACGGCAATACACCAGAGAGGTTGGAATCTACTGGATTGCAGTACCCTGATTAACCACCACAACTAAAGGCAGCCGTGGAGCGTACCTATGTTGGTCCTAGACGCCTCGTCACAGCCTGAGAGGTTAACTACACCTAAAGATAGAAAGAGGAAAGCTATCTGCCCCAGAGCAGATCCCCAAAGAACATAGGAAGCCCCCAAACATGTAATGGCGGTTAGACAAGAGGAAATACAGACACAGACAGAAAATTGTATGAGTAAATGTTGGGGCCCAATCTGCCTCGACAGAAAAGGATAGGAAAGACACTTACTGCAATCCAAAAAACCCTAAAAAGTACCAACTCTACTAATTGCAAAAACACCTGAGATCACACGACCTCTACCACCTAAATTAGTTCTCTGGTGTAACAAAACTAAGCCGCAGCCACTGAAAAAACTGGAAAAGGCAAATGAACAAATAACAGTGGCTCCAGAAGAACTGAGAGGAGCCTAAGCCCCCCGGGGGGGTGGGGGAAACCTGGCTAACCTCACAGAAATGCAGAGAAATATGCAAATGGTAAGCACAAAAACAAAAAACAGAAAATATCTTATCTGAGAGCAGGAGAAGAGGCAAGACTCAGCAAGCTTCCAAGTGAACCAGGAACCACAGTTGAGACAAGAACAATTGATCACCGGCAACCATGATGGGAGGGAACCTCCCTTATATAAGACCAGTCTGTAACTCCTGATTGCCAATCCTCATTGAATGGTTCAGTACTGTTTGTAACCACCAGAGGGAGCGTCTGCTCAGAATTCATTTCTAACACATTCACAACAGTGACCCATGATTCAGTACCTTTACATCTGATGCACATTTCGCCTTGGCTTCTTCCAAGGGGCGTTGAATTAAGAAGGCATCTTTACAACACAGTGTCCAGCCATTGACAAAGAAAATGGCAGTTCTGCATGTAAAACACTCAAAAAAGTTAATGCTATTGACTTTTTAAGATAAAAAACAAAAACAATATCTGCAAATATACAAGAGACATCCAAAATTACACAATGAAAGTAAATTCATAGATTCACATCTGCATGGTTCTCATATTTCTCACTAATTTTAGTGGTGAGCGTCGAGAAACGTATGACCATTTTTACACTGGATGTCCTCATTCTTGGGGATATTTGTGTCACTGCAATAAGAGTCGTTAGCAATATTTAATTATAGATTATCATGAGTTACATATGACTGTTCTAGAAAATGAGGCTGAGGTTGCACTATAAAATTTTATGACACTTACTGAAATATCAAAATGCATCGGCTGACATGTTCCTGTAATTTCTGTGGACTGTAATGGAGGCAGACAACCAACATGGTTGACCTGTTCTCATTTCCATCTCTTTCTCAGCCACTGATGGTTAATTTGGATTGGCAAACTGGGATTACCAGACACATATCTAAATGATGTGTGTCCCAGAGGTGGGACTTTCACATCTTAGACATTTTTAATACAGGTTTGAAAGTCGCTATGCTCACCTAAGGGTGAAAAAACAGCGGTAAGATCAACATTTTCTACCCAGCAGATGGGAAGAAAGATATGCTACAATTAATTTCCAAGAGCAATTTAATGCCACACTAAACTATAACTCGATATCCCGTTTTTTTCGTAACTTGAAATTTAGCACTACAAATGCCATTACTATTTCATTTACAAGCTAATTCTTTGATAAAACACTTGATCAAGCATTGTAAGAAGACATCTCTGACCTAACCGAAATTGTATCCATGTACTCTTGATCTTTTTCTGCTCCAAAAAAAAAAAAAAAAAAGGAACTTGTTAACTTGAAGTTAGTCAGGGTTTTCTGCAATCAGTGACATATACGCTGCGGGCATTCAGGCTCTGCAATCTCCTGATATAATACATTAACACAATCTTAACAAGAAAAACAAGATGATTTCTAATTACGCTTATGATCCACCCTGCAGACAGCGCACAAATGTCTTCTGGATAAAATGAACGCACAGATGTCAAGATCCGGCAAACTGAGATAGGTGATTAATTATAAGCCATAAAGATATTTTAATGCAGCCCTGATTACAAGGAATTAAACAAATGGCTCCTGTCCCTACATTTTCCACTAGAAAATACTTTAAGCCATTACATTGTTTTTCTTTTGCCATATTGGTGCTTTCAGTGTCCTGCTCTACCCCGGGTAATCTCATTGTTGAGCGCTGTATTTAAGGCTTTTCTGCAAGTTCCGTCACTATCGCTCGGTAGATAATGACAGTACATTAGTCGGCTAATAACTTCTTTTTTTTCCATGCCTTCCTTTTCTTCCAAGCCGACGCTGCATTGTTTTGGTGGCCTCTGCATGATTGGATTTGGTACAATGCTGCACACAGAGACAGTATTTAATACTTGTGTTTCATTTTGCTTCTTCATTATCTTCACAAGAGAGCTGTATTTTCAATTCGAAGATCAGATAATAGGTCAAAGCTTCACCCATAAGGTTGATCCTGGAGAACACCGGGGTTCCTTTATCAGGCAACCACATTACTGCCACTCAGTCTTTCCTTTCATCCCGACTCCATTCCTTCACATTTGTGTGATGTTAATATTTTTCCAGTAATTTTTTTATTTTTTTCTATTTCAATCTGAAGAGTTATATGATAGCAAAGGAACCTGCACTTATTTGTCCATGAGTAAACTGCAAGCACGGTTATTGATCAGCAATGATGAGAGTGATAACTCAAAGGCGGCTTTGGAGAACACCTGCCGTCTATTGATTAATAAACAGACAGGAAAAAAGGCAAAAGAATAAATCTTCTGTATGTGCGACGGGGGTCAGGATTTTATATTTTATCTCGAAAGTGCAAGAGTTTTAATTGGATTTCTATGCCAGAGTGATTTACATTTGTACTAAAGCCAAAATTAAAGTTACAAATGTGGAAAGCACTAAAATACACAATGTGAATGATGAATGCAGGCAGAGATAGCTTGTTGTGTGTAAGTAAGATATACAGAAACAAGTTAGAATAGAATGTTAGTAATATGGTATCTAGAACTGATTTTCTCAGGCAAGTGGCATTCATTCGTACCAAATACTTATTTCC
The DNA here is from genome assembly GCA_033576555.1 of Oophaga sylvatica. Taxonomy (NCBI): domain Eukaryota; kingdom Metazoa; phylum Chordata; class Amphibia; order Anura; family Dendrobatidae; genus Oophaga; species Oophaga sylvatica. The sequence continues at coordinate 453,391,673 of JARQOD010000001.1, forward strand.
TCCACTGTATATACATATACAGTTGTGCTCAAAAGTTTACATTCCCCAGCAGAATTTTTGCTTTCGTGGCCTTTTTTCAGAGAATATGAATGATAACACCAAAACTTTTTCTCCACTCATGGTTAGTGGTTGGGTGAAGCCGTTTATTGTTAAACTACTGCGTTTTCTCTTTTTAAATCATAATGACAACCCAAAACATCAAAATGACCCTGATCAAAAGTTTACATACCCTGGTGATTTTGGCCTGATAACATGCACAGAAGTTGGGTTTGAATGGCTACTAAAGGTAACATCCTTATCTGAGACCTGTATGCTTGTAATCAGTGTGTGTGCATAAAAGCTGAGTGAGTTTCTGGGATCCAGACAGACTTTTGCATCTTTCATCCAGCCACTGATGTTTCTGGATTGTGAGTCATGGGGAAAGCAAAAGAATTGTCAACGGATATACGGGAAAAGGTAGTTGAACTGTATAAAACAGGAAAGGGATATAAAATGATATACAAGGAATTGAAAATGTCAGTCAGCAACATTCAAGCTGTCATTAACAAATGGAAAATCAGGGCTCTGTAAAAACAAAACTACGGTCAGGTAGACCAACAAAAATTTTGTCCACAACTGCAAGGAAAATTGTTCGGGATGCAAAGAAAAACCCACAAATAACATCAGCTGAAATACTGGATTCTCTGAAAACTAGTGGTGTGGCTGGTTTCAAGATGCACAATAAGGAGGCACTTGAAGAAAAATGGGCTGCATGGTCGAGTCACCAGAAGAAAGCCATTACTGTGCAAATGCCACAAAATATGCGAAAATAGCACAGAGACAAACCTCAAAACTCCTGGAACAAGGTAATTTGGAGTGATGAGACCAAAATTTAACTTTTTGACCACAACCATAAATGTTACATTTGGAGAGAGGTCAACAAGACCTGTGATGAAAGGAACACTATTCCTACTGTTAAGCATGGAGGTGGATCACTGATGTTTTGGGGATGTGTGAGCTACAAAGGCACAGAAAACTTGGAAAAAGTTGAAGGAAAGATTAATGCAGCACATTATCAGCAAATACTGGAGGCAAATTTGCAATAATTAGCCCAGAATCTGTGCATGGGATGTACTCCAACAAGACAATGATCCAAAACCTAAAGCCAAGTCGATCTGTCATTAGCTACAGCAGAAAGAAGTGAAGGTTTTGGAGTGGCCATCTCAGTCTCTTGACCTCAATATCATTGGCCACTCTAGGGAGATCTCAAGCGCACAGTTCATGGTAGACAGCCCAGGAATTTACAGGAACTGGAGGCTTTTTGCCAAGAAGAGTGGGCAGCTTTACCATCTGAGAAAATAAAGAACCTCATCCACAACTACCACAGTAGACTTCAAGCTGTCATTGATGTTAGAGGGGGCATGTGATTTTTTGATCAGGGTCATTTGGATGTTTTGGGTTGTCATTATGATTTAAAAAGTGAAAACACAGTAGTTTGACAATAAATGGCTAACCATTAGTGGGAAAAAAAAAGTTTTGGTGTTATCATTCATATTCTCTGAAAAAAGGCCAAGGAAGCAAAAATTATGCCGGGGTATGTAAACTTTTGAGCACAACTGTATTATATTCTACGGGGCTCTGACTATGTCCAATGTTTCCTCTGACCGATTGGTTTACTGAAACAATTTGAGACATGTTTGATTTTGATCTGAGAGTGCTATCAAAATCAACAATGGGTCCATGAAAAAATTTGAACTGCATTCGGATGACATCTGAGTGGAGTCTGATTTTCATAGTCTAATAGAATAGAAAAGGTGGAGAAATGTTTGTTTTGGAGAAAAACTGGTGCCGCATTAATCAAACTCTGATTAGAATAATCCGAATGTTTTTTCTTAGGTGTGGAGAAAACAGTAGTGTAATCCTACCCTACAGCCTAATTCAGACATAAGTGACTCTCTTATTAGAAAAAAACGTCCCTCGTTTCATCATTGTTTATGATCAGGGAGTCATCAGAGTTTGGGCAGTGTCAGATTTTACCAACAGAATTTGATTTGAGTTTAAATCAGTTTTTCTTGTATAAATAATGAAATTTTCTCAACATTCTTATATCAAACAGTCCGTGAAAAACAAACCATACGCAGAAGGCGTCTTAGTGCTGAATGATTCTTTTCACTGTTGCATAAACTTGCATTGGCAATTTTGATCCAAGCATCGGATCAAGGTCAGACATGTCACTGTGATTATAAGTAGATCGCTTGGACCACAAAATTTCATGGTCAGGTGAGCAGCCTTATAGACTATAATAAGTATGAGTTCTATCCATATAAACATGGATAACACATGTATGAGAGAAACTGAAGTCTGAATGAGCCTGTTACTAGGGTTGAGCATTCCGATACTGCAAATATCGGGTATCGGCCGATATTGGCTGTATCGGAATTCCGATTCCGAGTTCCGATATTTTCGTCTTATCGGATACCGGAATCGGGATGTCACTGTCAGTGTCCGTCGGTCGGGTCTGTCAGGAGTCAACGGCACTTACCTGTCAGAAGATCTCCGGCGGTCACGTCCTGGACTGCTTGATGGCCGCAATCTTCTTTCCCCGGCGGTCACATGCAGTTTCTCGCGATAACTGCAGTGACTGCTGGGTAATCCCGGCCGTAAAGCAGTCAGTCCGATGACGTCACCGCCGGGGAAGCAGGTAATCAGCTGTGCTGCGCCGGGATGTTAGGCTCTGCCTGTCATTGCGATGTAGCAGAGTTGGATCGTCGTGGGACTGTCGTTATGGACTGCGTCGGACAGGTGGTATACTGTTGGTTTGTTTTTTTTTTTTTTTACAGGAGATCGATGGCGTCGCAGGAATGAGAGTACAATAAAATTAATGAAAACTGTGTTGTCTCTTTTATTTCATTAAAATACTTTTTTCTTGCTTTGTCTTTTTTTATGCATTTAATAACTTTGGGATTAATAATGGATCGGTGTCTTATTGACACCTCTCCATTATTAACCAGGCTTATTGTCACCGTGCAATCAACGGTGACATTAACCCCTTATTACCCCGCTTGCCACCGCTACAGGGCAAGTGGGAAGAGCCGGGTAAAGTGCCACAATTGGCACATCTTTTGATGCGCCAAATGTGGGGCTGCTGTAGCCTGGTATTATCAGGCTGTTGAGGGCCAAAATCCATGGGCCTTGACAGTCTTTTAATACCAGGCCGCAGCAGTCTGCATTTTACTTGGCTGGTTAACAAAAATAGGGGGGATCCCCACGCCGTTTTTTTTTCGAGGGGATCCCCTATTTTTGTTAACCAGCCAAGCTAAGCAGACTGCTGTGGCCTGGTATTATCAGGCTTGCAAGGTCCATGGATATTGGATCCTTACCAGCCTGAAAAACCAGGCCTCAGCGGTCTGCTTCATCTGGCTGGTTAACAAAAATAGGGGGGACCCCATGCCAATTTTTTTCGAGGGGATCCCCTATTTTTGTTAATCAGCCAAGATATGCAGACTGCTGTGGCCTGGTATTATCAGGCTGGCAAGGTCCATGGATCTTGGCTCCTTAACAGCCTGAAAATCCAGGCCTCAGCGGTCTGCTTCATCTGGCTGGTTAACAAAAATAGGGGGGACCCCACGCCAATTTTTTTCGAGGGGATCCCCTATTTTTGTTAATCAGCCAAGATATGCAGACTGCTGTGGCCTGGTATTATCAGGCTGGCAAGGTCCATGGATCTTGGCTCCTTAACAGCCTGAAAATCCAGGCCTCAGCGGTCTGCTTCATCTGGCTGGTTAACAAAAATAGGGGGGACCCCACGCCAATTTTTTCGAGGGGATCCCCTATTTTTGTTAATCAGCCAAGATATGCAGACTGCTGTGGCCTAGTATTCTCAGGCTGGCAAGGTCCATGGATCTTGGCTCCTTAACAGCCTGAAAATCCAGGCCTCAGCGGTCTGCTTCATCTGGCTGGTTAACAAAAACAGGGGGGACCCCACGCCATTTTTTTTTCGAAGGGAACCCCTATTTTTGTTAATCAGTTCCCTCTGACGTCACTGATTGTGTCCCTGGCTGACCTGAAGTGAAAGTGGAAAGCAATCAATTAAGCTTTCCACTTAAGGGCCCGTCTCACATAGCGATATCGCTACCGAGATCGCTGCTGAGTCACTAGTTTTGTGACGCAGCAGCGAGCTCACCAGCGATATCGCTGTGTGTGACATTCAGCGACGATCAGCCCCCCTGCTGGGTATCGCTGATCGTCGCTGAAATGTCAGGACCTTTTTTTGATCGCTGGTTTCCCGCTGACAGGCACGCATCGCTGCGTGTGACAGGCGGGAGACCAGCGATCCGCTGGTAACCAAGGTACACAGCGGGTTTCCAGGCGCGGGGCTGTGCCTAGAAACCCGCTGTGTACCTTGGATACCAGCGCCCTGATGCAGGGAGCTGGTATCCAAGGTACACAGCGGGTTTCCAAGCGCTGCGCGGTGCCTGGAAACCCGCTGTGTACCTTGGTTACCAGCGGATCGCTGGTCTCCCGCCTGTCACACGCAGCGATGCGTGCCTGTCAGAGGGAAACCAGCGATCAAAAAAAGGTCCTGACATTTCTGCGACGATCAGCGATACCCGGCAGGGGGGCTGATCGTCGCTGAATGTCACACACAGCGATATCGCTGGTGAGCTCGCTGCTGCGTCACAAAACTTGTGACTCAGCAGCGATCTCGGTAGCGATATCGCTATGTGAGACGGGCCCTTAAGCGATGTTACCCGCAGTGTCGCTGTCCCAGATCGCTGCCTGAGCTGCCTGTTTGGCAGCTCAGCAGCGATCATGTAGCGATACACCAGCGATCCTGACAAGTGTATATCGTTGTCGGGATCGCTGGTGTATCGTTATGTGACACCCAGCCTTTACTCTCCTGTCAGGCAGGAGAGGAACTCATTCATTTGGGGTTTACTGTGAGGCTGCAGCATTAGCTGCGGTCCCTGCAGTAAACATTAACCCTTTCTGAAGGATTACACCGTGGGACCTGACTGTGCATGGGATAGGTAAGAATAATTTTGCTTTTTTATTTTATTTTTATTACAGGAAATGGTTTTTGCAGTAAAATAAAATATGGTCAAAAACGTGTCTTTATTTCATTAAAATGATTTTTAATTAAAGTGTGTGTGTTTTATTTTTATTTCATGCAATAGGATTAATAATTGATAGTTGTCTAATTGACAGCTCTCAATTATTAACCTGGCTTAAGGTCACCTTTCAATAGCAAGGTGGCTTTAACCCCATATTAACCCATTCGCCACCGCTACAGGGCAATGGGAATAGACGGGCAAAGTGCCAGAAAGGGCGAATCTAATTATAGATTTGTCTTTCCTGGGGTGTCTGGGGCAGATGTTAGTAGCCGGGGGGGGCAAAAATAATGGTCCCTCTCTGGGCTATTATTATCTGCCCCCACTCACTGGCTTTGTCTGTCTGGTTGCGAAAATAGGGCGGGAGCCCACGCATTTTTTTTCAGCAATTTTACACCTCATATATATATATATACATGTCATTGAATTTGTGACACATATATATATATATTTATATTTGTAGTTCATACACTTCTACATAGTATAATAGCCGCTAATTCAATTGCCGGCTTTTGTGAAAATGCAGAACCCGACATGAAATGACACTTGGTGTACATAGGGTTAACCATGTCTTTTCATGTCCTTTGCTATCTAATTTGCACAAACAATTAAATCAGTCTATGTGTGCAAAATTTCACACCTGTAGGGGTTAATTAAAGGTGTAAATTCGTAGCAAAAAAAGTCTGTTTTTTTTACAACGAATTTACACCTTTAATTAACCCCTACAGGTGTGAAATTTTGCACACATAGACTGATTTAATTGTTTGTGCAAATTAGATAGCAAAGGACATGAAAAGACATGGTTAACCCTATGTACACCAAGTGTCATTTCATGTCGGGTCACCCGACATGAAATGACACTTGGTGTACATAGGGTTAACCATGTCTTTTCATGTCCTTTGCTATCTAATTTGCACAAACAATTAAATCAGACTATGTGTGCAAAATTTCACACCTGTAGGGGTTAATTAAAGGTGTAAATTCGTAGCAAAAAAGTCCGTTTTTTTTACAACGAATTTACACCTTTAATTAACCCCTACAGGTGTGAAATTTTGCACACATAGACTAATTTAATTGTTTGTGCAAATCAGATAGCAAACGACATGAAAAGACATGGTTAACCCTATGTACACCAAGTGTCATTTCATGTCGGGTGCTTCTGTCTTTTCACTGAAGCCGGCTTTACCCGGCAATTGAATCAGAGAGGATATTTTACTATGTAGAAGTGTATAAACTATACATATATGTATATATATATGTCACAATGACATGTATATATATATATATATATGTATTCTATGTGTGTATATTTAGTGTTTACAAGGAAAGAATGGGTTTTTTTTAGTTGCGATATTTTGTTCCCATAGACTTACATGGGACTTCCGGTATCGGTATCGGGTATCGCCGATATTTTAGTGATATCGGCGATACCATTCCGATTCCGATACTTTAGGATATCGGAAAGTATCGCTCAACTCTACCTGTTACACATCGGTCCGATTTTGGACTCTGCTCCCCTCACTCCGGTCCGATCAACTCTGTTGTGCTTCATGTCGGACTTTGCAAATGGCCCGGCATACTCCCATGAGATCCTCTGCCTAGGCATATATAAGTTTCCACAAGCGAACTTACAGAACAAGTAGTCCAAAGAAGCCAACTATATATACATTACATACATACGCCCCATCCCCCCTCCATCACGACTCATACACATCAGCCCCTCCATACTTCCCTCTCCCATGTACAGCTCCCATGCACTCCTCACCTTCCTGAGAAACCTCAGCCCATCTTGCCCAAACACATCACAGAAAAAACCTACTTACAACTCCAACAACTACCTGCTCTTTATCTTCCTACTCCTACTGATTTCAGGGGACATGTCCCCCAACCCTGGTCCACCATCCCCAACCTCAATCCCTACCCTACCTCATATCGAAACCATAATAATCTTAGTAATATTACTTGCACTCCCTCATCTCCTGCGTTTAATTGTGCCCTCTGGAATCCACGGTCTGCATGCAACAAGCTAACCTTCCTGCACAACTACTTTCTGAACAACTCTCTACATCTGTTGGCCCTCACTGAAACCTGGATTCAGGATTCTGACACGGTCTTCCCTGCAGCCATTTCCTATGGTGGCTTACAGTTCTCCCATTCCCCGAGACCCACAAACAGACATGGTGGTGGAGTTGGCATACTCCTGTCCCCACAATGCACTTTCCAGGTCATCCCCCCAATTCCATCACTCTCATTCCCTTCTTTTGAGGTCCACACCATCAGGCTCTTTTGTCCCCTCTCCCTCAGAGTAGCGGTCATATATCGGCCCCCAGGCTCGCCCACCCAGTTCCTTGACCACTTCTCTGCCTGGCTGCCGCACTTCATATCCTCAGAACTACCAACCCTTATCCTTGGAGACTTCAACATCCCCATTAACAGCCCTACTTCCACACCTGCATCTCAGCTTCTATCACTAACCACTTCTCTAGGCCTCTTACAGCTTTCAACCTCTGAGACACACAAGGATGGTAACACCCTTGACCTGGTCTTTGTCCGCCTCTGTTCAATCTCCCACCTAAATAACTCACCGCTTCCACTCTCTGACCACAACATTCTCTCCTTCACGCTCACAAATCCTCGACCACCCCAGCGCACTCCTACCTACCACACATTCAGAAATCTACAAGCCATTAACCCTCAGACACTTTCAGACTCCCTACACTCATCGCTGTCCCCAATCTCCTCTTTTTCTTGTCCTAATCTGGCTGTTCATCACTACAATGACATTCTTAGAAGCACCCTTGACCAAGTAGCACCACTCACCCTCAGAACTTCCAAACACACAGTAAAACAGCCCTGGCTCACATTGCAAACTCAACTTCTTCAGCGATGCTCTAGGAGTGCTGAACGCCTTTGGAGAAAAACCCGCACACCAGAAGACTTCATCCACTTTAAATTCATGTTAAGAACATATAATGTAGCCCTTCACCTCGCCAAACAGACCTACTTCACCACCCTGATCTCCTCACTAGCCAACACCCCAAGAAACTTTTTGACACTTTTCACTCCCTCCTCAGGCCAAAAGCACAAGCCCCTATCACAGACATTTGTGCTGACGACCTGGCCTCCCATTTTACAGAAAAAATAGATACTATCCGTCAGGAAATCTGCTCTCAACCACCAAGGGCTGTGACTCCCATCCCACCCTGCTGTTCCCCTGGCTCACTTTCCACATTTGATCCCATCACAGAAGAAGTCTCCAGACTCCTCTCTTCCTCTCGTCCGACTACATGCACTACCGACCCCATTCCCTCACATCTCCTCCAGTCTCTCTCTCCAGTTGTCACAACTCACCTAACTAAAATCTTTCATCTCTCACTCTCCTCTGGCATTTTCCCATCCTCCTTCAAACACTCCATCATTACTCCACTACTAAAGAAACCCGCTCTCGACCATTCCTGCACAAACAACTACAGACCGGTCTCCAATCTCCCCTTCATCTCTAAACTTTTGGAGCGCCTAGTCTACTCCCGCCTTACCTGTTACCTCTCCAATCACTCCCTCCTAGACCCTTCGCAGTCCGGCTTCCGCCCCCTACATTCGACCGAAACTGCACTCATTAAAGTGACCAATGACCTTCTTACAGCAAAACGTAACGGTGACCACTCTCTGCTCATTCTTCTCGACCTTTCTGCAGCTTTCGACACGGTTGACCACCGTCTCCTACTGTCTAGGCTCCACTCACTAGGTATTAAGGACACTGTTCTCTCCTGGTTCTCCTCCTATCTTTCTGACCGCTCCTTCAGTGTTTCGTTCTCTGGCTCCACATCATCTCATCTTCCTCTCACTGTCGGTGTACCCCAGGGCTCAGTCCTTGGCCCCCTTCTCTTCTCTCTCTACACGGCCCCAATTGGACAGACCATCAGCAGATTTGGCTTTCAGTACCATCTTTATGCTGATGACACACAACTATACACGTCATTCCCCTGACCTTACCCCTGCTGTACTACAGAACGCCACTGACTGTCTGTCCGCAGTCTCCAACATCATGTCCGCTCTCTATCTGAAACTCAACCTCTCCAAAACTGAACTTCTTCTGCTCCCGCCGTCTACTAACCTCCCTAAATTTGACATATCCCTCTCCGTGGACGGCACCATAATAACACCCCGGCAGTAGGCTCGCTGTCTGGGTGTTATGTTTGACACCAATCTCTCCTTCACCTCCCATATACAATCTCTTGCCCGCTCTTGCCGCCTACACCTAAAGAACATCTCTAGAATCCGCCCTTTTCTTACCTTGGAAACAACAAAAACCCTCACTGTAGCATTGATCCACTCTCGCCTGGACTACTGCAACGCTCTATTACTTGGCCTCCCCATTACTCGACTATCCCCTCTCCAGTCCATCCTTAATGCAGCAGCCAGGGTAATCCATCTGGCTAATCGGTACTCGGACGCGTCCGCTCTTCGCCAGTCCTTACACTGCTGCCCATTCATTATAGGATACAATTCAAAGTACTGGTTCTCACCCACAAAGCTCTCCACAGTGCAGCACCCCCCTACATCTCCTCCCTCATTTCTATCTATCGGCCTAACCGACTGCTGCGCTCTGCAAACGACTTTCGACTAACCTCTGCACTAATCCGTACCTCCCACTCCCGACTCCAAGACTTCTCCCCGCTGCGCCAATCCTCTGGAATGCACTACCCCAAGAAATTAGGACTATCCACAATTTGCATGGTTTCAGGCGCTCCCTCAAAACACATTTGTTCAGAGCGGCCTATCACATTCACTAATCAAAGTCATTCTAAGTGTAAGTGTGTGTGTAGCCCATTCACTATCTCCATCCATCCCTCACTCCCTCAAGATGGCTGGACCATCATTGTAAATGCACCATTGTATATATACACCTGTACTTTGTATTCCCCCACCTCATTGTAGATTGTAAGCTCTCACGAGCAGGGGCGGCTTATTTTGCTTTAATTATTGTATTAACGTTGTTACTTATGACTTGTGTTCTGAAACTGTTAAACTGTAAAGCGCTGCGGAATATGATGGCGCTATATAAATAAAGATTATTATTATATTATTATTTAAATATATTATATAAAAACATAAAAAAATGCCCCGGAAGAAGCCAGGGTGAAACGTGCATTGGGGTGAGGGGGCTCTCTAACTTCTGCTCTGGAATTTGGTTCCTGTCTCTCTGTGCTCACTGCCTTCTACTCTGTTTGCAGGTAATGTTCTTTATTTATTTACATCCCCAATTGTTTTGGACTCATTGAGTCCTTAACTGAGGAATTAATATTTTGCTGAATAGAACGTCTTCTGCACACGTTACGTGATATAATTGAATCCTTGTTTAAGAGCCTGATATAAAGAATGCATATGCTGTAAAAAATCTTTTATTCATTGAGACCAATGCTTAGGTCATTCCAGCTTTAGATATTCATAAAGAGTAGAGCTGAGCGAAACAGGTCGGTCAGATTCAAAAATCGCCGATTTTCGCCAAAGTCAGATTTCGCCGAGCGAAACCCGACCATAGCGTGAGGTCGGCCATGTGGTCGTCGACCCAAGCGCCAAAGTTGGTTTTCCCATGATCCTTGCAGGCACCTTTTCTCAGCCAATGAGCAAGGACGCACATTGTGGGCAGCGAGATGACATGGGCAGCGGCCACCACCATCTTAGAGAAGGGCATTGCAGTGATTGGCTTGCTTTGTGTGGCGTCACAGTGGCTATTAAAGCCCTGACCGCCGACCGCCATTTTACTTCTGCTGATCTTAGCATAGGGAGAGGTTGCTGCCGCTGTTTCTCAGTAGGGAGAGAGTTAGGCAGGAAAGAAAAGTGATTCTGTGCTTGTGCTGATAGCGATTGTGCTGTATAGTTAGTGTGCAGTGACAGGGGAGGATTTTGTTGTGTGCAGCAGCGCTGGTTATTAGGCTGCCTGCCAGTGACAGGGGAGGTTTTTCTTTTGTGCAGCAGCAGAGCTAGTTAATAGCCTGATAGCTGTATTGCTGTGTGTACACTGCTGTGCAGACTGCTTTTTACACAGCACTAATACTTTTATTCTTTTTTTCTGCACAGTTACCGAGCGTTCATTTTTTCCCACACTGTATAGAGCTGTACGCTCCTCTCACACTACCGTGTACCGGCTGGTATCACGGACAAATACATGCTGACTATCTGTGTGTGACTCCGGAAATATATACGGAGAATTACAATTTTTTCACTATACTATATACACCTGGTATCTGGTGATACAGTACCCTTTTTCTGCTTTTATAGTCTGGTCTAATCCATACTGAGCCTGTGAGCGTCTGTGTGTTACTCCGGAAATATATACAGAGATTTAAATTACCCCAACACTGTATACTGTTGTATGCTTCTGATACAGTACCCCTTTTTCTGCTTTTTTTATTCTGGTCTAATCTATACTGAGCCTGTGAGCGTCTGTGTGTTACTCCTGAAATATATACCAAGATTTACAGTTACCCCTACACTGTATACGATCTTCTGATACAGTACCCTTTTTCTGCTCTTTATAGTCTGGTCTAATCCATACTGAGCCTGTGAGCGTCTGTGTGTTTCTCCTGAAATATATACGGAGATTTAAAATTACCCCAACACTGTATACAGCTGTACGCTTGTGATACAGTACCCTTTTTCAGCTTTTTATATTCCTGTCTAATCCATACTGAGCCTGAGAGCGTCTGTGTGTGACTCCAGAAATATATACGGAGATTTACAATTTTTTCACTATACTATATACACCTGGTATCTGGTGATACAGTACCCTAATTCTGCTTTTTATATTCTGGTCTAATCCATACTGAGCCTGTGAGCATCTGTGTGTTACTCCGGAAATATATATGGAGATTTAAAATTACCCCAACACTGTATACTGTTGTATGCTTCTGATACAGTACCCCTTTTTCTGCTTTTTTTATTCTGGTCTAATCTATACTGAGCCTGTGAGCGTCTGTGTGTTACTCCTGAAATATATACCAAGATTTACAGTTACCCCTACACTGTATACGATCTTCTGATACAGTACCCTTTTTCTGCTCTTTATAGTCTGGTCTAATCCATACTGAGCCTGTGAGCGTCTGTGTGTTTCTCCTGAAATATATACGGAGATTTAAAATTACCCCAACACTGTATACAGCTGTACGCTTGTGATACAGTACCCTTTTTCAGCTTTTTATATTCCTGTCTAATCCATACTGAGCCTGAGAGCGTCTGTGTGTGACTCCAGAAATATATACGGAGATTTACAATTTTTTCACTATACTATATACACCTGGTATCTGGTGATACACTACCATTTTTCTGCTTTTTATATTCTGGTCTAAACCATAAACAGCCTGGGAGCATCTGTGTGTTACTCCTGAAAGATATACGGAGATTTAAAATTACCCCAACACTGTATACAGCTGTACGCAGGACCGGCTCCAGGTTTTTATGGGCCCCGAGTGAAAGAGTCTCAGTGGGCCATTTTAACACAGACCACAATTCATGATGCACAGATACTGCAGAGAAATATGGGTATAGTACCATGCCAAACACTTCACTTCTTCCATTACATGAGTGATATCTATTGTAAATTCTACAATAGCTCAGAAACCGCCAAATCCTCACAGCGCACAGCACAGACTGGACAGTACAGTCCTCCATACAATATTATGGGCACCACATAGTCCTCCATACAGTATTATGAGCCAAATATAATGCTCCATAAAGAATATTGGACCCCAAATAATGCTCCATACAGAATACTGGTCCCCATCTAATGCTCCATACAAAATATGGAGCTCTCCTCTGCACTGTGCTGTGTTCTGCGCTGTTACGGCTCAGGAAAGGGCACTGTGGAAAGACTTCCCATCATCATCATCATTGCTTCCCATTATCATCATCATTGCCTCCCCATCATCATCATTATTGCCTCCCCATCATCATCGCCTCCCCATCATCATCGCCTCCCCATCATTATCATCATTGCCTCCCCATCATCATCGCCTCCCCATCATCATCGCCTCCCCATCATTATCATCATTGCCTCCCCATGATCATCATCACTGCCTCCCCCCACCACCAACACACATACAGCACCACAGCACTCTCTCACATACACACACAAAGCACCGCACTACATACACACACACTGATACACACACATACACACACCTCACATTTCACCTGTCCGGCATCTGCGCTCTCCCTGCCACAGCCGGCCGCTGAATGATGATGTCATTCAGCGGCGCTGCTGTGAGAGGAAGCACGGGCGCCCTGCAGGCGCCCCTGGAGCCCGGAGTTGCGGCAGAGGAGGCACAGGGAGAGGTAAGTATTGCGCCGGCTGCTTCCGGGGCCCTGAGCAAGCAGGGGGGCCCAGTGGCGGCGCTGTTACCGCTCTCATCCGCTAACAGGCGCCGGGGTGCCCAACGGCGAGTGGGCCCCCCTCGCCTTCTCAGGGCCCCGGAACTTGCCCGGGTATGCCAGGTGCTGACGCCGGCCCTGGCTGTACGCTTCTGATACACTACCCCTTTTTCTGCTTTTTATATTCTGGTCTAATCCATACTGAGCCTGTGAGCATCTGTGTGTTACTCCGGAAATATATATGGAGATTTAAAATTACCCCAACACTGTATACAGCTGTACGCTTCTGATACAGTAAACTTTTTCTGCTTTTATATTCTGGTCTAATCCATACTGAGCCTGTGAGCGTCTGTGTGTTACTCCGGAAATATATACGGAGATTTAAAATTATCCCTACACTGCATACAGCTGTACGCTTGTGATACAGTACCTTTTTTCAGCTTTTTATATTCTTGTCTAATCCATACTGAGCCTGAGAGCGTCTGTTTGTGACTCCAGAAATATATACGAAGATTTACCATTTTTTCACTATACTATATACACCTGGCATCTGTTGATACAGTATCTTTTTTCTGCTTTTTATATTCTGGTCTAATCCACACTGAGCCTGTGAGCGTCTGTGTGTTACTCTGGAAATAAATGCAGAGATTTACAATTACCCCTACACTGTGCACAGCTGTACGCTTGTGATACAGTGCCCTTTTTCTACTGTTTATATTCTTGTCTAATCCATACAGAGCCTGTGAGCGTCTGTGTGTTAGTCCGGAAATATATACGGAGATTTACAATTACCCCTACACTGTATACGACTGGTATCTTCTGATACATTACCCTTTTTCTGCTTTTTATATTCTGGTCTAATCCATACTGAGCCTGTGAGCGTCTGTGTGTTACTCCGGAAATATATAAGGAGATTTAAAATTACCCCAACACTGTACGTCCTGGTATCTTCTGATACATTACCCTTTTTCTGATTTTTATATTCTGGTCTAATCCATACTGAGCCTGAGAGCGTCTGTGTGTTACTTCGGAAATATATACGGAGATTTAAAATTACCCCTACACTGTATACAGCTGTATGCTTGTCATACCGTACCCTTTTTCAGCTTTTTATATTCTTGTCTAATCCATAATGAGCCTGAGAGCGTCTGTGTGTGACTTCTGAAATATATACGGAGATTTACAATTTTTTCACTATACTATATACACCTGGTATCTACCCTTTTTCTGCTTTTTATATTCAGGTCTAATCCATACTGAGCCTGTGAGCGTCTGTGTGTTACTCCGGAAATATATACAGAGATTTACAATTACCCCTACACTGTATATAGCTGTACGCTTGTGATACAGTACCCTTTTTCAGCTTTTTAGATTTTTGTCTAATCCATACTGAGCATGAGAGCGTCTGCGTGTGACTCCTGAAATATATACGGAGATTTAAAATTACACCAACACTATATACACCTGGCATTATCTGATACAGTACCCTTTTTCTGCTTTTTATATTCAGGTCTAATCCATACTGAGCCTGTGAGCGTCTGTGTGTTACTCTTGAAATATAAACGAAGATTTAGAATTTTCCTCTTCATCGTGTACAGCTGTACGCTTCTGATACAGTGCCATATATCTGCTGGTATTTTGGGTATATTTTCCCAAACATGAGGA
Organism: Oophaga sylvatica; assembly: GCA_033576555.1. Lineage (NCBI taxonomy): Eukaryota > Metazoa > Chordata > Amphibia > Anura > Dendrobatidae > Oophaga > Oophaga sylvatica. The sequence continues at coordinate 453,406,798 of JARQOD010000001.1, forward strand.
AGTATGGTGGAAGAGGTCGTGGAGTTGGGTGTGGGAGGCCAGCTGGTACTGATGGTGGTGGTGGTGCATCTGCTGGTAGTGTCAAAAGCACAATAGCACCTAAGGCAGGAGGTGTTGAGCCTGCGTCATGGTCTGGCTCAAGAAAGCCTGGAAGGCTCCCTTTCCTGGGAGTAGGTAAAATGCTTTTAAAGCCGGAGCATCAGGAACAGGTTTTGTCTTACATTGCCGATAGAGCCTCCAGCTCTATCGCCTCCAGCTCTATCGCCTCCAGCTCTATCGCCTCCAGCTCTATCGCCTCCTCTTTTGAAGTTTCAAAAAATGCAAGCACTGAGTCATCAATGCAGGCTCCTGGTTAGGAACAACACCTTTCCTTGTGTCCTCACCCCCACCAAAAATGAAGGATGCGGCAGGCTACACTTCAGATTACTCCATGGAGCTCTTTTCACATACCATGCCTGGGTTATCAAGTCAAATCCTGAATTCCCCAGTCCAACATGAATCTGAGATGGAGTGCACTGATGCACAGCCACTGCTAGATGATTCTGCTGGTACATTCACCCAGAGCACTACATTGCCCTCGGAGTCTACTGAGCCAGAATCTGACCCTGATGAAACTCAGGTGCCCCTTCCCGCATACTATACCACCTTACACAGTGACACAGAGACATGGAGTATTCGTGTGTGCAGTGGTCAAAGCTGAAAGACCTCTGTAAAGTCCTTCAGTTTTTTGAGAAATGCACACAGCTGGTAAGCGCAGACGACGCCATCATAAGCATGAGCATCCCACTTATGCGTCTGCTCATGCAAACTTTGAAGCACATTAAGGATCAGGCGTCTGCAGCGGAGGAGGAAGAGAAGGAGGAGGGAAACCTTGATGACAGTCAGGCATTGTCTGCTCAGGGAACTGTCCTGGATGAGGTTGTGGAAGAAGAGGAAGAGGAGGAGGAGGATGAGGGGATGATTATTTTGGGGAGGAGGATGCTTCTGAGGGGGCAAGAGAAAATGTTGGCTTGCCAAGGTCAGGTACAGGGTTTATGCGTGACTGGAGGAATGTGGATTTGGCAGAAAGTGCTCCTCCACCCACCACTGTCAGTGCATCATTGACACCTGGAACATTGGCCCACATGTGTGATTATGTCTTGCGGATCCTAAAAAGGGACCCCCGCATTGTCAAAATTATGAAGGATGCCACAAGAGAACCTAGAGCTAATATTGGCAAACAAACAAGCAACTCTGGTAAACCGTTTGTTAGAGGCATTCCCAGCACACAGCAGTGGTGCAGGTTCTACCATGAGCTGTACTGGGCCAAACGGAAGAGGTGTTCGTGGTGCACACAGCCGAAGTGGCGTTGGAGACAGGTATTTCATGACCATGTTGTGGACTGATTCCTCGAGTAACGCTCACACGACTGGTAATACTGAATCGATTGCAACAGACAGGAGACAGCAGTTGTCAACTATGGTTCAAAATTACCTCTCCTCCCCTATCGATGTTCTCCCTCACAGTTCATTCCCCTTTGACTACTGGGCCTGTAAACTGGACACCTGGCCTGAATTGGCACAATATGCTTTACAGGAGCTCGCTTGCCCTGCTGATAGTGTGCTATCAAAAAAGAGTCTTCAGTGGAGCTGGATCAATCCTGACAGAAAGAAGGACCCAGCTGTTGACCCAAAATGTTGGTGATCTCACCTTCATAAAAATGAACCATGCCTGGGTTTCAAAGGATTTTGTACCACCTTTCCCTGATGACACATAGGTTGCCAGCAAAATGGCTCGCTTTGTCCTCCTCTTCCTCCGACTTCTCTAATTCCTCCATTTGCAGATGCTGAACGTCCAGCCTACATCTCAACATATGCCAGTTTTTCCACCTCCCTAACTGGGCTGTACCCCCCCAGTGCCGGCGTCAGCACCTGGCGTACCCAGGCAAGTGCCGATGCCCTGAGCAGGGGGGGGTCCCACTCGTGGGCGGTTACACTGGCACAGGGCCCCTCATAGTACGCAAAAGTGTCTCTGACGGTGGGGGGGCCCACTCACCGTCAGACACACCTGCGTACTATGAGGGGCCCTGTGCCACTGAACTCGTCCACGAGTGGGCCCCCCCTGCTTGCTCAGGGCCCCAGCACTTGCATAAATTACCTCTCGCTGCTCCCCGCTGTGACGTCTTCTGCATTTCCTGACAGTGACATTCAGGTCAGAGAGCGCGATGATGTCTCGTCTGTACGCCCTCTACCTCAACAGTCCAAGTGCAGAGAGCTGGAAGATGGCGACGCTGAGGAACCAGAGTAGAGCAGTGCCCAGCGAGGAGAGGTATTTCATTTTTTTTAATGTTTGGAGCAATATAAGGGGAGCATTATACACTGGAGAATTATATATGGGTCCCAGCATACACTTGAGCATCATAGATAGGGCCCATTATACACTGGAGCATTATAAATGGGGCCCATCAGACACTGGAGCAGCATATACGGGGCCCATTATACACTGGAGGATTATAAATGGGGCCCATTATATATGGAGCATTATATAGGCCCATCATACACTGGAGCATCATCTATGGGGCCCATCATATACTGGAGCATCATATGGGGCCCATTATATATGGAGCATTATATTGGCCCATCATACACTGGAACATCATCTATGGGGCCCATCATACACTGGAGCATTATAAATCGGGCCCATCAGACACTGAAGCAGCATATACAGGGCCCATTATACACTGGAGCATTATAAATGGTGCCCATTCTATATGGAGCATTATATAGGCCCATCATACACTGGAGCATCATCCATGGGGCCCATCATATACTGGAGCATCATATGGGGCCCATTATATATGGACATTATATAGGCCCATCATACATTGGAGCATCATCCATGGGGCCCATCATATACTGGAGCATCATATGGGGTTCATTATTTATGGGGCATCATATAGGGTATGGAGCATCATATGGAGCACATATGGGGCCTATTCTGTATGGAGCATTATATGGAGCCCATTCTGTATGGAGCAATATATGGGGCCCATCATATACTGTATGGAGCTTTATATGTGACTCATACTGTATGGAGCAATTTGTGGGACTCATTCTACTCTATGGGGACGTCCTCTACTGTATGGCACATAATATGGGGACCATCATATACTGTAGCATTATGTGGAGCTCATCATATACTGTATGGAACATTATATGGGACCAATTATTCTGTATGGAGCAATATATGGGGATCATTATTCTGTATGGTGCATGTGGTGGCCATAATACTGTATGGAGGAATATACTGTCCGGTTTTTGAGCTATTGTAGAATTTAAAATAGATATTCGTCATGTAATGTAAGAAGTGAAGTATTTGTCATTGTACTATACCTATATTTCTGCGCTGTATTGGAGCATCATGAATTGTGGTATGTGTTAAAGGGGCCCACTGACACTCTTTCGACCGGGGCCCATGAAAACCTGGAGCCAGCCCTACCCCCCCCCCACAACTTAAGCCAAATAACCCTCAGTTTTCAATGCGTAACTATTATTATAAGTAAATTAAGGTTGCCAAGCTTAAGTAATAAGAATTGATGTCGTTGGCATTGAAATGGGCACTGTAGGTGTGTTTACTGTCCTACACTCCCTGCCGACTTTGCTTCCCCATTGACTTGCATTGGGTTTCGTGTTTCAGTCGGACCTCCGACTTTTCCTGATGGTCGGCCGATTTCGTTCAACTCAACTTTTGAGAAAGTCGGGTTTCATGAAACCCGACTCGACTCTAAAAAAGGCAAAGTCGCTCATCTCTAATAAAGAGTATTACCGTATTTACTCCCTATTAATCTATTAATCTTGTTCCATATGGTTAATGAATCCTAGAGCTGTAAATTTACCACTCATTTTTATGTGATCTTGTGTATACCGAAGAGAAGGCCCCCCCTACTGGACACTTTTGTTTATTTTTTCTTTGTTTCCTTAAATTTTTTATGCTTTTTTATAATATATTTAAAATAAAGTTGTGTGTTTTAATCTATATATAGTTTGCTTCTTTGGACTTTTTGTTCTGTAAGTCTGCTGATGATAATGTATTGTTTGAAGTGCCATACATGTTGTGATATATAGGGACATATTTTTGATAAACTAAGTCTAAATGAAGAAAAAAGGTACATGATTAAGAACGGAGTGTCGAAACGCTTCGGATGGTAGCTCTCTGGCGACAGCTACGCCGTTCTGCTCCTGCTCTGTCTAGTCCGTGGCCGACGGCATCACTGCACGCTATGCGCATACGCCATATGCCACGGCCGCTTCTCCCTCATCCTCCTTGAGCTCCGGCGGTGCCCTGACCCGAAAGCACCGCCAGATCAATGGGAGGCAATTACTAAGTATATCAGGCCTCCCTTCTGTAATGGAGGAGCTTGATCTTTGTAATTTACACTACACACTTTGCCACTGCTTCTCTTGGTATTTTTCACACTTCCCTGCTTTTTACCCTGCAGTCCCTGCTTCAGTCCTGCCTACTTTGTCCCTGCTCATCCTTCTGCAATCCTGCTCCCGTCCTGTCTCCCATGTCCTGCTCCGTCTTGTTGTTCCGTGGTCCTCACCTGCAGTCCTACTCCGGTCCTGTCTCCTGTTGTTCCGTGGTCCTCTCCCGAAGTCCTGCTCCAGTCCTGTCTCCCGTGTCCTGCTCCGTCCTGTTGTTCCGTGGTCCTCGCCTGCAGTCCTACTCCGATCCTGTCTCCTGTTGTTCCGTGGTCCTCTCCCGAAGTCCTCCTCCAGTCTTGTCCCCCATGTCCCTCTCCGTTCTGTTGTTCCATGGCCCTCTCCCGCAGTCCTGCTCCAGTCCTGACTCCTGTGTCCTGCTACGTCCTGTTGTTCTGAGGTTCTTGCCCACAGTCCTACTCTAGTCCTTCCCTTTTTCTCTCTGCCCCGGTGCTCTGTGCTCCGTCTGTCCGTGGAGGGACTTTCCTGCTTCCTATATAGCCGCCCCTCTTGGTACCGGCTATCGTGGTACTCGAACCTCTGGGCCTGCCCCTAACGAACCCTGTATAGGGGTCGGCTACATCTGGTTGCTCGCCCAGGGGCCCCGGTGGTACCATGATCCAGAGGGTTCACTTCTGGAGGCTTGCCTCGCCTAGTCGGGGCGCTAACCCTTACACCTATTCAGAGAAAAATCAGACAAACTGAAAATTTTGCAGTGATCTCTTAATTTTTGCCACTTGTACTTGTCCCTTCCACTATAGCTCTCATTTCGAAAATGCTTACATGCCGAATTTTGAATGTATATTAAATGATTGACACTAATTTAGCACTCCGGTTATTCCAAGCTACAATTTGAAAGGGAACCTGTCATATTAAATAAGCAGAATGTTGTAGACCAAAAAGAGCTGTATACATTAATATCGGAAGTGATGACATAATAGATCTTTTCTCAAAGGATCTCTAAGGCCTCTGATTGGCTGCAGTGGTGTCACGATCCACATTTGAATCTGTGGCAGATCTCTCTCTGCATGTTGAAACCTTTTTCCTGTCTGGCCAGCAGGGGTTATTGCCAGTCTTTGCCCCCGGTGGCCGCTGGTGTAATTGCATTGCTTGACTTGTCAGGAGAAGGTGGAGTCCACTCCCACAATCCTTTAATAGGCCACATTAGGCCTCAGCTGGTGTTGGTAATATTGCTTCCTCTGGAAACCAACAAAACAACCAAGCTGGAGCCAGGAGCTGCTGAGAGACGTTGTACTTCAGTTGCTTCCCTCATCTGGGGCCATACTCTGCTGTGCGGAGCTTAACAGCAGAGAAAGCTAAGTGTTTATTGTTTAGTTGATTTAACCCATAGGTGTCTGTCTTTCCTTTTGGTTGTTTTGGTGTAATTCACATTATTCCCTGTCTCATCTCCTGGGGAGGGGGTTGGTGGGTTTAGCTCAAGGCTAAACAGGAAACAGGGACAGGTCGGTAACTTGGGCCTCGCTACCTTTAAGCATACCCCCAAGTTAAGGAAAGACAGGTTCCCCCTTAGCTTTATGGCAGTTCAGGGGCCTAGGTTCCTCGTCCTTCAACTGCCTCGTGACAAGTGGGCAGGAAACTAGATTGGCAAACATTGCAGCTATAACAAGAAGCCATAACATATCTGGAGAACTCTTGCAGGAGGTGCCATTATTGAGGAGAGGCTGCCATCGGCTGGCCAGTCGAAATCAAGCAGAACCAAAGTATGTTGGAAGGTTTGTGGGGGAAGTAACCTCGAGTGCTGGACTGGATCAGGTGACCCACAGGAAAGACTTCCCTGGTATAAAAGCCCTTCACACCCAACCATGAGGAGATGTGATGCCAGGAAAGGGAGGGGCCAGACGTGCCCCAGATACACCACTGAGACTAACGTGACAGGCCTCAGCAGGAAGTCTGCACCAAACAGGTGAATGCCTGGTAAGGTCCGTATTCCCCAGAAGGTATTTGCAAGAACGGCTTACACTGGTCAGAGCCAGAAGCTGGTCAAGCCTCTGAGGCCCGACTATGCCTGTTAAGAGCTGAGGCCCAGTCCTCTCTGCCTTGAGCAGAGCGGATACTGCGACAGGAGAAGCATGCTTGTGATCAAGGAGTAACTGTGTAAGTGAGCAGGGACGTCACTTCCAGCTATCATCAATGGTACCAAGGTCGGCTGGGATTAGGAGTACAGGTTGGGAAAGGGCTGGTTGGTGCGTGTGAGGCCCAACGGGCTTTAAAAACACTACGTCAGGAAGAGATTTGCAGCCTAGCAGGAGTACCCGATGACTCCCTCTAGGGTCAGAGCTTCAAGTGAGAACTCACATGGTAACTCCCAAGACTGGGTGCACCAGCTTTGTGAAAAGGACCCTAGTATTAAGTAGTGAAATACTTTCTTGTTTATTCTAAACCTGTTGTTATTCCCCCCAACTGTTAAATTGCTTAGCTTCTTACATTAATTGTTTAAAAGTTACTGTTGTATATAAATATCATTATATCAACCCCTAGCTGTTTCCGTCTCATGATCTCTGCTTGTTGTATCCAGACATCTGCATTACATTTGGCATAGTCGGCAGGATGGAACATTCAGACACAGAGATGGCAGACCAGTCTGTGACTGAGCCAGGCAAGGAAATATACTCTTGGAAGTTATGCTCAGCCACCTTCCAAGTTCACGGGGAGCAGCATGTCGCTGTGGGACTGTGTAGAAAGGCTGAAAAGAATGCTACACATGTATCCTCTGACTCCTTTTGTTCAGGCGGAGTTACCCCTCTTAACCCTAGGCGGGAAAGCCCAGCACAAGGTTATGTACCGCCCACGTATAGATTATGACACTGTGAAAAAGGTGATAAAAATCTTGGAAGACATGCATGGTGAGACCACGGACCTAGGACACCTCAGCATGTGGTTGTTCCAGTGGGTCCGAGTGGGTCCATAGCTCAGTATGTTAATGCATTGCAAGAAGTGACAGTCTATATTACCAAGAAAACTCAAGATGGGCACTGAGGACTGGGTCCATTGGACGAAGTGCTGAGGTACCAACTCATTGCTGGACTGAAGGCTCACTCTCTGAAGCAAATCTTAAAGGAGTGCTTATGCTTGAATCCCGGTCTGGGCTTCCCTGAGGTTGAGACCGAAGCTAGAGTCTTGAAGAAAGAGAACCCTGTTCTCATCGCCGTGGTCCGGAGTAAAGAAATGGTCACCCCTGAGTCAACGCGCAGTAACCCGACTGGGTGCTGGAGATACGTTAAGAGGACCCAGGAATTTTGAGGTGAGCTGTGCAGCATCAAGGGGACCCCTGCCGGCAACCGTCCGGCTGATCACCCGATTTCATGTGAGAGGAGGTCAGAGCGGGAAAGTTTTGATTCTCAGAGGGCGGAAGAGAGAATTCTGAGGATATTATCCCTGAAAGACCCATTACAAAGACCCTAAGGTTCTGCATGGACTACCAGAGGTCGAACATGTGTACTGTACTGGACTCATATTCCTTCCCAGAATTAAGGAGTCACTATCTGCATTAGGAAAAGCCAAATATTTTTTCTCACTTGATTTAGTCAATGGCTATTGTAAGTCCTGGTGGCTGAAAAGGACCACCCAAAAACAGCCTTTGTCCTCCCTATGGGCCTATTTCAGTTCAATCAGATGCCTTTTGGACTGACGAATTCACCAGGAATCTTGATGCTTGGGGACCTGGACTTCGAAGCCACTTTGATCTATCTGGATAACATAATCATTTATTCCGCCATCTTCACTGGTTTGAGCAAATGCTAGAGCGGCTTCAAAGACACGGATTAAAAATTAAGCCCTGAAGTATCACCTATTCAAGTGAGAAATTAAGTTCCTGGGAAATATCATATTTAGTGAGGGAGATTATCCCACCGCAGAGAAGGTAGCTGCAGTACTGAAGTGGCCAACACCTACTGACCTGATAGAACTGAGAGCATTCACAGGGCTAGCCAAATACTACAGCAGGTTCATGAGGGACTTCGCCTAGATTGAGCTACCACTCAACGAGTTGTTGCGGGGCACGGCTGGGAGAGCCAAAGGTTAACTCATTCAATAGTGTCGATGGCAAGAGGAAGCATTTCAGACATCGAAAATGGCATTGACAGATGTCCCAATTTTCCCCTACATTGACTTCTTGCAGCAATCATGCTGTACACTTATGTAAGCTTATAAGTACTGGGGGCAGTATTGGCTCAGGTACATGAAGTAAAAGAGCAGGTGATCGCGCATGCCAGTAGATCACTGATAGACATGGAGAAGAATCTGGACAATTAAAGTTCTTTTAAACTGGAGTTGCTGGCGCTGGTATGGGCCATGACTGAGAAATTCATATTTGTTGGGGTCAGAAATACACGTGTGGATGGACAACAACCCCCTGGGCCACATAGAAAATGCGAACCTAGGAGTGCTAGAACAGAGGCGAGTTGCAAGAATGTCTAAATATCAGTATAAGATTTCCTATCGGTCTAAGTCCCAGAATACACATGTAGACGATTTGTCCCGAGTCACCCAAGCCAGATCGAAGCTAAACATAGATGAAGAGCTTGAGGGTGATGAAATCCCGTATTTTAGGCAGTTTGACTCAGCTGTAGTAAATGCTCAGGAGTCTAGAGAAGATCCCAGACCTACCCAAATTCTTGGCCATTCAAGGGATGAGTGGATACACCTGCAACAGTCCGATCCGGGGCTGGCGAGGCTGAGGAAGTGAGTCGCTCTGGGGAAAAGGCCTGAGCAGGAAACTAGGGCTGCTTCACCCTCAAGTACCCTGCAGATCTTAGGCCAGTGGAAAAGGCTCTTCCTGAAGGATGGCCTGCTGTGCCAAAGGATTCAACTCCCTCCAGAGTTCAATGTTACTTGGCAAGTAGTGGCTCCACAAGCGATGATGGTGCAACTGGCTAAATAAGTTCATGAGAGTGGTGCCCACTTTGGTGTAGAGAAGACCTTTCAGTGGCTGTAACAACTGACATACTGGCCTCAACTGAGGCAGGACGTCGAAGGAGTTTGGCAAAGATGTTGCCGTTGTGAGCTGAAAAAACCCCCGAAACAGAGGGTTCCTATTCCGGCTCTCCAAACCTCTGCACCTTTGGTGGTCCTGATGATTGATTATCTGATGATCAGAACTTCATGCAATGGCTACGGGTATTGCTTGGTGATGACTAATCATTTCACCAAGTTTGCGGTGGTGACTTCCACCTTGAATCAGACAGACGAAGCTGCAGCCAGAGCCATCTGTCAGGACTTCATTCGCATATATGGATGCCCGAAGCTAATTCACTCCAACCAAGGTGCCTGCTTCCACGGGCGAGTGATGGACGGACTGAAATAGTATATATAGAAATACAAATCCCGAACCACGCCATATCATCCACAAGGGAGCGGGGCCTGTGAGAGCTTTAATCGAACCCTGCTGCAAATGTTGTGGACCCTGGAAGAGGACAAGAAGATGAAGTGGCCTGAATTTGTGTCTGAGTTGGTGTGGGTTTACAGTAATTGAGTCCATGCGACTACCAGTTACACCCATTATACAGCATGCTGCTGTTTGGGCGAAGCGGCCGATAGATCACTGAACTGGAGCTGGATTCAGACGACTCCTGTCTGGGCAGTAGTCCAAGTGCCTGGATCCGGGAACATAGACACTGACTTCAGACAGGAAGGAAGCCGGTTGACCAGAAGATTTGGAATATTCAAGTCGATCCCCGGTGTCAGGTGGCAAGTTCAGCCATGGGACCTTGTATTGGTGGGCCAAACGACAAGCTGGATCGTCATTGGGAGGTGGTACTCTAACCGAGTGGTGAGGAAGATTCACCTGAATAATTCAGGCTACAAGGTTAGACCTGAGGCAGATGATGCCATGGCACCTCGGATGTTGCAAAGGAATATGCAGTGACCCTGCTCTTCTGGAGCAAAAGACCGTACTGAAGCAGGACCCCCAACAGAAGTGACTGCGGTCCCACAAAGGGTAGTCTTAGAGGAATAGGAAGAATGACTTGCAGGGCCAATGAATTCACTGGAGATGCCATTGCTGCACTTGAATGGGGCAGAAAACAAACTTTAAGTCTACTTACCACCTCCAGTGGCTGAGTCTCCAAGTGCCCCAGACGCACCTCTACAGGAAGAGCTTTGCAGGACTGAGTGGGCCAATGGCTGTATTTCCTCTAACTGGTATGCTCTGGACAAATTTGTCTGGTTTCAGATACAGCAGAAGACCAAGAAATGTGCTCAACTATTGGCTGAACTTGGCGTACCTGTGAAGAAACTTTGAACTCAAAAGAATTCCACTTGCCTGAGGACTGGAGAGCAAAAAGGGGGAGGAATGTAGCAAGAAGCTATGACATGTCTGGAGAAGTCATGCAGGAGGTGTCATTTATGAGGAGAGGCTGTCATCTGCTGTCCAGCCGAAATCAAGCTGAACCAAAGTATGCTGGAATGTTAGCAGAGCAAGCCACCTCATGTGTTGGACTGGATCAAGTGACCCACAGGAAAGAATTCCCTGGTACAAAAGCCCTGCGCACCCAACCATGAGGAGATCTGGTGCCAGGGAAGTGAGCTGGGCAGACGTGCTCCAGAGACAGCGCTGAGACCAACGTGACAGGCCTAAGCGGGGAGTCTACACCACCTAGTGCCGGTCACCGCCTGGCAAGGTCCGGATTCCCCAGAAGGTATCATCAAGAACGGCTTACACTTGTCAGAGCCAGACACTGCACCCTGCACTGGTCAAACCTCTGAAGCCTGACTATGTCTGTCAATAGCTGTTGCCCAGTCCTCTCCGCCTTGAGCCTGAGAGACTTCCGCCGATGGTCAAGCCGAGAAGAGCCATGATGAGTGTGACAGGAGAGGCATGCCTGCGATTGCAGAGAAACGGTGTGAGTGAGCAGGGACGTCACTTCCAGCTATCAGCAACGGTACCAGGGTTGGCTGGGATTAGAAGTACAGGTTGGGGGGCAGTTGGTGCATGGGAGGCTCAACGGGTTTTAATAGACTACGTCCGGAAGAAACTTGCAGCCTAGCAGGAAAACCGAGTGACCCCCGCTAGGGCCAAGCTTCGAGTGAGAACTCACGTGGTGACTCCCAAGACTGGGTGCACCACCTTTGTGAAAAGGACACTAATGTTAAGTAGTGAAAGATTTTCTTGTTTATTCGAAACCTGCTGTTATTCCCTCCATTGGTAAATTGCATACTACTAACATTAATTGTTTAAACATTACTGTTGTATATACGGTAAATAGCATTATATCAATCCCTGGCTGTTTCCAACCTCGTGATCTCTGCTTGTTGCATCCAGATATGGTGTGACAGAAGACCTCAATGGCTAAGTTTTTTATTTTTAATGCATCCATGCAGCAAGAAATGTTTCTATTTACACTGGGAAACCTCTTTAACCCATACAATAAAAAAAACCTATGACAACTATGCAATTAAAAAAATATAGTATTAACTTATTATGCACATACACCTGTTGTATACAGTTTTGTTTGCACTGTTGTGCAGCCCTTATCACCATGGATAGATTCTGATGTGTGATCACTGCACAACTTAGCCAAACAGCAGGTCCACAACCAATAGTGTCTAAGAGATCAACGATACTGCATTAAAGGGTTGTCTGAGACTTTAACATTGATGGCCTATCCTTAGGATGTCTGATCAATCTGGGATGCGACACCCGGTACCCCTGTCGATCTGCTCTTCCAAAAGTCGTTGATGGGCGGGAACTGCTCCTTTGTGGACCAGCACAGCTCTGTCAATGGAATAGCAGCTGCTGGATAGTGCACTTCTCTGATTTGAATAGGGGGGCAGATGTGCAGTACCCGACAGTTGCCACTATACAGTCAACAAGCTGGCAACTCCATAAGTGAGCTTATAAGTGGGGCACTGCATGTGACATCCCCACTGATCAGACATTCATGACCTATCTTTAAAGATAAGCCATCAATGTTAATGTACAGGACAACCTCTTTAATGCATAATGCTCCAAAACTGACCTAGAGATAAAAGTCTAAAGCATTTTTTATCATGTGTTGTATGTTCATATTTATATACATTTGTGTAATCAATTCTATTTTAAAAATTTAAAAGA
>JARQOD010000001.1:453419428-453467667 GCA_033576555.1 Oophaga sylvatica
TACATTTTAGCTGAATGTGCGTCCCCGGACGCATATCCAGGTGCGATTGGTGTCAGTGAACTTCCCTTCCAGCACAGGCCCGCTTATGCGCCTGCTCTTCATATTTAAAAAAAATGAATAGTGCTTCTTTTTTTCTAAAACAAAAAAAAAGAAAAAGAGAAAAGAAGTTCTTTAGCAGCTGCAGTATATATTTTACAGTTCTACATCTCTTAGGGTTAGGCTGTTTCATAAGACTTTGTATGACTTTCTACAAAGAGGTTCTGAAACAGCTGAGGTGTGTAAAAACCAAGGAATTGTAATAATTATTTAATGCACAACCATACAAGGGGCTTTACTTTATTATGATTAATTGTGTACTTTATACCTATGTTCGTATTGAATTTTGCATTTATGCACCAATACAAATATCACTGCATACAATTTTTCCGGTAGTCACCAGCACATCACATGTACCATGTACTTGGCATAAAAGCTAATTAGCTCTCCAAGGCTGCACAATACAGTATGCCATTTGTACTATGTATGTTCATTACCCATATATTTTGCTCATGTAAATGTCTGGCGTCCATCTGCTTCACACTGCAACTTGTATAGTTCTGCATCATTTTACTTTATGCTTGTGTTATGTTGGAGCCGCTAAAACATGCGTACCGCTGTCTACCAGTTAAACAATGACATGGAATCTGTGCCAAATTGATTTTCTTCCACTGTTTGAGATCTCCATTGGGAGTTGTTGAAATATGAACATCTCACTAAGCACGTATTGTCTACATGTCTCGCTTCTGGGGAAATAAAAACACATTATTATTACAGATCCTTGAAATTGGACTGAAAAATGAAAATACTATGTTGTGATTGTTCCAGTTCACTGGAACATAATTAGGCAATATTCAGCTTTTACTAACAGGTTTCTCCTGTGGATATTTTGTACTATTTCTTAGAACACGGTGTCCATTTCACAGATTTTCAAAAGTGTTCTAGTCTCTTTCCAGTGGAACACTATAAAAGAGAGATTGATCACAGTATGAGAGCGAAACACACCCATAGGATTAATATCCTCTTCTTATCCGAGATCTGGTGTCTTGCTCTTTATCTCTAATCTACTTATAGCGCTGGACATTGTTAATAGCTTTTTTGCTATCCACAACAAAATTGAATGATTCTTATGTAACCACCGTATTTCAACACCACTTACATCTAGCTGTAGGCAAAAGTTTGTTTCTTCACCTTCATTTCAGAGTTTAATGCGCCTACGATCAACAGTACTGCAAATTGCAGTCACTGGAAGCAATGTTATCGTTTTTTGATATGTACACAGCTTTTGGAAAATACTAGGTCTTGAACTAATTAACTGGTGTAGTAAGTCTGACATGCAATTCTCATTGGAAGAAAAGGTATGCAGATTAGCTCTCCTCCAGAAGGAAGTAAACTGTCTATCTAGTGCCAACTAGAGGTGGATCCACTAAGCCCCAGGTCTGGGTGGGCACATGGGCCCCGGGTGTTTGTGCAGCAGGCAGGAAGGCACGTGGGTAGCAAGGACTTTGCACACTCAGGAGATTGAGGACAAGAAGTATAGGTGCCATGGAACGGAGTAAGGGTGAATGTAGAGATAGCAGAGCGAAGGTTAACCTGATGAGCTGTAGGTATGCAGGTTTGGAGAGTTGGAGCACAAATGGTAGCGCTCAAACACAGGATTCTGGAGTCTTAATTCTGATACAGTTGTGTATCTATGTGGGTCTTATATAATATATGGGAGATGACATCGCTGAGCCATGCTGGGAAACCAGTAAATCCTGACATGGAGCACAACAGAGGGCAGTGAACCGAGGTTAACTAAGCAAGTCAGGATACCAGAACATTGGTCTAACAACAACTATAGTTGCTTCCAAATCCTTGTCGAAATAAAAACATGAATAGAAATACATAGTCCAAGAAATATCGTCACTCCTTGCGGAGATCAACATGCTAAGCATGCCGAGATGAGGAGACTTAAAGCGCAATCTCCTCTGGAAATATGCTAATTATGCAAATTGTCTCTTCAGAGGAAGAGAGCTAGAACTCTAGTGCCACCTTTTGGAAGGTAGCAATCCTACAAGTCAATGTCGACCTTTAACGAGCCTTATCACATACCTAGGATAATAGTCAACCAGAATCTAAATTTGCAGACACTGTGTTCTTTTTTTTTTTTTAAACCATTCAGGTTAGTTATAAACAACTCAATATAAGCTCATCAACTTAAACGCTTTGTTTCAACTCTCATCATCATGGTTCATATTTAATTCAGCATAACAAACTAAAGGTATACACAAAAGACGTCATAAACATCAATAAACATCACTAAAATTCACTGATATTTGATCAAGTGCTGCCATTTTTTAAATTTCCAAACGCCCTCTGCATCAGAATCACCACCGCCTTCACTGTCTAATTTATAAATCAAGTATAATCTAGAAAGGATCAGCCCGACACACTTATTCACAGATAAATGCTTCTCTTTGAAAATACCTAAATTCCTCACATCCCACAAACTCTGCATCACACAAGTCATAATTAACCATAGGATTCTATTTTTCACACGACCACATGCACCAATTCCAAACATTGCAACACGCCAGTCAATAAAACTCACACCCGCTAACTCCTTACACAACCCACCTACACACTTCCACACACTGTACGCGTAATCACAGTCCCACATAGTATGCCACACAGTCTCACATCCACCACATCCTTCTCTCGGGCACACTTCCGTTCTGGTCAGACCTCGTCTCTTCTGAACCTGTCGCACAGGCAAAATATTGTGCAAGGACATCCATACAATATCCCTTTGTCTATTAGACATCCCATGCGTTCCCAAACTCTTCCATGCAACCGAGACTTCATTCCCTCTCAAACCCACAATATTACTCTCCACATCATTCTTATGTATTATTTTCATCACCTTCTTAGCCATTCTAAAATCATTCATCGGCACACTCAGTAAATCATGCTTCCTCACAAACTTTTCAATCACCTCATACCAGACCGGACACTTGAAAGCAACAGGCACTCTAGCATCCCTCATTCTCCAACACAAGCCATACAACATCCAACCAGCAGAATATCTTGCCATATACGCTCCTTTATTTCCTTTATTCAACAAAATAACTACCGTTTTGATATACTGAAGCCCCAGAAAAATCTCAATGTTTGGAAAGGCCATGCCACCATGGTGACATGCCTTAAAAAGACTTTCTCTCTTAAGTTTTTCTATTTTACTACTCCAGAAAAAAGTAAAAACTAACTTTTCCACTCTTTTTATTTTCCTATTAGACGGTGGAAAAACTGTTGCAATAAAAAGCAGAATCGGAAGAATCACCGCTTTTATGACCAAAATCTTACCACTCAAGGTCAAGTCTCTCAGTCGCCAAAAATTTAACTTACGCTCTATGCGCAATCCACACTCCTCCCAGCTCTCCTTACCTTCCACCTCCTAAATAATACTCCAAGCACTTTGAGAGCACCCTCCTCACATTTAACCCCTCCATTTTAACCCCATCATCCCCAAAACATTTAAAACTACATTTATTCCAATTCACTCTAAAACCAGACGCACCACAGAAAAACTCCAAAAGCAACTTAACTCTACTCATAGACGCAACACTTTCACTCACAACCACAACTTCATCCATATATCCAAGAACTTTCACATGCTTTCCACCACTCCCCGGTACCAACAAACCTCGCACCACTTTATCACGTCTCACCAAGCACAACAAAGGTTCAATCACACATACAAATAAGACAGGGACATGGGACACCCCTGCCTTACACCAGACATAATATTCACTTTCTCACTCAACCATCCATTAACAAGAAACTCGCTTGACACACAATCATACAAAGACATTATCCCATTCACAAATTTTTTAGGAAATCCCATTCTCTCCAGAACTTAAAACAAAAACACATGCGAGACCCTATCAAACGCTTTCTCAAAATCAATTGTCAGAACCATACACTTCTGTTTCCTTCCTATGCAGTCCCCAATCAAATCCCTTAATAACAATAAGTTATCACTCATACTTCTCCCAGGCACAGCACACACTTGATCCTCATCCACAACATTACCAATCACCTCACGCATATGATTCGCCAACAATTTGCTATAGATTTTGTAATCTGCATTCAGCAGCGATTATAGGTCTCCAATTCTCTAAACACTTTCTCTCACCTTTCTTATACACAAGCACAACCACCCCCTCTTTCATTGATTCACACAACTTACCATTCTCCCACATGTACTTACATATCTCAGTCAAATCAGCACCCAGAAAATCCCACGCTTTCACATAGAATTCTACCGGCAATCCGTCTTTCCCTGGTGTCTTATTCTTTTCAGCACTCTTCATCACATTTTCTACTTCATCCATAATCACGTCCTCATTCAAAATATCACATTCTTCACTACCCAACTTGTTTTCTAACCCATTCAGCACTTCTGAAACAAGACCAGAGTCAATCCATTTTTTATCATATAACTTGCTGTAGAACCTATTCACCTCCTTTATCACATTCTCACCTGACACAAGCAAACCGTTCCTATCCAGGACTTTATCCATATCAACCTTTCTCCCATTCATTTTCTTAAAAAAGAACCTTGTGCACTTTTCATCTTTCTCAAGATGTTCTATTTTGGTGCGATAGATGATTTCCTTCCCTTTCTCATCCATAACACGCTTTAACTCACTCTTTGTCTCAGCCAGCTCATCAGACACATCCATCCCACTTTCTCCACACTTCCTTAACCAGTCTATACGCCTGTTTAAATCATTAAATCTTTCCCGATAAATAGCAGCTTTTTTATAGCCCCATTTTTTGAAGAATTTTTTGCAACACACCTTAACCCAGTCCCACCATTCCAGCACACACGCAAAATTCCTCTTACATACTCTCCACTCTTTATACTTTATTTTTAATTCATTCATCACATCCTCATCTTCTAACAACCTAACGTTCAGCTTCCAAACCCCACCACCATACACACGGTCATCAATCGCACTAAACACACCCTCTCAAACACTCATGATCAGAAAAAGGTACAGCATTTTGTTCAAAATTCATACACAACATATTTTTTGGAAAACAACTTTTATCTATTCTGGATGCAATACCACCCCTATCAGCATGGTATGTTGGCGGTGGTGGGATGCCAAATTTCAGAGCAGCAGCATCTAGAAGGGAAAAAATCAGAAATAAGATTGGATAACTTTTTACCAGTTATGTCACAATTCCCTTCTGTGATGCAATTAAAGTCTCCAACTAAAACTGTAGGCATTTTGCCTGGAAGAAACAAACTTAATTTTTCCAAAAGAGCCAGACGCTCCTTTTTCCCATCCTTTCCTGATGGACAGTACACATTAATAATTCTAGCCCGCCACCCCCTATAGCTAACATGTGCAATTATACATCTACCCACCTCTACCACCGTGTAGCTATCTAAACTAATCTCCCTGTTACCCATTAATATCCCTACACCATCATTCCTATTAACACATGAGCCAGACCATACATGCTGACCGTAAGGCCAGTCCTTATCGCTTGGAGCGTCCTCAATCCCACATTCCTGAAGACAAAAGATGTGAGCATTCATCTGTTTAATATAATCTAGGACGACTGCCCTCCTGGATTTAGATCTAATTTGTCTGACATTCAGGGACGCAATGCCCCAACCAGCTTGGGGAGCCATAACATGATGGTGTTATTTACATGACGACAAACAGGCCACTTCTTCTTCAGCCGTTTTCGTCTTCCATCTGGAACTGCAACTCCCCGAATCTGTTTACGTCTGCGGGAATGCCTAAAAAAACATTGTGTCAGGAGAGAAGACATTCTGAGGGTAACTACGTTCACTCACCGGACTTAAACAATCTTCACCGGCGTCCGCCCAATCCGTTCTGGGCTTTTTACAGGAAGTTCCAGGCTCCTCCTCCTCCTCAGAGGGCCTTGCAAGAGTGAAGTCACCTTGATCTCCACAACTGGTCAACTCCTCCTCAGTAGCTAACCAAGATATACTGGGGGTATTACCAAGAGAACCCTCCAACTCCCCCTCCCCACAGACATCAGACTGATGAGGGAGCTCACATTCAACCTCAGCAAGTTCCAAACCTGCCACCTCTGGGCTGGGAGTCTCCGTTTCGGGCAGGGCCTCCTCATGTGCATCCATGATTTCAGGTTCCTCAATAAGATCCGGGTCTGTAACCTGTGGAATGTCAACAACAGCAGCAGGGGGCGCAGCTGCCCCACCTGTGACCTCAGCGTAAGACCTAGGACTGATCCTGGCCTTACAATCCCGATACTTATGGCCCTCCTCACCACAAGCATTACACATAACAGGATTTGTGCAGTCTTTTGCCATATGGCCGGAACCATTGCAATTCCTACAAGTTGGCATGTCCTTGCAACTATCCTGGGTAAAGCCCGAAATTTTTACACCTCCTGCAATACAGTGGGGCATCTGGAAAAAACAAAAAACCACTATTTTTCCCAATTGAAAAATTAAGAGGGGGTAATGGATGCCTCCCGGGCCTTGGGGATCCATCCCAAATCTCACAAAAAATTTGTACTTCCCGGTCCAGAGCCCTTCTCCATTCAGGACCCTGTGGGAGTACTGAACATAAATGCAATGTCTTTTCAAAAATAAAGTAATGTCCTCCAGGGAAACAAAAGGGTTGTGCATGAAAACCACAAGTGGGATATCCCCCTTGGAGTATAACACAGTAAAGGTAAGTCCTTCCAGCAAAGGATTTGCCACTCCATTTTTCAGGGCAGTAAACAAATTCTGGCAAGCCGCCATAGAAGATAGCACCAGCACATACCTGCCTTCCCTTCTGAACTCCTGCAGGCATATTATATCGGACTTCCGAATCTTCAGGATGTCATAAAACACCATGTTGACCAAATATCCCAGGGAAAAATGCAACTTCTTATCTTCAGCGATTTCAATCCGGAATCCATTTTTGACCCGGCTATCACCGGTCCCAGAGAATTGAAGTCGGACTCCCATCGTCCACAACTCCAAGGATCTTCTCCCTGAATCCTCCTGGCTATCTCCCTAAAGCAGCACCGGCTTAAGCCACCGAAGTGGCGATGCCGGAAGGCCAAGAGACAGCACTCAAGGTATCCAGGACACTTTGCACCTCGTCAGTGCAAAGCGGAGATCTGGTTTGGCTGTGTGAGAGGCGTCAGACCATTGTCCAAGAAATATCGTCACTCCTTGCGGAGATCAACATGCTAAGCATGCAGATGAGGAGACTTAAAGCCGCAATGCTCCTCTGGGAAATATGCTAATTATGCAAATTGTCTCTTCAGAGGAAGAGAGCTAGAACTCTAGTGCCACCTTTTGGAAGGTAGCAATCCTACAAGTCAATGTCGACCCTTTAACGAGCCTTATCACATGACCTAGGATAATAGCCAAACCAGAATCTCAATTTGCAGACACTGTGTTTCGGGGTTCAGCCCCTCGTCAGTGCAAAGCGGAGATCTGGTTTGGCTGTGTGAGAGGCGTCAGACCATTGTCCAAGAAATATCGTCACTCCTTGCGGAGATCAACATGCTAAGCATGCAGATGAGGAGACTTAAAGCCGCAATGCTCCTCTGGGAAATATGCTAATTATGCAAATTGTCTCTTCAGAGAGGAAGAGAGCTAGAACTCTAGTGCCACCTTTTGGAAGGTAGCAATCCTACAAGTCAATGTCGACCCTTTAACGAGCCTTATCACATGACCTAGGATAATAGCCAACCAGAATCTCAATTTGCAGACACTGTGTTTCGGGGTTCAGCCCCTCGTCAGTGCAAAGCGGAGATCTGGTTTGGCTGTGTGAGAGGCGTCAGACCATTGTCCAAGAAATATCGTCACTCCTTGCGGAGATCAACATGCTAAGCATGCAGATGAGGAGACTTAAAGCCGCAATGCTCCTCTGGGAAATATGCTAATTATGCAAATTGTCTCTTCAGAGAGGAAGAGAGCTAGAACTCTAGTGCCACCTTTTGGAAGGTAGCAATCCTACAAGTCAATGTCGACCCTTTAACGAGCCTTATCACATGACCTAGGATAATAGCCAAACCAGAATCTCAATTTGCAGACACTGTGTTTTTTTTTTTTTTTTTTTTTTTTAAAACCATTCAGGTTAGTTATAAACAACTCAATATAAGCTCATCAACTTAAACGTCGTTGTTTCAACTCTCATCATCATGGTTCATATTTAATTCAGCATAACAAACTAAAGTATACACAAAAGACGTCATAAACATCAATAAACATCACTAAAATTCACTGATATTTGATCAAGTGCTGCCATTTTTTAAATTTCCAAACGCCCTCTGCATCAGAACCACCACCGCCTTCACTGTCTAATTTATAAATCAAGTATAATCTAGAAAGGATCAGCCCGACACACTTATTCACAGATAAATGCTTCTCTTTGAAAATTCCTAAATTCCTCACATCCCACAAACTCTGCATCACACAAGTCATAATTAACCATAGGATTCTATTTTTCACACGACCACATGCACCAATTCCAAACATTGCAACACGCCAGTCAATAAAACTCACCCCCGCTAACTCCTTACACAACCCACCTACACACTTCCACACACTGTACGCGTAATCACAGTCCCACATAGTATGCCACACAGTCTCACATCCACCACACCTTCTCTAGGGCACACTTCCGTTCTGGTCAGACCTCGTCTCTTCTGAACCTGTCGCACAGGCAAAATATTGTGCAAGGACATCCATACA
This sequence comes from Oophaga sylvatica, assembly GCA_033576555.1. NCBI lineage: Eukaryota > Metazoa > Chordata > Amphibia > Anura > Dendrobatidae > Oophaga > Oophaga sylvatica. Next base: position 453,428,214 of record JARQOD010000001.1, read on the forward strand.
ATATCCCTTTGTCTATTAGACATCCCATGGTTCCCAAACTCTTCCATGCAACCGAGACTTCATTCCCTCTCAAACCCACAATATTACTCTCCACATCATTCTTATGTATTATTTTCATCACCTTCTTAGCCATTCTAAAATCATTCATCGGCACACTCAGTAAATCATGCTTCCTCACAAACTTTTCAATCACCTCATACCAGACCGGACACTTGAAAGCAACAGGCACTCTAGCATCCCTCTTTCTCCAACACAAGCCACACAACATCCAACCAGCAGAATAACTTGCCATATACGCTCCTTTATTTCCTTTATTCAACAAAATAACTACCGTTTTGATATACTGAAGCCCCAGAAAAATCTCAATGTTTGGAAAGGCCATGCCACCATGGTGACATGCCTTAAAAAGACTTTCTCTCTTAAGTTTTTCTATTTTACTACTCCAGAAAAAAGTAAAAACTAACTTTTCCACTCTTTTTATTTTCCTATTAGACGGTGGAAAAACTGTTGCAATAAAAAGCAGAATCGGAAGAATCACCGCTTTTATGACCAAAATCTTACCACTCAAGGTCAAGTCTCTCAGTCGCCAAAAATTTAACTTACGCTCTATGCGCAATCCACACTCCTCCCAGCTCTCCTTACTTTCCAGCTCCTTATTAAATAGTACTCCCAGCACTTTGAGAGCACCCTCCTCACATTTAACCCCCTCCATTTTAACCCCATCATCCCCAAAACATTTAAAACTACATTTATTCCAATTCACTCTAAAACCAGACGCACCACAGAAAAACTCCAAAAGCAACTTAACTCTACTCATAGACGCAACACTTTCACTCACAACCACAACATCATCCATATATCCAAGAACTTTCACATGCTTTCCACCACTCCCCGGTACCAACAAACCTCGCACCACTTTATCACGTCTCACCAAGCACAACAAAGGTTCAATCACACATACAAATAAGACAGGGGACATGGGACACCCCTGCCTTACACCAGACATAATATTCACTTTCTCACTCAACCATCCATTAACAAGAAACTCACTTGACACACAATCATACAAAGACATTATCTCATTCACAAATTTTTTAGGAAATCCCATTCTCTCCAGAACTTTAAACAAAAACACATGCGAGACCCTATCAAACGCTTTCTCAAAATCAATTGTCAGAACCATACACTTCTGTTTCCTTCCCATGCAGTCCCCAATCAAATCCCTTAATAACAATAAGTTATCACTCATACTTCTCCCAGGCACCGCACACACCTGATCCTCATCCACAACATTACCAATCACCTCACGCATACGATTCGCCAACAATTTGCTATAGATTTTGTAATCTGCATTCAGCAGCGTTATAGGTCTCCAATTCTCTAAACACTTTCTCTCACCTTTCTTATACACAAGCACAACCACCCCCTCCTTCATTGATTCACACAACTTACCATTCTCCCACATGTACTTACATATCTCAGTCAAATCAGCACCCAGGAAATCCCACGCTTTCACATAGAATTCTACCGGCAATCCGTCTTTCCCTGGTGTCTTATTCTTTTTAGCACTCTTCATCGCGTTTTCTACTTCATCCATAATCACATCCTCATTCAAAATATCACATTCTTCACTACCCAACTTGTTTTCTAACCCATTCAGCACTTCTGAAACAAGACCAGAGTCAATCCATTTTTTATCATATAACTTGCTGTAGAACCTATTCACCTCCTTTATCACATTCTCACCTGACACACACAAACCGTTCCTATCCAGGACTTTATCCATATCAACCTTTCTCCCATTCATTTTCTTAAAAAAGAACCTTGTGCACTTTTCATCTTTCTCAAGATGTTCTATTTTGGTACGATAGATGATTCCTTTCCTTTCGCATCCATAATACACTTTAGTTCACTCTTTGTCTCAGCCAGCTCATCAGACACATCCATCCCACTTTCTCCACACTTCCTTAACCAGTCTATACGCCTGTTTAAATCATTAAATCTTTCCCGATAAATAGCAGCTTTTTTATAGCCCCATTTTTTGAAGAATTTTTTGCAACACACCTTAACCCAGTCCCACCATTCCAGCACACACGTAAAATTCCTCTTACATACTCTCCACTCTTTATACTTTATTTTTAATTCATTCATCACATCCTCATCTTCTAACAACCTAACGTTCAGCTTCCAAACCTCACCACCATACACACGGTCATCAATCGCACTAAACACACCTCTCAAACATTAATGATCAGAAAAAGGTACAGCATTTTGTTCAAAATTCATACACAACATATTTTTGGAAAACAACATTTTATCTATTCTGGATACAATACCACCCCTATCAGCATGGTATGTTGGCGGTGGTGGGATGCCAAATTTCAGAGCAGCAGCATCTAGAAGGGAAAAATCAGAAATAAGATTGGATAACTTTTTACCAGTTATGTCACAATTCCCTTCTGTGATGCAATTAAAGTCTCCAACTAAAACTGTAAGCATTTTGCCTGGAAGAAACAAACTTAATTTTTCCAAAAGAGCCAGACGCTCCTTTTTCCCATCCTTTCCTGATGGACAGTACACATTAGTAATTCTAGCCCGCCACCCCCTATAGCTAACATGTGCAATTATACATCTACCCACCTCTACCACCGTGTAGCTATCTAAACTAATCTCCCTGTTACCCATTAATATCCCTACACCATCATTCCTATTAACACATGAGCCAGACCATACATGCTGACCGTAAGGCCAGTCCTTATCGCTTGGAGCGTCCTCAATCCCACATTCCTGAAGACAAAAGATGTGAGCATTCATCTGTTTAATATAATCTAGGACGACTGCCCTCCTGGATTTAGTTCTAATTTGTCTGACATTCAGGGACGCAATGCCCCAACCAGCTTGGGGAGCCATAACATGATGGTGTTATTTACATGACGACAAACAGGCCACTTCTTCTTCAGCCGTTTTCGTCTTCCATCTGGAACTGCAACTCCCCGAATCTGTTTACGTCTGCGGGAATGCCTAAAAAAACATTGGTGTCAGGAGAGAAGACATTCTGAGGGTAACTACGTTCACTCACCGGACTTAAACAATCTTCACCGGCGTCCGCCCAATCCATTCTGGGCTTTTTACAGGAAGTTCCAGGCTCCTCCTCCTCCTCAGAGGGACTTGCAAGAGTGAAGTCACCTTGATCTCCACAACTGGTCAACTCCTCCTCAGTAGCTAACCAAGATATACTGGGGCTATTATCAAGAGCACCCTCCAACTCCCCCTCCCCACAGACATCAGACTGATGAGGAGCTCACATTCAACCTCAGCAAGTTCCAAACCTGCCACCTCTGGGCTGGGAGACTCCGTTTCGGGCAGGGCCTCCTCATGTGCATCCATGATTTCAGGTTCCTCAATAAGATCCGGGTCTGTAACCTGTGGAATGTCAACAACAGCAGCAGGGGGCGCAGCTGCCCCACCTGTGACCTCAGCGTAAGACCTAGGACTGATCCTGGCCTTACAATACCGATACTTATGGCCCTCCTCACCACAAGCATTACACATAACAGGATTTGTGCAGTCTTTTGCCACATGGCCGGAACCATTGCAATTCCTACAAGTTGGCATGTCCTTGCAACTATCCTGGGTATGCCCGAAATTTTTACACCTCCTGCAATACAGCGGGGCATCTGGAAAAAACAAAAAATCACTATTTTTCCCAATTGAAAAATTAAGAGGGGGTAATGGATGCCGCCCGGGCCTTGGGGATCCATCCCAAATCTCACAAAAAATTTGTACTTCCCGGTCCAGAGCCCTTCTCCATTCAGGACCCTGTGGGAGTACTGAACATAAATGCAAATGTGTAGCCCTGGTACACAATACCAGGAGGATGAGTGGAGAGGTAACAGTTAAGGTCTCTTCATGACATCACGTACACTTCTGACACACCCAGCAGGGGTGTGGAAGGGAGTGATTTAGTCAGTCAGTTTCCTGTCCTTGGACAGAGTAGACGTGTCCAGTTTGAGCCTGTTAGCAGTTCAGAAAGTGGAGGCTGGTACAGGTGGTTTAATTCACCTTAGCCTAGTCAGAGCTGTGCCCCACTGGAAGAAAGACTGAACTATCTATTAAGAGTCGAGCAAATCGAAGGGCAAAGTGGAAGGAAGATTATTGGAAAAGTGCTTTTGGCTTGGAAAAGTCCTGCACATTGCTACCGGTCACTGGGGACCGAAGGATCACTATTAGCTACAAGCATAGTGGTAAGAAAACCAGAGATTTACCGGACCCTAGGTCGCGGCAAACAGCCCCATATAGTCAGTACGTAACAGGAGTCAGGTGGAATAGGGACTTTGAGTCAAGCGCAGACAAAAACAAGAACCTAGTTTCATCATTTGGAAGGCTCCACCACAAATCTGACTGGGAAGAACAGCTTTGGAAAAGCTGGAATTATAGAGGGGACTACGCTTCAGGCTGGTCGTACTCATCTTCATTGGACAGTAAAGGAGGCCCCTAACTTGCTTAGCTGTTGCCTCAAAGCTCATCCTCCATCAACCCCATCAGCCTCCCTGGGACCTGCCTTACCATCTTGCAAGTAAAGGTATGGAAAGACGCTGACGGTGTGAGACTGAGTTATTAATTGCATGCCTGCACAATCCCTACCTAACTACCGACCTGAGGGAAGAGTCCCACCTGTAGGGGACCCGACATCTAGCTGCATCACCATCCCCTCAGAGATCTATAGCAGCGCTGGTACATATTACCAGAAGACTACAGGTGGCGTCACGAACTGTATATAAATCTATCCCCTGTAAATATTCCCCCAACATACGCCAGACCGCCAGGGCCACAGACCGAGCCACAGCTACCTGTGACAATCCCCATAGACTTCTACGGGCTCGGCTCTGAGTACCCCATTGCCCTGGTAACCCACAATTGTGGTGGCGGGTCGACACAAAAACTTGGCGTCACGAACAGGATACGAAACTTGCAGCATTGCGAGCCCTGTGTGCCTGTGGAGTGTTTTTGTGAAAAAAGGACTGTTTGCACTTTTGGCGCCAAAAATCGCCATTTTTGTCGCCATATTCGCGCCCTAAGGCGCTGGAGAAGAAGGAGGGCGTACCTGAAAGAGCGCGCAGAGTCTTGGACACGCCCCTGGCTCTGACTCATCGGCAGGTCCTGCAACAGGAAGTGAACGCTCTGACATCAGAGCGCCTGCGACGAAGGTCCTGTTCCCACTGCGGTGCCTGTGAAGTAGCAGCGTCTGAAACCGGTAGGCTCCGTTTAACCAAGGGGGCGCTAAGATGTCACAACAACCGGCTGACAGTGCGGCCCCGGCCGGAGGCCCCAATCCTGCACCGTCTGGTATTGTAGCGCCAGATGGGGGCGCAGGCCCTGCACCCAGTCCGGTAGTCCCGATCATGCCACTAACGCTCCCATATATGCCTGGGGCGAAATGGCTTCCCCAGTACAGCGGTGAGCCAGGCACATTAGCAGGCTTCAAGCGGAAGTTATGCAGCATCCTAGAAATGTACTCCATGCCTGAGAGACAAAAAGCTGCTGTGCTAATAGGGCAGCTAACTGGCGCTGCTGAGAGGGAAGTGGAGACTTGGGATACCGTTGATCAGGAGTCGGTACCTGCGATCTTCCTTAAGCTACATGCCATATTTGAAGACCGCACAGAAACGGATCTCCGGATGGCCTTCTATCACTGTTCACAACAGCCAGGTGACAGCATCCGGGACTACGCTTGCCGACTACAGGAGCCCTGAGAGCCCTCAAGCAAATTAACAATTTAAATGCTATCGACGAGAATAAAATGCTGAAAGAACAATTTATACAGGGATTGAGATCCCAAGAGGAACGCAGAACTGTAAATTGGTGGTCCTTAGATCATCCGGATGCTACCTTTGATGCCCTAAAGGACATGGCAATAAAAGGGCTGCGGCCCCTGGGCAAACCCGAGGTGGCAACCCAACATCATCAGGCTGAAGTCACTCTGGAACCGGCAGTAACCCCCTTTTCCCCGCTAGTGGCTGAAGTCAAAGCGCAGGTGACACCTCCTAGTGAATTGGACTGTCTGCGCTCAGAGGTGCGCCAGCTGACTTAAAATCTGGCTGCTGTAATGAGTGCCCTGCAGCTGCGGAAAGAGGAGGAAGGAAAGATCTTGTTAGCTGACTGCCCAGAAGACGTCCCGTGGATGCACCGGAGAAGAAAGAAGACGTCGCCCCTCCGGAGGAGGACAACGCCACCCCCAGGAGCAACCTCTGATCAACACCCTCCTCGTCGAGAGATCATCTGTTATCGCTGCAACCGGAAAGGTCATCTGTCTCCACAGTGTCCTTTAAACGGGCAGAACCTGGGTCCAAGGGCCAACACCCAGGAGAATACCCGTCAGGCCCCCTAGACTGGAACCGCAGGTATGTGGGCGGGCGACCCTACCTGTCCATTATTCTAGATGGTATTGCTGTTCCAGCATTGTTAGACACTGGGTCCCAGGTGACCCTAATACCTGATGCTCTATATACCAAGTACTGGTCAATGGACAGTCTTAAACCTCCGAGCCTTGACTTTACTGTGTATGCTTCTAATGGTCTTCCTGTAGAAGTACTCGGAACAAAATGTGTAGATGTAAAGGTGGGCAGAGAGGAGTTGAAAGACCAGGGGCTTCTGGTAGTAAAGACTGTAAATGAGGAGAACGGTTTGAATATAATTTTGGGTACTAACATTATCGGTAATTGTTTGGGAGAAGTTGTGTTCTTGCTCCAACAGCTCGCTGAGATTGCCCGACCAAGGCAGAGAGGAGTAATCCAAAGAGAGATCCGGGCCCTGGTGTGTCAGCAGCAAGCGAAGCTTACAGACGGCGAAATTGGTAATGTACGGGTCACTGACTCGGATCCTATTGTGGTACCCCCAATGAGTGAAATGATCATTTGGTGCAGGGCAGCCATAGGTCTGAGAGGACAGAATTACCAAGCTGTAGTAGAACCCCACCATTCAGAACATAGACCTACACTTATGACTGCTAGAGGAGTAGTAGAAGTGGTGAATGGAAGAGTACCGGTACGGCTTCTCAATTGGGGAGATGATGAGGTAAATTTACCCCGTTATGCAACCATTGCTAAACTTCATGCTGTTGATAATAATTCTATTCTCCCGGCTGAGTCCTTAGACTCCTGTCAAATAGAGGAGGACAATGACCCAGCAACTCAGGTGGCGGAATGGTGTCAGCAACTCCATGTTGGGACGGACACCACTCCCGCTCACCAGAAGCAAGGGGTATTACGGGTGGTGCAAGAGTACGCCCAAGTGTTTAGCAAAAATCCACTTGATTTTGGGACAATTAAGGGAGTACAACATCATATCCCTACAGGCAGTCATCCTCCCATCAAAGAGCGGTATAGGCCCATACCTCCAGCTCATTATCAGAAGGCTAAAGAAATGTTGCATGATATGAAGAAAGCTGGGGTGATAAGGGATAGTTGTAGCCCCTGGGCAGCCCCTCTAGTTCTGGTTAAAAAGAAAGATGGTAGTATGAGAATGTGTGTGGATTACAGGCAGGTGAACCGCATAACACACAAGGATGCATACCCGCTACCACGTATAGAGGAATCATTAGCTGCTCTGAAAACGGCTAACTACTTTTCTACCCTCGATCTGACTAGTGGTTACTGGCAAGTGGCTGTGGCTGAGGAGGATCATGAGAAAAACGGCTTTCACCACCCCAATGGGGCTCTGTGAGTTTGACAGAATGCCGTTTGGGCTCAGCAGTGCCCCAGGAACATTTCAGAGAGTGATGGAAAATTGTCTGGGACATCTCAATTTTGAAACCGTGCTGCTATACCTAGACGACGTTATCGTGTATTCCAAGACATATGAGGACCATCTGAAACACCTGGCAGAAGTATTCGAGTCCCTGTCCAGGTACGGGATGAAATTAAAACCCTCAAAATGCCATCTACTCAAACAGAAGGTACAATACTTGGGGCACATCGTCAGTTCGGAAGGAGTAGCGCCGGACCCAGAGAAAGTCACCGCCATCCAGAAGTGGCCGGAGCCGAAAAACCTTAAGGAAGTGCGACAGTTCCTGGGACTAACGGGTTACTACAGAAGGTTCGTGAAAGATTACACGAAGAAGGCAGCTCCTTTACAGGACCTCCTGGTAGGACAATCCTTAAAGAGCAGAAACCCTCCCTTTAATTGGGGTAAAGAACAGGCTGAAGCATTCCAAAAGATGAAAGAGATCCTGACAGGTGATGAGATCTTAACCTATCCTGATTACAGCCAACCGTTCCTGTTGTACACCGATGCCAGTAATGAAGGTTTGGGAGCAGTTCTCAGTCAGAAGCAGAATGGCCAAGAAAAAGTCATCGCATATGCCAGCAGAAAACTCAGGCCAACTGAAAGGAATCCGGAAAATTATAGCAGCTTCAAGCTGGAATTTCTGGCGCTGGTCTGGGCCATTACTGAAAGATTTAAGCACTATCTGGCCTCCAATAAGTTCACGGCGTACACAGACAACAACCCGTTAACGCACCTGGAAACCGCCAAGCTGGGCGCCATGGAGCAGCGATGGATGGCTCGGTTGTCCAATTACCAGTTTACTATCAAGTACCGGGCAGGTCGAAAGAATGCTAATGCTGACGCGTTGTCTCGAATGCCGCATGACTCTGACACGGAAGAAGAATCGGACGACCTGGAAGAAATTGAGCTACCTGCGTTCCATCGAAATGGGGTAGTCCACGAGCATCGAGTCCACAGAAAGCAGTATGGTGCAACATTAAATCCTTTACCCCATCACAGCTGGAAAGAGACTCAGGATAGTGATCCAGTGGTCAGCCGCATCAAGGAGTTGTTAAAACAGGAAGGCTCCTCTTTGGAAAAGGATGCACCTATGTCAGCAAAGCTCCTGTGGAACGAGAAAAGCAGGTTGTTCCTATACCGTGAGAAGTTGTGCAGGAGATACGTCAACCCCAGAACCCATGAGATGGTCTGGCAAATCGTGGTCCCCAAGGCAGATGTCCCAATGGTGTTGGAAGCATACCACGATCAAGCAGGACACTTTGGCTGGAGAAAGCTGGAGACCCTGTTGAGATGCCGGTTCTACTGGGTAGGGATGCGCAGCTCCATCGAGAGGTGGTGTCGGAACTGTGGACCCTGTGGTCTCAGAAGAAAGGACTACGGTAGTCAGAAGGCCCCCCTGCAACCTATCCGGACGACTCGTCCCCTGGAGATTGTGGCCCTGGACCACGTCAAACTGTCGCCGAGTAGATCTGGATACTCATACGCCTTGACCATGGTGGACCATTACTCCAGATTCCTGGTGGTTGTTCCAGTGAAGGACCAGACCGCAGTGACTGCAGCAAAAACCTTTCAAGCAAACTTTTGCAGACCGCATGGGTATCCGGAGCAAGTATTAACTGATCAGGGACCTGCTTTCGAAGCTGATTTATTCAAGGAATTCTGTCACATGTACGGGTGCAAGAAAATAAGAACAACACCATATCACCCTCAAACCAACGGTCTTTGTGAAAAGATGAACCATATTGTCCTTGACTTGTTGAGATCCATACCGTTGGAAGACAGGAATCGATGGCCGGATTTACTACCTGATTTGGTTGATTGTATAACCATATACCTGTAAGCTCAACTAACTGCACTCCAGCCTATCTTATGAGAGCAAGGCCCGGAAAACTACCAATGGATCTAGAACTTGGAGTGGTGGAACCGGAGGCAGACGATGCCGTGGAAAACTGGGACATCAATCGGCAAGAGCAGTACAGAAGAGTGCAAATCTGTGTGGAGGAAAGTCTCAATAAGGCACGGGAGAAACAGGAAGATGTTTACAACCGAAATGCTCCTGCCAAGCCTTTGATGCCTGGAGAGGTAGTATTAAAAAGAAAAAGGAAGATGCATAAATTGGATAATCAGTGGGAGCAAGAACCCTACGTCATACAAGATTCTAAATATGACAACAGAAAAGTTTGTGTCGTCAGTAAGGACGGAGGAAGAACAACAACCACTGTGTCCAGAGACCATTTGAAATTGTGTCCAGAACCCTTAAAGAGTTGTGAAAAGAACCCTGTCATCAATCAAGGAGAAAGAAAGGAAGAGGTCATACACACAGATCTGGGAGATTTTCCTGCGGATTGGCCCCGACTGGGAGATGCTGTGATAATTCCAGTGTTGCAGTTTTATCAGCCACAAGAGGAAGTTCTACCTCCAGTTGTGCCTGTGGTGCCAGTTGAGCCCGCTCAGGAGTTACCCATTCCAGCAACACCTCAACCTGTGGAACCTCAAGATGGATCATCAGAAGCAGCGCCCCATACTATGGGATCCCCTGGTGAAGCTGACTCACACCGCCCAGCCATCAGTACGCTTGCCAGATCCATAGAAAGATTGAGGCAGTTCTATAGTTTGCCGTTACGCAGTGCAGACAGATCGCAACTTGATATACCTGAAGCTACACCACGTAGATCAGAGCGAACCACCAAAGGGAAGTTACCCATTAGATATCAGCAGTAGTTATAACGAATTGATGTGAATATTGTAAAAAGTCTTATATATATGTTTTTCCCTATTATGTCTTCGTTTAACAATGGACTCAGAGGCTGAGGACTGAGCCAGCCCAAAAACTGTATCCTGTAAATAGTTGCACTAAAGTGCCTTCTTAATGGTTTCACATGAAACCTTGACTTACCTCTGAACCAAAAACCCATGTGGTGTGGCACTGAGTGAGGTCTGCATTCGGATGTCCTGCAGCCCACCCAGGACCCACGTTGAAGGTTTGGTGCGGGTCCTTCACAAGAATACTGTATATTTATTGAATGCTATTTAATATTTGTATTTTTCTATAATGTTTGCAACGTTCAAGATATCCTCACCTCCCGGATGGGACGAATTAATGTTATTGTTAATGTTTTCATGCATAAACAAAAATGTCTCTTTTATATTTTACAGCCCGGGAGTGCTGTCGTTTACCATGGGGGAATGTGTAGCCCTGGTACACAATACCAGGAGGATGAGTGGAGAGGTAACAGTTAAGGTCTCTTCATGACATCACGTACACTTCTGACACACCCAGCAGGGGTGTGGAAGGGAGTGATTTAGTCAGTCAGTTTCCTGTCCTTGGACAGAGTAGACGTGTCCAGTTTGAGCCTGTTAGCAGTTCAGAAAGTGGAGGCTGGTACAGGTGGTTTAATTCACCTTAGCCTAGTCAGAGCTGTGCCCCACTGGAAGAAAGACTGAACTATCTATTAAGAGTCGAGCAAATCGAAGGGCAAAGTGGAAGGAAGATTATTGGAAAAGTGCTTTTGGCTTGGAAAAGTCCTGCACATTGCTACCGGTCACTGGGGACCGAAGGATCACTATTAGCTACAAGCTTAGTGGTAAGAAAACCAGAGATTTACCGGACCCTAGGTCGCGGCAAACAGCCCCATATAGTCAGTACGTAACAGGAGTCAGGTGGAATAGGGACTTTGAGTCAAGCGCAGACAAAAACAAGAACCTAGTTTCATCATTTGGAAGGCTCCACCACAAATCTGACTGGGAAGAACAGCTTTGGAAAAGCTGGAATTATAGAGGGGACTACGCTTCAGGCTGGTCGTACTCATCTTCATTGGACAGTAAAGGAGGCCCCTAACTTGCTTAGCTGTTGCCTCAAAGCTCATCCTCCATCAACCCCATCAGCCTCCCTGGGACCTGCCTTACCATCTTGCAAGTAAAGGTATGGAAAGACGCTGACGGTGTGAGACTGAGTTATTAATTGCATGCCTGCACAATCCCTACCTAACTACCGACCTGAGGAAGAGTCCCACCTGTAGGGGACCCGACATCTAGCTGCATCACCATCCCCTCAGAGATCTATAGCAGCGCTGGTACATATTACCAGAAGACTACAGGTGGCGTCACGAACTGTATATAAATCTATCCCCTGTAAATATTCCCCCAACATACGCCAGACCGCCAGGGCCACAGACCGAGCCACAGCTACCTGTGACAATCCCCATAGACTTCTACGGGCTCGGCTCTGAGTACCCCATTGCCCTGGTAACCCACAATTGTGGTGGCGGGTCGACACACAATGTCTTTTCAAAAATAAAGTAATGTCCTCCAGGGAAACAAAAGGGTTGTGCATGAAAACTACAAGTGGGATATCCCCCTTAGAGTATAGCACAGTAAAGGTAAGTCCTTCCAGCAAAGGATTTGCAACTCCATTTTTCAGGGCAGTAAACAAATTCTGGCAAGCTGCCATAGAAGATAGCACCAGCACATACCTGCCTTCCCTCCTGAACTCCTGCAGGCATATTATATCGGACTTCCGAATCTTCAGGATGTCATAAAACACCATGTTGACCAAATATCCCAGGGAAAAATGCAACTTCTTATCTTCAGCGATTTCAATCCGGAATCCATTTTTGACCCGGCTATCACCGGTCCCAGAGAATTGAAGTCGGACTCCCATTGTCCACAACTCCAAGGATCTTCTCCCTGAATCCTCCTGGCTATCTCCCAAAAGCAGCGACCGGCTTAAGCCACCGAAGTGGCGATGCCGGAAGGCCAAGAGACAGCACTCAAGGTATCCTTTTTTTTTTTTTTTTTTTTTTTTAAAACCATTCAGGTTAGTTATAAACAACTCAATATAAGCTCATCAACTTAAATCTCATTGTTTCAACTCTCATCATCATGGTTCATATTTAATTCAGCATAACAAACTAAAGGTATACACAAAAGACGTCATAAACATCAATAAACATCACTAAAATTCACTGATATTTGATCAGGTGCTGCCATTTTTTAAATTTCCAAACGCCCTCTGCATCAGAACCACCACCGCCTTCACTGTCTAATTTATAAATCAAGTATAATCTAGAAAGGATCAGCCCGACACACTTATTCACAGATAAATGCTTCTCTTTGAAAATTCCTAAATTCCTCACATCCCACAAACTCTGCATCACACAAGTCATAATTAACCATAGGATTCTATTTTTCACACGACCACATGCACCAATTCCAAACATTGCAACACGCCAGTCAATAAAACTCACCCCCGCCAACTCCTTACACAACCCACCTACACACTTCCACACACTGTACGCGTAATCACAGTCCCACATAGTATGCCACACAGTCTCACATCCACCACAACCTTCTCTCGGGCACACTTCCGTTCTGGTCAGACCTCGTCTCTTCTGAACCTGTCGCACAGGCAAAATATTGTGCAAGGACATCCATACAATATCCCTTTGTCTATTAGACATCCCATGCGTTCCCAAACTCTTCCATGCAACCGAGACTTCATTCCCTCTCAAACCCACAATATTACACTCCACATCATTCTTATGTATTATTTTCATCACCTTCTTAGCCATTCTAAAATCATTCATCGGCACACTCAGTAAATCATGCTTCCTCACAAACTTTTCAATCACCTCATACCAGACCGGACACTTGAAAGCAACAGGCACTCTAGCATCCCTCTTTCTCCAACACAAGCCATACAACATCCAACCAGCAGAATATCTTGCCATATGCGCTCCTTTATTTCCTTTATTCAACAAAATAACTACCGTTTTGATATACTGAAGCCCCAGAAAAATCTCAATGTTTGGAAAGGCCATGCCACCATGGTGACATGCCTTAAAAAGACTTTCTCTCTTAAGTTTTTCTATTTTACTACTCCAGAAAAAAGTAAAAACTAACTTTTCCACTCTTTTTATTTTCCTATTAGACGGTGGAAAAACTGTTGCAATAAAAAGCAGAATCGGAAGAATCACCGCTTTTATGATCAAAATCTTACCACTCAAGGTCAAGTCTCTCAGTCGCCAAAAATTTAACTTACGCTCTATGCGCAACCCACACTCCTCCCAGCTCTCCTTACCTTCCAGCTCCTTATTAAATAACACTCCCAGCACTTTGAGAGCACCCTCCTCACATTTAACCCCCTCCATTTTAACCCCATCATCCCCAAAACATTTAAAACTACATTTATTCCAATTCACTCTAAAACCAGACGCACCACAGAAAAACTCCAAAAGCAACTTAACTCTACTCATAGACGCAACACTTTCACTCACAACCACAACTTCATCCATATATCCAAGAACTTTCACATGCTTTCCACCACTCCCCGGTACCAACAAACCTCGCACCACTTTATCACGTCTCACCAAGCACAACAAAGGTTCAATCACACATACAAATAAGACAGGGGACATGGGACACCCCTGCCTTACACCAGACATAATATTCACTTTCTCACTCAACCATCCATTAACAAGAAACTCGCTTGACACACAATCATACAAAGACATTATCCCATTCACAAATTTTTTAGGAAATCCCATTCTCTCCAGAACTTTAAACAAAAACACATGCGAGACCCTATCAAACGCTTTCTCAAAATCAATTGTCAGAACCATACACTTCTGTTTCCTTCCCATGCAGTCCCCAATCAAATCCCTTAATAACAATAAGTTATCACTCATACTTCTCCCAGGCACCGCACACACCTGATCCTCATCCACAACATTACCAATCACCTCACGCATACGATTCGCCAACAATTTGCTATAGATTTTGTAATCTGCATTCAGCAGCGTTATAGGTCTCCAATTCTCTAAACACTTTCTCTCACCTTTCTTATACACAAGCACAACCACCCCCTCCTTCATTGATTCACACAACTTACCATTCTCCCACATATACTTACATATCTCAGTCAAATCAGCACCCAGAAAATCCCACGCTTTCACATAGAATTCTACCGGCAATCCGTCTTTCCCTGGTGTCTTATTCTTTTTAGCACTCTTCATCACGTTTTCTACTTCATCCATAATCACATCCTCATTCAAAATATCACAATCTTCACTACCCAACTTGTTTTCTAACCATTCAGCACTTCTGAAACAAGACCAGAGTCAATCCATTTTTTTATCATATAACTTGCTGTAGAACCTATTCACCTCCTTTATCACATTCTCACCTGACACACACAAACCGTTCCTATCCAGGACTTTATCCATATCAACCTTTCTCCCATTCATTTTCTTAAAAAAGAACCTTGTGCACTTTTCATCTTTCTCAAGATGTTCTATTTTGGTGCGATAGATGATTTCCTTCCCTTTCACATCCATAACACGCTTTAGTTCACTCTTTGTCTCAGCCAGCTCATCAGACACATCCATCCCACTTTCTCCACACTTCCTTAACCAGTCTATACGCCTGTTTAAATCATTAAATCTTTCCCGATAAATAGCAGCTTTTTTATAGCCCCATTTTTTGAAGAATTTTTTGCAACACACCTTAACCCAGTCCCACCATTCCAGCACACACGTAAAATTCCTCTTATATACTCTCCACTCTTTATACTTTATTTTTAATTCATTCATCACATCCTCATCTTCTAACAACCTAACGTTCAGCTTCAAAACCCCACCCCCATACACACGGTCATCAATCGCACTAAACACACCTCTCAAACACTCATGATCAGAAAAAGGTACAGCATTTTGTTCAAAATTCATACACAACATATTTTTGGAAAACAACATTTTATCTATTCTGGATTCAATACCACCCCTATCAGCATGGTATGTTGGCGGTGGTGGGATGCCAAATTTCAGAGCAGCAGCATCAAGAAGGGAAAAATCAGAAATAAGATTGGATAACTTTTTACCAGTTATGTCACAATTCCCTTCTGTGATGCAATTAAAGTCTCCAACTAAAACTGTAGGCATTTTGCCTGGAAGAAACAAACTTAATTTTTCCAAAAGAGCCAGACGCTCCTTTTTCCCATCCTTTCCTGATGGACAGTACACATTAATAATTCTAGCCCGCCACCCCCTATAGCTAACATGTGCAATTATACATCTACCCACCTCTACCACCGTGTAGCTATCTAAACTAATCTCCCTGTTACCCATTAATATCCCTACACCATCATTCCTATTAACACATGAGCCAGACCATACATGCTGACCGTAAGGCCAGTCCTTATCGCTTGGAGCGTCCTCAATCCCACATTCCTGAAGACAAAAGATGTGAGCATTCATCTGTTTAATATAATCTAGGACGACTGCCCTCCTGGATTTAGTTCTAATTTGTCTGACATTCAGGGACGCAATGCCCCAACCAGCTTGGGGAGCCATAACATGATGGTGTTATTTACATGACGACAAACAGGCCACTTCTTCTTCAGCCGTTTTCGTCTTCCATCTGGAACTGCAACTCCCCGAATCTGTTTACGTCTGCGGGAATGCCTAAAAAAACATTGGTGTCAGGAGAGAAGACATTCTGAGGGTAACTACGTTCACTCACCGGACTTAAACAATCTTCACCGGCGTCCGCCCAATCCGTTCTGGGCTTTTTACAGGAAGTTCCAGGCTCCTCCTCCTCCTCAGAAGGCCTTGCAAGAGTGAAGTCACCTTGATCTCCACAACTGGTCAACTCCTCCTTAGTAGCTAACCAAGATATACTGGGGCTATTATCAAGAGCACCCTCCAACTCCCCCTCCCCACAGACATCAGACTGATGAGGGAGCTCACATTCAACCTCAGCAAGTTCTAAACCTGCCACCTCTGGGCTGGGAGACTCCGTTTCGGGCAGGGCCTCCTCATGTGCATCCATGATTTCAGGTTCCTCAATAAGAACCGGGTCTGTAACCTGTGGATTGTCAACAACAGCAGCAGGGGGCGCAGCTGCCCCACCTGTGACCTCAGCGTAAGACCTAGGACTGATCCTGGCCTTACAATCCCGATACTTATGGCCCTCCTCACCACAAGCATTACACATAACAGGATTTGTGCAGTCTTTTGCCATATGGCCGGAACCATTGCAATTCCTACAAGTTGGCATGTCCTTGCAACTATCCTGGGTATGCCCGAAATTTTTACACCTCCTGCAATACAGCGGGGCATCTGGAAAAAACAAAAAACCACTATTTTTCCCAATTAAAAAATTAAGAGGGGGGTAATGGATGCCTCCCGGGCCTTGGGGATCCATCCCAAATCTCACAAAAAATTTGTACTTCCCGGTCCAGAGCCCTTCTCCATTCAGGACCCTGTGGGAGTACTGAACATAAATGCAATGTCTTTTCAAAAATAAAGTAATGTCCTCCAGGGAAACAAAAGGGTTGTGCATGAAAACCACAAGTGGGATATCCCCCTTGGAGTATAACACAGTAAAGGTAAGTCCTTCCAGCAAAGGATTTGCCACTCCATTTTTCAGGGCAGTAAACAAATTCTGGCAAGCTGCCATAGAAGATAGCACCAGCACATACCTGCCTTCCCTTCTGAACTCCTGCAGGCATATTATATCGGACTTCCGAATCTTCAGGATGTCATAAAACACCATGTTGACCAAATATCCCAGGGAAAAATGCAACTTCTTATCTTCAGCGATTTCAATCCGGAATCCATTTTTGACCCGGCTATCACCGGTCCCAGAGAATTGAAGTCGGACTCCCATCGTCCACAACTCCAAGGATCTTCTCCCTGAATCCTCCTGGCTATCTCCCTAAAGCAGCAACCGGCTTAAGCCACCGAAGTGGCGATGCCGGAAGGCCAAGAGACAGCACTCAAGGTATCCAGGACACTTTGCACCTCGTCAGTGCAAAGCGGAGATCTGGTTTGGCTGTGTGAGAGGCGTCAGACCATTGTCCAAGAAATATCGTCACTCCTTGCGGAGATCAACATGCTAAGCATGCCGAGATGAGGAGACTTAAAGCCGCAATGCTCCTCTGGGAAATATGCTAATTATGCAAATTGTCTCTTCAGAGAGGAAGAGAGCTAGAACTCTAGTGCCACCTTTTGGAAGGTAGCAATCCTACAAGTCAATGTCGACCCTTTAACGAGCCTTATCACATGACCTAGGATAATGGCCAAACCAGAATCTCAATTTGCAGACACTGTGTTTCGGGCTTCAGCCCCTCGTCAGTGCAAAGCGGAGATCTGGTTTGGCTGTGTGAGAGGCGTCAGACCATTGTCCAAGAAATATCGTCACTCCTTGCGGAGATCAACATGCTAAGCATGCCGAGATGAGGAGACTTAAAGCCGCAATGCTCCTCTGGGAAATATGCTAATTATGCAAATTGTCTCTTCAGAGAGGAAGAGAGCTAGAACTCTAGTGCCACCTTTTGGAAGGTAGCAATCCTACAAGTCAATGTCGACCCCTTAACGAGCCTTATCACATGACCTAGGATAATAGCCAAACCAGAATCTCAATTTGCAGACACTGTGTTTCGGGGTTCAGCCCCTCGTCAGTGCAAAGCGGAGATCTGGTTTGGCTGTGTGAGAGGCGTCAGACCATTGTCCAAGAAATATCGTCACTCCTTGTCCTCTGGATAGATATCGTCCTCTGGATAGATATCGTCACTATCGTCCTCTGGTTTGGCTATTATCCTAGGTCATGTGATAAGGCTCGTTAAAGGGTCGACATTGACTTGTAGGATTGCTACCTTCCAAAAGGTGGCACTAGAGTTCTAGCTCTCTTCCTCTCTGAAGAGACAATTTGCATAATTAGAAATACATAGACATACTGTACTTCTGCAGATAATGTTGTTTTTGGAGCTTTCCCTACTATTAGCATAGTGCAGGATGCTCATTTGCTGGGTGAGTAGCACTGTATACAACCTTTCTAGGGTACTAGATCCATGACCTTTGTGAAAGGCATATCATCTAGCCAACCAGAACCCCTATTCTGTACTAATAAGGAACAAAAACTCAGAGACAGTACAATTTACAGATGGGTGTCATTGGTTTGGCTCATATATAGTGAAGAGCGGGTACCGTAATATTGGTAATCGCTATACTCGTAATGAGTACTTTGTAAAAATTGCGTATTCGTTCCGAATAGTGAGTACAATGCAAGTCAATGGGAAATGCGAGTAATTTTCTGCTGGACCTTACAAAGGGGTCTGGGGGCCTGAGGAAAAGGCTGTAATGGATGGGAAAGTGATGAAACAGACTGGGAAGAGCCTGGAGAATATGCCTGCATGCATTTCTGACTCACATATGGTTTCTGGGAATCAGTTTGTCGCAGTATTATGCCACTTTTACAGATACACAAGAACAACTACCAAACCTAGACTTCTACACTATGTTCCAAATTATTATGCAAATGATATTTTTTCTCTGATTTATTTAAGAGGTCGGTGCAAATGACAGTCAGTCTAATAAAAGTCATCACCCGTTAGAGTATACATCGAATTTTATAGAAGAAACCTCCCAATGATAACAATATAATCTCCAAAATGGAAAAAACTCAAAATGCACTGTTCCAAATTATTAGTAACAGTAGAATTTCTGAACATTTGATCTGTTTTAAAGAGCTGAAAATGTTCATTTGTGGAATTTGCAGCGTTAGGAGGTCACATTCACTGAACAAAAAAGCTACTTAACTCAAAAACATCCTAACAGGCCAAGTTACATGTTAACATATGAACCCTTCTTTGATATCACCTTCACAATTCTTGCATCCATTGAACTTGTGAGTTTTTGGAGAGTTTCTTCTTGTATTTCTTTGCATGAAGTCAGAATAGCCTCCCAGAGCTGCGGTTTTGATGTGAACTGCCTCCTACCCTCTCAGATCTTTTGCTTGATGATACTCCAAAGGTTCTCTATAGGGTTGAGGTCAGGGGAGTTTATCTCCTTCTATGCCCAGAGCAGCCAATGACACGTTTCTGCTTTTTATACCATGGAAGAAAGTTGTCAGACAGAACCTCTATATACTTTGCAGAGGTCATTTTCACACCTTCAGGAACCTTAAAGGGCCCTACCAGCTGTTTCCCCATGATTCCGGCCCAAATCATGACTCCACCTCCTTGCTAACGTAGCAGCCTTGTTGGGACATGGTGGCCATCCACCAACCATCCTCCATCCATCTGGACCATCCAGGGTTGCTGAACACTCATCAGTAAACAAGACTGTTTGAAAATTAGTCTTCATGTTTGTCTGGGCCCACTCCAACCGTTTCTGCTTGTGAGCACTGTTTAGGGGTGGCCGAATAGTAGGTTTATGCACCACAGCAAGCCTTAGAAGGAGCTTACACCTTGAGGTTCGAGGGACTCCAGAGGCACCAGCAGCTTCAAATATCTGTTTGCTGGTTTGCAATGGCTTTTTAGCAGCTGCTCTCTTAATCCCATGAACTTGCCTGGCAGAAACCTTCCTCATTCTGCCTTTATCAGCACAAACACGTCTGTGCTCAGAATCAGCCACAAATCTCTTAACAGTACGATGATCACGCTTAAGTTTTCGGGAAATATCTAATGTTTTCATCCCTTGACCAAGGCATTGCACTATTTGATGCTTTTCAGCAGCAGAGAGATCCTGTTTCTTTCCCATATTACTTGAAAACTGTTGCCTGCTTAATAGTGTGGAACATCCAGTTTTCCTTTTATTGGGCTCACATGTCAAACTAAGTATCACAGGTATCTGAGATTGATTTCAGTGATCCAAAGAACCCTGAGACACAATACCATCAATGGGTTATATTTACAAAAAAAACAAAAAGCGCTATGACACTTAAAACCAACTTGCATAATAATTTGGAACATAGTGTATTGAAAAATCTCTGGTAATGACAAGTTGTGCATATCATAAATTATATCCTAAACTTTGCAAGCTAACATCTCTGGAATGGAGAAGTTATATTAAAAAATAAAAACTTTGTTTTAATCAGCTCTGCAGCCACTATTCCATGCATGTTGTAGCCAGTTTAACATGTTCAAACTTTGAGGCTAAGTTCACACGTTGCGGAATTGCCGCGGAAATTTCCGCGGCAATCCCGCACTTCTCCCGCAGGAAATACGCACGTTTTTTTATGCTGATTCCCGCCAGAATAATAGCGTTTTGCAAGCGTAATTAGCTTGCAGAATGCTAGCGTTTTCCTAGCGATCTGTAGCATCGCTTGGAAAACTGATTGACAGGTTGGTCACACGAGTCAAACATAGTGTTTGACAAGTGTGACCAACTTTTTACTATTGATGCCGCCTATGTCGCATCAATAGTAAAAAGATCTAATGTAAAAATAATAAAAAAAATAATAAATAATGATATTCTCACCTTCCGGCGGCCCCCGCAGCCTTCCCGCCTTCAGCGACGCTCCCGGCAACTTCCGGTCCCAGGAGTGCTTTGCAACAAATCACACCGATGACGTAGCATCTCGCGAGACCGCTATGCCATCTGGGTGATTCTCGCAAAGCACTCTTGGGACCGGAAGTTGCCGGGAGCGTCGCTGAAGGCGGGAAGGCTGCGGGGGCCGCGGGAAGGCTGCGGGGGCCGCCGGAAGGTGAGAATATCATTATTTTTTATTTTAATTATTGTTTTACCAGGGATATGGTACCCAGGGCCTGGAGGAGAGTCTCCTCTGCTCCAGACCCTGGTACCATCCGCACATGAACCGCTTACATTGCGCATAGTGGGCATAGCCACATGCGGAAAGTAAGCGGTTCAATGCATTCCTATGGCGGCGGAATCACCGCGGTTACGCTAAATTAATGAACATGTTGCTATTTTTTCCGCAAAGCGTTTTTTTTCGCGGAAAAAAACGCAACATGTGGCCAAAACATGCGGAATCAATTAACATGTATAGGATGCTTAATGCTTGCGTTTTTATCGCGTTTTTACCGCGGAAAACCACGGAAAAACCGCGAAAAAAACGCAATTATTCCTGATCGTGTGCACTTAGCCTAAAAGGAATCTGCCACCAAGTTTTCCCACCTAATCTAAGATGAGCATAATGTAGGGACAGATACCCTTATTTCTGCAATGTGTCACTTACTGGGCTGCTTATTGTAGTTTTGATAAAATCATTTTTATCATCAGCAGATTATCACTAAAGGACTAGTAAACCTACCCCTAGGTAGTCATCAATATTCATGCACTCTGTATGTCCCCGATCCCACCACTATTTGTCAATTCTCTGTACACAGAAAGCTGCTAATCAGTGATGTTGGCGGGATTATACAGAGCTTAGCATTCAGAGAACTGCTCGATCTGCAGCAGAGAAAGTGTTTTTATCGAAGCTACAGCAATCAGCCCAGGAACTGATACATTGCTCGATACATTACTGCTCTCAGGGTAGAAGAAACATGGTGACAAATTCCCTTTAAAAATGACCTGATGGTGTTTCTGACTAGTCTGTTTTAGAAAAACAAAATTTAATGTCCATGAAAATCTCTATCATTCCTTTTGGAAATGCATAAATAGCTTGCCAACTGGGTGCTTTGATCCCTCTCTTCAATGAGGTGCAACCCTACGTAGTCTGACAATTTCTATTCAATCAAATCAATAAAGCAAACCATGCCGAAAGAGAACTGGAAGGAAAGTAAGCAGTAAAGAACACTAAAGTATTATAAAGCAAAATTAATTTAAACATACATAATAGCAGTGCAATAATTAAATAAAATCACAATAGCTGGGATGCCTCATAAAAATAGGGGAACGACTGACAATATAGCCCATGCATAACAGTATGGGTAAATAGGATGGAAAAAGGTCCTGTATAATCCCTCAACATGAATAGTCCAGGGGGTAAATATATAGATAATGTCAATGCCGTAAAAATATATAAATGTGACAACTCAAGATGTTAAAGCCGTGGACTAGATAAAGAGAGAGATAGAAAGGGCGCGTCACTGCATTTTTCACACCAACATGGGTAAGTTAACCCTTCAACTTTGGCGGTAATACTTTTGTCTTCCTGCCCCTCTACCTCCAGTCATGGGTCTGGACCCTGACTGTGTTACATTGCACTTGCAATCTCTACTAACACTGTGTGAGTTAGAGGATTAGTTGGTATACTAAATAGGGGATACTACTACAGATATCTATATTCGTTTTTTCACTATATCTATATTTATTATCTATGTGTTGATATTGTTCCCCTTTCAAAATTTGGTGCCAATATGCAGGGTCTTTTTGACATCTAGCTGCATACTCAATTCTACTCTGACTGCTGTGAGTTTCTGATAAATTGTTACATTATTTTTGATACTGATTTATTGTGTATGGTGTTTTTGCTCCATTTTCTGGTGTTTGACATATTGCTTAGGAGCTCCATTTTGGGCATTGCCTGTGGTTGTCTTGGTGGGGACAACCATTGTGACATAACAATATTATTTATTTTGCAGTCTGTGCTTGAGATTATGTTTTTCTTTTTTTTTTTTTGGATAAAGAGAATGGCTACAATGTAAAGTGCATGTGCATTGTAGCAACCACTAGTATGTATCCTAATAAAAGTGAAAGTGCTAGAGGTAAAAGTAAATGGGCCAGATAAGTAAAGGTAAAGTTGTATTACCTAGAAAAATCCACGGCAATGGCCACGGGCATGTCAGACGTTCCCCAACCCTGATGCACGTTTCGAATCTACTTTCTCAGTTGGCGTGTTCAGAAGGGATAGAGACATATTAGCCATGTATTATTGTGGCCATGTTTGTGTATAAATGAAGAAAGCCAGTTGCATGTAAAGTCACATTTTCATACACCTCCCTTATGCTATAAATTATTTTCTTGTACACACTGGATCTTTTAATCTAATTGTGATTTTCAAAATACAAGACAAAAGAAGGTGAAGGTCCCGGCCATGCCTCCAACATTTGGAAAAGGAATTTTACCTAGCAGAAATTCAAAAATCAAAATAGATATATGTAACATGTTATCATACCAGAACTTTTCCTACCAATGACCCTTATTCAGAATGCTGACCATTACTTTTTTCATTCCTTCAATTGTTAGACTTCAGTCTACGACTGCAAAATAAATGAAAAATTCTGCCAATATGACTTTAGTGGGGAAAACTGAAGACTACCAAAAAAGTCAGGAACATCTAATGTATATATCCGATCAACTTTGTCTTGTAACATAAAAAGGGAGTTGTCTAATTACACACAATCCCTTTCTCATAACAGCAGTAACTGCCATTAGTTGATGGCTGTGGACAGGTACGGACTGGCGCTGAAATTCAGCCCTGGCATTTGAAATCACACAGGCCCATGCTGTCCCCATCCCCAAGCATCAGATGGGATATATTGCTACTAATATTACCCTGGATAGAGCAAGAGTCACTACAAGACCAATATTTCTAATGATACCCGTAGCCTGCCGGGGTAAGTGGCGGATTCAGCGACTTTGTGCTCCGTCACAACTCTTAACAGTATGGGTGTCTTGAGAACACTGATTTTGCTAACAACGTATCAGACAAGGCAGCCACGACCAGACAGGCCCTTCTGGCATTTGGTAGAATTGCCAGATGGCCAGTCCGGCACTGGCTGTGGGTCCAGCTCCCAAAACCCTTGAGAAACAGTTGATTTTGTTAGGGAACATTGTCTTCTTCATTCATATTCCCTAATAGGGTGAATGAAAATTGATGATAATTTCTTTATTAAGTAATGTGAATTTTCTTCTAACTGTATATAGCATAAATGAAGAGGTAAACTACACTATAGATTGTATAAGGTCACAGCGCATAAGGACTGTGGCTATGAGATAAACTATTTTACTGGTTTAATACCTATTGAAATGGTAATCAAAAAATAAAACTAACAGAAGTAGGCAACATAAAATAGTTTTACAATATCCACTGATTTAAACCGATAATATTTTTGAAAAATGTAAATCAGATAAAATTCTTCGATTTATTTGTAAAATTTGTCTTAAGGAAGATAAGGTATCTATTGGGATTTGCTGTTCTTAAGTAACATTTTTCTTTCACCCTGTAGACATGACCTATGAAGAAAAAGTCGCACAAATTGTTGCAAAATATCAATTTTTTTTCTCAAGTGTTTTCCAGAGGCTCCTAGTAAACGAGCAAAACTTGAAATGAATGAAGGCCAAAATGGGATATTGATTTTCAAAAAAAAAAAAAATCTTGAAGGCAAAGCAGTAATTTCACGGCTGTTCTTTTCTCTGAAAGAATTAGCAATAAAGCTGGAATATTAAAGCCAAGCTCTGTTAAGGGATTTTTTATATCCACTGTGACATATTTCCCTAGATAAAGAAATGGAGCTGTGCTCCTCCTCTTTTGATTTTCTTTTGACATCCGAGAAAGCAAATAAAAAAGCAAAATAATAATAATAAAAAAAAAAACTGGAAAAAAAGAGAGGGTTACTGTGTGGTCCGCCACTTGCTGTGCGTCGTGTGATGTTTTACTTCTACCAGTACAGTTATTCTGGCAGCTCCTCACGAAAATAAAAAAAAAAGAATAATGTTTGTTAGATGTCCTGTCCATTTCATAACTTCCATGCAAATTAATGTTGATAATTAATTGAATGTGTTATCTGTCATGTCTAGTTTCTCTTTACTTATCTATTCTGGTCTCTTTTGATTTTGTGTTTTGGGAAATCAAGAATTTAACATATTAATTTAACAAGAGTTGATTTCTTTTTTTATAGTGGTTTGTAAATTCAACTAAATTTGTAATTAAAACTATGTTTCTGAACTATTATAATAATTACTGGCAGAAATGATCACCTGTGCCTTATACAGGTTCAGTATTCAGTGTTAAAGGTGGTGGCTTATAGACTAGAGTAGTAGTCTCCAATCTGTCGGCTTGAAGTCATTACTTACTCCAACTGTCAACATGCCGGCATCAGAGGCGTAGCTAAGGGTTCAGCTCAGGGGGGGGGGGCGAAAAAACTGAGTGGGCCACTTTCCGGTAACCCTGATTACAACTACGGTGGCGCACTAATATTTCCACCATATGGTGACATATAGCGGTAGATACCAGTCCGGCACAACATACAAGTGATCGCAGTACAGTTATAGATGGTTATTTACAGATGACATTCTTTCTGATGGAGTCATTCATTGTTCACGTTTTTTTCCATCTGGCCCAGACTGCACAGGTTACAACAAAGACACATTTGACTTCTCACATTTCCAGCAGTGTCTCCATCTATTCCCAATCTACACAAACTCCTTACAAACGCATACCCCAATACTGAGCCACTGCTGCCATAGGTGTCCTTATTACTGTACCTGCTGTTTGGCACACTAATAGCTCTCCTCTTTATGCACCACATAAAAATGCCCACCACTGTGCCCCTTATATAATAGTAATGCCTCCTTTGTGCCCTCTAGATGGTAAAATTGCCCATTAGAAAATATTAATGCAATGAGCAAATGCCCTAGAAACAATGTCCACATTTTGCCCTCTTGACGGCTATAACACTCTGAGTGTCCCTATAAAAGTAATGTCCACTGACTCCCCCAATGTCCAGCCCCTCTATTCACAGTATGGTGTGCCCACAGCTCCCGTATACACAGTATGGTGTGCACACCACTCCGTTATACACAGTATAATACCCACACAGCTCCTCTATATGTGGTATCCCACAAAGTGGCTGCTTCTATGGGATATATAGTGTGTTTTCATATAAATTCTGTGAATTTTATGTGGACTGTGCATTTTAAATACATTGTGAGACCTGCTGACAAGGTTAATCTTCTCCTCCCAGGCTTGATCAGGTGACCCAGCTCTGTTTTAATATGAAGAAGGTTCTGGAAAAACGCCTCAGGGCAGTCAGCCAATGACTGCAGCTCTACAGTCACATAGAAAGGGGAAGAGCCAAGTCCTGGGGAATAGTTTTAAATATTAGAAGCAGAAGTTGGAGGTTGGACATCTTGAGAAGAGGAAGCCATTTTGTAGGTGAAGCATTACCTACTTTCTCCCTGCCAGCTTTGCTTAACGCCTTAACCCCCAAGGGTGGTTTGCACGTTAATGACCAGGCCAATTTTTACAATTCTGACCACTGTCTTTTATGAGGTTATAACTCTGGAACGCTTCAACGGATCTTCACGATTCTGAGAATGTTTTATTGTGACATATTGTACTTCATGATAATGGTAAAATCTCTTCGATATAACTTGCATTTATTTATAAAAAAGGGAAATATGGCGAAAATTTGGAAAATTTTGCAATTTTCAAACTTTGAATTTTTATTCCCTTAAAACAGAGAAATATGTCACACAAAATAGTTACTAAATAACATTTCCCACGTGTCTACTGTACATCAGCACAATTTTGCAAACAAATTTTTTTTTTGTTGCAAAGTTATAATGGTTAAAAGTTGACCAGCGATTTCTATTTTTACAACAAATTGTACAAAACCATTTTTTTAGGGACCACCTCACATTTGAAGTCACTTTGAGTGGTCTATATGGCAGAAAATACCCAAAGTGACACCATTCTAAAAACTGCACACCTCAAGGTACTCAAAACCACATTCAAGAAGTTTATTAACCCTTCAAGTGCTTCACAGGAGCTGAAGCAACTTGGAAGGAAAAAATGAACATTTAACTTTTTAGTCATAAAATGATTTTTTGTGTATTAGCATTTTCCCACCATAGCCTTCGTGTTAGCATGGCTGCTCAAATATTTGAGCATCGCTACATGCAATCTCCTCATGTCATGCTTGAAATGGGGGGGGTGAGAGGTCAGAATCTATAAATGGAAATGTGAATAGCTCTCTGGAGTATCCAAGTGTGGGATCACTTGTCTCCAGGCACTCAGCATGGTGGGATGAAGGAAGATCAGGGTGAGGAGTATATGGTCCAGAATCACGGCTAATAAGACTGGACTGTGTGGTAGACAGGGTGGTGCTGGCAAAATGACTAGAAGCATTATCTGCTATCCATCCAACAACCTTTTCACACTGATCAAGCTTCAAGAGTGATGTTCTGCGCCCCCTACAAAGTGAGACAGAAAGCTAGATCAAGAAGATGTGTGTATGTTGTGCTCAGGGGCAGGCACAGTTTCAACTTGCCCATGGCCTTGGCCTCTGCGCTCACCATCAGTAACTTCCCCGTCCCTTACTATGTGCCTTGCCCAATTTAAATTACACATGATATATCTCTGTTGAGAAAACATTGCAGACAGTATTACAATGCCATCAAAATTTGCCCACCACAGATGGACGTATAAGACTGCAGTATCAATATAGCAATGCGATTATTTTTAACAAACAATTTTTTGGGGGGGTTTGAGGCCCAAATTTGGCATGATAAATGCTGTATAAAATGTCACTACTGAAAAAATGCAGTATTACAGTGCTAGCAAAATGTGACCAATTCAGATGGATGTATAAGACTGCAGCATCAATATATCAACGCTATTTGTAACCAGGGAATTTTTTGGGGGAGATTTTGAGGCCCAACTACAGCATGATAAATGCTGTATAAAATGTCACTGCTGAAAAAAATTGCGGTATTACAATATCAGCAAAGTGTGCTCACTTCAGACGGACGTGTAACACTGCAGTATCAATATAGCAATGTGATTTTTTCTTAACAAACGTTTTTAGGGGGAGGTTGAGTTTTGAGCCCCAACTGTATCACAATAAAGGCTGGTATAAAATTTCACAGCTCAAAAAAATGCTGTATTACAATGCTAAGCAAATTTGCACACCTTAGATGGACATATAAGACTGCAGTATAAATATAGCAATGCAATTTTTTTTTAACAAACATTTTCTTTTTGGGGGGTTTTGAAGCCCAACTGTAGCACAGTAAATGCCGTATAAAATTTCACTGCTCAAAAAATAGCTGTATTACAATGCCAGCAAAATTTGCCCAGTTCAGATGAACATTTGAAACTGCAGTATAAATATAGCAATGCAATATATTTAACAAAAAATTTTTTTTGGGTGGGGATGAGGCCCAATTGTTTGCAAGATAAAGCTGTATAAAATTTCACAGCTCAAAAAAAGTCAGTATTGCAAATATAGACAAATTTGTACACCCTCAGATGGACACATGAGACTGCAGTATCAATTAGCAATGATATTGAGATGCAACCAAGTCTGGCTGTAATCTTTTGATGCACAAATGCAGCAGTAAAAATGGTCCATAATATTTCACTGCTCAGAACAATTTGCAGATTAAGAGCAAAATGAATATCATTAGCCCTGAGAAGGGGTTTTGGTATGAGTGGCAGGCTGCAGCATAAAGGACATACAATTCACCCTATCCTGTCCTACATGATCCATTCAACGCAATTGTGGCGCCCCTGAGGGTTCACTCGCCACAGAGGTATTGCACCTCATCCAGAGGTGTGATGCCCACTCTTAAGTAAGGAGGGAGCACCACCCAGGACTAGAGTTGAGCGATACTTTCGATATCCAAAAGTATCGGAATCGGAATGGTATCGCCGATACCCCAAATATATCGGCGATACCCGATACCGTTTACCGGAAATCCAATGTAAAGCCCTATGGGAACAAAAATATCGGAATTAAAAAAAACCCCATTCTTGCCTTGTTGGTTAATTGTACATGAAGGAAAACAACAAAGGGGTAATGTAGAATGTATTGGGGGAGGTTGAGGAGACATTAAAGACATAGATGTTTAACCCAATCAAATGGAATAGCATTAATATTTTTTTTTTTAAAGATGTTCGGATTTACGAAGAAATTGACAATGTTGTTAACGTTTTTTCTATTTTGGCAAATATGTATATTTCACTACTTCCATGCTCTTCACCTTTTTAACTTTTGACAACTTTCTCCTTCAATATCTTCAGCAGCATATCTTTTTCATCAATTATTCTTCATCTTCACCTTCTTTATCTTCTTCTTAAACTTCTTGCTATTCATCTTATTGTTAACATTACTCATATTGTTCTTATTAAACTATTATTCTTCTTAAATATTCTTACTTCATCTTCATCTTCTTCATCATATTTTATTTGTGACAGAGATTCCTGTACTTGTAATCTGTAAAAGTATGAATTTTTCATCCTTCTGTTTTTTGCTGTCACAAAAGATTTAAATACCACAGTATTTGTCCGTGTTTCAGTTTAGCCTGCAGCAGCAGGCATTTTCCAGGGGCACCACGAGGAGTAACGGACTCACCCCTATACACTGCTTAGTCTTCTTTGCTTATAATTTAGAGCATATATTTTGCTCTTCATTTTGGTCTTATACTTCATGTTCTTCTGCTTTTTGATCTTCTGCTTATTGTTCTTCTGTCTCTTGTTTTGTATCTTGTAGTTTGTCTTAACTTCTTTGTCCTGTTGGTGATCTTCTTTTGGGTAAATCTTTTATTTTTCTTTGTGATGGGTTCAGGCTGGTTGACTTGATGCTCGTCGTCCTTGTGGTCGTCATCTTTTCGGGGTGGTCATCAGGTCGTCGTCTTCATGGACCCAAAAAAACATTTAAAAAATCTTCAATTTGTAAATGTAGCTGAAGGTAAAAAGAAGGCTGACTAACTTCGAGAACCAGTGACGTTACTGGAACCCGGAGGGTAGCAGAAGGTACAAGAGCCAATGCAAGTAACGAGGACCAGCTGGACTGTGCTGGACCCGGAGGGGCAGCAGAAAGGAAAAGAGCCAATGGCACAACCGAGGACCAGCTGACATTACTGGGACACGGTTACTAAGCAGGAGGTACCTGTGCTCCAAAGCACTACCAAGGACCAGCAGAGTTGCTGGAACTCGGATACTGAGATGGAGGCACCTAGGCCAAAGGCACTGCGTAGAACCAGCTGACGGTACTGGAACCGGGACGGGTTTGCATAAGGCACCCATGAAAATGTAAGTTGACAGTCCGCAAGCCGTCCGCAGTTACCGAATCAAAAGTCCTACAGTGGGTGCTTGTCCTATTGTCACAACGGAAACCGCCTTTATTTACTTATCCCACAGCACACATAGGAATCACCTAAACTGCAGGCACATACAGTCGGCTAACCAGAATGCAACACGACAGGACAACTTATTGGAGGCAAATTGATGTTGACACTGCCAGGAAACAGCTGTCGTGCTGTAACCAGGTAGGCAGGAGTCAGTACCCTGCCAATTAACTTCCGAGCAACAACTGGCGGTGTTGGAGCCAGGGATGAGAAGAGAACAGGGTGGAGGCAGCAGGACTTTTTGTTGCCGTAACACAGCAGGGGAACAGCTGACATTACTGAACCCCAGTAACACAGGAGCAAGTGTTTGACTGTGCTAACAGCACTTCCGAGCAACAATGGCGGTGTTGGAGCACAGGGTCCAAGGAGGGTGTAGGCAGAGGCCTAGTATGAGATTTTGAAGTTAAATTTGTAGTTAGCAGCATAAATTTTTGCCAGACACACAGCAGGGGAACAGCAGAAGTTACTGAACCCACAAACCATCAGCGATTGTTTTTGATCTGTGATCCAAACTTGTGAGCAGCAACTGGCGGTGTTGAAGCCCAGGGTCAAGAAGGGTTTTGAAATAAATATTGGTTATTGCCTTGTTACGTGGCATTGCAAATGTATGTACTTCAAAACAAGAAAAAATGAATGTTTAACTAGGACAATTAAAATGATGAATTTCAATTCCAAGAATAAAAATAAACACCCTTAAAATATAAACGCATATAAGCACATGCAACAAGAATGGACAACACAACCCCAAAATTTATTTTACAAAATAGTGTTGTAAATTTATGAATAAAAGTCAATTTTTGTATTTTAGGAATGATGGTAAGGAACGCTATGTTAAACCATAACATAGTGAAGACAATGGATTTTGTAATAGTCACTCATCATCACATTACAATTTATATGTGACAGTCACACAGATTAAAATTATTTCACTTACGAAAATTGTTAGTTCGGACAGCATTTATTACATGTCCAGCATGGATCATCAAAGTGATGAGATGACGCAATAATGCCGATAAAAATAAACATTTTAAAAAAACATTATCATTGCCCAATTTAAGTGGGTGCCTGCAAGTGGAGGTGAAAACAAAGGTAAGATAGCAAAGGTAAAATAGTATGTCTGTATCAGACATGGCCCCAGCCTCTGTGGGTAATGGCAAAGTTATACGTACGTCAATAAAGGCTGGGTCTGCAATCTGCATTTTTTGCTTTGTAGAGTGTTGAAGAGGGTAAAAGCATTTTGGTTGCCGCAAGGGCTTTATCCGGAACACTCCCTCCTGTGTCAGGGGAGGGTAGTGTGTGTCAATTTTTGGCCTCCTCTAAAAGTGACGTACGCAGCCTTATTCGCCCTAGGGCGGCAAAAATATGACAGCAGTAATCATTTACAAAAAAAAACTCCACTTTTGGCAACAAAAAAGCACTTTCCCCTCTTCCGGTTCCTGCGCTGACATGTGAGGAGGAGTTTGGAGACGCTCATGAATTCCTCCCAGTATCCAAGAAATTTCGGGGCCGAAGGGGGAGCAGTAAAACCACCCCCGGGAAACAGGGGACACCTTTTAAAATTCTGGGGGACATAATTTATGGGAGCGCTATTTTGCTACGGAGTTCACAACAGACCCCGAACGGTTTTTTTCCTATCCAACTGAAGAAAGAAGGACAAGATGGGCATGGAGGAGAGAAAGAGGAAAGAGGCGCGATTGCTGAGCAAGCCAAAGAATAAAACAAGAGCTATTATCAGAAGCACCATTGCCCCTAAAGTTTCCTCAGGAATTTGATTCCAGAAAATGGGCTGGAGAGGTCACAGTCCTTCTCTTACCAAACATCAAAAGGGTTGCTGGAGTCGGAAGCAATGCAAGTCTTCCAACAAAATCTGTAGTCAAAAAAAAAAACCATTGCAATTACCAAGCTTCAACAGGATGTGGCGCTGCTACAACAGGAGAAGCCTTTCCCAAGACAGAAACGAACCTTCACCCAAAAATTAAAATTGATAGACAAAAAGAGGATTTGGGGAAAATAAACTCGGACGAAGAAAATTTACGTCTGAGGATGCCTGAAACGTTTCAATCAGGAGATTAACAGTCATGGCCAAAAGTTTTGAGAAGGGCCACAAATATAATTTTTACAAAGCCCGCTTCACTTTTTCTAAGGGCAATTTGCAATAACCCAGAAAGTTATAAAAGTGACAAATACAGCAATTACTTGCAAAGTAATTTTGGCTAGAAAATGAACTTTACCCCCCCAAAAAACATTTCCCAAAATTTGCAGCCCTGCTTAAAAGGCCAGCAACCCTTTTTCAGTGTTGCTCCATTAACACGGTGTGGGTGTTGATGAGGACATGGTGGAGATCAATCTGTCATGATTAAGTAAAAATGACACCACGGGGAAACCTTTAAAAGGAGGCTGGGCCTGGCATCATTGTTTCTTTTTCTGTTAACCATGGTTTTTCTCAAAAAAAACACGTCAGTAACTTGCATGCACAAAAATGGCCTAAAAGGGAAGAGATCGCAGCTAGAAAGATTGCACCTCATCAACAATCTATCGCATCATCAAGAAAACAAGGAGAGGGTTCCATTGTTGCCAAAAAGGCTCCAGGGGCGCCAAGAAAGGGGGAAACCCCAAGCGCCAGGACGGCCCTTTTTTAAAAGTGTTTTCAGCTTGGGACCCCGGGGTCCCCCCCAGTGCAGATTTTTTCTCGGAATGGCAGCAGGGACGGTTTTTGAGTGAAAAAGCATGCACTGTGGGGAGGAGATTTTTGGGGGCCCCAAACCCGGTTCAAGGGGGGCAGCAAAGAAGCCCTTTTTCCAAAAAAAAAAAAAAAATGGAAATTTTAAATTCTGAAAAGGTTTCGGGGGGGGGACTGCTG
The DNA here is from genome assembly GCA_033576555.1 of Oophaga sylvatica. Classification (NCBI taxonomy): domain Eukaryota; kingdom Metazoa; phylum Chordata; class Amphibia; order Anura; family Dendrobatidae; genus Oophaga; species Oophaga sylvatica. The sequence continues at coordinate 453,461,679 of JARQOD010000001.1, forward strand.
GAGAAAACAAGGTAGCGCTCCCACCCCCCCTTTTTTTCATCCCCAATGTTAAGCATCCGGGAAACCATTCATGTGTGGGTTTGCTTCCCCCCCCAAGGGGAAAATCGGCATCCCCGTTTTGCCTAAAAACACACCCAAAAAAATAAAAAAAAAAAACCCAAAAAAAAAAAGGGTTTTCCCCCCCAAGTGAAATTTCCCCCAACCCCCCCAAGAGCAGTTTGGCATCCACAATGCCTTTTCCAGCATGATGGAGCCCTTTTGCCAAAAGCAAAGGGGTTAACAAAAATGGCCAGGGAACAAAACAAAAAAATTTTTGGGGGGGGGCCCCGGGAAAATTTTTCCCCAAATTTTTTTAAATTTTAATTAGAATTGTGGTAAAAAAACAAGAGCGGGGGGACAAAAAAAAACCTAAAAATTCTAAAAAAATGAAAAATTGTTTTTTAAAGGGGGGAAAACTGCTTTTCATTCAGGATTTGGCCCAAAAAATTTTTTTGAGAGCTTTGCCGGGGGAGAATTGCCAGACCCCCAAAGAAGAAGGGCCAACACTGCAAAAATGACCCCCCTTTTTTAAAACTCTTTAAAAAATGTCAAAAAAAAGTTTTTTTACTTTTTTGCAATTATTTTATTTCGTCGGTTTAAAAAAAAAATCTTCAAACAAAAAAAAACCCAGGGGGCAAAATTTTAAATTGGAAAAAAATATTTGTAAAAATTCTCAAAATTGGGGGGCCAAAAGATTTTTACAATCCTTCTGTGGGAATGATCTAACAAAAAAATTGTTTTTTAAAATTTACTACTGGGGGGTTTTAAACGGAATCGTGTGGACCGCCGCAAAACAAAACGGGCGGGGGGAGGCATCAAAAAACCAACGTTGTACGACCACGGCAATTTAATAAAAAAAGCTTTTTTTTAAATAAAAGGACAAAGTTTTTTTTAAAAAGGGCTTTCAAAAAACCCCGGGCCCCCCGTGCCCCCCAAAAGGGGCAAAAAAATTTTCCCCCCTTTGAGGAAAATTTCCTCATATCGGTCTCAAAAAAAGGAGGGCGTTTTTTCCTTTTGCACAACTTTTTTTGAGCGAGTTTTTCGTTTCAACTACTGTTTCAGCGCGTTTGCGGTTTAAAAAAAAGATCGGGGGGGGAAAAATTATGCATTTATAAAAACCGGCCCCCCCCCCAAAGGGGGCCTTGGAACAAACCCCCAAAAAGTGTTTGGGAAAAGGAAAAGCGAGGCAGTTGGGGGGTTCTCCCCAAAAAAGACGACAAAAAGATGGCAGTTCATGAGGAGATGGGGGAAAAGTTTGAAAGGTTTCTCTCCTTTTTAAAAATTAAAACCAATGAGATAAATTTGTGTTTGAGCCTTTAAAAACCCCCAATTCCCTTTTCTTTTTTTTGGGAATTTTTTTAGATTTTTTTAAATTTTTTTTAAAAATTTTGATATTGATGTTAAAAGACCCCCTATGAGAGGGGAAAAATTTTGAGGGGCCAACTGACTTCAACATTCATATGGAGGGAAAAAAAGTGAAGGGGTTTTTGGGGGGTTTCATGTTTTGGGGGAACAGGGGGGGGTAATGAATAGCCTGGGGGATGGGGGTAATCTCCTCACATTTTTGGGGAAAAAAAAGGAATAAAAAAAAAAAGGTATGGTGGAAGACTACGCCCTTTTTAAAACAGGGGTTTTTTTTTTAAACAATTTTTTACAAAAAAAGGGTAGCAAGGGACCACTCTCCAAAAAATTAATCCGGAAATTTTGTCAAAAAAACTTGTTTTGGTATTTGTTTTTGGGGGTTTTGTTTTTTTCCCCTTCCTTTCCTCGCGGGTTTTGGTTGCCAACGGGCCATAAGAGGGTCCCCCGCCCCCTTTTCCAGCACCCATAATTTTTCTGGCCCTTTTCAATATGAAGATCATCTCCTGCAATGTCAAAGGCTTGCGGGCGTGGGGAAAAAACAAAAAATTTTTTTTGGGGGGACCTTTCCCCCCCGGGGGAAAAAAACAAGACCCCTTTTTCCAAGAGGGCACATTTTTAAGGTACTGATTTTTTCCCCCCCTGCCCCAAATTTTTTGGGGGGGAGACAGTTACGGGGCACAGGTTCCCCGGAGCGCAAAACAGGGGGAAATTTTTATTAATCCCCCCCAAACCCTTTAAAAAGGGAAAAGGGGGTTGACTCCCCAAAAAAAAAAAAAGATGGTCGTTTTTGGGGAAAAAATTTTAGTATCACTTGAAAAAAAAAACCCCCAGAAAATTTTTTAAAATAAACGGCCCCCCCGGAAACAATGGACCTTTTTTCCCCCAATTGGAGGCACGTAAAAATTTAAAGGGCACAATTTTTTTTTGAAAAAATAGGTTTTTTATTAAAAAAGGTGAAACGAACCTTTTTAAAAAGTCAGTCAAAGCGAACGAAGTGCGAACACATGGGCAAAACGTTTGAAACCCTTTCAAACAAAAAAAAAATTTGTAGACATTTTAGACAAAGAACAAATGGGAGGGAAAAATTTTTTTTTAAAATTCCCCCCCGGGACATTACTCTTGGTAAGAATAGAATTTTTTAAAAAATTTCTATCACGGAGCTAAATAAGGGAGTGGAAAAAGGCGATGTGCACAACGTAGAAAAAATGACCACGCGGGCCCCAAAAAAATGACCCCGCCCCCTTTGATTCAGTGGGGGGCCCCCCCAAAAAATTTCGTTCACTTCCCCCCCCCTTTTTTTAAAAGGGTGGGAAAAAATTTTGAGATTTAGGGGGAAGCAAAAAGGGGTTTTTTAAAAAAGTAAAAAGGGAAAAAAAGATAGTAGGGATAGGCAGGAACTTTTAAAGGGCAGCAGGGGAAAGGGGGGAAAAAAAAAAAGCAGGAAACAAAAAGCTTAAAAAAACAAACCCCCCAAAAAGGGGAAAAATTTTTACAAAAATACTCGGGAGGTTAAAACCCCCATATTTTTGGGAAAACAAACCCCCCGGGATACCTGAGGGAAATTTTTCGACACAGGATAAAATAGATGGGGAAAGGGGGGGGTAAGGCTGACTTTTTTAAAAAGGGAGATCCCCCCCCGAGGGGAAACCCTTTAAAATGAATTTTTAGAGCCTATCTTATTTGTTATGGGAAAAAAAAACAGGGAGACTATTACAAGAAATCCCCCAAGGAAAAAACAAATTTTCAAAATATTACGCGTTAACGAAAAAAACATGGGATTTTTATCGATCATGCGATTTTTTGGGGGAAAGGGCCTTTTTTTTTTTTTAATAAGGGGTAAATGAATGAAAAGGGTTTGGGGGAGAAATTTGAAAAAAAACAAAAACCGGGGAAAAGGGTTTTGGCGATGAAATTTTTTTAAACAGGATCAAAGAAAAAATTAGAGGGAAGTTTAGGGGGGGAACCCCAGAATTGGGGGTTTTCCCCTTAAAAAATTTTTTAAAGATTTCGTTTTCTGTTCTCTTTTTTATTTTTATTTTTTTTAATGTTTTTTTTAGCCATAGGGCTGCAACGAGATGAAAAACCCCCCTTTAAAAAGGCATTTTTGTTTTGAAAAAAAAATTTTAAAAAGGGGAAATTTTAAAAAAAAAAAAAAAATTTCCCCTTCAAAAATTTTAAAAGACAAACAAGCATGAGGGTGGGGGCCCCTTTTTTGGGTACAGTATTAATCAAAAATTGCCCGGGGGAAAAAACTTCCCGGGGGGGAAATAGTTTAAAGCATTTTTAATTTTATATTTTTTGGGGGTTGTTTCACCAGTTTTTTGGGGTTTTTAACTACCTTTTTTTTAGTAAAAAAGGGGGGCTTTTTTAAAAGGTGAAATTTTTTATTATTGGCATTACCCCCGGGTTTAAAAAGGGGCCCCATTTCAAAATAGGGTGGGGGAGTTACATTTTTTCCTCAGTTTTTTTTTTTTTAAAATTATGTCTGTCATAAATAAAACCTTTTGGGGAGATAAAAAAAGTATGTTTATGATTCGTAAATCCTTTGACGCTTATTTAAGGGGTTTCAAAAATTTTTTTCCTTAAGAATTTTTAAAAATTGAAATTTAAAAAAAAATGTAGTTTTATGCAGAAAATTAAAAAATTTAAAACCAATGTTTTAGTTTTTGCCCCCAAAATTTCTACTAAAAGTAAAAAATTTTTGCGCTGTGATAAAAAAATTAAAAATTTTTTTTCCCAAAATTTTTTTTAAAAAAAAATTTAAAATTTTTGGGGGCCCCTTTAAAAAATTTAAATTTTTTCCCTTTTTTTAAAGCATAACAATAAAGAGGAGGGTTTTTTCCCCCTATCTGGAGCTGTTCGAGGGGGGTTTTTTTTCTGTGCTTTTTTGGGGAAAACGGGGGGGAAATTTCCCCTGCCGGGGGGTACACCAAAAAGGGGATCTTGCGGGGGGGGGGAAAAATTTTTTTTCGCCCCCCAAAATTTTCCCCCCTTTTTTTTTTAAAATGATAAAAAGGGGGCCTTTTGGGGGGATAAGGTCTTTTTTAACGTATCTGGTCAGTCATTGTACCCCCCTGAGGGTGGGGGGGGGGGCCCCTAAAAAAAAAGGAGCTGTTTTTTTTTGGGGGGTGTGAAAAAGGGAAAAGGAAAGGGGGGTTTGGCGGAGCCCCCCCGGGAAAGATTGTTTTTTTACTGTCCCCCAAGTGTGCCCCAGGAAGGGGGAAATACCAGACCACCGAAGGGGCCCCCTTTTGGCGGTTCTCTGCTGACCGGGGGGGCCGCGGGGGTTCCCCCCGGTCCCAACAGGGTGAGTCGGGCCCCCAAAAGTGGTTCTCCAAACGGGGTTTTTAAAAGTTCTGTTTTTTTTTTTTGTTATCGGATTTTTTTTTAAAACAAAGTTTAAAAAAAAAAAAAATTTTTGAACTAAAAGGTTTGTTTTTCCCCCTCATTACTCCCCCCAGCCCCCCTAAAAGAGGGGGATCCCAAAAATTTTGGGGTGGCAAAAATTTGGGGCGGGCAAAATTTAGGCAGGCTGTTTTTCCTGCATGAAGTAAATGCCTGGGTAAAAAAAGGGGGGGGGGAAAAGGGGGGGAAAAAACCCCGGGCCCCAAATTTTTGGAGAACACTTTAAAAATGCGGGGGGGGCCCATGGGGACAGAAAAAAGCAGGCTACACAGAGCCCCAGAAATATGCGCGGGCAGCAGGTTTATACGCAGGGGGCTATGGAGCGGCGGGGGGGCCCAAAAGCAGCTTTTTTTGGAGCAGCAGCGTATTTAATCGACAGAACGGGGAAAACAATAGTCTGGGGGAAGGGGGGGGCACATCACGGGGGCCGCAACAGCGGGAGCTTGGGGGGGGTTGGGGTGCCGGGGGGGGCCTTTTTTAAAGGGGGGGAAAAACATTTTTCCCGAATTTGGGCAAGGGGGAAAATAGTGGGGGTTTTAAAACCTGGAATTTTAAAAAGGGCGTGGAAAAAAGGGAAGGAGTGCCCGGGCCTTTGGGCCCCGGGGGGGGGGGGTTTCCCTTTTGGGGAACTTCAGGCCCCCCAAAACCTATGGGGCCCCCCCCCCACAAAGCAACAGGAGGAATAGGGGGATTTTTAAAGGGGGTGAGATATTTCCCCCTTTTTGGGGGGGTTAAAGTTTCCCCCGGGCCCAGGGGCAACACAGGGGTTTTTTTTCCCTTTTTCCCCGGCCATTTTTTTACCAGTATTATTTTTTGGGGTACACCTGTAGAAAAGTGGTTGCAGCCGGGGGTTTTTCCCCCCGCGCTAGGGGGGGTTTCCCGAATAGTGACTAAATAAATTCGGGAGAATTTTCCCCCCCCCCCCTTTTCAAGGGGGGTTTTTGGGACGGGAAAGCCCCAAAATGTTTGGTCCCAAAGGTCCCCCTTTTTTGGGGAAAGATAGGGGGCCCCCCCAAGGGGGAGATACAGGGGGGGGAAAAAAACCCCCGGAAAAAGGGTTTTAAAAAAAAATTTTTCCCCAAACCAAAAACCCACAGTTTCCGGCGAGCAAAAACTCCGGGGGCCACCCAGGGGGTTTTGGGGGAAAAAAAAGGGGGGGCCCCATAATTTTTTTGGCGGTGCC
>JARQOD010000001.1:453467767-453535608 GCA_033576555.1 Oophaga sylvatica
ACTAACTGGAGTGTGATCTGCACTCAAAAAAAAAAACCTCACAGACTAGAGTGAACACTGAACAAAACTGTTCACTATCTCTGAAAGGCTCCTTTCTGTAATTCTATAATGTTTGCAACCAATGTATTGGATACGGATGGAAGCGCGTCACACTAATAGATTTGAGTTATTTGAAATGGAATGGAGCAGCACCAATTAGAGAAAAATGACAAGGATGAGGCAGTGACACACGTTCAGCAGACTACAACCAGCAGTGGTTGAAGAACTAACTGGAGCGTGATCTGCACTCAAAAAATTAAAACCTCACAGACTACAGTGAACACTGCAGACAACTGTTCACTAGCTGTCAAAGGCCCCTTTGTGTACTTCTATAGTGTTTGCAACCAATGTATTGTATACGGATGGAAGCGCGTCACACTAATAGATTTGAGTTATTTGAAATGGAATGGAGCAGCACCAATTAGAGAAAAATGACAAGGATGAGGCAGTGACACATGTTCAGCAGACTACAACCAGCAGTGGTTGAAGAACTAACTGGAGCGTGATCTGCACTCAAAAAAAAAAAAAACCTCACAGACTAGAGTGAACACTGAACACAACTGTTCACTATCTCTGAAAGGCTCCTTTCTGTAATTCTATAGTGTTTGCAACCAATGTATTGGATACGGATGGAAGCGCGTCACACTATAATTTCAATTGAATGGAGCAGCAAGAATTACACTAAAGAAAAAAAAAAGAGTCTGTGAGTGACACGTGCAGATGCCTACAAACAGCGTTGGATGCAGAGCAAACTGCAGCGTCACCTGCACTCACACACACACCTTGCACAAAGCTGTTAAAACAACACTGGCAAAAGGAAGCTTTACACAGCGGTTGGTAAACTAGCCTGCCTAGAGCACAGTACACAAAATCGCAATCTCTAACTGTCCCTCAGAGTCAGCAGAGCAGCGTTCTGTCCCTTACTGAATTCACAGCACAGTGACGCTAAAATGGCGGCGGCGCCTTTTATAGTGCATTCTGACATAATTTCAGCATCCAATCACAGCCATGCCATTAGTTAACATGACCGCAGCAGTACAGGATGTGCCCACACTTCTTAGGATTCCTCATTGGCTGACTAAAATCACATTGCCTCTCAAAGAATTATGGGAACTTCCGATTCCGGTATACGATATATGAAAAATATCGGAACTAAGTATCGGAATTCCGATACAGCGAATATCGGCCAATACCCGATACTTGCGGTATCGGAAAGCTCAACTCTACCCAGGACTCTAACACCTGCACCCAACACAGAATATGGCAGCAGGGCACCCTGGACGTACCCTAAGGGAGGATGACTAAATACCTTCATGCAAAGGGAACAGGGGAGAGAAGAAATGACTTCACCCAGGCAGTGGGAGTAAAAAATATAAATTTTATTAAATATACAAGTAGAGTGATAGCACAAGCATCAATAAAGATAAAAAGGGAACCCGATCCCTCATAATCCAATACCCTGGTATTTATTATAAATGAATCAGGTGTATAATAAGTGCAACATAAAATATGCTAAAAAAGAAAATAAAAAATCGAAAAGTATATATATATTTAATAAGTATATGTGTCCGCATAAGAAGATCAATTATATATAGAAAAATAGTGCTATATAAGCGCCAACGAAATATATCTAGCGAATAATGTGCCCTTAAATATATGTGCCACACAGAAATAATCCAAAAATATATATATAATTAATAAATATATGTGTCCGCATGAGAAAATCAAATATATATAAAAATATATATAAAATAATATGATGCTATATTAGTGCCAACAGAATATATATAGCGAACAATGTGCCCTTAAATATATGTGCCACACAGAAATCATAATGTGCGGAAAGCATATAGAAATAAATGAAATAAGATGCAATATTACCAGCACAAAAATAAACACAAATGTACACCACTAAAAATAAAATGTGTTTATATAAGCACCACCACCGTGGCTGCCATGGCTACAAAACATCCATAAAGTGCAAACATACTACCTGAAAATACCAGGGGAGGAGACCACCCAAGGAGACCGGGCTACCTAGAACGCGCCCCGACGCGCGTTTCGGAAAGGTTTTTCCTTCGTCAGGGGGAAGAGGGAGGATGGTCTCATCCCTGGCTGGCTAGGAAAGAGTGTTTGGGAGGTGGGTGGAGTAAGCAGCAGGAGGGAAGTGAAGCTTAGAGAGCGGGAAAAGAGCAGTGCAGAGAGACGTGAGAAGAAAGTGAAAGTAACAGATGTGTGGTGAAGCAGTTCCCTGTCAGGAGGAGCTGCAAAAGGAAAGAGACTGTAGAGTCAGAATAAGAGGGGACCTGAAGCTGGTAGCAGCTTGTCCCCAGACGGAAGACGTTAGATAAGGAAGAAAAAGAGAGAAAAGCTTCTGGAAGGACTGAAGGGGTCCTATGGGCACGGATAGTGAGTAATCCATCTGTTGGGCCCAATCCAATAGTGGAGGGACCAGGTCGCAGAAGGGACACCGGCCCCTAGCCTAGTGGAGAACTTCAAGACTCAGCTAGCAAGCCGGAGGCAGTGGCATCTCTAGGTGCCTCAGCTACAGAACTGCAGTTATCTTCTCCAAAAAGGTAGCAATAAGGGGGCAAGGAAACTCAGAGAGGATGTTATCTGCCAAGGTCCACGGCTACTGGCTTGGGACACTGATTGCGAGGTGTCGGACATGAAGGAAAGGTGGAAAGGCAGCACAGTGAGACGACAGAGAAAGGAACTGCCTGGGAGTTCGCTGAGCCCCTCACCTGGAGGACACGACACCAAGCGGGCATCTGTGTACACCTGAACTGTGAGTAAAGCTTTGGAAACTGAACCCAGCTGTGTCCTCTAATCATTCCTGCGTCACACATCCAACACTGCTACATCTACCAACATTACCATCTTCAACATCCTATATCTGCCCCGGGATTGAGCTCTGCCTGTGGAGAGCTATACCAACTCTGCTGCATCACCACCAGTCCCAGAGGATCTGCACTGCAGCGCTGGTCACCTCTGACCTGAAACCACAGGTGGCGTCACAAACACTTTATTACAAACTCCATTATCCCTTGTAAATATTCCCTTTTTATTGGACGCCCAGGGCCACAGACCGGGTCACTGCTGCTGTGACACTTCCCCTTTAAGAAGCGGCCCTGTACCGAGTACCCCACTGCCCTGGCGGGTGATCCACAATCTCTCCGTAAGTGCTGCTAACAGCAGTATTACTAATGATTATCATTAGCCCTAAGAAGGGCTGTTCTAGTACTTCACAGAAATATACAGTAAATGTAGTTGAATCTCTGACTAATATGCAGCTACAATTCTGTCCCTCTCTCACCAGCTCCTCTCCCTGCTCTAGCTGTGCCTGGAGTACAGTGTGCTGAGCATAGCGTCACGGGTCTGATATAGACCTGATGACGCTATTTGGCCAACCAATCACAGTAGTGCCACAACCAAGAAGGCTGCAGCATTACTATGACTGGCAGACAATCCCCACATGTTTGTAGGCTGTCTAAAAAGCACCACTCATGCAGGGCGGGGACTCGAGCTCCCGTTCGAGCATTAAAAAAATACTCGCTCAGTAACAAGCAGTGACAAGCACTCTCACTCATCACTTGTAAATAATGATCAGAAGACAGCAGCACTGTTTATCATGTGCCTTGTGGTGGTAGTGTCCCGACAATATTGTGCAGTGTATGGTCCCTGCTTGTCCACAGCAGACGGTAATCCAAAAACAAATACAGTATTTTGCAGATTATAAGACGCACCCCAAATTTTGTGGAGGAAAATAGGAAACTTTTTTTAATTAAATGGTGTTGTGTCTTTTAATCTGCTTTTATGGTAGCTTACCTGGGGGCAGCAGACGTGGAACACTGTCCCAGTAGGTAGGATTACTGCTACAGGAAGCTGGCTTCATTGGCAGAGGCAGGAGATGCTGCTGGCCCCAGGCTGATAGGAGGTGGTGTTCGGTGGAGGTAGTAGTGGGGCGATGCTGCGAGCTCCATGCTGGTAGGAGGTGGTGTTCAGCGGGGTAGAAACTTCGCCAACCTTTTGTGAAAGCTCGGAAAATTACCACTGGATGTGGTGCATGAGCAATTGAGATCTTGGGAGTCAAGATTCCAGGAGACGAGATCTCAGTGTGCTCCATAAAAACTCTCCACATGTGAATGGGCTAAGCAGAAGTTCATTCCCATAAGAAGTTATTGGATGGAACGTATGTCATATCTTTTTTAAAAGATCAGGAGACCAGCACTGCTGCAAGTACAGTATATATAACTGGAGTATTCAATTCTGGTTAAAAGAGAACGCCAGATGTGGTGGTGCTCAACTGTGCAGCAATGCAATCTTCAAAAATTATGAGAAGAAAAGAAAAATATTTAGACTTGAGAGTCCTCAGTGGTTGATACCTTTTAATGGCTAACTGAAAAGATGGTAACAAATTGCAAGCTTTCGAGACTACTCAGGTCTCTTCATCAGGCATAGACTAATACAACATCTGAAGAAGAGTTTTATGTCGTTCTACAACAATTAAGGAATCTGCCTCCCTGACCTTTTAGGGTCATCACAACACAATACCAGACCCCAATCAGAGGGTAATAAAACCTTCACTCCTTATCTATGAACTAGTCATATTTATGTTATTCCCTCTGCCATAATGACAGTTCTGCTTCATGTCACTTGTCCTACCTATTGCATTTTTTCTGTGCTATTTTGTGTATAAATATGTGATTCTTCAGATGTTGTATTAGTCTATGCCTGATGAAGAGACCTGAGTAGTCTCGAAAGCTTGCAATTTGTTACCATCTTTTCAGTTAGCCATTAAAAGGTATCAACCACTGAGGACTCTCAAGTCTAAATATTTTTCTATCTACTGGCTAACACGGTACGAAGATACACATCTTTCCTATAGAGAAGAAAAGAAAAATAAGTAGTACTCACCACTAGTGCATTATTTCCAAGCTCACATGGGAATACAATGTGAAGACACAAAGACTGGGCAACAGCTGTTTCGCATTTAATTACGCTTCATCTGAGCAGATGAAGTTCTGTATTTACTTCCTGTGCCAGTTTTTGGATTTAGTTGTCCAAAGTTTTCCCACATTTACACATACCAGTTGACTGTTCAGTGGTAGAGAACGGAGTTATTATTGTGAGTTTACACAGGATGTATTTGATGCAAAGGAATTAAGCAAATTCACACAAGCATTATCCACTGCGATTTCTACTTTGCAAATGCTGAAGAAACACCATATTGCAGACTGCACCTTTTGCACTGCAAAAGAAGATTGACATGAAGCGCATGTCTAATCTGCAGTGCTGGTCAGTTTATGCTTCTCTTTTTCTTTGCAGACTATGGATGATATTTCTTAAAATCTCAGCTAAAACACTGGCTTTTACTGTAAAACCAAGTGGACATTCTGATATAAAAATCCAAATGGAAAATTTGCTGCATTTGGGCTCCTTGGGAATTTCAACAAATTCTGTGGTGTCTGCAGTGGATTTACTGCCTTAGAAATAATAAAATGTCATAAAATCTCACTCTCAGTGCTGGTACTGTAACAAATTACAGATTTTCAGCTTGGAAAATCCGAACAAAAAATATGTTGGGTATCGATCGCTACACTGAGTGCTTAAAGAAATGTATACTTATTTTGCGTTGCAGTTTTTCACAATGATAGAGCAAAGGGGGAGAGTAACAAAGGAGAAAAAAACTACAGGAAACCTGACATCAGGATTGTATAGTGCTAACGAATGGTATGTGTGTAAAGGTTCTGTGGTAGAGCGGCTCACTCGGCTGCACACAGAGGTAGACACAGGTAGACTGCGGCTTTAAGAACTTCCTTTGGTTTATTGTAGGCAGCATAAACCAAGGTGTAGTAAAGAAAATACAGCCCTCTTAGCAAAACAGGAAAACAAAACAAAATGGTGGCAGAAGAAACAGTCTTTCGGTGAGCAGGTTTCCTCCTGCTCACTATTGACAGAACACACACGGTTCAGGTTCACTAGTCCATGCAGCACTCTCCTGCAGTGCTCCTCCTCCAGGCGAACACACTGAACACTGAAAGTTCTTTCTTTCAGCCATTTAATCCCAGATCATTTGACTCCTCAACCACATGACTGATCACATGACTGTGGCCTCACCAAGGTCCTGTCAGCACATAGTGGTCCTAGCTCTGTAGGTGGAGAGGGGGGACACTCTCCCACCCTCTCTATGAATGTCCCCTAAAAAAACACCCCATGACATAACTTAACCCTCGCAACACTTATTGTGCTGGAGGAAATAAACGCTGGATTTTAAACAACATGTATGTAAGTACCTGGATAAGAATGAAGTGATTAAACAGAGTCAGTATGGGTTTGTAACTAATAAGTAATGTTAGACTAACTTAATTTCCTTCTATGACAGAATCACTGACTTGGTGGATCAGGGAAATGCTGTAGATATAGTATATCTTGACTTCAGCAAAGCATTTGACAAAGTATCTCACACAATCCTTATTGAAAAAATGACTAAGTATGGAATGGACAAGTCAACTGTTAGGTGGATTCATAACTGGCTTAGTGATCGGACCTAAAGAGTGGTTGTAAATGTCTGCAAATCCTGTTGAAAGAATGTCTCAAGTGGGGAACCACCGGGCTCTGTCCTGGGCCCTGTATTGTTCAACATCTTTATCAATGATTAAAATGAAGGAATTGAGGCTAAACTGATTAAATTTGCTGATGACACAAAGCTAGGAGGGATATCTAATACTAGAGGAGAGAGAGAGAGGATTCAAAACGATATAAACAAACTGGAGCATTGGGCAGCAAATAATAGAATGGTTTTTAACAGGGAAACATGCAAAGTACTACATCTGGGCAATAAAAATAAAAACAGCATATACAGAATGGGAGGAATAGGGCTAAGCAACAGAACATGTGAAAAAGACTTGGGTATACTAATAGATCACAGACGGAACATGAGACAACAGTGTGATGCAGCAGCAAAAGGTAAATACAATTCTAGGATGTATTAACAGAAACATACAGTCTAGATCACATGAAGTCATTATTGCCCTCTACTCCTCTTTGGTCAGACCTCATCTGGAATACTGTGTCCAGTTTTGGGCACCACATTTTAAAAAAGACATCAACAAATTGGAGCAAGTTCAGAGAAGAGAGACCAGAATGGCGACCGATCTGCAAACCATGTCCTATGATGAACAGTTGCAGGATTTGGGAATGTTTAGCTTGCAAAAGAGAAGACTGAGAGGAAACTTAATAGCTGTCTACAAATATCTCAAGGGCTGTTACATTGTAGAAGGATCATCTTTATTCTCATTTGCACAAGGAAAGACTAGAAGCAATGGGATGAAACTGAATGGGAAGAGACAAAGATTAGATATTAGAAAAAACTTTTTGACAGGGTGATCAATGAGTGTAACAGGCTGCCACGAGAGGTGGTGAGATCTCCTTCAATAAAAGCTTTCAAACAGGCTGGACAGACATCTGTCTGGGATGATTTAGTGAATCGTGCTTTGAGCAGGGGGTTGGTCCAGATGGCCCAGGACTCGGTCCCTTCCAACTCTATCATCTGCGTTCCCATGCAGCTTCCCTGGCCTGTGCTCCACATGAAAATTAAAATCCTGCAGTGCTAAAAACCATCTAGTCACTCGAGCATTCTTCCCCTTCCTTTCCGTCATCCATCTCAGCGGCGCATGATCTGATGCTAGCCTGAACTTACGGCCTAGCAGGTAGTACCTCAGGCTGTGAATCGCCCATTTGATGGCCAAGCACTCTTTCTCCATGATGGCATGGTTCTTCTCACAGGAGGAGAGTTTCCTACTCCGGTTTAGGACTGGGTGTTCGTCGCCATCTATTACCTGGGACAGCACAAATTCCTAACCTGACTTCAGAGGCGTTCGTTTGGAGCACAAACTTCTTAGTGAAACCTGGTGCGACCAAGACGGGCTGTCTGCACCGGATGAGCTTCGACTTCTGGAATGCCATCTCTGCTTCAAAGAACCATTTGATCATCGTTGATTTTGTCCCTTTAAGCAGGTTTGTCAGAGAGGCAGCTACAGTGGTGAAAATTGGGATAAACCGGCAGTAATATCCCACAATGCCCAGGAAAGCACTAACCTGCTTTTTGGAGACCGGCTGTTGCCACCTTTGGATTGCCTCCACTTTGTATATTTGGGGCTTTATTTTGCCTCTTCTGAAAATGTAGCCTAACTATTTAGCCTCTTCTTTCCCGAGGGCACACTTCTTTGGTTTTATGGTAAATCAGGCCTTCCTCAGTACATCCAGTACCGCCTGGACCTTCTGCAAGTGACTTCACCACTCCAGGCTGAAAATCACGATGTCATCCAAATAAGCGGTGGCGTACTTCTTGTGAGGGGCTAGGGTCCGGTACATAGCCCTCTGAAAGGTAGCTGGGGCTTCTTGTAGTCTGAACGGCATTCTGGTATAATGGAAGCATCCATCAGGTGTAGTGAAGGCCATCTTTTCCTTGGCACTTGGGAACAGGAGTATCTGTCAGTACCCCTTCGTTAGGTGGTGGTGGTGATGTATCTAGCCGATCCTAGCCTCCCGAAGAGCTCATCCACCAGGGACATTTTATATGCGTCAAACTTAGACACCACATTCAGCTTCCTGTAATTGTTACAGAAGCGCCACTCTCCATCGGCTTCGACACACGGACAATAGGGCTGGACCAACCATTCTTTGAGTCCTCGATAACGCCTAGGCTCAACATTCTTCGGGAATTCGATACGGCTTCTGATTCACCCTCACATGTGGTTCAGTCAGGATTTCGTGTTCCACAACCTGCGTACAACTTGGTAGCTCAATAAACAGGTCCTGATTGCGCTGAAGCAGCTCGTGGCCCTGTTTTTTCTGGGCAGGTGACAGTGTCTCTGCTACTGTGACATCCTCGACCCTGGCTTCGGGGCTGGCCACTAGGCATGGTTCTTCAACCGGATGCCTGTCTTGCCATGGTTTCAGAAGGTTAATGAAGTACATTTAGTACGGCTTCCTTCTACCTGGTTGGTGGACCTTGTAGTTGACGTCACTCAACTTCTCGACCACCTCGTATGGCCATTGCCACTTGGCCAGGAAATTACTTTCCACGGTGGGAGTCAACACCAATACCAGGTCTCCGGGGCTAAACTGTCTCAGCCTCGCGGCTTGATTGTAGACCTTCGCCTGGGCTTATTGTGCTTGAAGGAGGATTGCCTTAACAATCGGCATCACCCTTGCGATCTGGTCCTGCATTTGGGCCACATGCTCAATAATGCTCTGGTGGGGTGTAACTTCTGCCTCCCAGGTCTGCTTTGCAACATCTCGAAGTCCACGGGGGTGTCATCCATGCAACAACTCGAATGGTGGGAATCCTGTAAAGGACTGAGGAACTTCACTGATAGAGAACAACAGGCATGGCAGTAGGCAATCCCAGTCTCGACCATCCCTCTCCACGACCTTCTTAAGCATGGACTTCAACGTCTTGTTGAATCTTTCCACCAGGCTGTCCATCTGTGGATGGTACACCGAAGTGCAGCGTTGTGTAACCTGAAGAGCCTTACTCAACGCCCTCATCACTTTGGACATAAACGGTGTGCCTTGGTCCATCAGGATTTTTTTTAGCAGGCCCATCCGAGAAAAAATATGCACTAACTCTCCTGCTATGCTCCTGGCAGAGAGGTTTCTAAGAGGTACTGCCTTCAGGTACCATGTTGCATAGTCCATCACCACTAGAATGTATTGGTGCCCTCTGGCGGACTTAACCAGGGGCCCACAAGGTCCATGGCAATCCTGTCAAATGGGACCTCTATAATGGCCAATGGCACTAGGGGACTTCAGAAATGGGACACGGGGACTGTAAGCTGACAAGTAGGGCAGGACCCGCAATAGTCAACGATCTCCCGGTGACACCCAGGCCAGTAGAACATCCTAAGGACCCTTTCTTGTGTTTTGTATACTCCCAGATGTCCACCCAAGATAAGTGAATGGGCCAGGTTTAAGATCTTACGCCTATAGGGACCCGGTAATAGTAACAACTGCTCTACCATTTTGTCTCTCAGCTTAGTGACCTGATACAGCAGCTCTCCATTTAATGCAAAATGTGGAAACCTGGTGTCAGCCCCCGGCTCTTGGGCAACCCAATTTATCACGGTCACATGTTCCAATGCCAATTTTAGGGTAAGATCTCTCATTTGAGCAGTTCCAAAATTCCACCAGAAACCCCCAATTCAGGAATCTTGGCCTCACTGGTTACCGACAAGTCCTTATCACCAGCGAGGACACACTAGATGGATTCATCCACTTCCAACTGCGATGGAGTAACCCTCACGGTTGGACAGGCTCCTGTCTGGGGCGTTTGGTATCCCTGACTTCCCTCACAAGTCCTAGAATAGGCTAAAGTCTCGCCCTATTAGCACAGGGTGTAGCAAGTCCTTAACCACCCCAACCTCATGTGACTCAGCCCCACAGTTAGTTTTTATAGTCTCTCTGGCAACGGGATAGTCCTTGGCATCCCCGAGGATACAGCATACACCCATGTTTTTCCCTGGGATCAACTGGAGGGGGAGTGTGGGCCTTATCAAGGTCACCAAGCTCACTGAGTCTAACAGTCCTGACACCAGCACTCCGTTTATGGTCACAGGACATGACTGCGGCCCCTCTCCAGGCTGATAGTCCACACTGCAGGTGGGATATGCATAGTAGGAGCAGCGCTTCCCTAGGCTGCAGTCCATCTCTTCGGGGGACCATGGACAACGGCTGGCTACATGTCCTGGACCACAAAGCAAGTCTCTCCCCGTGGCCTTTGACAACCCCTCAGTGACCCCTTGGGATCTAGGACTCCCCAGTTGTTGCTCTATTACCCCTCTTTTGGGGCTCAGGTTCACGCTGGGAACCCCAGTATGGGGATGCACTACTCCCTATTTTCCTTAGGGACCTCTCAACTACCTAAAATGGTTCCACTAGGCCCACTAGTTCATCCACATTTTGGGAATCTCCCTGGGAACCCAGGTCTGCACCGGCCTAGGAAGGGAGTGCGTGAATCTGTCCATGATCACCCGCTTGACCATCTGGGCTGGAGTGGAGGATTCTGGCTGAAGCCATTTTTGCATCAGATGCAGTAGGTCAAACTTTTGGGACCGAGGCGGTTTATCCCCATAATGTGCCCAGTGGTGAACCCTTTGCGCTCTCACTGACATAGTCACTCCTGCTCGTGCCAAATTTTCCATTTTTAACTTGGCATACTCTTGCGTATCCTGTAATGCCAGATCGTAATAGGCCTTCTGGGGCTCACCAGTCAAATAGAGGTCCAGCACCTCTGCCCTTTGCTGTGGTGGTAGCTTATCATGCTCCGCCACCTGCTCGAACACAGTCAAAAATGCCTCCACATCATCACCCGGGGTCATTTTCTGCGTTGCTCATCTTACGTCTTCCGAACATACGTGTCATCACGTGGACTTGGGGTAGGGCTGCCGGCCTTCCACGAACCACCTCTGCAAGCAAGTCAATCTGCTTCTGGTGCTGCTTGTGCTGCTGCTGCATCTGCTGTATAAGTAGCTTGCTTGTTCCTTGCTGCGCCATCTGTTGCCTCTGTAATTGTTGTTGGTGCTGCAATTGATGTTGCTGCTGTGCTTGTAGTAGATGTTATTACAGGTCCTCCATCTTGCCTGACGTCGCACGCTGGCTTGTGCCCATCCTACGTGTTCACTAGAAATGTTGCCCACATTCTCCACCACCTGTGGTAGAGTGGCTCACTCGGCTGTACACAGAGGAAGACATGGCTACACTGCAGCTTTAAGAACTTCCTTTGGTTTATTGTAGGCAGCATAAACCAAACTGTATTAAAGAATATACAGCCCTCTGGGCAAAACAGGAAAGCAAAACAAAATGGTGGCAGAACAAATACAGTCATTTGGTGAGCGGGGTTCCTCACGCTCATGGCTGACAGAACACATACAGTTCAGGTTCAGTAGTCCATGCAGCCCTCTCCTGCAGTGCTCCTCCTCCAGGCGAGCACACTGAACACTGAAACTGCTTTCCTTCAGCCATTTAGGCCCAGACTATGTGACTCCTCAACCACATGACTGATCACATGACTGTGACCTCACCAAGGTCCTGTCAGCACACAGTGGTGATAGCTCTGTAGGTGGAGATATGCGGTACACTCTTCCACTCCCTTTATGAATGTCTCCCTAAAAACCACCCCATGACATAACTTAACCCTCGCAACACTTACTGTACATGAGGAAATAAACTCTGGATTTTATATCACTGATGTCATTAGGCGTAGTGAAACATATCTCCCTTCTGTTACATTTCCAGTGACTCTGTTACAGTCTTTAATGCTGATTAAATCTTTACTTTGCTTGCAGAATTTTAGTTTTCCTGTATAGAAGAATCCAGCTTTTAAATGTTATGCTAAAGAGCCACAAGTGCAGCAGGGCAGTCACTGCACATACAGCTGTCCTGCCTCACTCCCTATTCCCCCCCTCCATCTGTCTCTGGTCTCTGACAAGTCACTCTTGCTTCAGTGATCTATAAACCCTGCCTGAAAATTCACACAAGTGCAGTCAGTTATCTCTCAGAGGGAGAGGCGCATGCACAGATCGATAGTCAGGCTCTCGCAACGTCAACAGGACCTTACTGTGTGGCGCCCTGAGGGTCCAGTCGCCACGGAGATGTTGCATCTCACCCAGAGGTGTGACACCTGTCTCTCAGGTAAGGAGGAAGCACCCCTTAGACTCCACACAGCATCCATCACACACCATGCCAGCTGAGCGTTCAGACGGACCCTACGGGAGGATGGTCTGACTCAGCCTGGTTAGGAAAGGGTGTATAGCTGGGTGGCTGGAGCTTAGGCAGCACTTAGGCTGCATGTTAGATTAGAGAGCAGCCAGTCTTGGACTGAGGCTTTTCTTGAGCTGATCTCAGGAAGCAACTGCCAGAGGAGCGAAAGGGTCCTGGGCAGAGACGGCCTTACCAACCGTAGCCCATCTCAAATTAGGACCAGGCCAACACGGGGGATGGTCCCTAGATTAGCGGGAAGGCTCAGGCTCCGCTAGTAAAGCCGACGGCAGTGGTCACGTCATGGGCCATTGCCACTAGCCACCAGTATCCCTACCAGAAGGCAGCATCAGGGTCAAGTACGTGCAGACACCGGATTGATCTGTTAACTGAAAGGACTCACAGCTCCCTTGTCTGAGGGCGCTGTGGTGGTGAGGTGCGTGGAAGTAAGGAGATTTAGCACTGGGAGAGAAAAGGCCGGAAAGGAACACACTGAACGGGAGTCTTTGGAAGTGCGACTAACTTACCTGAGGGTTGCTGGACTACTCACTTGGAGGACACAGTGCCAGGCGGGCATCTGTTTACCGGTGACAGAACTGTGAGTAAAACCCTGAAACTACACTTGAACTGTTTCCCTGAGTTATTCCAGCGTCGCACACTCCCCTCTGCTACATCGCAAGCACCATCCCTGCTCTACCACATCTACCTGCCCTGGAAGGACACAGCCTCACCTGTAGGAGGCTTATCATCTAGCTGCAGAGCACCATCCCTTCCAGAGGACCTGCACAGCATCGCTGGTCACCCTGATCAGGTACTACAGGTGGCGTCACAAATAATCATACGAACACTAATCCCCTGTAAATATCCCCTTTTTGGTGAGCGCCCAGGGCCACGGACCAAGTCGTGGCTGCCGTGACATCCCCCATAGAAGTCGACGGGCTCGGTGCCGAGTACCCCACGGTCCAGGAGGGCGGCTCAACTGCGCATCGCACAACCCTAGACAACAATAACTTTTGCACAAAATTTTGGGTAAGGGAAGTAGGTCACTGTAAAAAGAGTGACCTGTCTGTCAGAGACCAGAGCCAGATGTTGGGCGGGGAATAGGGGAAAAAGCAAGAGAGCTGTAAGTGCCGTGTTCCACATAGCTGCACTTGCATTTCACTAGCAAAAAATTTAAATTTTCTCTAAGGCCACATTCACACATTCAGTACTGGTTAGTATTTTACATTGTAAACCAAAACCACGAGTTTGTGAAAAATGCAGAAGTGATGCTCATATGTCTATTATACTTTTCCTCTGATTGTTTTTCTCCTGATTTTGGCTTACAAATACTGATGTAAAACACTGACCAAATACTGATCGTGTGAACATGGGTGGACTTAAACAGGAAAATTAAATTCTACAAGCAAAGTAAAGATTTAATCAGCATTATAGGGCCTTTAAGTTCATGCCATTCATTCAGATTCAGAAATTACTTTGATCAGAGCTTAAACAGAGTGTGGTCTGAGTGTCATCCATTTTTTTCGTACGTGAAGAAAAAAGTTTCTCCACCTTCTCCTATGTGACAGTCCATGAAAATCTGACTGCACTTGGGTAGCATCCGAGAGTGGTCTGATTTTTTCACGGACCCATACAATTGCATTGCTGATTTTTGCTCTGACCCTCGGATAAAAATCGGACATGTATCTGTCATTTTCCGCAGACTGGTCGGTCCACGAAAAATCACTGATATGTGAATGGCCTATAGACCATCACAGGTAAATGTACTATAAATGAAAACACCGAAAAGCACTTGTAGGCAAAAATCCGACGTCTGAATGAGGCTTTAGGGGTAAAATCCTGATGACAAGTTCTCTTTAAAGAGTGCCGACAAGTAAAATTGCTGCATACATTCATAGAGAAAACCAGCCATGTGCACATGAGAAGTTCATATATTCTTGTCTGCTAACATTGCTTCCATTTGTTTTCTACAAGGCTCAGCAGACGTGTCCTGCAGTCATTTTAAATGGCAGAGATGAGACCTATCCTTCTCGTTGTCAGTGGAGGAACCTTAACCGCATTCATAGCCAACTGCTAAATGAACTTTAGCCTTCTTGCTCAAATAAATAAGAAATGAATGAGTGTGACTGCTTGTTTGGTTTGCATTCTATTTATGTGACCAATGCTCTTAAGATGTCAATGCTATATAAACAACTCTAGGCAGTGCCGCAAGAAAATTGGAAGCTGAGGAAGGGGATTAATTCACTGAAACCCACCCCCCATGCCATCAAAGTCAGGGAACTAAAACTCATTTTCAACCTCTCTAGAGAAAGGCTTCTTTAATCTGTTACCGTGACAACAGTGGGCTTTTCAGCATCTCATCTGCGATGTGTTTGTGCTTGCACATACTGAGGGACGCTCTTTCCACTGATCTATTTACAGAAAAGGACCTTACAACTGCACCTTCATGTTTTCTTGGCTCCATTATTAGTCTCCTGCACTGGATTTTTTCTTTTTTTTCTTTTTTTGTTACTTGGATTCAAGTAAATGTGATGCGTCCTGTTGCGTTGAGCCATGAAGGCAACTTCGTTGACGTGGTCTGGCAATGCATGTAGAATGAATGATTGAACGATTCAAGCTATAATGTGTAATTTAGAAAGTAGAAAATAAATCATATCTCTCCTACGCAAAGCCGGGAAAACAGATAGACTTTGCCTTTTAATGAAAACTTTATCCTCCTTCTGGCAGGCAATATTTCCCTTCTGATGGTGGCCCTGAAACTATATAAAGACTGCTGTACATCACAAGAAAGTAGAACACCACCATAGTGTAGGTGTCACGATTCTGTTGTCGGATGTTCCAGGACCAGGGGCTCCTTCCCTGTCCTCAATGCCCTAGCTTGCGCTGTTCCCCGGATTACTTTTGATGCTGAAGATGCCAGGGCCAAGTGTACCTTGCCTTGGCTTTTGAATCCGAACTATGTACCCGTACCCCACCCTGGAAAGAGGGGAGTAACAGGGTTCCATAACACACCAACCAGACTAATAAGGTAATGCAAACAGGAATAAAGAAAAATACAAATCATACAAATATACTTACTCAAACAACAGAGGTAAACAACGGGGAGTGGAGGACGGGGTGAAAGCAAAGTAGGAGAAGGGGGGGGAATTAGCACACAACCAAAATCTAGCAACAGTCTCAGATAAATCCACCAAATGCTTTCTCAAACAACAGCCACAAACCAGCATCTTCTAACTATGCAGCATAAGCTAGCTCTGGCAATGAGTGCTTACCAGGGCCGAGATTATATACTGTAGAAGATGTGAGTGGCTAACAGTGAACATCTGAGAGCTTTAATGCAGGAAAGCTTCCAGGAGCTCTCAAATGAGCAGATTAACCCCTGCACTGCTAAAAGAAACCTGCACCGTTTAATATGAAGGTGAAGTGCTTTTAAATAGTGCAGGACAGCACCCCCCCTTCTACGAGGGACCTCTGGAACCTCCGAACCGGGTTTGTCAGGGTGTGCCACGTGATAAGACCCGACTAACCTGTCAGCATGGACATCAGATGCTGATACCCACATCCTCTCTTCAGGACCGTATCTCTTCCAGTGTACTAGATACTGACACAACCGACGAACTAAGCAAGAATCAATTATCTCAGCTGTTTGAAATTCCAAATTTCTATCCACAATGACCAGAGATGAAACACATTTTTAACCCTAAAGGTGGGCGGCAAGACAAGGCAGAAATCTATGGGGTTGATGACCGCCACAGTCTTATAAGGGCCGATGAACCCAGTTTCCAAGAGGGAACCTTCAACTTAGTGTTCCTTGAGGACAACCACACCAAGTCACCAACACACAGGTCTGAACCTACCAAACATCTTCGATCAGCCACATTCTTATACAGGTGCATCTCACAAAATTAGAAAATCATCAAAAAGTAAATTTATTTTAGTTCTTCAATACAAAAAGTGAGACTCATACATAGAATCACTGCAAACAGAGTGATCTATTTCAAGTGTTTATTTCTGTTAATGTTGGTGATTATGGCTTACAGCCAATGAAAACCAAAAAGGTATTATCTCAGTAAATTAGAATAATTAACAAAAAACACCTGCAAAGGCTTCCTAAGCATTTAAACAGAAAGGTCTCTTAGTTTGTTTCAGTAGGCTCCACAATTATGGGGAAGACTGCTGACTTGACAGATGTCCAGAAGGCTGTCATTGACACACTTCACAAGGGGAGTAAGCCACAAAATGTCATTGCTGAAGAAGCTGGCTGTTCACAGAGTGCTGTATTCAAGCATATTAATGGAGAGTTGAATGGAAGGAAAAAGTGTGGTAAAAAAAAGGTGCACAAGCAACTGGTATTACCGCAGCCTTGAAAAGATTGTTAAGAAAAGGCCATTCAAAAATTTGGTGGAGATTAACAATGAGTGGACTGCTGGAGTCATTGCTTCAAGATCCACCACACACAGATGAATCCAGGACATGGGCTACAAGTGTCTCATTCCTTGTGTCAAGCCACTCATGGCCAATAGTCAATGCCAGAAGTGTCTTACCTGGGCCAAGGAGAAAAAGAACTGGACTGTTGCTCAGTGGTCCAAGGTGTTGTTTTAGATGAAAGTAAATTTTCCATTTCATTTGGAAATCAAGGTCCCTGAGTCTGGAGGAAGAGTGGAGAGGCACACAATCCAACCTGCTTGAGATCTAGTGTGAAGTTTCCACAATCAGTGATGGTTTGGGGGCCATGTCATCTGCTGGTGTAGGTACACTGTGTTTTATCAAGGACAAAGTCAATGCTGCCGTCTACCAGGAAATTTTTTCAGAGCACTTCATGCTTTCCTCTGCTGACAAGCTATTTGTAGATGGAAATTTAATTCTCCAGCAGGACTTGACACCTGTCCACAGTGCCAAAAGTATCAATACCTGGTTTTAAAGCAACACTATCACTGTGCTTGATTGGCCAGCAAACTCGCCTGACCTTAACCCCATAGAGAATCTATGGGGTATTGTCAAGAGGAAGATGAGAGACACCAGACCCAACAATGCAGACAAGCTGAAGGCTGCTATCAAAGCAACCTGGGCTTCCATAACACCTAAGCGGTGCCACAGGGTGATTGCCTCCATGCCACACCACATGGATGCAGTAATTGATGCAAAATGAGCCCCAGCCAAGTATTGAGTGCATTTACTGAACATACATTTCAGTAGGCCAACATTTCAGATTGTAAAATCATTTTTCAAGCTGGTTGTTAGGGTCTGCGGAACGCACCAAATATATGATGTAGAAAGGTGCGTTCGCAGCCCGGGGTCCACCGTGCAAGCGGAGCCTGCTGCTAGTAAAATAGCGAACTCTGTTACCCCGCAGAGTCGCCAAAATTAACGCCGTAACGCGTATATGGCGATGTGTGCGAACTCACTTAACACCACTGAGTCGCAAAATAAACACGCTAGGGCGCTGTCTAGCGTTGAAAGCGAACCCTGTTACGTCACAGAGCCGCTGAGACAAACTTCTGTGTCCTGTCAGGCACCCAGGTACACAGTTGACTGCTAAGCGAACATAGAACGTGATCATGCGCTAATGTCCTCGCGGGAGTCACCCGCAATCTATGGCGTCTGAACGCCAGGCCCTGAATACGGCAATCAAACTCCTCACCGGTTATGCCAGTAATCTAGGGCATCTAGGACACCGACCCTGACCAGCTAGCATACCAAACTCCTCACCGATTAAGTCGGTATTCTAGGGGCTTATTTCAGCCGGGCCCTAACCACACACACGCATGACCACACTGGCGCTAAGCATATAACGATTGATATTAGCGCATGGCGGCCCAGCCATGCCACCCTTTTATAGTAACAGCTACAGGACCTGCCAGAAACAAGGACCAATGAAACTGTTCGAGAACACCAGTAGTCACAGGACCTTCCTGGCGGACCAATAGGAGCTGCTGCAGTACCTGAGCATGTGACCCCTGATCTCCAATGAGAGATCTCACCCTGGGCATGCTCAGAAGGGGAAAACAAGGACTTTGTCCTAAAGACGTCTGCTCGCCGCTAACCAGTACTGGCCACAATAGCAGAGCCTGGAGAGGCAGCAGTAACCCTCTGCACACTGTTAGACTGGGCGAGACGCTGGGACCGACAGCTGAGCAGAGTCCACTGCAGCCGGAGACGGATGGGAGACCGCAGCAGGGATGGCTCGAGATTCCCCTTGTGCAGAAGCGGGAACTCAACCTCTAACACTGGTGTTGCAAAGTATTCTAATTTACTGAGACAATGACTTTTGGGTTTTCATTGGTTGTTGTTATGATCTGCTACAAGCACTAAGGAAAGGTGGGAATTCTGTCCCTACAATAGGACTGAGCTGGATCCCTACGATGTAACGGGGAACCTGATCCTGTGACCAGACCCGCTAAAGTCCTCAGCTAGTCTGAACGAAGACCTATAGTTGCGAGGGAGGAATCCCTACAAGATCTAGGGACTGGGTGAAAAGGTGGACACCTCCTAACAGAAAGTGTAGCAGGGAAAATAAAACAGAAAACTAATACTAAGAGATCCTAAGATCAAGCAAAACTGACAGAGTAAGGCACCTAAGCACCCGGCTAGCTTAAGAGTAGATAATACAATGAAGTCCAGCAAAGCCAGAAGGGCGGAGCCAGACTAAATAGGGTAAAAAGGTCATGTGACCAGCAAAGTGAAACAAAACCTAACAAGAGGGTTCTAACAGTACCCTCTCTTCTAAGAGGATCCTCCGGATCCCCTAGGACTTAGGCTTATCCGGAAACCTCTTGTGAAACGCTCTGACAAGTCTAGACGCAGAAACATCATCCGCCCTCACCCATGAGTTATCCTCGGGTCCATAACCCTTCCAAGCGACGAGGTACTGCAAACTCCCTCTATACCGTCTAGAATTTAGGATGCGGGAAATCTCATATTGCCCGTCCTCCACCACCAGGGGAACAGTGGCCGAGACGTCTCCATCTGAGACCTCAGCTTTTTTCAAGAGAGAAACATGAAACACCGGATTAATCTTCCAGGAGGTGGGAAGCTCCAACTTAACAGCAGATTGGTTAATAACCTGAAGCACCTTAAAGGGCCCTACAAACTTGGGACCCAATTTCTTAGACGGAATCCTCAAGCGCAGATTCTTAGAGGACAACCAAACCATGTCACCAATAGCAAACAAAACCTCTTGTCGTTTTCTATCAAAATACACTTTGGATCTTTTGTTAGCCTCCTGAAGATTAACACGCACATCAGTCCAAACTCTCTCCAAAAGACCAGAAAAATTCTCCTCTTCAGGTACAGCCGATCCCAACTTGGAAAATGACCCAAACGACGGATGTCTCCCAGTACAACAAAAAAAAGGCGAACAACCAGCAGAAGCGGATGTATGATTGTTAAGAGCAAACTCAGCAAGTGGCAGAAACTCAGACCACCCCTCTTGATTATCAGTCACAAAACGCAAGAACTGCTCAACATCCTGGTTTTTCCTTTCTGTCTGGCCATTAGACTCAGGATGATATCCTGATGAAAACGACAAATGAACTCCCAACCTGTCAAAAAAGGGGCGCCAAAAACGAGCCACAAACTGAGGTCCCCTATCGGAAACAATGTCAGTAGGAACACCATGTAGTCTGACTATTTCCTTGACAAAGGCCTTAGCGAGAGTCTTAGCGCAGGGCAGTTTGATGAAAGGAACCAAGTGACACATCTTGCTAAAACGGTCCACGACCACCCAGATGACAGTGAAACCCTCAGAGGGGGGAAGGTCAGTAATAAAGTCCATAGCCAAATGTGTCCAAGGTGCACTAGGGACCTCCAGAGGGCAAAACAACCCCGCAGCAGGAGTATGAGAAGACTTAGATCTAGCACACACAGTGCATTGACGCACCCACTTAATGACTTCCTTCTGCCATCCTGGCCACCAAAAACTGCGACCCACAAGTCTCTTGGTCTCAGAGATTCCAGGATGACCTGCCAACCGAGAGTCATGACATTCATCAAACAAATCTCTCCTCAGAGTACCAAGCACAAACAACCTCCCATGCAGAGTGTTAGATGGGGCATTCTCCTGTGCTTTAAGAATCTCATCTTCCAGCACGGAGTCCAAAACAGCAATAACAACCCCCTCTTGCAAGATGTTTTCCTCCTCCTCCTCAGTACCCACCATAGGAGAAAAGCTGCGAGACAAAGCATCAGCTTTAACATTTTTAGTACCTGGGATGTAAGTAACGGTAAAATTAAACCGTGAGAAAAACAGTGCCCACCTAGCCTGACGGGCATTCAAGCGTTTGGCAGCATCAAGGTAGATCAGATTTTTATGATCGGTGAAGACTTGAACGGGAAATTCCGCTCCCTCCAAAAAATGACGCCAGTGTTCAAATGCGAGTTTAATTGCCAGCAATTACCGATATCATAATTTAGTTCAGACTCAAAAAATTTCTTTGAAAAAAAAGCACAGGGATGTACTCCATCCGTCTTTGCCTGAGACAACACCGCGCCGACCCCACAGAAGAAGCATCAACCTCAACCAAAAATGGTTTAGTCACATCAGGCTGCGTAAGGATGAGAGCAGAGCTGAACCTCTCCTTTAGCAACACAAAAGCCTCAATGGCCTCAGTAGTCCACTGAACCGCATCAGCACCTTTCCTGGTGAGATCAGTCAGAGGTTTGGCAATCACAGAAAAATCTTTTATGAATTTTCTATAATAATTGGCGAACCCCAAAAAACCTCTGTATTGATTTCACACCAATAGGTCTAGGCCATTCCTGCACAGCTTGCACTTTCACGGGGTCCATCTCAAAACCTTCACTGGAGCTTCACTGTAGCCGAAAAAACTAAGTCTCTGTACAGCGAACTCACATTTTTCTAGTTTGGCAAAAAGTGAATTATCACTCAGTAACTGTAATACTTCACGCACACTCCTCCAATGAGACTCCAAATCCGGTGAATAAATCAAAATGTCATCCAAATACACAACCACACTTCTGCCGATCAAAGGTCTAAGGATGTCATTAATAAGATTCTGAAAAAATGCCAGAGCACTGGAAAGTCCAAAGGGCATGACCAGATTCTCAAAATGACCCAGTGGAGTGTTAAACGCAGTCTTCCATTCATCCCCCTCCTTCATGCACAACAAATTGTATGCCCCTCGAAGATCAATTTTGAGAACCACTTGGCCCCCACTAACTGGTTAAACAAATCAGGAATCAAAGGCAGTGGGTAAGGATTGCGTACAGTAATCTTATTAATCTCACGAAAGTCTAGACAAGGCCTTAAACCGCCGTCCTTTTTTTTAACAAAAAAAATCCAACCGCCACAGGAGACTTGGAAGGCCTAATGTGACCGGCGGCCAAGCTTGTCTGTATGTATTCCTCCAAAGCCTTTCTCTCAGGAATAGTCAAATTAAATAAACGACTTTTAGGAAGAGTCGCTCCAGGGACAAATTCAATTGCACAATCATAATCTCTATGAGGAGGCAATACCTGCGATTCCTTATCAAAAAAACTTTCCAAAAATCCTGAATAGGTACAGGTAACTCCCCCTTAACTACAGCAGCAATACGCCCGTTACAACACTTGTCATAACAATTAGGACTCCAGGACTTAATTTCATTGGTAGACCAATCCAGTACCGGATTGTGCAATTTTAACCAGGGTAACCCCAAAATCACCGGTGAGGGCAAATTATTCAAAACTACCAAATCCAAATTCTCTTGATGAACACATTAATAGTAAGAGGAAATTCACAGATATGGTGAGTAACATTTTTCAAGTGAGAACCATCCACAGACACCACATTAATAGGGGAAGACAGAAGTTTGGGTTTTAATTTTAGTTTTTCCAAAAATTTCCCATCAATCACATTGAGAGTTGAACCACAATCCACAAATACCCGAAACTCCATTAATTCCTCCTCAACAGCAGTGGTAGCAGAAAGAAATACACCTTTATTGTTTAAACAAGCTATACGGGCGAAACTGACCTCATTTTTTTTTCTCTTTATTCATACGAAGCACACAGTTCTTAATGAAATGGTCATATTTACCACAGTAGAAACACAAGCCCTTGGCAAATCTGCGTTCTTTTTCCCGAGAGTGAGGTGCCATTGCTCCAATTTCCATCGGCTCTGCAATGTCAGTACCAGTGGCGTTCCGTGAATAGAGCAGACTAAGCAGCTGCTATGGGGCCCAGACAGGTGAGGGGGCCCACGACGGCCGCTGTCGTTTGGTAGCTGTGCTGTGCTGACACAGTACTATCTCCTTTAATTAAATATAAGCAATGACTGCCGGACACTGTAAACCCCCTTGAAGGTCCCCTTTCCTTGTTGTTTCCTTGTCAGCAGTCTCTGGCTGCATTTGCATAAGAAAGCCAGCCTGCAGCCAGAGACACATGCATCACAGGAAGCAGGAAACATTCATAAGTTTCGCTCAGGGAGAGATACACATTACGGTGAGTCCTGCTGGCTGGGGTATGGGGTGGATTTTTTTTGTTGAATGTGTCCCCTCACTGTGCTGGCACTTTATATTTACAATGGCTAGCCTCTGGCTGCACTTTGCACCTTAGGGAGGGGGGCCCGGCTGCACGCACTGTGGAGGTGTAGGGGGCCCTGCATGCACTGCAGGTGTGTGTGTGTGTGTATATATATGTATATATGTATACACACCACTGAGCCACCAATGATTTATTCTGCCTTGCTAAATGTCTGTGTTATATACAGTCATGGCCAAAAGTTTTGAGAATGACACAAATATTAATTTTTACAAAGTCTACTGCTTTACTTTTTCTAATGGCAATTTGCATATACTCCAGAATGTTATAAAGAGTGATCAACTTCACAACAATTACTTGCAAAGTCAATATTTGGCTAGAAAATGAACTTTATCCCCCAAAACACATTTGAACATCATTGCAGCCCTGCCTTAAAAGGACCAGCTAACTTCTTTTCAGTGATTGCTCCATTAACATAGGTGTGGGTGTTGATGAGGACATGGCTGGAGATTAATCTGTCATGATTAAGTAAGAATGACACCACTGGACACTTTAAAAGGAGGCTGGTGCTTGGCATAATTGTTTCTCTTCTGTTAACCATGGTTATTTCTAAAGAAACAAGTGCAGTCATCATTGCAATGCACAAAAATGGCCTAACAGGGAAGAGTATCACAGCTAGAAAGATTGCACCTCAGTCAACAATCTATCGCATCATCAAGAACTTCAAGGAGAGAGGTTCCATTGTTGCCAAAATGGCTTCAGGGCGCCCAAGAAAGACCAGCAAGCGCCAGGAAGGTCTCTTAAAAGTGTTTCAGCTGCGTGATCGGGCTACCAGCAGTGCAGAGCTTGCTCAGGAATGGCAGCAGGCAGGTGTGAGTGCATCTGCACGCACTGTGAGGCGGAGACTCTCGGAGCAAGGCCTGGTCTCAAGGAGGGCAGCAAAGAAGCCACTTTTTCTCCAGAAAAAACATCATGGACAGACTGATATTCTGCAAAAGGTACAGGCAGTGGACTGCTGAGGACTGGGGTAAAGTTATTTTCTCTGATGAATCCCCTTTTCGATTGTTTGGGACATCAGGAAAATGCCTCATTCGGAGAAGACAAGGTGAGCGCTACCACCAGTCTTGTCTCATGCCAACTGTTAAGCATCCTGAAACCATTCATGTGTGGGGTTGCTTCTCAGCCAAGGGAATCGGCTCTCTCACAGTCTTGCCTAAAAACACAGCCATGAATAAAGAATGGTACCAGAATATCCTCCAAGAGCAACTTCTCCCAACCCTCCAAGAGCAGCTTGGCGATCAACAATGCCTTTTCCAGCATGATGGAGCAGCTTGCCATAAAGCAAAGGTGATAACTAAATGGCTCAGGGAACAAAACATAGAGATTTTGAGTCCATGGCCTGGAAACTCCCCAGATCTTAATCCCATTGAGAACTTGTGGTCAATCATCAAGAGACGGGTGGACAAACAAAAACCTAAAAATTCTGACAAAATGAAAGCATTGATTGTGCAAGAATGGACTGCTATCAGTCAGGATTTGGTCCAGAAGTTGATTGAGAGCATGCCAGGGAGAATTGCAGAGGTCCTGAAGAAGAAGGGTCAACACTGCAAATATTGACTTGCTGCATTAACTCATTCTAACTGTCAATATAAGCTTTTGTTACTCATATGTTTCCAATTATTATATTTCTGTCTGTGATAAAAACATCTGTCAAACACACATAAAAACCAGAGGGCAGCAGATCATGTGAAAATAGTATATTTGTGTCATTCTCAAAACTTTTGGCCATGACTGTATATTGACAATCAATCAGCTACTTGTTAGCCAATAGCTGATAGCCCATTTTGGCATTTCTTATGCTCACAGCCACAGGATCAGAATGATCAGTATAGATTGTTTTGTGTGCATAGATTATTATTGTTCTCAGCAGCACATACTGGTTACAATGCAGGATGTGTTACTGAGTGGGAGTATTTTTAAGCCAGATTGAAAATCTTTTTAGTCAATAATTGTTTTGTTGAATTGTTCATTGTTTGGGTGATGATCGGCTGTCTGTTTACACTGATTATTGGGCAATAAGCAGTTCTAGGAATCCTGCAGTGTAAATCCAGCTCTTTACAAAAAGTGACCCTATGTATTCCAGGATGGTTGCTTGCAGGCAGTCACACCACTTTCAGGGATCATCCCAAGTTACATTTCTATGTGTACGCTTGGTTGGTAATGCTTTTGTAGATGTGTGATTTTAGAATAACCTGAAATAAATAATATTAAATCATAACTTCGTATTTTCCACCAGATAAGACTACATTGGATGTGTTTTACTTTTTCTTTTACTCAAATGAGAAAAAAATCAAAGACTAGCTATAAAATTAATTGTTTGACATATAACATGCATGCCTGGAGTTAAGAGCACCTGTTGATTTTTATTTTTTTTGGGGGGGGGGCCCATTCAGACTTTTTCTATGTACGCCCCTGGTCAGTACATTCCTTCTCCAAACTTGGAGCTGACAAGGCAGATTTACTCTCATTAACCCTTGCACGCAGTCTCCTATCCATCCGTATGGCTAATTGCATAGCCTCTTGCAAGTTACAAGGTATAGGATAAGCAATCA
Source organism: Oophaga sylvatica (assembly GCA_033576555.1). NCBI lineage: Eukaryota > Metazoa > Chordata > Amphibia > Anura > Dendrobatidae > Oophaga > Oophaga sylvatica. The sequence goes on from JARQOD010000001.1 coordinate 453,493,660, forward strand.
GCAAATCTTTAACCCTTTCACTTAACCCTGCAAGAAATAAACTCTTCAAAGCTGAATCGTTCCAGCCCACCTGTGTGGACCACCTTCGGAAGGGAGTACAATATTTTTCCACATTACCTGATCCCTGTCTCAAACGTCTCAATTCTGTCTCAGCTGATGAAACACGATCCGGATCGTCATATAACAACCCCAAAGCAGAAAAAAAACTATCCACTGATCTAAAGCATGGATCACTAGGCTGCAGAGAAAAGGCCCAATCCTGAGGTTCTTTGCGCAAAAGTGACATTATGAACCCTATGCGCTGTGATTCCTCACCAGAGGATCTGGGTCTCAAACGGAAATACAACAAGCAAGCATTTTTAAAAGAAAAAAAATCTTGCTGTTCACCAAAAAATAAATCAGGCAAACGTACCTTTGGCTCCACGAAATGTGCTCCAGAACAACTACTCACGTGTTGCTTTATCTCAGCCACCTCCAGAGAAAGTCCCTGCAGGCGTTGAACCAAATCCTGAACCGATACCATGATGGAAAACAGAAAATCTTTCCTTAGAGATTTTTTTTTTTTTTTTTTTAGGCTGGACTTACTGTTATGATCTGCTACAAGCACTAAGGAAAGGTGGGAATTCTGTCCCTACAATAGGACTGAGCTGGATCCCTACGATGTAACGGGGAACCTGATCCTGCGACCAGACCCGCTAAAGTCCTCAGCTAGCAAAAACAAGGGAAAAAGCAATGTGTGTATATACCATAATGAAAATAAATAAGTAAAAAAGCAAGTGCATTAAATAATTAACATAGGGTACTTAGTAAACACAGTTTTGATCAAAAAAGCATAAAGCTGTCCCACCACGGCAAGGTGTACCCATTTGAGACAGTCATTACACTCTCTAAGGTTAAAACCTACCTGGTGTGAATAGTGACAGAGAGTCTGGGTCCCAAATGGACACCCAGCTTCAGAGGGACTATATATGAACTACACAGCTCAGTAGAAAGGAGGCCACACCTATTTGTACTGAATACAAAAATGCTAAAGAAAAACAAAAAACTGAACTGAAGTAGACTTGAATGACATGCAAGATGTAGAAGCATGTTCACACTGGCCATAAAAGCAAGCAAAAACAAGGGAAAAAGCAATGTGTGTATATACCCTAATGAAAATAAATAAGTAAAAAAGCAAGTGCATTAAATAATTAACATAGGGTACTTAGTAAACACAGTTTTGATCAAAAAAGCATAAAGCTGTCCCACCACGGCAAGGTGTACCCATTTGAGACAGTCACTACACTCTCTAAGGTTAAAACCTACCTGGTGTGAATAGTGGCAGAGAGTCTGGGTCCCAAATGGACACCCAGCTTCAGAGGGACTATATATGAACTACACAGCTCAGTAGAAAGGAGGCCACACTTATTTGTACTGAATACAAAAATGCTAAAGAAAAACAAAAAACTGAACTGAAGTAGACTTGAATGACATGCAAGATGTAGAAGCATGTTCACACTGGCCATAAAAGCAAGCAAAAACAAGGGAAAAAGCAATGTGTGTATATACCCTAATGAAAATAAATAAGTAAAAAAGCAAGTGCATTAAATAATTAACATAGGGTACTTAGTAAACACAGTTTTGATCAAAAAAGCATAAAGCTGTCCCACCACGGCAAGGTGTGCCCATTTGAGACAGTCACTACACTCTCTAAGGTTTTAACCTGGCCAGTGTGAACATGCTTCTACATCTTGCATGTCATTCAAGTCTACTTCAGTTCAGTTTTTTGTTTTTCTTTAGCATTTTTGTATTCAGTACAAATAGGTGTGGCCTCCTTTCTACTGAGCTGTGTAGTTCATATATAGTCCCTCTGAAGCTGGGTGTCCATTTGGGACCCAGACTCTCTGCCACTATTCACACCAGGTAGGTTTTAACCTTAGAGAGTGTAGTGACTGTCTCAAATGGGTACACCTTGCCGTGGTGGGACAGCTTTATGCTTTTTTGATCAAAACTGTGTTTACTAAGTACCCTATGTTAATTATTTAATGCACTTGCTTTTTTACTTATTTATTTTCATTAGAGTATATACACACATTGCTTTTTCCCTTGTTTTTGCTTGCTTTTATGGCCAGTGTGAACATGCTTCTACATCTTGCATGTCATTCAAGTCTACTGCAGTTCAGTTTTTTGTTTTTCTTTAGCATTTTTGTATTCAGTACAAATAGGTGTGGCCTCCTTTCTACTGAGCTGTGTAGTTCATATATAGTCCCTCTGAAGCTGGGTGTCCATTTGGGACCCAGACTCTCTGCCACTATTCACACCAGGTAGGTTTTAACCTTAGAGAGTGTAGTGACTGTCTCAAATGGGTACACCTTGCCGTGGTGGGACAGCTTTATGCTTTTTTGATCAAAACTGTGTTTACTAAGTACCCTATGTTAATTATTTAATGCACTTGCTTTTTTACTTATTTATTTTCATTAGGGTATATACACACATTGCTTTTTCCCTTGTTTTTGCTTGCTTTTATGGCCAGTGTGAACATGCTTCTACATCTTGCATGTCATTCAAGTCTACTTCAGTTCAGTTTTTTGTTTTTCTTTAGCATTTTTGTATTCAGTACAAATAGGTGTGGCCTCCTTTCTACTGAGCTGTGTAGTTCATATATAGTCCTTCTGAAGCTGGGTGTCCATTTGGGACCCAGACTCTCTGCCACTATTCACACCAGGTAGGTTTTAACCTTAGAGAGTGTAGTGACTGTCTCAAATGGGTACACCTTGCCGTGGTGGGACAGCTTTATGCTTTTTTGATCAAAACTGTGTTTACTAAGTACCCTATGTTAATTATTTAATGCACTTGCTTTTTTACTTATTTATTTTCATTAGGGTATATATACACATTGCTTTTTCCCTTGTTTTTGCTTGCTTTTATGGCCAGTGTGAACATGCTTCTACATCTTGCATGTCATTCAAGTCTACTTCAGTTCAGTTTTTGTTTTTTTTTTAGCATTTTTGTATTCAGTACAAATAGGTGTGGCCTCCTTTCTACTGAGCTGTGTAGTTCATATATAGTCCCTCTGAAGCTGGGTGTCCATTTGGGACCCAGACTCTCTGCCACTATTCACACCATGTAGGTTTTAACCTTAGAGAGTTTAGTGACTGTCTCAAATGGGTACACCTTGCCGTGGTGGGACAGCTTTATGCTTTTTTGATCAAAACTGTGTTTACTAAGTACCCTATGTTAATTATTTAATGCACTTGCTTTTTTACTTATTTATTTTCATTAGGGTATATACACACATTGCTTTTTCCCTTGTTTTTGCTTGCTTTTATGGCCAGTGTGAACATGCTTCTACATCTTGCATGTCATTCAAGTCTACTTCAGTTCAGTTTTTTGTTTTTCTAAAGTCCTCAGCTAGTCTGAACGAAGACCTATAGTTGCGAGGGAGGAATCCGTACAAGATCTAGGGACTGGGTAAAAAAGTGGACACCTCCTAACAAAGTGTAGCAGGGAAAATAAAACAGAAAACTAATACTAAGAGATCCTAAGATCAAGCAAAACTGACAGAGTAAGGCACCTAAGCACCCGGCTAGCTTAAGAGTAGATAATACAATGAAGTCCAGCAAAGCCAGAAGGGCGGAGCCAGACTAAATAGGGTAAAAAGGTCATGTGACCAGCAAAGTGAAACAAAACCTAACAAGAGGGTTCTAACAGTTGTAAGCCATAATCATCAACATTAACAGAAATAAACACTTGAAATAGATCACTCTGTTTGTAATGACTCTATATAATATATGAATTTCACTTTTTGTATTGAACTGAAATAAATTAACTTTTTGAAGATATTCTAATTTTGTGAGAAGCACCTGTAGTTGGACCCCATCTTCCTCAAATGATCAAGAACCCCTTGCCACACAGACGTAATTGATGATGAAAACTGTTCTTCTTCATGTATTCCAGAAGAATGGTTCAAAAACAATCATACCCAGTCTGATCAAATGACCAAATGCACTAGCAGGATGCAGCAGGCTCCCATGGATAAAGGCTGGAGAAGCAACAGGTGTTTAACCACTGATAAAGGCAGCCATCCTATCACAAAAACAGTGATGATGAAGGTGTTAACTGCTTAGTGGGAAAAAAAAACACACAGATACAAGTTGCTTAAAACATAAATGTCATGCACAGTGTCTGGATAACAGCCTATTTTAAACGCCTATGATGGAAGGCGGGCTGGTCAGCACTGAATGTGCACAACACAAAAAACCAAGCCATCAAAAAGAGCCCGGGTGCCCCTGCAAAATATGATAAAAAGTGCAAAAAATGATATGATAAATGCATCAGATGAGGTATTAGTTACTATTTGGCCAAGCAGATAAGCTCGCAACCAACGTCAAGGGTCCTCATTTTATTGCGAGTAACTAACTAGACATAAATCAAAAAAAAAAACATTTTTAGCAAAAGCAATCATGAAAAACAATCATACCAGTCTGATCAAATGACCAAATGCACTAGCAGGATGCAGCAGGCTCCCATGATAAAGGCTGGAGAAGCAACAGTGTTTAACCACTAAAAGGAGCACCATACAAAAAGGATGATGAGTGAAGTGTGAAAAAAAAGTAGTGCTAACTAAGTGAAGTCGTAGCTATTTTGCTGAGGAAGGGGCGCAGCATGAATGCACAACACAAAAAACAAGCCTAAAAAAGCCTGCACCTGTTGATAAAAGTGCAAAAATATGCTATGAAAATGCTCAGATGAGTTGTACAGCCAAAAGAAAGCCCAACCAAGAAGGGCCATTTGCGATAATAATAGAATAAATCAAAAAAAAACATTTAGAAAAGCAATAGAAAAACAATCAAACAATAGTCAAACCAATGCCTCAGATAGCGGTCCCATGGATAAAGGAAAAACATTTTACGATAAAGGCAGCCACCCTATCACAAAAACAGTGATGATGAAGGTGTTAACTGCTTAGTGGAAAAAAAACACACAGATCATTGCATAAAACAAAAGTCTGACGTGTTGGATAACAGCCTATTTAAACGCTAGATGGAAGGCGTGTCAGCACTGATGTGCACAACAAAAACACTCAAAAAGGCGGGTGCCCCTAAATATGATAAAAGTGCAAAAAATGATGATATGATAAATGCATCAGATGGTATTGTTATATTTTCAGATGCTGCAAAAAGTCTATTTTTTGGATAACTCTAGATAATCAAAAAAAACATTTTAGCAAAGAACTAAAACATCATACATCTATCAAATGACCATGCACTACAATGCAGGGCCCCTGGATAAGGCTGGGAGCAACAGTGTTAACCACTGATAAAGGCACCACCCTATCACAAACAGTGTGATGAAGGTGTTAATGCTTAGTGGGAAAAAAAAACACAGACAGTTGCTTAACATAAATGTCATGCACAGTCTGGATAACAGCCTATTAAAGCCTAGAGGAGCGGCTGTCACACTGAATGTGACAACACAAAAACCAAGCCATCAAAAGCCGGGTCACCTGCAAATTGATAAAAAGTGCAAAAAAGATGCATATGATAATGCATCGATGAGTATTAGTTACTATTTGGCCAAAGCAATAAGCTCGCACCCAACGTCAAGGTCTCATTTTATTGGAGTAACTAACTAGACATAAATCAAAAAAAAACATTTTTAGCAAAAGCAAATCATGAAAAACAATCATACCCAGTCTGATCAATGACCAAATGCACTAGCAGATGCAGCAGCTCCATGGATAAAGGCTGAGAAGCAACAGTGTTTAACCACTGATAAAGGCAGCACCATCACAAAAATGAGATGAAGGTGTTAACTGCTTTGGGAAAAAAACACAGATACAAGTTGCTTAAAATAATGTCATGCACAGTGCTGGATAACAGCTTTAACGCTATGAGGAAGGCGGCGGTCAGCATGAATGTGCACAACACAAAAAACCAAGCATCAAAAGAGCCGGTCACCCTGCAAAATATGATAAAAAGTGCAAAATGATGCATTGATAAATGCTCAGATGAGTATTAGTTACTATTTTGGCCAAAGCAGATCTCGCAACCAACGTCAAGGTCTCATTTTATTGCGAGAACTAACTAGACTAAATCAAAAAAAACATTTTAGCAAAAGCAAATCATGAAACAATCAACCAGTCTGATCAATGACCAAAGCACTAGCAGATGCAGCAGGCTCCATGGATAAGGCTGGAGAACAACAGTGTTAACCACTGATAAAGGCAGCCACCCTATCACAAAACAGTGATGATGAAGTGTAACTGCTTAGTGGGAAAAAAAAACACAGATAAGTTCTTAAAACAAAATGTCATGCACAGTGTCTGGATAACAGCCTTTTTAAGCTAGATGGAAGGCGGTGTCAGCATGAGTGCACAACACAAAACCAGCATCAAAAAGAGCCGGTGCACCCTGCAATATGATAAAAGTGCAAAATGATCATATGATAAATGCATCAGTGGGATTAGTTACTATTGCAAAGCAGATAAGCTCGCAACCCAAGTCAGTCTCATTTATGGAGTACTATAGACATATCAAAAAAATTTTAGCAAAGCAATCATGAAAAAAATCATACCCATCTGCAAGACAAATGCACTAGGATGCAGCAGGTCCATGAAAAGCGAGAAGCAACAGTGTTTACCATGATAAGGCAGCCACCCTATCACAAAAAACAGTGATGATGAAGGTGTTAACTGCTTAGTGGGAAAAAAAAACACACATGATCATATTTGCTTAAAACATAAATGTCATGCACAGTGCTCTGGATAACAGCCTATTTTAACGCCTTTGAATGCAGGCGGGCCTGGTCGCACTGAATGTGCCACAAGCTAAAAACCAAGCTCATCAAAATGATGCGGTGCACCCTGCAAATATGATAAAAAGCAAAAATGATGCCATAAGCGATAAATGCATCAGCATGGTATTATTTATATTTGCCAAAGCGATAAGCCTGCAACCTAACTCAAGGGCCTTTATCATGCGAGACTAACTAGACATAATCCAAAAAATACATTTTTGCAAAGCATTCTAACATGCAATCTACCCATCTGATCAAATGACCAATGCACTGAGGATGTCAGCAGCTTACCCATGATAAAGATGAGAACCACAGGTGTTTACCACTGATAATGCAGGCCACCAATCACTAAAAAACTATGATGATTAAGTGCTATTACTGCTTTTATAATAACAACACACGTCAAGTCTCTTAAACATAAATGTCATGCACATGTCTGGATACCCATATATTTTAAACGCCTATGATGGAAGGCGGGCTGGTCAGCACTGAATGTGCACAACACAAAAAACCAAGCCATCAAAAGAGCCCGGTGCACCCTGCAAAATATGATAAAAAGTGCAAAAAATGATGCATATGATAAATGCATCAGATGAGGTATTAGTTACTATTTTGGCCAAAGCAGATAAGCTCGCAACCCAACGTCAAGGGTCCTCATTTTATTGCGAGTAACTAACTAGACATAAATCCAAAAAAAAAAACATTTTTAGCAAAAGCAAATCATGAAAAAACAATCATACCCAGTCTGATCAAATGACCAAATGCACTAGCAGGATGCAGCAGGCTCCCATGGATAAAGGCTGGAGAAGCAACAGGTGTTTAACCACTGATAAAGGCAGCCACCCTATCACAAAAACAGTGATGATGAAGGTGTTAACTGCTTAGTGGAAAAAAAAACAAGATACAATCTTAAAACATAAATGTCATGCACAGTGTCTGATAACAGCCTATTTTAAACGCCTTGATGGAAGCGGGCTGGTCAGCACTGATGTGCACAACACAAAAACTAAGCATCAAAAGAGCCGGGTGCACCCTGCAAAATATGTAAAAGTGCAAAATGATGCATTGATAAATGATCAGATGAGGTATTTTACTATTTTGGCCAAAGCAATAGCTCGCAACCCAACGTCAAGGTCCTCATTTTATTGCGAGTAACTAACTAGACATAAATCCAAAAAAAAAACATTGCAAAGCAAATCATGATACAATCAATCATACCCAGTCTGATCAAATGACAAATGCACTAGCAGGATTAGCAGGCACCCATGGATAAAGGCTGAGAAGAACTGGTGTTTAACCATTGATAAGGCAGCCACCCTATCACAAAACAGTGATGATGAAGGTTAACTGCTTAGTGGAAAAAAAAACACACATCATTTTGCTTTTTATCATATTGCAGGTGCATGCTCTTTGATGGCTTGGGGTTGTGCACATTTTACAGCCCCCTTATAGGTAAAAAGGAAGCACGGCAGACTTGTAGATTGATCTGTTGTTTTTTCCACAAGCAGTTAACACCTTCATATCACTGTTTTTGTGATAGGTGGGCCTTTATCATGTTAAACACCTGTTGCTTCTCAGCCTTTATCATGGAGCCTGCTGCATCCTGCTAGTGCATTTGGTCATTTGATCAGACTGGGTATGATTGTTTTTCATGATTTGCTTTTGCTAAAAATGTTTTTTTTTTTGGATTTATGTCTAGTTAGTTACTCGCAAAAAATGAGGACCCTTGACGTTGGGTTGCGAGCTTATCTGCTTTGGCCAAAATAGTAACTAATACCTCATCTGATGCATTTATCATATGCATCATTTTTTGCACTTTTTATCATATTTTGCAGGGTGCACCCGGGCTCTTTTTGATGGCTTGGTTTTTTGTGTTGTGCACATTCAGTGCTGACCAGCCCGCCTTCCATCATAGGCGTTTAAAATAGGCTGTTATCCAGACACTGTGCATGACATTTATGTTTTAAGCAACTTGTATCTGTGTGTTTTTTTTTCCCACTAAGCAGTTAACACCTTCATCATCACTGTTTTTGTGATATGGTGGCTGCCTTTATCAGTGGTTAAACACCTGTTGCTTCTCCAGCCTTTATCCATGGGAGCCTGCTGCATCCTGCTAGTGCATTTGGTCATTTGATCAGACTGGGTATGATTGTTTTTCATGATTTGCTTTTGCTAAAAATGTTTTTTTTTTTCAGAAGAATGGTTCCTATTAAATGAGCTGAACTGAGAATGAAACCCACATGCCTGAAGAATGGGAACTTACCAGTAGACTTATGACAACGATTATTTACTGCAAAATCAGCTAAAGGTAAGGAATAGAGTTGAGCGATACTTTCCGATATCCAAAAGTATCGGAATCGGAATGGTATCGCCGATAACATTAAAATATCGGCGATACCCGATACCGATACCGGAAGTCCCATGTAAGTCTATGGGAACAAAATATCGAAATTAAAAAAACCCCATTCTTGCCTTGTTGGTTAATTGTACATGAAGGAAAACAAGAAAGAGTAATGTAGAATGTATTGGGGAAGGTTGAGGAGACATTAAAGGCATAGATGTTTAACCCAATCAAATGGAATAGCATAAATATTTTTTTTTTTAAAGATGTTCGGATTGACGAAGAAATTGACAATGTTGTTAACGTTTTTTCTATTTTGGCAAATATGTATATTACACAACTTCCATGCTCTTCATCTTCACCTTTTTAACTTTTCACACACTTTCTCCTTCATAATCTTCTGCAGCATCATCTTTTTCATCAAATTATTCTTCATCTTCACCTTCTTTATCTTCTTCTTAAACTTCTTGCTATTCATCTTTGTTAACATTACTCATATTCTTCTTATTAAACTATTATTCTTATTCATATTCTGCTTCATCTTCTTCATCATATTCTTATTTATGACAGAGAATCCTGTACTTGTAATCTGTCAAAGTATGAATTTTTCATCCTTCCGTTCTTGATGTCACAAAAGATTTAAATTACAACAGTATTTGTCCGTGTTCAGTTTAGCCTGCAGCAGCAGGCATTTTCCAGGGGCACCACGAGGAGGAACGGACTCACCCCCATACACTGCTTAGTCTTCTTCTGCTTAGAATTTAGAGCATATATTTTGCTCTTCATTTTGGTCTTATACTTCATGTTCTTCTGCTTTTAGATCTTCTGCTTATTGTTCTTGTGTCTCTTGTTCCGTATCTTGTATTTGTAGCACAATCTTGTACCAGCTGATGTTACTGGGACACGGTTACTAAGCAGGAGGTACCTGTGCTCCAAAGCACTACCAAGGACCAGCAGACGTTGCTGGAACTCGGATACCGAGATGGAGGCACCTAGGCCAAAGGCACTGTGGAGAACCAGCTGACGGTACTGGAACCCGGAGGGGCAGCAGAAGGAAAAGAGCCAATGGCACAACCGAGGACCAGCTGACGTTACTGGGACACGGTTACTAAGCAGGAGGTACCTGTGCTCCAAAGCACTACCAAGGACCAGCAGACGTTGCTGGAACTCGGATACCGAGATGGAGGCACCTAGGCCAAAGGCACTGCGGAGAAAACAGCTGACGGTACTGGAACCCGGAGGGGCAGCAGAAGGAAAAGAGCCAATGGCACAACCGAGGACCAGCTGACGTTACTGAACCCCAGTAACACAGGAGCAAGTGTTGACTGTGCTAACAGCACTTCCGAGCAACAACTGGCGGTGTTGGAGCCCAGGGTCAAGGAGGATGTTTAAATACTAGATCAAGTAATTTCCTTGTTACCTGTCAATTTTAAATGTCTATACTTCAAACAAGAGAAAGATAACCTTTACTACCATAAGATGATTTCATTTAAACTAATATCTAGATAAATAAAGAATTGACAAACATAAACACATACATTAACATGTTGAACAGCAATGCAAACCACAAAATAAATTAGTTAAGGAATCTGCTATACGGTTGTACATAAAAGCATACAAGTACATATCTGAATCCATTAATGATGGATAAGTAACAGTATGTACACCATTTTTATTGTATAGACAATGAATGTCTGACTTCAAAACATCATCAGCATTACAAGTTATCTGTGATATTACTAAAATGTTCCATTTGCTGAATAATGTCACTAAATATTTTATACAAAATTATACAATTTCCATCATGTAATACTCATAATATGTGGCAATAATCATTTTTATTAACAAACATAACCTTTAAAAAGTGCATAGTGCATAGTGAAAATTGCTATTTATGGCTGACTGTCGACTTGGAAGCATGACAACAGATAGATAAGGTATATATAGATGAGACTGCATAGCCACAGATGGTGAATGGCGATGTAATACTGTACCTCAATAAAGTGTGCGTCACTACTACATAATTTTTTTTATATAGCTTTATAAACAGGGTACATGGATGTATGCTTGTGCCTTTGTTTTGACGCACAGACTGCCTTCCTGCTGAGACGCATTGGGCAGTGAACAGTTGTGTGCAGTGTTCACTGCAGTCTCTGCGGAATAACCACACTTAGACCTTATAACTTTTCAGACTTTCTTTATCAATCTACCAAGATGAAGAAGGCAGGGAGTAAGGCACGTGGTCGTGGAGTTTCTTCAGGGAGAGGACGTGGGGATTCTGTGGCTGCTGCGGCCCCCAGTGACACAGCATCCACCAGTTTTCCCCGTGAGCGTTCCTTTATGCGCACTTTTGTAGGAGCTCGGAGTACCCCCCTGCTGCGGGAAGAACAAATTGAAGCCGTTGTTGTTTGGATGTCAGCCAATGCATCGACTTCAATTGCTTCCACCTCCTCTCAGGACCACAGCACTGTTGGGCAACCATCTGTCTCTTCACCGCCTGGCAAATTGCCCAGGCAGTCAGAGAGTTCTGTACAGGAGCCAGCTGAGTGTCTGCTTCTGTTCTCAGAATCTATTGGCTTGCAAACAGGGGCCCAGCCAAGCAGCATTCTGTAATGTGAAGAGGGAGTATGCAGTGATGCGCAACAGCTGTGTCTCTCTGAATCTGAAGAGGCGGGTGAGACAGTGCCGATGGTCAGCACACCGCAGAACGCATCTGATGATGATGAGACCCAGGTGCCAGTTTCTGTTGAGCATGGTGCTGGCCAGACCACCCAACAGCAGGTGTTGGAAGAGGGTAGTGGAGATGATGAGGTCCAAGACCCAACATGGCATGAGGAACAGGAAGGTGGTGGGAGCAGCTCAGAGGAATAATAATAATATTTATTTATATAGCGCCATCATATTCCGCAGCGCTTTACAGTTTAGCAGTTTCAGAACACAAGTCATAAGTAACAACGTTAACAATACAATAATTTAAGCTAAATAAGTCGCCCTGCTCGTGACAGCTTACAATGTACAATGAGATGGGGGAGATACAAAGTATAGGTGTTTATATACAATGGTGCATTTACAATGATGTTCCAGCCATCTTAAGGGACTGAGGGATGGAGATAGTGAATGGGCTAGAGACACACACACAGTTACACAGAATACATAGAATGACTTTGATTAGTGAATGTGATAGGCCGCTCTGAACAAATGTGTTTTGAGGGAGCGCCTGAAACCATGCAAATTGTGGATAGTCCTAATTTCTTGGAGTACAGCATTCCAGAGGATTGGCGTAGAGCAGGAGAAGTCTTGGAGTCGGGAGTGGGAGGTACGTATTAGTGCAGAGGTTAGTCGAAAGTCGTTTGCAGAGCGCAGCAGTCGGTTAGGCCGATAGATAGAAATGAGGGAGGAGATGTAGGAGGGGTGCTGCACTGTGGATAGCTTTGTGGCTGAGAACCAGTACTTTGGTTGAAAGCTGGGAGAGGCCTAGAGAAATGGTTAGTGATAGAAGGAAGATAGAGGAAGACATTGCCCCAACGGTACAAACAGGAGGGAGAGTTAGGCTGCAGACTCGGTTGCCTGTAGCCTCCAGTTTGGCACCTGTTCGGAGCAGTTGTCTTCCAAAAGTCAAAACGTGCGCTCCCAGGACTTGCACTGCGTGGTCCTTTTTTCACACACTTGCACATGATATTTGCTATGTGAAATGCAAGCTGTGTAATCAAAAATTAAAAATAGCTAAAAGTGTCAGTCACCTCAATACCACAAAATATGTGGAAACATGTGCGGACAAAGCACGTAGTTGAGTTACAAAGACACACTGGAGATGTAGGCCAACCTACAGCAGCACCTACATCTTCAGGTTGTGTTGAAGCCTCTTCATCGAGCTCACACACAGCTGGTTCTGCTTCCTCACAGGATCGCCATGGAAGAACCTCGGCCACTGTTGTCCAGAGACAAACTGTTATTCCACACACAGCAGCAAGTTCCCTGTCATCCTCACACTCCCAGGCCACAAAACAGCCATCGGTAGCACAGGCATGGGATAAAAGACGGCCATACTCCGCAAACCATGCACGAGCACAGGCTCTGAATGCTGGCATTGCAAAACTCCTGTCCCTTGAAATGCTGTGATTCAGGCTGGTGGAGACAGACAGTTTCCGTAACTGAATATCATTGTCAGTCCCACAATACAATGTGCCAAGCCGATTTCATTTCAGCAGGCAAGCCGTCCCTGGTCTGCAAAAGCATGTTGAGGGAAAAATTAAACATGCGCTACTAAAAGCCCTCAGTAGCAAGGTCCACCTGACCACCGATGCGTGGACCAGTACCCATTGTTATGATCTGCTACAACCAGTAAGGAAAGAAGGGAATTCTGTCCCTACAATACAACTAAGCTGAATCCCTACGATGTAACGGGGAACCTGATCCTGCGACCAGACCCGCTAAAGTCCTCATCTAGTGTGAACGAAGACCTATAGTTGCGAGGGAGTAATCCCTACAAGATCTAGGGACTGGGAGAAAAGGTGGACACCTCCTAACATAAATTGTAGCATGGATAATTAAACAGAAAAATAAATACTTTGTGATCCTAACATCAAGCAAAACTGACAGATTAAGGCACCTAAGCACCCGGCTAGCTTAACAGTAGATAATACAATGAAGTCAAGCAAAGCCAGAAGGGCGGAGCCAGACTAAATAGGGAAAAAAGGTCATGTCACCAGCAAACTGAAACAAAACCTAACAAGAGGGTTCTAACACCCGTGGCCAGGGACGATACCTTTCCTTCACTGCCCATTGGGTCAATGTTGTGCAGCCGGGTACTGATCTTGCGAGTGGCGCTGTACGTGTTCTGCCAACTCCAAGGATTGCAGGAATCAAGTCTGTACACATTGATTCCTCCTCCTACTCCAGTTCCTCAGAATCATCGCTGCAGGAGCCGTCACGGTCTACCTCCACATGGACCCGTGAACGTTTACCTGTTGCGACCGATATGAGCACAGCCATGTCCAAATGTCAACAGGCCATCCTGAAATTAATTTCCATGGGGAATCTTAGCCACACAGCGCAGGAGCTCTGTAATGCCATAAAGCAGGAGAGCGACGTGTGGTTTTTGGAAGAGAATCTACAGGCAGGCTTGGTAGTGTGTGACAATGGCCGAAATCTGGTGTCAGCTCTGGGCCTTGGCAACCTCACTCACATACCATGTCTGTCATATGTGCTCAACTTGGTCATGCAGAGTTTTTTGAGGGACTATCCGGATCTTGATGCACTGCTGCACAAGGTCCGCCTAGAGTGCGCTCACTTGCGACGTTCCAGCATGGCCAGATCGCTGATTGCAGCTCTGCAACGCAGATTTCACCTTCATGAACATCGCATCATATGTGACGTACCCACCAGGTGGAATTCCTCGTTACATATGTTGGAGCGGTTGTGTGAGCAGCAGCCAACAGTAATGGAGTATCAGCTGCATCAGGCGCAGTCAACTCGCAATTTGCGCCGTTCACACTTCACCACTACTGAGTGGGCCTCTATAATAAGAATAATAATATTATTTATTTATATAGCGCCATAATATTCCGCAGTGCTTTACAGTTTAACAGTTTCAAAACACAAGTCATAAGTAACAACGTTAACAATACAATAATTAAAGCAAAATCAGCCGCCCCTGCTGGTGAAAGCTTACAATCTACAATGAGGTGGGGGAGATACAAAGTACAGGTGTTTATATACAATGGTGTTTTTACAATGATGGTCCAGCCATTTTAAGGGAGTGAGGGATGCATGGAGATAGTGAATGGGCTACACACACAGAATTACACATAGAATGACTTTGATTAGTGAATGTGATAGGCCACTGTGAACAAATGTGTTTTGAGGGAGCGCCTGAAACCATCCAAATTGCGGATAGTCCTAATTTCTTGGGGTAGAGCATTCCAGAGATTGGCGCAGCGCGGGAGAAGTCTTGGAGTTGGGAGTGGGAGGTACGGATTAGTGCAGAGGTTAGTCGAAGGTCGTTTGCAGAGTGCAGCAGTCGGTTAGGCCGATAAATATAAATAAGGAGGAGATGTAGGGGGGTGCTGCGCTGTGGAGAGCTTTGTTGGTGAGAACCAGTAATTAGAATTGGATCCTATAATGAATGGGCAGCCACTGCCAGTGTAATGAGTGGCGAATAACTCTATGAAGGATATCTGCCACGTTTTGCGTGCGTTTGATGAGTCAACGCGGATGGCGAGTGCAGATGATGCACTAGTCAGCCTGACTGTCCCCCTTATCTGCCTGCTTCAAAAAACACTGCAAGCACTAAGGCATGAGGTTTTGGAAGAGGTGGAGGATGAGGAGTCACAAATTCCATCACCTTCTGGACAGTCAGCGCAACGTGGTTCCTCACAAAGGGCTGGAGGACTTTCAAAGTACCATGCTGTATCAACAATTGAACCTCCAGAGTCGCTGTCTATATTTTCATAACCATTACAAACTTTTAATGTATTTACAAAGCACATAATGTACATTTTTTGTCTATCCTTTTGTAATGCTATTGTGTTTCCATAAACTGATGTTACAGAATTATGATACAAAGTTTTTAAATTTTGAGTTTTAAATTTTGTAAATTTATATGTATTTGAAGGACTTTGTGAGGAGGATGAGGAGGAGTCAATGGAGGAGGAAGACATCGCTCCAGAGGGAGGTAGACAATGCTCTAGTCAGTATGTAGACCAAGGGTGGGGTGATACACAGCAGGCAGAGATGACGCCTCTTGCAGGGGACAACGTTTCTTGGCCAGTTGGGAGTCTGCAGCACATGGTTGATTTCATGCTGCAGTGGCTGAGAAACGACCGCCGCATCGAACACATTCACACCACGTCTGATTATTGGGTGTACACCCTCCTAGACCCTCGCTACCGGGACAACTTACAAAGCCTCATCACACCGTTGAACCGGGAGCGTAAAATGCGGAAGTACCAAGACACACTGGTGCAATCCATAATGTTCTCCATTCCAGCCGAGAGCGCTGCTGCTACTGCTTTACAAAGCAGCTCTGTGCGTCGAGGCAGTGGAGACAGCTCTGCAACAAGAGGGAGCACAAGCAGCGCCTCTGCACAGGGCAAGAACAGTATGTTCCAAATGTGTCGAATTTTTGTGGCAGCGCCACCAATGTCTACACCATCCGAGACGGCTCCAGTCAGCAGGAGGCAACATTTCCGTAAGATGGTGACAGACTACATGTCTTGCCCTCTCAGTGTACTCCCAGATGGCTCTTCCCCATTCAAGTTTTGTGTCTCTAAGCTGGATACATGGCCAGAGCTTAGCCAGTATGCATTGGAGGTGCTGGCTTGCCCTGCTGCCAGTGTATTATCGGAGCGCGTCTTTACTGCTGCAGGTGGTGTACTAACAGACCGTTGCATGCGACTATCCTCCGATAATGTAGAACGGCTTACTTTTCTGAAAATGAACTAGGCATGGATCTCGCCTGAATTTGCCTGTCCGGTTTCAGATTAACTAACTGGTTGGCAACGTTTTCCATGTCTCCTGTTATGTTCATCTTTCTACCACCTGAGCTATACTCCCTGGGCTACAACACTGCCAGTTGCTGCTCAGAAGTGTCGTGTCCACAGACCAATACACAAGCTATAGTGATAGTGGGGTTCAGTAACGCCTGCTGTTCCCCTGCTGCGTGTCTGACAAAAATTAATGCTGCTAACTCCAAATTAAAGTTCAAATTAAAGTTCAAACATCTCATACTAGGCCTCAGGCTACACCCTCCTTGACCCTGGGCTCAGAAGTGTTGGATGCACAGATCAAAACAATCGATGATGTGTTTGTGGGGTTCAGTAACGCCTGCTGTTCCCCTGCTGTGTGTCCGGCAAAAATTACTGCTACCTAGCTACACATGTTGAAAAAAACATGACATGTTAAAGTGGCTAGTGCTACACATAGATATCAGGCTACACCCTTATTTCTAAGCTGTAAACAAGTGAAACGTCAAATTTAAAACCATTCAATGATTAGTGTTGGTAACAAATCTGTAACTAAATAATTGTGACATATTATGGCAGATATCCACATGTCTAACACAAATGCTAACACAAAAGCATACTTATGCTATAGGGTACTGATGGTGAACCTTCTCACTCCATAACTTTGACAAATCCAACTCACATCATGCCTCAAATGCTGCAATGTTGGAAGTGCATAATGTGGGTTGAACTTTGACAACAGCTGCAGTGCGAAGGTTATCCTTCTGTGTTCTTGGCTTTTAAATAAAAGCATACAAGTAAATATAATAATACATTGTTGATTAAGGGACATGATGTACACCTGTAATATTGTGCAAACAATGGATGTAGGACTATTCCTCTTCAACATTACTTATATTTGTGTCATTTGAAAAAATACATATTTTAGTTAAAAATTAAAAACCCATGTTCAGTAGCTGTGAAAGGCCCGTTTGTGTACTTCTATATTGTTTGCAACCAATGTATTGTATACGGATGGAAGCACGTCACTGTAATAGATTTGAATTATTTTAAATAGAATAAAGCAGCACCAATTTTAGAAAAATGACAAGGATGAGCCAGTGACAGACACTCAGCAGAGTACACGCAGCGGTGGTTGAAGAAGTAAATGGAGCGTGATCTGCATTTAAAAAAAAAAAAAAAAAAATACCTCACAGACTGCAGTGAACACTGAAACACAACTATTCACAATCTGTGAAAGGCTACTCCTTTGTCTACTTCTATAGTGTTTGCAACCAATGTATTGTATACGGATGGAAGCGCGTCACACTAATAGATTAGATTTATTTTAAATGGAATGTAGCAGAACCAATTGGAGATAAATGAAAAGGATGAGCCACTGAGACACGCTCAGCAGAGTACAAGCAGCAGTGCTTGAACAAGTAACTGGAGCGTGATGTGCACTCAAAAAAAAAAAAACACAGACTGCAGTGAACACTGAAACACAACTGTCCACAATCTGGGAAAGGCTACTCCTTTTTCTACTTCTATAGTGTTTGCAACCAATGTATTGTATACGGATGGAAGCGCGTCACACTAATAGATTAGATTTATTTTAAATGGAATGTAGCAGAACCAATTGGAGATAAATGAAAAGGATGAGCCACTGAGACACGCTCAGCAGAGTACAAGCAGCAGTGCTTGAACAAGTAACTGGAGCGTGATGTGCACTCAAAAAAAAAAAAACACAGACTGCAGTGAACACTGAAACACAACTGTCCACAATCTGGGAAAGGCTACTCCTTTGTCTACTTCTATAGTGTTTGCAACCAATGTATTGTATACGGATGGAAGCGCGTCACACTAATAGATTAGATTTTAAATGGAATGGAGCAGAACCAATTGGAGATAAATGAAAAGGATGAGCCACTGAGACACGCTCAGCAGAGTACAAGCAGCAGTGCTTGAACAAGTAACTGGAGCGTGATGTGCACTCAAAAAAAAAAAAACACAGACTGCAGTGAACACTTAAACACAACTGTCCACAATCTGGGAAAGGCTACTCCTTTGTCTACTTCTATAGTGTTTGCAACCAATGTATTGTATACGGATGGAAGCGCGTCACACTAATAGATTAGATTTTTTTCAAATATAATGGAGAAGCACCAATTGGAGAAAAATGAAAAGGATGAGGCACTGAGACACGCTCAGCAGAGTACAAGCAGCAGTGCTTGAACAAGTAACTGGAGCGTGATGTGCACTCAAAAAAAAAAAAACACAGACTGCAGTGAACACTGAAACACAACTGTCCACAATCTGGGAAAGGCTACTCCTTTGTCTACTTCTATAGTGTTTGCAACCAATGTATTGTATACGGATGGAAGCGCGTCACACTAATAGATTAGATTTTAAATGGAATGGAGCAGAACCAATTGGAGATAAATGAAAAGGATGAGCCACTGAGACACGCTCAGCAGAGTACAAGCAGCAGTGCTTGAACAAGTAACTGGAGCGTGATGTGCACTCAAAAAAAAAAAACACAGACTGCAGTGAACACTGAAACACAACTGTCCACAATCTGGGAAAGGCTACTCCTTTGTCTACTTCTATAGTGTTTGCAACCAATGTATTGTATACGGATGGAAGCGCGTCACACTAATAGATTAGATTTATTTTAAATGGAATGTAGCAGAACCAATTGGAGATAAATGAAAAGGATGAGCCACTGAGACACGCTCAGCAGAGTACAAGCAGCAGTGCTTGAACAAGTAACTGGAGCGTGATGTGCACTCAAAAAAAAAAAAAACACAGACTGCAGTGAACACTGAAACACAACTGTCCACAATCTGGGAAAGGCTACTCCTTTGTCTACTTCTATAGTGTTTGCAACCAATGTATTGTATACGGATGGAAGCGCGTCACACTAATAGATTCGATTTTAAATGGAATGGAGCAGAACCAATTGGAGATAAATGAAAAGGATGAGCCACTGAGACACGCTCAGCAGAGTACAAGCAGCAGTGCTTGAACAAGTAACTGGAGCGTGATGTGCACTCAAAAAAAAAAAAACACAGACTGCAGTGAACACTGAAACACAACTGTCCACAATCTGGGAAAGGCTACTCCTTTGTCTACTTCTATAGTGTTTGCAACCAATGTATTGTATACGGATGGAAGCGCGTCACACTATAATTTCTATTGAATGGAGCAGCTAGAATTACACTAAAGAAAAAAAAAAAGAGTCTGTGAGTGACACGTGCAGATGCCTACAGACAGCGTTGGATGCAGAGCAAACTGCAGCATCACCTGCACTCACACACACCTTGCAGAGCTGTTAAAACAACACTGCAGGCAAAAGGAAGCTTTACACAGCGGTTGGTGATAGCCTGCCTACAGCACAGTACACTAAATCGCAATCTCTAACTGTCCCTCAGAGTCAGCAGAGTAGCGTTCTGTCCCTATCTGAATTCACAGCACAGTGACGCTAAAATGGCGGCGGCGCCTTTTATAGTGCATTCTGACATCATTTCAGCAGCCAATCACAGCCATGCCATTAGTTAAGATGACCGCAGCATTACAGGATGTGCCCACACTTCGTAGGATTCCTCATTGGCTGACTAAAATCACATTGCCTCTCAAAGAATTATGGGAACTTCCGATTCCGGTATACGATATTGAAAAAGTATCGGAATTAAGTATCGGAATTCCGATAACGCGAATATCGGCCGATACCCGATACTTGCGGTATCGGAATGCTCAACACTAGTAAGGAAGTAACCCAATCCTCCTGATTCTCAGGCACAAAACACCTAAGATAAGTCTCAAGATTCTGGTTAACCCGTCCAGTTTGCCCATCAGACTGTGCGTGAAATGCTAAAGAGAATGACAAATGGATTTCCAAACAAGTGCAAGTCGCCCAACAAAATTTGGAAATAAACTGCACCCCCTGATCAGAAATAGTATTCATAGGTATCCCATGTAATTTTGCAATCTTTCTGAGGAAAATTAGCACCAAGGTCTTGACATCAGGTAAAGTGGGTAGCGCAATGTAATGTGACATTTTACTGAATCTGTCCACCACAGTCAAAATTACAGTATTACCTGCCAACACAGGTAGATAAGTGATAAAATCGATCGATAAATGAATCCAAAGTATACTGGAAATCGCGAATGGTGTTGGAGAGATCCAGACCAATGAGTATGAGAGAATCATGATGGTCACTAAAAACTCTCAGACGGAGATTCACAGGTACAAACAGTTTACCTAATGGACAAGCATCAGGGGCGTCCCACTGAGCCACAAAAACCTCTTTTCCAAGATCGTTTGATATAGACGAAATAACCACCCTATTTTTTTGGAGTGTAGGAACCAGTTCACAATTATCTCTAATCTGTACTCCTCAATGTTCTTGTTCCCCGGCCTATATGTAAAAAAAAGTGAAACCTGGTTAAAAACAACGTCCATCTTGTCTGTCCAGGCGTTGGACATTTCAAAGACTTTAGATATACCAGATTCTTATGATCCGTGATTACCATAACCAGATGAACTGCCCATTCCAGAAGTTGACACCACTCTTCAGAGCACACTAGATTGCCAAGAATTCCCTGTTACCAATGTCGTAATTCTTCTCTGCAGATGACAGCTTTAAAGAAAAATATGCAAATGGACGCCATTTACCAGGTGACGCACTCTTTCACAATATAGCCCCCACCCTAACTTGCGATGTGTCCACTTCTACTTCTACAATAAATGGCTGAATGATGTCAAGCTGTATGAGAATCGGCGCAGATGCAAAACACTCCGACAAGGTATAAAATGCCTCCCAGGCAGGACTGGACCATTTGTAAAAGTCTGTCCTTTTCATGGTCATATCCTTCAGAGATTTTGCCACTACCGAACAGTTTTTTATGAATTTATGTTAGTAGTTGGCGAAACACAAAAACCTTTGTAACGTCTACAAATCCTCACCTGGACTTTCGCCAGATCCATGCAAAAACAAATAATGGTTTGACAAATAATTTATTGTCTCTGAGTAGCTGTAAAACCTACCTAACACATACCTGATATGACTCAAGGTCAGGTGAATAAATTAATTTGTCATTAAGATAGATTACAACAAATCTACCTACCGGGTGAGTAAAGATTAGAGATAAGTGGACTTGTTCGGAAAATGTTCGCCAATCTCAAATTCGGCATGAACGTAGCACATTCAGATTCGGTTTCCCGAGCATTTTTACTCAAAGTCGGCAAAAATTTATTCACAGTTCGGTAAATCATTGCGTTTCCACTAATGCTTTTGTTATGCCTTTGACTAGGATACTGGTGCTGTATGGTTAGCCTGGGGAATGGGGGGATGTGTTTGATGAAGGGAGTAGGTGTGTCTAGGTCAAAGGAGCTGCAGAGTGTATTTTTTTTCTTTAATAACTCAATGTGTGTACATTCCGGCATCCAATCAGAGCACAGAAACCATTCACAGCGTCATGACACAATGTCTTCTGTGATTGGTGCCGAAGTCACATATCCCTGTCATTATAAAAAGAGGACATCTTATTTTGCTGGTGCCATTTTTTCAGTGCCACAGTGCAGAGAGTCAAGCACCTGATAGTGCTGCTGCTGTGCTGTAAGTGAAATTGTCAGTTAGCTAGATAGGATTCTGTCCTGTATGAAATCGATTTTCCAGCATCTAACTAGATTGTGTTAAAACTGTGTTGCAATCTCAGGAGGCCTCATTTGCTAATCCAAATTGTTTGTGATAAAACTGTTTCAGTGAGAAACCAGAAGGCCAGATTTCTACTTAAAAATCATTAGGCCTAAGATAGGGCTGCAGCCAGGAGGCCCAATTTGCTAATCCAAATTGTTTTTCTATAAATCAGTGTTTCAGTGAGAAATCAAAAGGCCAAATGTCCACTTAAAAATTGTTAGGCCTAATATTGGGGTGTAGCCAGGAGGCAAAATTTGCTAATCCAAAAAGTTTATGATAAAAATGTGTTTCAGTGAGAAATCAGAAGGCCATATTTCCTCTAAAAAATCAATAGGCATAACAGTGTTGTTCCGGGACATTATCTAAGAAAATATGTAGTGATTAGTGTTGAGCGATACGATACCGCAAGTATCGGGTATCGGCCGATATTAGCTGTATCGGCCTTTCGATACTTAGTTCCGATATTTTCGTCTTATCGGATACCGGAATCGGGATTGTCACTGTCACTGTCAGTGTCCGTCGGTCGGGTCTGTCAGGAGTCAGCGGCACTTACCTGGCAGAAGATCTCCGGCGGTCACGGGCTGGACTGCTTCATGGCCGCCATCATCTTTCCCCGGCGGTCACATGCAGTTTCTCGCGATAACTGCAGTGACTGCTGGGTAATCCCGGCCATAAAGCAGTCAGTCCGATGACGTCACCGCCGGGGAAGCAGGTAATCAGCTGTGCTGCGTCGCGATGACAAGCTCTGCCTGTCATTGCGATGTAGCAGAGCTGGATCGTCGTGGGACACTCGTTACTATGGACTGCGTCGGACAGGTGGTATACTGTTGGTTTGTTTTTTTTCTTTTTTTACAGGAGATCGATGGCGTCGCAGGAATGAGAGTATAATAAAAGAAATGAAAACTGTGTTGTCTCTTTTATTTCATTAAAATACTTTTTTCTTGCATTGTCTTTTTTTTATACATTTAATAACTTTGGGATTAATAATGGATCGGTGTCTTATTGACACCTCTCCATTATTAACCGGGCTTATTGTCACCGTGCAATCAACGGTGACATTAACCCCTTATTACCCCACTTGCCACCGCTACAGGGCAGTGGGAAGAGCCGGGTAAAGTGCCACAATTGGCACATCTTTTGATGCGCCAAATGTGGGGCTGCTGTAGCCTGGTATTATCAGGCTGTTGAGGGCCAAAATCCATGGGCCTTGACAGTCTTTTAATACCAGGCCGCAGCAGTCTGCATTTTACTTGGCTGGTTAACAAAAATAGGGGGACCCCTACGCCATTTTTTTTTCGAGGGGATCCCCTATTTTTGTTAACCAGCCAACCTAAGCAACTGTGGCCTGATTATAGGCTTGCAAGGTCATGGATTGGATCCTTCCAGCCTGAAAACCAGCTCGGTCTGCTTCATCTGCTGGTTAACAAAATAGGGGACCACCAATTTTGAGGGATCCCATTTGTAATCAGCAGATGCATTGGTGCCTGTATTATCAGCTGGCAGGCCCTGATCTGGTCTACACCAAAATCCAGGCCTCAGCGGTCTGCTTCATCTGGCTGGTTAACAAAAATAGGGGGACCCCACGCCAATTTTTTTCGAGGGGATCCCCTATTTTTGCTAACCAGCAAAGATAAGCAGACTGCTGTGGCCTGGTATTATCAGGCTGGCAAGCAGGGTCGGACTGAGCCACCGGGACACCGGAGAAACCTCCGGTGGGCCCCAGCTCCTGCGTGGTGGGCCCTGATTTGAAAGGATAGGTCGCGGGGCAGAGGGGGCGGTGGCCCCAGGCCCCGCGCTCTGAGGGGGCCCACCCGGAGCTACGCTACAGTAACTGTATCGGCGTGCACAGCACGCCGATACAGTTACATTCTGCGGCAGAGCAGGGAGAATCGATCTTCCTGCTCTGCCGCCCAGAAGCTATGGGGCCTGAACAGGCGTTGGGGGGGCCCGGTGCCAGCAGTGGGCCCCCCAACCATCATCGGAGGGTCAGCTGTATCGGCATGGGTACGGTTGGGGCGAGGATATGGGTGTGATTAGCTGTGAAATGGGTGTGGTCGGGGCGTGGCTTAAAATTTGCAGCGGCGCGCTATGCGCGCCGCAGCCTTTAACCCTCTTTCCTGTCCTCAAAATTTGGGAGGTATGCTGTATGACCTCCTTACAACTTCTGGGCATGCTCCTGATGAGCGCGACGGATGGTCTCTTGAGGGATCTCCTCCCACACCTGGACTAAAGGATCCACCAACTCCTGGACAGTCTGTGGTGCAACGTGGCATGGCCTAAAATTTGCTGCAGCAGGCACAGCGTGCCACAGCCTTTGTCCCTCTTTCCCTTCTTCAAAGGTTGGGAAGTATGATGGTGGGCCCCAAGAATATTTTTTCTCTGGTGGGCCCAAGGTACTCCAGTCCGACGCTGCTGGCAAGGTCCATGGATCTTGGCTCCTTAACAGCCTTAAATACCATGCCTCAGCAGCAGGGGCGTACATAGAAATCATGGGGCCCCATAGCAAAAGTCTGAATGGGCCCCCCCCCAAAAAAAAAAAAACAGAGCCATTGTAAATGTAAAGTGCCAGCACAGTGAGGGGACACATTAAACAAAAAAATGTATTATGCCCCCATAGATTGTGCCCCCATAGATGCTCCATAGTATAGGCCCTTATGCTGCCGCAGCTGCTGCAACCAAAAAAAAAAAAAAAGACATACTCACCTTTCGTCGCTGGGGGCCAGGTGCCGGTGTCCTGAGCAGGGGGTGACACCAGGTGCCGATGTCACCGCTCGCTCAGGGCCCCGGCACCTGAGATATTTACCTGTCCTCTCTCCACTGCTGAGTGCCGCTGTCTTCGGGGTCCTCCAGCAGTGAATGATGAGGCAGAGGGCGCGGCGCGCACTAACGACATCATCGCGCCCTCTGACCTGAACATGGCAGCAAGAGGACGCGAGCAACGGTGGAACGGGACAGGCAAATATCCCTTATACTCACCCTTCTGCCGGCGCGGTCTGTGCAGCCCCTGCTCTTCTCCCACGGTCTCCGCCGCCAGTGTTCAGCGGTCACGCGGGACAGCTCATTAAAGTCATGAATATGTGCGTATTCATGACTGTAATGAGCGGTACCACCTGACCGCTGAACACAGGCGTCGGAGACCGTGGGAGAAGAGCAGGGGCTGCAGAGACCGCACCAGGAGGGGTGAGTATATAGAAGAGCTGCGCTCCCCCTCCCCCGCCGACCCCCTGGTAGTACTGTGTCAGCACAGCTACCGACCGTCGAGGGCCCCCTCACCTGTCCGGGCCCCATAGCAGCTGCTTGGTCTGCTTCATTCACGGTACGCCACTGCTCAGCAGTCTGCTTCATCAGGCTGGTTAACAAAAATAGGGGGGACCCGACGCCATTTTTTATTCGAAGGGAACCCCTATTTTTGTTAATCAGTTCCCTCTGACGTCACTGATTGTGTCCCTGGCTGACCTGAAGTGAAAGTGGAAAGCAATCAATTAAGCTTTCCACTTCCTCTCCTGTCAGCCAGGAGAGGAACTCATTCATTTGGGGGTTTACTGTGAGGCTGCAACATTAGCTACGGTCCCTGCAGTAAACATTAACCCTTTCTGAAGGATTACACCGTGGGACCTGACTGTGCATGGGATAGGTAAGAATAATTTTGCTTTTTTATTTTATTTTTATTACAGGAAATGGTTTTTGCAGTCAAATAAAAGATGGTAAAAAACATGTGTCTTTATTTCATTAAAATGATTTTTAATTAAAGTGTGTGTGTTTTATTTTTATTTCATGCAATAGGATTAATAATTGATAGTTGTCTAATTGACAGCTCTCAATTATTAACCTGGCTTAAGGTCACCTTTCAATTGCAATGTGGCTTTAACCCCATATTAACCCATTCACCACCGCTACAGGGCAATGGGAATAGACGGGCAAAGTGCCAGAAAGGGCGAATCTAATTATAGATTTGTCTTTTCTGGGGTGTCTGGGGGCAGATGTTAGTAGCCAGGGGGGGCCAAAAATAATGGTCCCTCTCTGGGCTATTATTATCTGCCCCCATTCGCTGGCTTTGTCTGTCTGGTTGCGAAAATAGGGCGGGAGCCCACGCATTTTTTTTAAACAATTTTACACCTCATATATATATATATATATATATACATGTCATTGAATTTGTGACACATATATATATATTTATATTTATAGTTCATACACTTCTACATAGTATAATAGCCGCTAATTCAATTGACGGCTTTTGTGAAAATGCAGAACCCGACATGAAATGACACTTGGTGTACATAGGGTTAACCATGTCTTTTCATGTCCTTTGCTATCTGATTTGCACAAACAATTACATCAGTCTATGTGTGCAAAATTTCACACCTGTAGGGGTTAATTAAGGTGTAAATTCGTAGCAAAAAAGTCCGTTTTTTTTACAACGAATTTACACCTTTAATTAACCCCTACAGGTGTGAAATTTTGCACACATAGACTGATGTAATTGTTTGTGCAAATCAGATTGCAAACGACATGAAAAGACATGGTTAACCCTATGTACACCAAGTGTCATTTCATGTCGGGTGCTTCTGTCTTTTCACAGAAGCCAGCTTTACCCGGCAATTGAATCAGAGGATATTTTACTATGTAGAAGTGTATAAACTATACATATATGTATATATATATGTCACAATGACATGTATATATATATATATATATATATATATGTATTCTATGTGTGTATATTTAGTGTTTACAAGGAAATAAAGGTTTTTTTTAGTTGCGATATTTTGTTCCCATAGACTTACATGGGACTTCCGGTATCGAAATCGGATATCGCCGATATTTAGTGATATCGGCGATACCATTCCGATCCGATATTTTTAGATATCGAGCAGTATCGCTCAACACTAGTAGTGATTATTCATTTAGTGACAGGTGACTGACAGGTGTGGACCTAAGGTTGTGAAACAGCAGGTTACAAGAGGGAAGGGTACGTACTACATGAGTGGGAAAAAGTGAGGTCTTGGTGGAAGAGGCATAGGCTTGGTGTTCGACGTGTACGTGGGTTAGGTGTTAATGAAAGATCAAGTGAAAAAACACCATCTCGTCCTATTCAAAGACTACTGACAACATCTGTTACTGGACGGGCTACTCGACTGGAGGTCCAGAAACCCGAGCAAAAATTTTTAAAATCAGTAAAAATAGGCAACATTCGGTAAAAGTGCGGGAAAATATTTGTGCTCCCACAAAAATATTTTCAGCACTTTAGCAACGATAATGCTGGTGTATCATGAGCATTTGGCATGTGTTTGATGAGGGGAGGGGGTTTGCAGAGCTCAGAGGCCCGGCGTTCTTGTAAACAGTCATTTTTTCCCCCTAACTTTATGTGTGCACATTGCAGCTAGCCAATCAGGGCGCAGGAAACACTCACAATGTCCAGACACAACGGCTTGTGTCATTGGCTGCTCAAATCACATGTCCCTCTCCATATAAATAGCGGATATCTTGTTTTAGCACCATTTTGACACTGTAAGGCTAGGCTCACATTAGAGTTTCTGTGAGCAGCGTATCATCTGCATGCGCAAACGCATGGAAAAACATGTTTATGCAGTGTTTTTTATCCGCTTCATCTTACGCATGACGCCAAAAAAGCGCTGCGTGTGCAAGCGTTTGTATGCGCTGTGGGATGCGTTAGCGTCATTTATGCGCATGCGTTAGAAATTTCCAATGCTTCACAGTAGCTTTTCCTTGACATCAGACACCCAGTAGGCGTGTCTCATGGGATTTCTATATATAGACACACTGCACAGATGAAATCTTTGTCTTTGGCTTCTGTATCTAGCTGCAAGATGGATCTTGACATGGACAGCTTATATGAAGATCTGGATTTACAACTGAAATTTGCTGCTGCCTTTGCTGTGGCTTGTCAAGAACAAAGAAGAGAAAGACGGAGAAGACGTCGTCGTCGCTATTGGCAACGCTCCATCCTTGAACTTCGAGAGAGCCGTGGAGCCTACCACTCTTTATACACAGAGCTGTGGCAAAACCCGGATAAGTTTTTTGACTACACGAGGATGATGGAACAGAGCTTCCATGACTTGCTGCTACATGTCCAAGGATCTATCGCCAGGCAGGGCATACAGCTCAGTCGAGCAATTCCTGCTGAGGAACATCTGTTGGTCACCCTGAGGTACGTAATATGGAAAAAGAAACACCTGGCATGAATATGATTGCTCTAAAAGCTATGTACTGACTTTTTTTTTTCTCATTTTCTGCTCCGCAGATTCCTGGCTACCGGAGGATTGGAGTGTCCACACTGTGATTATTGGAGACACTTGTCCTGCTTTAGGTGACGTTCTGCTGCAAGAATTCCTCCCCCAACCCACAGCTGAACTCTGGCTGGAAAATGCTGAAAAATTCCACGAAATTTGTAATTTTCGCAACTGTGTGGGGGATGTGGACGGCAAATGCATTAGGATTATGAAACCTGCTGAAGTGGAACAGTGTATTTCAATTGTAAAAAAAATACTTTTCCATTGTTCTAATGGCTATTGCAGATGCTGAGTGTAGATTTGTTGCCGTAGACATTGGCTCATTTGGCCGAGGAAATGACTCACAGACTTTCAAAAACTCTGACATGGGCCAACTTTTGTATGGGAATGATTTAAATTTTTGGCAGCCACGACATCTTCTCAACACTGAAGGACCGCCAATGCCTTTTATTGTTGTTGGGGATGAGGCATTCCAAATGTGTGCCAACCTCATTAATCCATACTCAAGTCGGAACTTAAATCACACAAAAAAAATGTACAAATACCGACTGAGAAGGGCACGAAGAACTGTGGAGTGTGCATTTGGATTGCTCGTATCTAAATGGCGCATTTTGGGTACATGCATTAATATAAAAATTGACACTATTGATGAGGTTGTGAAAGCGTGTGTTGTTCTGCAAAACTACGTCCTGGTAAAAGAGCGACCAAACTTACAACATGAGGAACCTGTTACATTGCATGATTACCAATTTCAGCCTCTGAGAACTACAGTGAAAGTTGCCCAGATGAGGGATAAGTTTGTTGCTTACTTTGTTTCAGATAAGGACGTGTGCCATTGACAAGACAAAATGATTTAAGCCGCTAAGTAAAATGTACCTGATATGTTTAAATTTACTTGTCATGTAAAAATGTACATATAATTTTAAAATGTACCTGTTATGCTTAAATGTACCTGTAATGTAAAATTACATACCTGTTATGTTTAAAGGTACCTGTGAAGTAAAAATGTACATGAAATATTAACATTTACCTCTAATGTTTTCTGAGTTAAATAATAAAATACCTCCAGTAAAACTTACAAGTTCCCTCAAATATACAATACACAAGTGTGTGTTTGTGGTGGCGGCACATAAAGATACCAATAAAACACAAGATATAGTGCAAACAAAATACAAATTTTATTTAAAAAATGTAACAAAAAAGAAGGGTTAAGGATCGGGGTGATTTGGTTTAGCGTCTGGGTTTACCTGAGGGTGAGATGGCTTGGGCCTTGGGAGTGTGGAGCTGTGAGGATTGAATGGTAGTTAATGAGAAAGGGGTTACAGGGGAAGGGTCTATAGGGGAAGGGGCAACAAATTGAAGGATTTGATCATGGATGGCAGTTGAGACATTGGGGATAGATGACAAAGTGGAACCATGGGAATCTATAGAAAATCTGGAAGTTACAGACAAAGACACAAGGGAAGGTATTGACAAATTGGTAGGTGAGGTTGAAGGTGGTGGGTTCAATTTGGGGATGATTTTTAGGCTCCAGGTTTTCGTTCTGGTGGAAAGATGTTTTTTTTTGTCCTCAGGTTTCTTGGCCGAGTGGGAGTGGTGGCCTCTGTAGCAGTCATTTGGCATGGTGTTGAACTATGCAGCATCGTGGATAATCCTGGCTGCAGGGGTGCTGGACTGGGCACGGGTGCTGGACTGGGCAGCATTGTGGATAGTGATGGCTGCAGGGGTGCTGGACTGGGCAGGGGTGCTGTACTGTGCAGCGTCTTGTATACTGCTGGCTGCATGGGTGCTTGAATCTGGAGCATGGTGGATGCTGCCGGCTGCAGGGGTGATGAACTCGGCAGCATGGTGGATCTGTGAACTGGAGGCGGTGGTGGTGGAGAATACTTCGGTGCTGTGGGAGTTGGAAAACAGATTGACAAAATGGTAATATCCTCCGGCCTTTGGATTGTAGCTTTGGGACTGCTGCTGTAATGCGTGGCTATAAGCAGCCTGGCAGGCCTGCATGACGTTCAGCTGGAGTTGAGGCATAAGGTTTTCCGACACGCTCCGCTCTATTGTGGAAAAAAATGTCACGCCGGTCGCTCAAGGTCGGTTTCAATGCTGTCAAAGCGTTTGTTGACATCCTGTATAAATGTGTTCACATGGTTGAACCCACTCTTCAGTCTGTCACCAAGCACCCTAATCCCATTCTGGAAGACCAAGCTTAACCCCTTAATGTCCAATGATGTGCACAGTCCGTCATGGCCGGTGTCAGTTTTGGCGCCTTGACGGACTGTGCACGTCATGCCTTTGAACTACCACTGTGTGTAAACATGCAGTGGTAGTTCAGTGCCGACAGCTGTCACAGACAGCTGACAGGCACAGCAAGCAGTGTGGGGACCTTTGCAGTCGGTCCCCGCACCTACAGCGCTGTGATTGGTCAGTCAATGTGACTGACCAAACACAGCAGCGATCAGGCAGAAGAGGCTGAAATTGCAGCCTCTTCTGCCTGATCAGTGCAGGAGCTCAGTGCTGCAGTGGCCAAGCTTCCTGCACTGACAGCCGGGAGCGGCGCCCCCGCCGCCCCTGGCTGTTAACTCCCTGACTGCTGCGATCGAGCGTGATCGTAGCGCTCAGGGGGGAGGCAGAGGATCGGGAGCTCCCTCTGCCTCAGATTGGCGCCCTGCAATGTATTTGCAGGGCCCGATCTCTGCCTTGATGACCCGGGGGTTGTCATGACAACCCCCGGGTCATCTAGCTACGGAAAGCCGCTGTGACCATGCTCACAGCAGCTTTCACTATAGGTACAATGCATTGCAATTCTTGTTTGGTATCGCCGCGTCCATAAAAATCCCATCTATAAAAGCGTAACCATAGTTAACTCCTTCAGTGAAAGCCGTAAAAAAAAAACACAAAAAGTAGTAAATTATACTTTTTCCAAGCGGTATCATCATACCGCTTGGAAAAAGTGCAAAAAGACGTGATCAAAAAGTCGGATCTAAATAAACATGGTACCGCTGAAAACGTCATCTTGTCCCGCAAAAAACAAGCCACTACACAGCATCATCAGTGAAAAAATAAAAAAGTTATAGCTCGCGGAATAAACTGATGCAAAAATAATTTTTTCTATAAAATTTTTTATTGTGTAAAAAAACGCCAAAACATAAAAAAATATATAAATGAGGTATCGCTGTAATCGAAGTGACCCGAAAAATAAAGCTGTTTTATCAATTTTACCACATGGAGGAAAAAAAAAAAACTATTCCTGAATTGCTGGTTTCTGTTCATTCTGCTTCCACAAAAATCGGAATAGGAAGCGATCAAAAAATGTTATGTGCCCGAATATGGTACTAATAAAAACGTCAGCTCGTCCTTCAAAAAATAAGCCCACAGATAACTCTGTCGGACGAAATATGGAAACATTATAGCTCTCAAAATGCGGCTATGCAAACATTTCTTACAAAAAATTCTTCCAAAAAAAAGAGTCTTTTAGAGTGTGACAGAAGCTAAACATGAAAAAAGGATGTAAATCTGGTATCGCTGTAATCGCACCGACCCGAGGAATAAAGTCGCCTAATCACTAAAACCACACGAGGAACGGCGTAAAAAAGAAAACCAATTCTTCACCTTTTGTGGATTTGTTCATTCTGCCTCCCAAAGATCGCAGTAAGGCGATCACAGTGGTTCCCCCCCACATATGGGGTATCAGCGTACTCAGGACAAAATGCACATCAACTTTTGGGGTCCTATTTCTCCTGTTACCCTTAGAAAAATAAAAATTTGGGGGCAAAAAGGTCATATTTGTGGAAAAAATATGATTTTTTTATTTTCACGGCTCTACGTTATAAACTTCTGTGAAGCCTTTGGGGGTTCAAAGTGCTCACCACACATCTACAGTCATGGCCAAAAGTTTTGAGAATGACACAAATATTAATTTTTACAAAGTCTACTGCTTCACTTTTTCTAATGGCAATTTGCATATACTCCAGAATGTTATAAAGAGTGATCAGCTTAACAGCAATTACTTGCAAAGTCAATATTTGGATAGAAAATGAACTTTATCCTCAAAAACACATTTCAACATCATTGCAGCCCTGCCTTAAAAGGACCAGCTAACCTCTTTTCAGTATTGCTCCATTAACACAGGTGTGGGTGTTGATGAGGACATGACTGGAGATCAATCTGTCATGATTAAGTAAGAATGACACCACTGGACACTTTAAAAGGAGGCTGGTGCTTGGCATCATTGTTTCTCTTCTGTTAACCATGGTTATCTCTAAAGAAACACGTGCAGTCATCATTGCAATGCACAAAAATGGCCTAACAGGGAAGAGTATCGCAGCTAGAAAGATTGCACCTCAGTCAACAATCTATCGCATCATCAAGAACTTCAAGGAGAGAGGTTCCATTGTTGCCAAAAAGGCTCCAGGGCGCCCTAGAAAGATCAGCAAGCGCCAGGACCATCTCTTAAAAGTGTTTCAGCTGCGGGATCGGGCTACCAGCAGTGCAGAGCTTGCTCAGGAATGGCAGCAGGCAGGTGTGAGTGCATCTGCACGCACTGTGAGGCGGAGACTCTTGGAGCAAGGCCTGGTCTCAAGGAGGGCAGCAAAGAAGCCACTTCTCTCCAGAAAAAACATCATGGACAGACTGATATTCTGCAAAAGGTACAGGCAGGGACTGCTGAGGATTGGGGTAAAGTTATTTTCTCTGATGAATCCCCTTTTCAATTGTTTGGGACATCAGGAAAACACCTCATTCGGAGAAGACAAGGTGAGCGCTACCACCAGTCTTGTCTCATGCCAACTGTTAAGCATCCTGAAACCATTCATGTGTGGGGTTACTTCTCAGCCAAGGGAATCGGCTCTCTCACAGTCTTGCCTAAAAACACAGCCATGAATAAAGAATGGTACCAGAATGTCCTCCAAGAGCAACTTCTCCCAACCCTCCAAGAGCAGTTTGGCGATCAACAATGCCTTTCCAGCATGATGGAGCACCTTGCCATAAAGCAAAGGTGATAACTAAATGGCTCAGGGAACAAAACATAGAGATTTTGGGTCCATGGCCTGGAAACTCCCCAGATCTTAATCCCATTGAGAACTTGTGGTCAATCATCAAGAGACGGGTGGACAAACAAAAACCAAAAAATTCTGACAAAATGAAAGCATTGATTGTGCAAGAATGGACTGCTATCAATCAGGATTTGGTCCAGAAGTTGATTGAGAGCATGCCAAGGAGAATTGCAGAGGTCCTGAAGAAGAAGGGTCAACACTGCAAATATTGACTTGCTGCATTAACTCATTCTAACTGTCAATATAAGCTTTTGTTACTCATATGTTTGCAATTATATTTCTGTCTGTGATAAAAACATCTGTCAAACACACATAAAAACCAGAGGGCAGCAGATCATGTGAAAATATAATATTT
The DNA here is from genome assembly GCA_033576555.1 of Oophaga sylvatica. Lineage (NCBI taxonomy): Eukaryota > Metazoa > Chordata > Amphibia > Anura > Dendrobatidae > Oophaga > Oophaga sylvatica. The sequence continues at coordinate 453,527,582 of JARQOD010000001.1, forward strand.
GTGTCATTCTCAAAACTTTTGGCCATGACTGTAGATAAGTTCCTTGGGGGGTCTAGTTTGCAAAATGGGGTCATTTGTGGGGGGTTTCTACTGTTTAGGCACATCATGGGCTCTCCCAGCGCGACATGACACCCGCAGACCATTCCATCAAAGTCTGCATTTAAAAACAGTGCTCCTTCCCTTCCGAGCTCTGCCATGCATCAAAATAGTGGTTCCCCACCACATATGGGATATCAGCGTACTCAGGACAAATTGCACAATAGCTTTTGGGGTCCTATTTCTCCTGTTACCCTTATAAAAATAAAAATTTGGGGGCAAAAAGATTATTTTTGTGGAAAAAAATATGGTTTTTATATTTTCACGGCTCTACGTTATAAACTTCTGTGAAGCACTTGGGGGTTCAAAGTGCTCACCACACATCTAGATAAGTTCCTTGGGGGGTCTAGTTTCCAAAATGGGTCACTTGTGGGGGGTTTCTACTGTTTAGGCACATCAGGGCTCTCCAAACGTGACTTGACACCCGCAGACCATTCCATCAAAGTCTGCATTTGAAAATGGCGCTCCTTCCCTTCCGAGCTCTGCCATGCATCAAAATAGTGGTTTACCCCCACATATGGGGTATCAGCGTACTCAGGACAAATTGCACAATAACTTTTGGGGTCCTGTTACCCTTTGGAAAATAAAAATTGGGGTGGAAAGATCATTTTTGTGGAAAAGAATATGATTTTTTAATTTTACGGCTCTACGTTATAACCTTCTGTGAAGCCCTTGGGGGTTCAAAGCTCTCACCACACATCTAGATAAGTTCCTTGGGGGGTCTAGTTTCCAAAATGGGGTTACTTGTGGGGGGTTTCCACTGTTTAGGCACACAGGGACTCTCTGTTGTGAATGGGTTTGAGATGAGTTCTGAGCAGAGGCTCCCTCTGGTGGTTACAAGCGGTGCTAGTGAAGATTGTGAGGACTGGGAATCAGGTGTTACTGACTGGTCTTATATAAGGGAGTCATTTTCCCATCAGGGTTGCCGGTGATCAATTGTTCTGGTCTGAATCCTTCTTTCCAGTTTCCCTTGTTTGCCTGCTGTGTCGTGTCTGCATCTCCTGCTTACAGATAAGACTTTTGCTTCTTTTGTGTTTGTGCTATATTTTTGCATTTTGTCCTGCACTTCTTTGGGGCCTTCAGGGTCCCCTCCGGGGGCTTCTGCCCTCTCAGTTTAGTTCAGCCACTGAGTTTTGTTCTTTTGCTTTTTCCAGTTTTTTCAGTGGCTGCTGTTTTTATTTTGTTACACCAGAGAACTAATTTAGGTGGTAGAGGTCGTGTGATCTCAGGTGATTTTGAAATTAGTAGAGTTGGTGCTTTTCAGGGTTTTCTGGGATTGCAGTAAGTACCCTTCCTATCCTTTTCTATTTAGATAGTTTTGGCCCCAGCGTTTGCTCATACTATTTTCTTTCTGTGTCAGTATTTCCTCTTGTCTAACCGCCATTACAAGTTTGGGGCTTTCTGTTATCTTTGGGGTTCTGCTCCGGGGCAGATAGCTTTCCTATTTCTATCTTTAGGTGTAGTTAGTTTCTCAGGCTGTGACGAGGCGTCTAGGACCAACGTAGGAACGCTCCACAGCTGCCTCTAGTTGTGGTGGTTAGTCAGGGTACTGCAATCTCATAGATTCCAACTGCTCTGGTGTATTGCCTTTTTTACCTGCACTCCTCAGCTACCGAAACATAACACTCTCCAAATGCGACATGACGTCCAATCTCAATTCCAGCCAAAAAAGTCAAATGGCGCTGCTTCCATTCCGAGCTCTGCCATGCGCCCAAATAGTGGTTTACCCCCACATATGGGGTATCAACGTACTCAGGACAAATTTCAAAATAACGTTTGGGGTCCTGTTACCCTTTGGAAAATAAAAATTGGGGGTGGAAAGATCATTTTTGTGGAAAAGATATGATTTTTTTTTAATTTTACAGCTCTACGTTATAACCTTCTGTGAAGCCCTTGGGGGTTCAAAGCTCTCACCACACATCTAGATAAGTTCCTTGGGGGGTCTAGTTTCCAAAATGGGGTCACTTGTGGGGGGTTTCCACTGTTTAGGTACACAGGGACTCTCTAAATGTGACATGGCGTCCAATCTCAATTCCAGCCAAAAAAGTCAAATGGCACTGCTTCCCTTCCGAGCTCTGCCATGCGCCAAATAGTGGTTTACCCCCACGTATGGGGTATCAGCGTACTCAGGACAAATTGCACAATAATTTTTGTGGTCATTTTATCCTTTGGAAAATAAAAATTGGGATGAAAAGATCATTTTTGTGGAAAAAATATGATTTTTTAATTTTACGGCTCTACGGTATAACCTTCTGTGAAGCCCTTGGGGGTTCAAAGCCTCACAACACATTTAGATAAGTTCCTTGGGGGGTCTAGTTTCCAAAATGGGGTCACTTGTGGGGGGTTTCCACTGTTTAGGCACATCATGGACTGTCCAAATGCGACATGGCGTCCAATCTCAATTCCAGCCAAAAAAGTCAAAAGGCGCTGCTTCCCTTCCGAGCTCTGCCATGTGCCCAAATAGTGGTTTACCCCCACATATGTGGTATCAGTGTACTCAGGACAAATTGCACAATAACTTTTGGGATCAAGCATGGGTCAAGCATGCAAGTGGTGAGGTGTGATCTTGATAGGAAGGTGGAAAGCTGATCTTCTGTCAAGGTGGAGAAGTTGGTTTTGGAGAAAGAGGGTTGAGCAGCTAAGAGGGGCAATGGGGGCTGTGGGCCAAAGCTTTCTCTGATTGTATCGATCTTCTGATTAAAGAAAGAGGCAAAGTCTTCAGCAGAAATGAGAGGAGAAGGAGAAGGTGCTGGGGGACAGAGTAGAGAATTGAAAGTGTTGAAGAGCTGCTTAGGGTTGTGAGACAGGGAGGATATGAGAGATGAGAAGTAAGTTTGCTTTGCAGCAGTGAGCGTGGACTTGAAGCTGGTGAGGGACTGCTTGTATGCGGTTAGGTGCTCGGCAGAGCGGGATTTTTTCCATCTCCGCTCAGCAACCCTGGAAGCCAATCTCAGTTCTTTGGTGAGGCTGGTCAGCCAGGGCTGCCTGCTGATTGTACAAGTTTTGCTATGTGTGAGGGGGCGGCCGAATCAAGTGCTGCTGTTATTGTAGTGTTATAAAAGGTGGCAGCAGAATCTGTGTCATGAAGTGAAGTTATGTCTGTAAGAGGGAGGAGGGACTCAGAGAGCATTGGTAAATTGAGGTGTTTGAGATTTCTGCAAGGTTGAGTGAGTTTGTGGACTGGGGGTTGTGCACTAGAAGAGGAGAGAGAAGAGAACGTCAGTAGGTTGTGGTCACACAGGGGAAGGGGTGAGTTAGTGAGATTAGTAAGGGAACAGAGGCGGGTGAAGATAAGGTCGAGCGTGTGACCATCTTTGTGAGTGGCCACAGAGGACCATTGAGTGAGGCCAAAGGAGGCAGTGAGCGATAAAAGTTTAGAGGCCGCTGGGGTGGAAGCATCAATGGGGATGTTGAAGTCACCCATGATAATAGTGGGGATGTCAACAGAGAGGAAATGGATATATCATTCTAATTCACATGCAGCTAGTGAATAAATATTAAACAGCCTGCAGTATTCCACCTTGCCATTTTGTGGCGGTGATATGAACCTGTCTGCAGACCTAAGGCACATTAAAGAAAATTAGAATTTTTTGGTTGCAAAAAGTTTGCTGTATCCCACATTTTAGCTAGTTAGCTAGGTGGTTGTATATCAGTCAGATAGTGTAGCGAGCTGCTGTCCAGTATGATTGTTAAATTTACCTTCCTGCATTTTTTTTTCTTTTTTTGTACATTTCTGAGGTCCACAAAGAAAGCCAAGCAGGGCACGTGTTGTGCACTGCTTTTATTGTGCTCCATGCACGAGTATATCATTCTAATTCACATGCAGCTAGTGAAAAAATATTAAACAGCCTGCAGTATCCCACCTTGTCATTTTGTGGCAGTGATATGAACCTGTCTGCACACCTAAGGCACATTAAAGAAAATTATAATTTTTCAGTTGCAAAAAGTTAGACAACCTGCCGTATAACACTTTGTCATTTAGTTGGGTTGAAATTAAGCTATAGAGGCCTGATCCATAGGTCACAAAAAATTATTCTGATATTAATGTCATACAGTTAGGAACCTGACTTTATAAATAGTTTGTAGCATCTAGTGTATTATAGAGGCCTGATCCATAGGCCACAAATTTTTTTTCTGCTATTAACATAATACAGTAAGGGACCTGACTTTAAAAATAGTTTTCAGCATCTAGTGTGTTATAAAGGCATGATCCATAGGTCACAAAAAGTCTTCTGTTATTAACATCATACAGTAAGGGACTTGACTTTAAAAATAATTTGTAGCATCTAGAGAGGCCTGATCCATAGGCACCAAAAAAGTCTACTGTTATTAACTCATATAGTAAAGGACATGAATTTAAAAGTAGCTTGTAGCATCTAGTGTGTTACAGATGCCTTATCCATAGGCCACAAAAAAATTTCTGTTAAAAACTTCTTACAGTAAGGGATCTGACTTTAATTTAGTTTGTAGCATCTACTGTGTTATAGAGGTCTGATCTATAGGCCACAAAAAAGTCTTCTGTTACTAACGTCATACAGTAATAGACCTGACTTTAAAAATAATTTGCAGCATCTAGTTTGTTATAGAGGTCTGATCCATAGGCCATAAAAAAAGTATTCTGTTTTTAACATCATACAGTAAGGGTTCTGACATTAAAAATAGTTTGTAGCATATAGTGTATTATAGAGGCCTGATCCAATACGCCACAAACATTTTTTCTGTTATTAACATCATCCTGTAAGGGACCTGACTTTAAAAATATTTGTAGCATCTAGTGTGTTATAGAGGCCTGATCCATAGGCCACAAAAAAGTCTTCTGCTATTACCGTCATACAGTAAATGACCTGAATTTAAAAATAGTTTGCAGCATCTTGAGAGGCCTGATCCATAGGCAACAAAAAAGTCTACTGTTATTAACATCATACAGTAAGTGACCTGAATTTAAAAATAGTTTGTAGCATCTAGTGTGTTATAGATGCATGATCCATAGGCCCTCAAAAATTTTTCTGTTATTAACTTTATACAGTAAGGCAACTGACTTTAAAAATAGTTTGTAGAATCTAAAGAGGCCTGATCCATAGGCACCAAAAAAGTCTACTGTTATTAACGTCATACAGTAAGGGACCTGACTTTAAACATAGTTTGAAGCATCTAGTGTGTTATAGAGGCCTGATCCATTGGCCACAAAAAAATTCTTCTGTTAATAATAGCATACAGTAAGGGACCTGATTTTAAAAGTTTGTAGCTTCTAGTTTGTTATAGAGGCCTGATACATAGGCCACAAAAAAAGTCTTCTGTTATTAACATCATACAGTAAGGAACTTGACTTTGAAAACAGTTTGTAGCACCTAGTGTGTTATAGAGGCCTGATCCTTAGGCCACAAAAAGTCTTCTGTTATTAGCGTCATTCAGTAGGGTACCTAACTTTAACCCCTTCCCGACCTGTGACGCCACGTAGGCGTCATGAAAGTCAGTGCCAATCCGACCCATGACGCCTATGTGGCGTCATGAAAGGATCGCGTCCCTGCGGGTCGGGTGACCGGGGTCACTGAAAGGTCACCCGACCCGCCGGCACAGGACCCTTTGTACTTCACCACAGGGGGTTGGCTTAACCCCCCCGTGGCCACGATCGCTCTGATTGGCTGTTAAAAGTGAAACAGCCAATCAGAGCAATCTGTAATATTTCACCAATATAATTGGTGAAATATTACAATCCAGCCATGGCCGATGCTGCAATAGCATCTGCCATGGCTGGACACCGAGCCCTGACCCCCCCACACGGATTCACGGCGGCGATCGGCCGCCGCCACCGAAAGATGGCAGCGGTCGGTCACCGCCGTCACTAAAAGCTCCCCTCGTCCTGGCCTCCGCTGCCCCCACCTTCCGATCCCCCCCTCACTTCCGACCCCCCATACTCACCTCTCCCGGTCCACCGATGTCCCTGGATCCTTCCCGGCGGCTGCCCGGGATTCTTCATGGGCGCCGCCATCTTGGAAATGGCGGGCGCATGCGCAGTGCGCCCGCCGGCCGGCGCATGCGCAGTGCGCCCGCCGGCCGGCGCATGCGCAGTGCGCCCTGCCTAGTCAAAAAAATGTATTTTGATCACTGTGATAAACTGTCACAGTGATCAAAATAAAAAAAAGTAAGTGAACCCCCTGTCATAGGTAGGGAAAAATAATAAAGAATTTTTTTTTTTTCCTATTAGGCCCTGTGCACACGTTGCGGATTTTGCTGCGGATCCGCAGCTGATTTCTCTGCTGATCCGCAGCTGATTTCTCTGCTGATCCGCAGCTGATTTCGCTGCTGATCCGCAGCGGATTTCGCTGCTGATCCGCAGCGGATTTCGCTGCTGATTCGCAGCTGATTTCGCAGCTGATTTCGCTGCTGATCCGCAGCGGATTTCGCTGCTAATTAGCAGCGGATTTTGCTGCGGATCAGCAGCGGATTTTGCTGCGGATCCGCAGCGGATTTGGCGCTGCGGATCCACAGCAGATCCAGAAACCATGTACAGTACAATGCAAATAAATGGTAAAAAAAAACGCTGTGCACATGCTGCAGATTTTTCAGCGCGGATTTGCTGCGGTTTTAAATCCGCAGCATGTCAATTCTTTGTGCGGATTCCGCAGCGATTTTACACCTATTCCATTATAGGCGTAAAACCGCAGAGAAAACCGCAGCAAATCCGCGCTAAATACGCAGGTAAAAGGCAGGTCGTTTTACCTGCGGATTTTAGAAAAATCCGCAAGTGAATCCGCAACGTGTGCACGGGGCCTTAGGGTCAGGCTGGGTTCATATTGCATTATGGCAGTCCGTTAGATGTACTGCGTTTCACCGCGGTATAACGCGGTGTAACGCAGTCCGTTAACGCTGCCATTCACCCCATTTGTGTGCGCATCGCAACGCATGCCATGAAGCGGCATGCGTTCGCGACGTGTCGTCATTCAGTGACGGAGCCTTGGACGCAGGCTGCAGCATCTGGGCTCCATCACCGCTAGCACAGATGAATCATCGCTGATTCCTCTGCACTAGCGGGTATAGCATAACGCGATCGCGTTATGCTATACCGTTACCAGCCCGTCAACGCTACGTGTTGAACGGGCTGGTAAAACGCAATATGAACCCAGCCTTAGGGTTAGAACTAGGGTTAGGGTTAGAACTAGGGTAAGGGTTAGAACTAGGGTAAGGGTTAGAACTAGGGTTAGGGTTGGAATTAGGGTTAGGGTTGGAATTAGGGTTAAGGTTGGGATTAGGGTTAGGGTTGGGATAAGCGTTAGGGGTGTTTTGGGGTTAGGGTTGGGATTAGGGTTAGGCTTGTGGTTAGGTTTATGGTTAGAGTTGGGATTAGGGTTAGGGGTGTGTTGGGGTTAGGGTTATGGTTAGGGTTTGTATTAGGGTTAGGTGTGTGTAGGGGTTAGGGTTGGGGTTAGGGGTGTGTTGGGGTTAGGGTTGGAGTTAGAATTGAGGGGTTCCACTATTTAGGTACATCAGGGGATCTCCATACGCGACATGGCGCCACATTGATTCCTGCAAATTTTGCGTTCAAAAAGTCAAACAGTGCTCCTTTATTCCAAGCCCGACGTGTGCCCAAACAGTGGTTTACCCCCACATATGGGGTATCAGCGTACTCGGGAAAAATTGCACAACAACTATGGGGGTCTAATTTCTCCTGTTACTGTTGGGAAAAATTGGGGACTAAAAAAGTTATTTTTGTGGAAAAAAAAATGATTTTTTATTTTCACGGCTCTGCGCTATAAACTTCTGTGAAGAACTTGGGGTTCAAAGTGCTCACCACACATCTAGATAAGTTCCTTGCGGGGTCTAGTTTCCAAAATGGGGTCACTTGTGGGGAGTTTATACTGTTTAGGCACATCAGGGACTTGCAAACGTAAATTGACGCCGCAGACATTCCATCAAGTCGGCAATTCAAAAGT
>JARQOD010000001.1:453535708-453569062 GCA_033576555.1 Oophaga sylvatica
TATTTCCAAAATGGGTCACTTGTGGGGGGTTTCTACTGTTTAGGCACATCAGGGGCTCTCCAAACGTGACTTGACACCCGCAGACCATTCCATCAAAGTCTGCATTTGAAAATGGCGCTCCTTCCCTTCCGAGCTCTGCCATGCATCAAAATAGTGGTTTACCCCCACATATGGGGTATCAGCGTACTCAGGACAAATTGCACAATAACTTTTGGGGTCCTGTTACCCTTTGGAAAATAAAAATTGGGGTGGAAAGATCATTTTTGTGGAAAAGATATGATTTTTTAATTTTACGGCTCTACGTTATAACCTTCTGTGAAGCCCTTGGGGGTTCAAAGCTCTCACCACACATCTAGATAAGTTCCTTGGGGGGTCTAGTTTCCAAAATGGGGTTACTTGTGGGGGGTTTCCACTGTTTAGGCACACAGGGACTCTCTGTTGTGAATGGGTTTGAGATGAGTTCTGAGCAGAGGCTCCCTCTGGTGGTTACAAGCGGTGCTAGTGAAGATTGTGAGGACTGGGAATCAGGTGTTACTGACTGGTCTTATATAAGGGAGTCATTTTCCCATCAGGGTTGCCGGTGATCAATTGTTCTGGTCTGAATCCTTCTTTCCAGTTTCCCTTGTAGCCTGCTGTGTCGTGTCTGCATCTCCTGCTTACAGATAAGACTTTTGCTTCTTTTGTGTTTGTGCTATATTTTTGCATTTTGTCCTGCACTTCTTTGGGGGCCTTCAGGGTCCCCTCCGGGGGCTTCTGCCCTCTCAGTTTAGTTCAGCCACTGAGTTTTGTTCTTTTGCTTTTTCCAGTTTTTTCAGTGGCTGCTGTTTTTATTTTGTTACACCAGAGAACTAATTTAGGTGGTAGAGGTCGTGTGATCTCAGGTGATTTTGAAATTAGTAGAGTTGGTGCTTTTCAGGGTTTTCTGGGATTGCAGTAAGTACCCTTCCTATCCTTTTCTATTTAGATAGTTTTGGCCCCAGCGTTTGCTCATACTATTTTCTTTCTGTGTCAGTATTTCCTCTTGTCTAACCGCCATTACAAGTTTGGGGCTTTCTGTTATCTTTGGGGTTCTGCTCCGGGGCAGATAGCTTTCCTATTTCTATCTTTAGGTGTAGTTAGTTTCTCAGGCTGTGACGAGGCGTCTAGGACCAACGTAGGAACGCTCCACAGCTGCCTCTAGTTGTGGTGGTTAGTCAGGGTACTGCAATCTCATAGATTCCAACTGCTCTGGTGTATTGCCTTTTTTACCTGCACTCCTCAGCTACCGAAACATAACACTCTCCAAATGCGACATGACGTCCAATCTCAATTCCAGCCAAAAAAGTCAAATGGCGCTGCTTCCATTCCGAGCTCTGCCATGCGCCCAAATAGTGGTTTACCCCCACATATGGGGTATCAACGTACTCAGGACAAATTTCAAAATAACGTTTGGGGTCCTGTTACCCTTTGGAAAATAAAAATTGGGGTGGAAAGATCATTTTTGTGGAAAAGATATGATTTTTTTTTAATTTTACAGCTCTACGTTATAACCTTCTGTGAAGCCCTTGGGGTTCAAAGCTCTCACCACACATCTAGATAAGTTCCTTGGGGGGGTCTAGTTTCCAAAATGGGGTCACTTGTGGGGGGTTTCCACTGTTTAGGTACACAGGGACTCTCTAAATGTGACATGGCGTCCAATCTCAATTCCAGCCAAAAAAGTCAAATGGCACTGCTTCCCTTCCGAGCTCTGCCATGCGCCCAAATAGTGGTTTACCCCCACGTATGGGGTATCAGCGTACTCAGGACAAATTGCACAATAATTTTTGTGGTCATTTTATCCTTTGGAAAATAAAAATTGGGATGAAAAGATCATTTTTGTGGAAAAAAATATGATTTTTTAATTTTACGGCTCTACGGTATAACCTTCTGTGAAGCCCTTGGGGTTCAAAGCACTCACAACACATTTAGATAAGTTCCTTGGGGGTCTAGTTTCCAAAATGGGGTCACTTGTGGGGGGTTTCCACTGTTTAGGCACATCATGGACTGTCCAAATGCGACATGGCGTCCAATCTCAATTCCAGCCAAAAAAGTCAAAAGGCGCTGCTTCCCTTCCGAGCTCTGCCATGTGCCCAAATAGTGGTTTACCCCCACATATGTGGTATCAGTGTACTCAGGACAAATTGCACAATAACTTTTGGGATCAAGCATGGGTCAAGCATGCAAGTGGTGAGGTGTGATCTTGATAGGAAGGTGGAAAGCTGATCTTCTGTCAAGGTGGAGAAGTTGGTTTTGGAGAAAGAGGGTTGAGCAGCTAAGAGGGGCAATGGGGGCTGTGGGCCAAAGCTTTCTCTGATTGTATCGATCTTCTGATTAAAGAAAGAGGCAAAGTCTTCAGCAGAAATGAGAGGAGAAGGAGAAGGTGCTGGGGGACAGAGTAGAGAATTGAAAGTGTTGAAGAGCTGCTTAGGGTTGTGAGACAGGGAGGATATGAGAGATGAGAAGTAAGTTTGCTTTGCAGCAGTGAGCGTGGACTTGAAGCTGGTGAGGGACTGCTTGTATGCGGTTAGGTGCTCGGCAGAGCGGGATTTTTTCCATCTCCGCTCAGCAACCCTGGAAGCCAATCTCAGTTCTTTGGTGAGGCTGGTCAGCCAGGGCTGCCTGCTGATTGTACAAGTTTTGCTATGTGTGAGGGGGCGGCCGAATCAAGTGCTGCTGTTATTGTAGTGTTATAAAAGGTGGCAGCAGAATCTGTGTCATGAAGTGAAGTTATGTCTGTAAGAGGGAGGAGGGACTCAGAGAGCATTGGTAAATTGAGGTGTTTGAGATTTCTGCAAGGTTGAGTGAGTTTGTGGACTGGGGGTTGTGCACTAGAAGAGGAGAGAGAAGAGAACGTCAGTAGGTTGTGGTCACACAGGGGAAGGGGTGAGTTAGTGAGATTAGTAAGGGAACAGAGGCGGGTGAAGATAAGGTCGAGCGTGTGACCATCTTTGTGAGTGGCCACAGAGGACCATTGAGTGAGGCCAAAGGAGGCAGTGAGCGATAAAAGTTTAGAGGCCGCTGGGGTGGAAGCATCAATGGGGATGTTGAAGTCACCCATGATAATAGTGGGGATGTCAACAGAGAGGAAATGGATATATCATTCTAATTCACATGCAGCTAGTGAATAAATATTAAACAGCCTGCAGTATTCCACCTTGCCATTTTGTGGCGGTGATATGAACCTGTCTGCAGACCTAAGGCACATTAAAGAAAATTAGAATTTTTTGGTTGCAAAAAGTTTGCTGTATCCCACATTTTAGCTAGTTAGCTAGGTGGTTGTATATCAGTCAGATAGTGTAGCGAGCTGCTGTCCAGTATGATTGTTAAATTTACCTTCCTGCATTTTTTTTTCTTTTTTTGTACATTTCTGAGGTCCACAAAGAAAGCCAAGCAGGGCACGTGTTGTGCACTGCTTTTATTGTGCTCCATGCACGAGTATATCATTCTAATTCACATGCAGCTAGTGAAAAAATATTAAACAGCCTGCAGTATCCCACCTTGTCATTTTGTGGCAGTGATATGAACCTGTCTGCACACCTAAGGCACATTAAAGAAAATTATAATTTTTCAGTTGCAAAAAGTTAGACAACCTGCCGTATAACACTTTGTCATTTAGTTGGGTTGAAATTAAGCTATAGAGGCCTGATCCATAGGTCACAAAAAATTATTCTGATATTAATGTCATACAGTTAGGAACCTGACTTTATAAATAGTTTGTAGCATCTAGTGTATTATAGAGGCCTGATCCATAGGCCACAAATTTTTTTTCTGCTATTAACATAATACAGTAAGGGACCTGACTTTAAAAATAGTTTTCAGCATCTAGTGTGTTATAAAGGCATGATCCATAGGTCACAAAAAGTCTTCTGTTATTAACATCATACAGTAAGGGACTTGACTTTAAAAATAATTTGTAGCATCTAGAGAGGCCTGATCCATAGGCACCAAAAAAGTCTACTGTTATTAACTCATATAGTAAAGGACATGAATTTAAAAGTAGCTTGTAGCATCTAGTGTGTTACAGATGCCTTATCCATAGGCCACAAAAAAATTTCTGTTAAAAACTTCTTACAGTAAGGGATCTGACTTTAATTTAGTTTGTAGCATCTACTGTGTTATAGAGGTCTGATCTATAGGCCACAAAAAAGTCTTCTGTTACTAACGTCATACAGTAATAGACCTGACTTTAAAAATAATTTGCAGCATCTAGTTTGTATAGAGGTCTGATCCATAGGCCATAAAAAAAGTATTCTGTTTTTAACATCATACAGTAAGGGTTCTGACATTAAAAATAGTTTGTAGCATATAGTGTATTATAGAGGCCTGATCCAATACGCCACAAACATTTTTTCTGTTATTAACATCATCCTGTAAGGGACCTGACTTTAAAAATATTTGTAGCATCTAGTGTGTTATAGAGGCCTGATCCATAGGCCACAAAAAAGTCTTCTGCTATTACCGTCATACAGTAAATGACCTGAATTTAAAAATAGTTTGCAGCATCTTGAGAGGCCTGATCCATAGGCAACAAAAAAGTCTACTGTTATTAACATCATACAGTAAGTGACCTGAATTTAAAAATAGTTTGTAGCATCTAGTGTGTTATAGATGCATGATCCATAGGCCCTCAAAAATTTTTCTGTTATTAACTTTATACAGTAAGGCAACTGACTTTAAAAATAGTTTGTAGAATCTAAAGAGGCCTGATCCATAGGCACCAAAAAAGTCTACTGTTATTAACGTCATACAGTAAGGGACCTGACTTTAAACATAGTTTGAAGCATCTAGTGTGTTATAGAGGCCTGATCCATTGGCCACAAAAAAATTCTTCTGTTAATAATAGCATACAGTAAGGGACCTGATTTTAAAAGTTTGTAGCTTCTAGTTTGTTATAGAGGCCTGATACATAGGCCACAAAAAAAGTCTTCTGTTATTAACATCATACAGTAAGGAACTTGACTTTGAAAACAGTTTGTAGCACCTAGTGTGTTATAGAGGCCTGATCCTTAGGCCACAAAAAGTCTTCTGTTATTAGCGTCATTCAGTAGGGTACCTAACTTTAACCCCTTCCCGACCTGTGACGCCACGTAGGCGTCATGAAAGTCAGTGCCAATCCGACCCATGACGCCTATGTGGCGTCATGAAAGGATCGCGTCCCTGCGGGTCGGGTGACCGGGGTCACTGAAAGGTCACCCGACCCGCCGGCACAGGACCCTTTGTACTTCACCACAGGGGGGTTGGCTTAACCCCCCCGTGGCCACGATCGCTCTGATTGGCTGTTAAAAGTGAAACAGCCAATCAGAGCAATCTGTAATATTTCACCAATATAATTGGTGAAATATTACAATCCAGCCATGGCCGATGCTGCAATAGCATCTGCCATGGCTGGACACCGAGCCCTGACCCCCCCACACGGATTCACGGCGGCGATCGGCCGCCGCCACCGAAAGATGGCAGCGGTCGGTCACCGCCGTCACTAAAAGCTCCCCTCGTCCTGGCCTCCGCTGCCCCCACCTTCCGATCCCCCCCTCACTTCCGACCCCCCATACTCACCTCTCCCGGTCCACCGATGTCCCTGGATCCTTCCCGGCGGCTGCCCGGGATTCTTCATGGGCGCCGCCATCTTGGAAATGGCGGGCGCATGCGCAGTGCGCCCGCCGGCCGGCGCATGCGCAGTGCGCCCGCCGGCCGGCGCATGCGCAGTGCGCCCTGCCTAGTCAAAAAAATGTATTTTGATCACTGTGATAAACTGTCACAGTGATCAAAATAAAAAAAAGTAAGTGAACCCCCCTGTCATAGGTAGGGAAAAATAATAAAGAATTTTTTTTTTTCCTATTAGGCCCTGTGCACACGTTGCGGATTTTGCTGCGGATCCGCAGCTGATTTCTCTGCTGATCCGCAGCTGATTTCTCTGCTGATCCGCAGCTGATTTCGCTGCTGATCCGCAGCGGATTTCGCTGCTGATCCGCAGCGGATTTCGCTGCTGATTCGCAGCTGATTTCGCAGCTGATTTCGCTGCTGATCCGCAGCGGATTTCGCTGCTAATTAGCAGCGGATTTTGCTGCGGATCAGCAGCGGATTTTGCTGCGGATCCGCAGCGGATTTGGCGCTGCGGATCCACAGCAGATCCAGAAACCATGTACAGTACAATGCAAATAAATGGTAAAAAAAAACGCTGTGCACATGCTGCAGATTTTTCAGCGCGGATTTGCTGCGGTTTTAAATCCGCAGCATGTCAATTCTTTGTGCGGATTCCGCAGCGATTTTACACCTATTCCATTATAGGCGTAAAACCGCAGAGAAAAACCGCAGCAAATCCGCGCTAAATACGCAGGTAAAAGGCAGGTCGTTTTACCTGCGGATTTTAGAAAAATCCGCAAGTGAATCCGCAACGTGTGCACGGGGCCTTAGGGTCAGGCTGGGTTCATATTGCATTATGGCAGTCCGTTAGATGTACTGCGTTTCACCGCGGTATAACGCGGTGTAACGCAGTCCGTTAACGCTGCCATTCACCCCATTTGTGTGCGCATCGCAACGCATGCCATGAAGCGGCATGCGTTCGCGACGTGTCGTCATTCAGTGACGGAGCCTTGGACGCAGGCTGCAGCATCTGGGCTCCATCACCGCTAGCACAGATGAATCATCGCTGATTCCTCTGCACTAGCGGGTATAGCATAACGCGATCGCGTTATGCTATACCGTTACCAGCCCGTCAACGCTACGTGTTGAACGGGCTGGTAAAACGCAATATGAACCCAGCCTTAGGGTTAGAACTAGGGTTAGGGTTAGAACTAGGGTAAGGGTTAGAACTAGGGTAAGGGTTAGAACTAGGGTTAGGGTTGGAATTAGGGTTAGGGTTGGAATTAGGGTTAAGGTTGGGATTAGGGTTAGGGTTGGGATAAGCGTTAGGGGTGTTTTGGGGTTAGGGTTGGGATTAGGGTTAGGCTTGTGGTTAGGTTTATGGTTAGAGTTGGGATTAGGGTTAGGGGTGTGTTGGGGTTAGGGTTATGGTTAGGGTTTGTATTAGGGTTAGGTGTGTGTAGGGGTTAGGGTTGGGGTTAGGGGTGTGTTGGGGTTAGGGTTGGAGTTAGAATTGAGGGGTTTCCACTATTTAGGTACATCAGGGGATCTCCATACGCGACATGGCGCCACCATTGATTCCTGCAAATTTTGCGTTCAAAAAGTCAAACAGTGCTCCCTTTATTCCAAGCCCCGACGTGTGCCCAAACAGTGGTTTACCCCCACATATGGGGTATCAGCGTACTCGGGAAAAATTGCACAACAACTATGGGGGTCTAATTTCTCCTGTTACTGTTGGGAAAAAAAATTGGGGACTAAAAAAGTTATTTTTGTGGAAAAAAAATGATTTTTTATTTTCACGGCTCTGCGCTATAAACTTCTGTGAAGAACTTGGGGTTCAAAGTGCTCACCACACATCTAGATAAGTTCCTTGCGGGGTCTAGTTTCCAAAATGGGGTCACTTGTGGGGAGTTTATACTGTTTAGGCACATCAGGGACTCTGCAAACGTAACATGACGCCCGCAGACCATTCCATCAAGTCGGCAATTCAAAACGTCACTACTTCCCTTCCGAGCCCTGAAGTGTGCCCATACAGTAGTTTTCTCCCACATATGGGATATCAGCGTACTCAGGACAAATTGGACAACAACTTTTGAGGTCTAATTTCTCCTGTTACCCTTGGGAAAATAAATTAAAATTGGGGACTAAAAGATCATGTTTGTGGAAAAAAATATGATTTTTTTATTTTCATGGCCCGGCGTTATAAACTTCTGTGTAGCCCTTGGGGGTTCAAAGTGCTCACTACACATCTAGATAAGCTCCTTGGGGGGTCTAGTTTCCAAAATGGGGTCACTTGTGGGGGGTTTCTACTGTTTAGGCACATCAGGGGCTCTGCAAAGGCAACATGACGCCCACAGAACATTCCATCAAGTCTGCATTCCAAAATGGCGCTCCTTCCCTTCTGTGCTCTCCCATGCGCCAAAACAGTGGTTCCCCCCCACATATGGGGTACCAGTGTACTCAGGACAAACTGTACAACAACTTTTGTGGTCCAATTTCTCCTGTTACCCTTGTGAAAATAAAAAATTGCGGGTTAAAAAAATCAGTTTTTGAGGAAAAAAATGATTTTTTATTTTCACGGCTCTGCATTACAAACTTCTGTGAAGCACGTGGGGGTTCAAGGTGCTCACCACACATCTAGTTAAGTTCCTTGAGGGGTCTAGTTTACAAAATGTGGTCACTTGTGGGGGGTTTCTACTGTTTAGGCACATCAGGGGCTCTGCCCGCCCGCAGACCATTCCATCAAGTCGGCATTTCAAAGCGTCACTACATCCCTTCCAAGCCCTGACGTGTGCCCAAACAGTGGTTCTCCCCCACATGTGAGGTACTAGCGTACTTAGGACAAATTATTCAACAACTTTTGGGGTCCAATTTCTCCTGTAACCATTGTGAAAATAAAAAATATGGGGCTAAATAATAATTTTTTGAGAAAAAAAAATGATTTTTTATTTTCACGGCTCTGCGTTATAAAGTTTTGTGAAGCACCTGGGGGTTCAAAGTGCTCACTGTGCATCTACATAAGTTTCTTAGGGGGTCTAGTTTCCAAAATGGGGTCATTTGTGGGGGAGCTCCAAAGTTTAGGCATACAGGGCTCTCCAAACATGACATGGTGTCCGCTAACGACTGGAGCTAATTTTCCATTCAAAAAGTCAAATGGCGCTCCTTCCCTTCTGAGCCCTGCCGTGCGCCCAAACAGTGGTTTATGACCACATATGAGGTATCTGTGTACTCAGGAGAAATTGCCCAACAAATTTTAGGATCCAATTTATACTGTTGCCCATGTGAAAATGAAAAAACTGAGGCTAAAACAAAATTTTTGTGAAAAAAAAAGTACTTTCTTTTTTTTACGGATCAATTTGTGAAGCACTTGGGGGTTCAAAGTGCTCACTCTGCATCTAGATAAGTTCCTTGGGGGGTCTAGTTTCTAAAATGGGGTCACTTGTGGGGGAGCTCCAATGTTTAGGCACACAGGGACTCTCCAAATGCGACATGGCATCCGCTAAATATTCCAGCATATTTTCCATTCAAAAAGTCAAATGGCGCTCCTTCCCTTCTGAGCCCTGCCGTGCGCCTAAACAGTGGTTTATGACCACATATGAGGTATCGGTGTACTCAGGAGAAATTGCCCAACAAATTTTACGATCCAATTTATACTGTTGCCCATGTGAAAATGAAAAAACTGAGGCTAAAAGAAAATTTTTGTGAAAAAAAAGTACTTTCTTTTTTTTACGGATCAATTTGTGAAGCACTTGGGGGTTCAAAGTGCTCACTCTGCATCTAGATAAGTTCCTTGGGGGGTCTAGTTTCCAAAATTGGGTCACTTGTGGGGGAGCTCCAATGTTTAGGCACACAGGGACTCTCCAAATGCGACATGGCATCCGCTAAATATTCCAGCATATTTTCCATTCAAAAAGTCAAATGGCGCTCCTTCCCTTCTGAGCCCTGCCGTGCGCCCAAACAGTGGTTTATGACCACATATGAGGTATCGGTGTACTCAGGAGAAATTGCCCAACAAATTTTAGGATCCATTTTATCCTGTTGCCCATGTGAAAATGAAAAAACTGAGGCTAAAAGAAAATTTTTGTGAAAAAAAAAGTACTTTCTTTTTTTTACGGATCAATTTGTGAAGCACCTGGGGGTTCAAAGTGCTCACTCTGCATCTAGATAAGTTCCTTAGGGCGTCTAGTTTCCAAAATGGGGTCACTTGTGGGGGAGCTCCAATGTTTAGGTACACAGGGACTCTCCAAATGCGACATGGCATCCGCTAAATATTCCAGCATATTTTCCATTCAAAAAGTCAAATGGCGCTCCTTCCCTTCTGAGCCCTGCCGTGCGCCCAAACAGTGGTTTATGACCACATATGAGGTATCTGTATACTCTGGAGAAATTGCCCAACAAATTTTAGGGTCCATTTTATCCTGATGCCCATGCAAAAATGAAAAAATTGATGCTAAAAAAAAAATTTTGTTGGAAAAATTAAAATGTCCATTTTTTCCTTCCACGTTGCTTTAGTTCCTGTGAAGCACCTGAAGGGTTAATAATCTTCTTGAATGTAGTTTTGAGTAGCTTGAGGGGTGCAGTTTTTATAATGGTGTCACTTTTGGGTATTTTCTGCCATATAGACCCCTCAAAGTGACTTCAAATGTGAGGTGGTCCCTAAAAAAAATGGTTTTGTAAATTTTGCTGTAAAAATGAGAAATCGCTGGTCAACTTTTATCCCTTATAACTTCCTAACGAAAAAAAATGTTGTTCCCAAAATTGTGCTGATGTAAAGTAGACATGTGGGAAATGTTATTTATTAACTATTTTGTGTCACATAACTCTCTGGTTTAACAGAATAAAAATTCAAAATTTGAAAATTGCGAAATTTTCAAAATTTTGGCCAAAGTTCCATTTTTTTCACAAATAAACGCAAAAATTATCGACCTAAATTTACCACTAACATGAAGCCCAATATGTCATGAAAAAACAATCTCAGAATCGCTAGGATCCGTTGAAGCGTTCCTGAGTTATTACCTCATAAAGGGACACTGGTCAGAATTGCAAAAAATGGCAAGGTCTTTAAGGTCAAAATAGGCTGGGTCATGAAGGGGTTAAAAATAGTTTGTAGCATCTAGTGTGTTATAGAGGCCTTATCCATAGGCCACAAAAATTTCTTCTGTTATTAACATCATACAGTAAGGAATCAGACTTTAAAATAGTTTGTAGCATTTAGTGTGTTATAGAAGCCCGATCCATAGGCCGCAATAGTCTTCTGTTATTAACGTCAAAGAGTAGGGGACCTGACTTCATAAACAGTTTGTAGCATCTAGTGTGTTATAGAGGCCTGATCCTTAGGCCACAAAAAAGTCTTCTGTTACTAACGTCATACAGTAAGGAACCTGACTTTAACCCCTTAAGGACAAAGCCATTTTGTAGGTTAATGACCAGGCTAATTTTTACAAATCTGACCACTGTCGATTTATGTGCTTATAACTCTGGAACGCTTCAACGGATCTTGGCGATTCTGAGAAAGTTTTCTCATGGCATATTGTACTTCATGATAGTCATAAAATTTCTTTGATATAACTTGCGTTTATTTATGAAAAAAAGGAAATATGGCGAAAATGTTGAAAATTTTGCAATTTTCAAAATTTGAATTTTTATGCCCTTAAATCAGAGAGATATGTCATAAAAAATAGTTAATAAATAACATTTCTCACATGTCTACTTTACATCAGCACAATTTTGGAACCAAAATTTTTTTTTGCAAGTAAGTTATAAGCGTTAAAAGTTGACCAGCGATTTCTCATTTTTCCAACAAAATTTACAAAACCATTTTTTTTAGGGACCACCTCACATTTGAAGTCACTTTGAGGGGTCAATATGACCGAAAATACCCAAAAGTGACACCATTCTAAAAACTGCACCCCTCAAGGTGTTCAAAACCACATTCAAGAAGTTTATTAACCCTTTAGGTACTTCACAAGAATTGAAGCAACGTGGAAGGAAAAAATGAACATTTAACTTTTTTTCCCAAAATTTTTCTTTCGACACAATTTTTTTTATTTTGTCAAGGGTATCAGGAGAAAATGAACCACAATATTTGATGTACAATTTCTCCTCAGTACACAGATACCCCATTTGTGGAGGAAGACCAATCTTTAGGCGCACAGCAGTGCTCAGAAGGGAAGGAGCATCATTTGGGCAACACTGTGGCTCAGTGGATAGAACTGCAGCCTTGCAGTGCTGGAGTCCTGGATTCAAATCTCACCAAGGAAAACATCTGCAAGGAGTTTGTATGTTCTCCCCTTGTTTGTGTAGGTTTCCTCCGGGTAATCCGGTTTCCTCCCACACTCCAAAAACATACTGATAGGGAATCTACTGTAGATTGTGAGCCCCATCAGGGACAGCGACGTTAATATGTGTTAGGGTTCGAGTTCCCAATGCTGCACAAGGGGAATCTCGAGCCATTCCCGCTGCGGTCCCCCATCTGTCTCCGGCCGCAGTGGAACCTGCTCAGCAGAGACGTCGGTCCCAGCGTCTTGCCCGGTCTAATACTGTGCAGAGACTTGAACCTGCCTCTCCTGGATCTTCGGTTATAACCAGTGCTGGAGAAAGGCAGATTTGGGGCTAAGTCCTCTGTTTTTTCTTCTGAGCATGCCCAGGGCAAGATCTCCCATTGGAGATCAGGGGTCACATGCTCAGATACAGCTATGACTCCTATTGGTCCTCCAGGAAGATCCTGTAGCTGTTTGTGATCTGAAGCAACTTTCTATTGGTCCTTTCTGGAAGGTCTTCTACTCGTGGCTGCTATAAAAGGTTGTCCTGACCGCACGGCCATGCGCTAGTATCAAACCTTTATGTGCTTTGCGCCAGTATGGTCATGCGTGTGTGTGGTTAGGGCGGCTGAAATACGCCATTACAATATCGACCTAATCGGTGAGGAGCTTGGTATGCTAGCTGGTCAGGGTCGGTGTCTTAGATGCCTTTAGAATACCGGCATAACCGGTGAGGAGTTTGGTTGCCGTATTCAGGGCCTGGCGTACAGATGCCATAGATAGTGCATGACCACTTCCTATGTTCGCTTAACAATCAACTGTGTACCTGGACACAGTGGGGTTTCTCAGCGGCTCTGTGACGCAACAGGGTTCGCTTTAAAACGCTAGTCAGCGCCCTAGCGTTTTACTTTGCGGCTCACTGAAGCTAAGTGAGTTCGCACTTATCGCCATATAGCGCTGTGGCATTCCCGCTAGCGGCTCTGTGGATTAACAGAGTTCGCACTATCTGCCACAGTGCGCTACAGCGTTTATTTTAACGACTCTGCGGGATAACAGAGTTCGCTACTTACGCCATCTTACTAGCAGCAGGCTCTGCCTGCACGGTGGACCCCGGGCTGCGTGCACACCTCTCTACATTATTTATTTGGTGCATTCCGCAGACCCTAACAATATGTGCAAACTGCAAAGCGCTGCGGAATATGTTAGCGCTATATAAAAATAAAGATTATTATTATTTATTATTATTTGAGATTTTGAATGTCAAATTGGCTGGAATCGAGAGCGGACACCATGTCGTGTTTGGAGAGCCCCTGATGTACCTAAACAGTGGAAACCCCCCTCAAGTGACCCCATTTTGGAAATTAGACCCCCCAAGGAACTTATCTAAATGTGTGGTGAGCACTTTGAACCCCCAAGGGCTTCACAGAAGGTTATAAAGTAGAGCTGTAAAATTTAAAAAATCATATTTTTTCCACAAAAATGATCTTTTCACCCCAAATTTTTATTTTCCAAAGGGTAACAGGACCACAAAAGTTATTGTGCAATTTGTCCTGAGTATGCTGATACCCCATATGTGTGGGTAAACCACTATTTGGGCGCATGGCAGAGCACGGAAGGGAAGCAGCGCCATTTGACTTTTTTGGCTGGAATTGATATTGGACGCCATGTCGCATTTGGAGAGTCCCTGATGTGCCTAAACAGTGGAAACCCCCCACAAGTGACCCCATTTTGGAAACTAGACCCCCACAAGGAACTTATCTAGATGTGTGGTGAGCACTTTGAACCCCCAAGGGCTTCACAGAAGGTTATAACGTAGAGCCGTAAAATTAAAAAATCATATTTTTTTCCACAAAAATGATCTTTTCACCCCCAATTTTTATTTTCCAAAGGGTAACAGGACCCCAAAAGTTATTGTGCAATTTGTCCTGAGTATGCTGATACCCAATATGTGGGGGTAAACCACTATTTGTGCGCATGGCAGAGCTCGGAAGGGAAGAAGCGCCATTTTGGATTGCAGACTTTGATGGAATAGTCTGCGGGCGTCATTTTGCGTTTGGAGAGCCCCTGATGCACCTAAACAGTATAAACTCCCCACAAGTGACCCCATTTTGGAAACTAGACCCCACCAAGGAACTTATCTAGATGTGTGGTGAGCACTTTGAACCCCCAAGTGCTTCACAGAAGTTTACAACGTAAAGCCGTGAAAATAAAAAAATCAAATTTTTTTTCCACAAAAATGATCTTTTTGCCCCTAAATTTTTATTTTTATAAAGGTAACAGGAGAAATATGACCCCAAAAGTTGATGTGCAATTTGTCCTGAGTATGCTGATACCCCATATGTGGGGGTAAACCACTGTTATCGCCTTACTGTGATCTTTGGGAGGCAGAATGAACAAATCCACAAAAGGTGAAGAATTGGTTTTATTTTTTACACCGTTCCTCGTGTGGTATTAGTGATTAGGCGACTTTATTCTTTGGGTCGGTGCGATTACAGCGATACCAGATTTACATCCTTTTTTCATGTTTAGCTGCTGTCACACTTTTTTTGGAAGAATTTTTTGTGAGAAATTTTTGCATCACCGCATTTCGAGAGCTATAATTTTTCCATATTTCGGCCGACAGAGTCATGTGTGGGCTTATTTTTTGCGAGACGAGCGGACGTTTTTATTGGTACCATATTCGGGCACATAACGATTTTTGATCGCTTCCTATTTCGATTTTTGTGGAAGCAGAATGAACAAAAAACAGCAATTCTGGAATTGTTTTTTTTTTTTTTTTTTTTACTCCGTTCCGTGTGTGATAAAATTGATAAAGCAGCTTTATTCTTCGGGACACTATGGTTCCCGATACCTCATTGATATTTTTTTAATGTTTTGGCGTTTTTTACACAATAAAAACTTTATAGAAAAAATAATTATTTTTGCATCACTTTATTTTGCGAGCTATAACTTTTTTATTTTTTCGCTGATGATGCTGTATGGTGGCTTGTTTTTTGTGGGACAAGATGATGTTTTCAGTGGTACCATGTTTATTTATATCCATTGTTTTGATCGCGTATTATTGCACTTTTTGTACAATGACAAATACTTCATTTCTTACATTACATGACTGATATCTATGTTAAATTCTACATTAGCTCAAAAACCGGACAGTATATTACTCCATACAGTATTATGGCCACCACATAGTGCACCATACACAATAATGAGCCCCATATATTGCTCCATACAGAATAATTGGTCCCATATAATGTTCCATTCAGTATATGATGAGCTCCACATAATGCTCCAGTATATGATGGTCCCCATATAATGTGCCATACAGTATAGGACGGTCCCCATAGAGTAGAATAAGCCCCACATATTGCTCCATACAGTATAATGAGTCGCATATAAAGCTCCATACAGTATATGATGGGCCCCATATATTGCTCCATACAGAATGTGCTCCATATAATGCTCCATACAGAACAGGCCCCAAATGTGCTTCATATGATGCTCCATACCCTATATGATGCCACATAAATAATGAACCCCATATGATGCTCCAGTATTTGATGGGCCCCATGGATGATGCTCCAGTGTATGATGGGTCAATATGATGCTCCATATATAATGGGCCCCATTTATAATGCTCCAGTGTATAATGGGCCCTGTATATGCTGCTCCAGTGTCTGATGGGCCCCATTTATAATGCCCCAGTGTGTGATGCGCCCCATGGATGATGCTCCAGTGTATGATGGGCCAATATAATGCTCCATATATAATGGGCCCCATATAATGCCCCAGTATATGATGGGCCCCATGGATGATGCTCCAGTGTATGATGGGCCAATATA
The DNA here is from genome assembly GCA_033576555.1 of Oophaga sylvatica. Taxonomy (NCBI): domain Eukaryota; kingdom Metazoa; phylum Chordata; class Amphibia; order Anura; family Dendrobatidae; genus Oophaga; species Oophaga sylvatica. The sequence continues at coordinate 453,551,406 of JARQOD010000001.1, forward strand.
ATGCTCCAGCATATGATGGGCCCCAAGGATGATGCTCCAGTGTATAATGGGACCCGTATATGCTGCTCCAGTGTCTGATGGGCCCCATTTATAATGCTCCAGTGTGTGATGCGCCCCATGGATGATGCTCCAGTGACTTATGGGACAATATAATGCTCCATATATAATGGGCCCCATATGATGCTCCAGTATATGATGGGTCCCATGGATGATGCTCCAGTGTATGATGGGCCAATATAATGCTCCAGTATATGATGGGTCCCATGGATGATGCTCCAGTGTATGATGGGCCAATATAATGCTCCATATATAATGGGCCCCATTTCTAATGCTTCAGTGTATAATGGGCCCCGTATATGCTGCTCCAGTGTCTGATGGGCCCCATTTATAATGCTCCAGTGAGTGATGGGCCCCATGGATGATGCTCCAGTGTATGTGGGCCTATATAATGCTCCATATGTCATGGGCCGCATTTATAATGGTCCAGTGTATAATGGGCCCTGTCTATGATGCTCAAGTGTATGATGGGCCCCATATATAATTCTCCATTGTATAATGCTCCCAATATATTGCTCCAAACATTACAAAAAATGAAATACCTCTCCTTGCTGGGCACTGCTCTACTCTGGACTCCTCAGCGTCGCCATCTCCCAGCTCTCAGCACTTGGACTGTTCAGGCAGAGGGTGTACAGATATGTGCACCACGAACACCTCTTCCGTTTGGCCCAGTACGGCTCGTGGTAGAATCTTCACTGCTGCTGTGTGCTGGGAATGCCTCTAACAAACGGTTTACCAGAGTTGCTTGTTTGTTCGCCAATATTAGCTCTAGGTTCTCTTGTAGCATGATGTTCTGTAATTTGCCTTTATAGTGTGGATCGAGGATGCTGGCCAAATAGTAGTCGTCATCCTTCATAATTTTGGCAATGCGGGAGTCTCTTTTTAGGATCCGCAAGACATAATCACACATGTGGGCCAATGTTCCAGGTGTCAATGATGCACTGACAGTGGTGGGTGGAGGAGCACTTTCTGCCAAATCCACATCCCTCCAGTCACGCACAAATCCTGTACCTGACCTTGGCAAGCCAACATTTTCTCTTGCCCCGAGAAGCATCCTCCTCCCCATATAATCATCCCCCTCCTCCTCCTCTTCTTTCTCCACCTCGTTCAGGACAGTTCCCAGAACACACAATGCCTGACTGTCATCAAGGCTTCCCTCCTCCTCCTCTTCCTCCTCCGCTGCAGATGCCTGATCCTTAATGTGAGTCAAAGTTTGCATGAGCAGACGCCTGAGTGGGTTTCTCATGCTTATGATGGCGTCGTCTGCGCTTACCAGCCATGTGCATTCCTCAAAACACTGAAGGACTTTACAGAGGTCTTTCAGCTTTGACCACTGCACACCCGACAACTCGATGTCTGCCCTCAAACTGGCTGCCCGTGTATCCTCCCACAAATGCATTACAGCCTGCCTCTGTCGCACAGCCATTCAACCATGTGCATGGTGGAGTTACACCTTGTTGCATCGTCTATGATTAGGCGGTGGTTGGGGAGGTGGAGCGATCGCTGCAGCCTCTGCATACGACTGGAGTCTACGGGCGAGCGACGGATGTGCGAGCACAGTCTTCGCACGTTATGGACCAGGGCTGTTAACTCCAGATAATTATTTAGGAAGCACTGCACCACCAGGTTCAAGATGTGAGCCAGGCAAGGAATGTGTCTGAGTTTTGCCAGGGCAATGGCCGCCACAAAATTATGGCCGTTATCACTGACTACCTTGCCTGGCGCAAGATGTAGACTGCCCAGCCATGACTCAGTTTCTCGCTGCAAGTAGTCGGTCAGTATCTCCGTGGTGTGTCTGTTGTCGCCCTAAGACATCATCTTTAAATCAACCTGCTGACGCTTACCACTAGCTGTACGATAGTGGGACACCTCGTGTGCAACATTGGCAGCTGCGGATGGAGTGGTCGTGCGACTGCGCTCTGTCGATGAGCTTTCGCTTCTGGAGGAGGAGGGTCGAACGCCTACAGCCAACTGTTGACTATACCGTGGGCTAGGCAGCACTGTCCCACCGCCACTGTCCCCTGTGGAACCTGCATCCACATTAACCCAGTGAGCAGTAATGGACCCGTAACGGCCCTGGCGATGCCTACTGGCCCATGCATCTGTTGTGAAGTGCACCTTTCCACTCACTGATTGTTTGAGTGCATGGACAATGCGGTCTTTCACATGCAGGTGGAGGACAGGGATGGCTTTTCTAGAAAGGAAGTGTCGACTGGGGTAGGTCATAGCTTGGGACAGCGTAGGCCATGAGCTCTCTGAACGCTGCACTTTCAACCAAACAGAAGGGCATCATCTCTAATGAGATCAGTTTGGCAATGTAGGCGTTCAAAGCCAGTGTACTCGGATGAGAGGATGAGTACTTTCTTGTCCTACCCAGAGTGTCAGCTAGGGTGAGCTGGACTTGCTAGCTGCATATGGGTGAACTAGCGGTGGACATGACTAACTGAGAGGGGGTTGGTGATCGTGATGGTGGTGATGGCCTAGATTCAGTCTTTCGTTGCAAAAACATTGTGATTCCTGACTGCTTTGGCCTTGCGACGACACCTCAACATTTCTTGCTGGTGGTGTGCTAACCGGTGGGCTTACAGCGGGGGAAGCAATGGAGCGTTGCTGCCTACCTTCAATCGGAGCAGGTGCACATGTGCTACTTGAGGTTTTGTAGTCCGTCCACGCTTGCAAGTACATGTTCATTAAATGTCTAAGCATGCAACTGGTATTCAAATTTCGGAGATTTTTCCCTTGGCTAAAGGTCCTTCCGCACTTCTTACAGATAACCTTGGCCTCATCAATAGGATTTTGGTCAAAAAAGTGCCACACTGCACTCTTCCTACTATGGAATAAATTTTCAGGGCTTGCACGCTGTGCTAATTTGACCGTCTGACCAAGCTGTCCTGCAACTCTTTTTGTTTTTTTAACACGTTTTTGGACTGCTACGGGCCTGCTGAATAACCGCTGCTGCGATGTCGATGCCTGCTGCATATCCTTCTCCTCTTCTGAGCCATTGCCAGCGGCAACCTCTTCCCCCAATGGATGCCAATCCGGGTCAACAACTGGATCATTCATCACCTCCTCTTCAATTTCATCTGCACCTTCCTCTGTGTCACCGTGTAAGGTGGTATAGTATGCGGGAAGGGGCACCTGAGTTTCATCATTATCAGATTCTGGCTCAGTGGACAGCAAGGACAATGTAATGCTCTGGGTGAATGTACCAGCAGAATCATCTAGCAGTGGCTGTGCATCAGTGCACTCCATGTCAGATTCATGTTGGACTAGGGAATTCAGGATTTGACTTGATAACCCAGGCATGGTATGTGAAAAGAGCTTCATGGAGTAATCTGAAGTGTGGCCTGCCGCATCCTTCACTTTTGGTGGGGGTGAAGGACACAAGGAAAGGTGTTATTCTTGACCAGGAGCCTGCACTGACGACTCAGTGCTTGCATTTTTTTTAACTTCAGAAGAGGAGGCGATAGAGCTGGAGGCTGTTTCGGCAATGTAAGACAAAACCTGTTCCTGATGCTTCGGCTTTATAAACGGTTTACCTACTCCCAGAAAAGGGAGCCTTCCAGGCCTTCTTGAGGCAGGCTCAACACCTCCTGCCTTAGGAGCTATTGTGCTTTTGACACTACCAGCAGATGCACCACCACCACCATCAGTACCAGCTGGCCCTCACGCCCACGTCCGCAGCCTCTTCCATCATACTTCCTCATGTTTGGGAAATGTACCCAAAATACCAGCAGATATATGGTACTGTATCAGAACCGTACAGCTGTATACGGTGAAGGGGAAAATTCTAAATCTCCGTCTATATTTCGAGAGTGACACACAGACACTCACAGGCTCAGCATGGATTAGACCAGAATACAAAAAGCAGAAAATGGGTACTGTATCAGAAGATACCTGGTATATATAGTGTTGGTGTAATTTTAAATTTCCGCATATATTTCCGGAGTAACACACAGACGCTCACAGGCTCAGCATGGATTTGACCACAATATAAAAAGCAGAAAAAGGGAACTGTATCACAAGCGTACAGCTGTAAACAGTGTAGAGGTAATTGTAAATCTCCATATATATTTCCGGAGTAACACACAGACGCTCACAGGCTCAGTATGGATTTGACCAGAATATGCGCTGCTGCACACAACAAAATCCTCCACTGCCACTGCACATTAACTGTACAGCACAATTGTTATCAGCACAAGCACAGAATCACTTTTCTTTCCTGCCTAACTCTCTCCCTACTGAGAAACAGCGTCAGCAACCTCTCCCTACGCTAAGATCGGCAGAAGTAAAATGGAGGTCGGCGGTCAGGGCTTTTATAGCCACTGTGACGCCACACAAAGCAAGCCAATCAATGCAATGCCCTTCTCTAAGATGGTGGTGGCCGCTGCCCATGTCATCTCATTGCACACAGTGTGCCTCCTTGCTCATTGGCTGAGAAAAGGCACCTGCAAGCATTATGGGAAAACCGACTTTGGTGCTTGGGTCGACGACCGCATGGCCAACTTCACGCTATGGTCAGGTTTCGCTCGGTGAAACCCGACTTTGACGAAAGTCGGCGATTTTTGAATCTGACTGACCTGTTTCGCTCAACTTTACTAGTAAGGCCTAATGGTTGAAGCTGTACGAAAAGCTCCAGCTGAAGAGATGCTGTTTTAATTGTTTATTTCTTACAGGAGTCCTACAAGTAAAAGGTTGTAAGAATAGAGTATTATTAATGTTTATGAATGTTATGCCAATATGTATATGAAGTGATCGATCAACTAAGGCAAATGTCGAGGACAACATTCAAAAAGGAGAGACGAGTGTGACATGCAGAAGTAGTGTTATCTGCTGTTGCTTCAAATGAATCCAGCAATAACAGGCGTTAACAAAGTCAAAGGAGACAGGGAGTGGTTAACAGAGCCCCAGGGGATTGTGGGAAACTTGTCTGTGAGCTGTCTCATAAAAGTTCAGGCAAGCGAACCATTACAGGATGGGGCTGGGCTAATCCCTGTACTGCTAGTTGAGAAAGTCTATCAGGAGCAGGAAGATAAGTCCTGGAAAGAATTGTGTCACAGGGATAATCTCCCTCAGCAAACACTCCCCCCTCCTCCATCTCACTGTGCTAGAAGGAATGCTGTGTAGACTGCGCCTTTGTAAAGAGTCTTGATCTGTGCTGAACTTTGCCATCAAAAGAGACTGTTAGTCAATGTGCCTCTAAGAAGCAGCTGTACTGTTTATGAATAGTGATGGGCAAGCACTAAAATGCTCGCGTACTCGTTGCTCGGGTCGAGCAAATTGGAATACTTGGGAACTCGGACAGAACAACAAGCCCAATGTAAGTCTATGGGGAGACCCGAGCATTTTTACCGCAATCCTTTTAAGGTCTAAAAACATCTGAAAATGAAGGAAACACTGCTCAAATGACCCAGGAACTTCATGGGGATCGCCCCAGGAAGCATTCCTGAATCTTAGTTCACAGCTTTAAACAATGTTGTCAGAGTTTCATGCCACTTTTACCGGTGCACCAAAACCCATACAAAAACGAAACCAAAACGGATTTTGCTGGGAAATATGTTAAGGTACATCCTTTCCATGTTAATGAATTGTAAATAAGGCAAAATAAATAACCCCAGACCAAAATGTTCCTTCACCACTTGGGCTATGTTCAGACCCAGCGTTTTTGAAGCGTTTTTTAACTTTAACATTGCTTTCAACCAAAACAAATGCATTCACTGGGAAATAGTAAAGATGTATATCTTAGTACAGTGTTAGCCAGTAGATAGAAAAATATTTAGAATTGAGGACCACTGAGGACTCTCAATTCTGGTAAATCCGCAGGTAAAATGACCTGCTTTTTACCTGCGGATTTACTGCGGATTTGATGCGGATTTGCCGCGGTTTTTGAGCGGATTTCCCCAGCGGTTTCAGACCCGCGGATTTCTATTTAGAGCAGGTCTGACAACGCTGCGGAACTGCACAAAAGAAGTGACATGCTGCGGATTTAAATCCGCACCAAATCCGCGCGGAAAAATCCGCAACATGTGCACTGCGTTTTTTTTTTTAACATTGCATCTAATGCTACTGTACATCACTTGCAGTTCTGCTGCAGATCCGCAGCAGAATCCGCAACGTGTGCACATAGCCTAAATATTTTTCACTGGGAAATGTCATTGTAACATTTACCAACCCTAGCTGGCCATGTGGTGTGTGACACATAAGCAGACATATCTTGTTTCATTTATGAAGGAGGGACTCTTAAAGTCACAAAGCCTATTTTACAGGGGCTTCAGGCAGCATTAACCTTCTTAAAGGGCCATCATTAACCCCTTAACCCCCAAGGGTGGTTTGCACGTTAATGACCGGGCCAATTTTTACAATTCTGACCACTGTCTCTTTATGAGGTTATAACTCTGGAACGCTTCAACGGATCTGCGCGATTCTGAGATTGTTTTCTCGTGACATATTGTACTTCACGTTAGTGGTAAAATTTCTTCGATATATCTTGCGTTTATTTTTGAAAAAAATGCAAATATGGCGAAAATTTAGAAAATTTTGCAATTTTCAAACTTTGAATTTTCATTCCCTTAAAACAGAGAAATATGTCACACAAAATAGTTAATAAATAACATTTCCCACATGTCTACTTTACATCAGCACAATTTTGGAACCAAAATTTTTTTTTGTTAGGAAATTATAAGGGTTAAAAGTTGACCAGCAAATTTCTCATTTTTACAACAAAATTTGCAAAGCCATTTTTTTAGGGACCACCTTACATTTGAAGTAAATTCGAGGGGTCTATATGGCAGAAAATACCAAAAAGTGACACCAATACCAAAAGTGACTACCCCCTCAAGGTACTCAAAACCACATTCAAGAAGTTTATTAACCCTTCATGTGCTTCACAGGAGCTGAAGCAACATGAAAGGAAAAAATGAACATTTAACTTTTTAGTCACAAAAATTATCATTTACAAACTTTTTTTTATTTTCACAAGGGTAAAAGGAGAAAATGGAAAGATAAATTTGTTGTGCAATTTCTCCTGAGTATGCCAATATCCCATATGTGGGGGAAAACTACTGTTTGGGCACACGGCAGAGCTCGTAAGGGAAGGAGCGCCGTTTGACTTTTTCAAACCAAAACTGGCTGGAATTGAGATTGGACGCCATGTCGCCTTTGGAGAGCCCCTGATGCGCCTAAACAGTGGAAACCCCCCACAAGTGACACCATTTTAGAAACTAGACCCCCTATGGAACTTATCTAGATCTGTTGTGAGCACTTTGAACCCCAAGTGTTTCACAAAAGTTTATAATGCCTGGGTGTGAAAAAAAAAAACAATTTTCCACAAAAATGATTTTTTAGTCCCAAATTTTTGATTTTTCCCAAGGAAATTGGATCTCGAAAGTTGTTGTCCAATTTGTCCTGAGTACGCTGATACCGCATATGTGGGGGGCGAAACTGGGCGCACGGCAGGGCTTAAAAAGGAAGTAATAATGTTTTGGAATGTAGACATTGATGGGGGTCATGTTCCATTTGCAGTGCCCCAGATGTGCCTAAACAGTGGAAACCCCCCACAAGTGACCCCATTTTTTAAACTAGACACCCTAAGGAACTTATCTAGATCTGTGGTGAGAACTTTGAACCCCAAGTGCTTCACACAAGTTTATAATGAAAATAAAAAAATCCTATTTTTTTCCCTCAAAAATTATCTTTTAGTCACCATTTTTTTTTATCTTCCCAAGGGTAACAGGAGTCTTGAGTATGCTGATACCCCATATATGGGGGGGACCACTGTTTGGGCGCACCGCAGAGCTCAGAATGGAAGGAGCACCATTTGACTTTTTCCAACCCAAATTGGCTGGAATTGAGATTGGACGCTATGTTGCATTTGGAGAGCCCCTGATGTGCCTAAACAGTGGAAACCCCCCACAAGTGACCCCATTTTCGAAAATAGACCCCATAAGGAACTTATCTAGATCTTTGGTGAGGAATTTAAAACCCTCAAGTGCCTCACACAAGTTTATAACATAGAGCCGTAAAATTTAAAAATCATGTTTTTTCCACAAAAATGATCTTTTTACCCCAATTTTTATTTTCCCAAGGTTAACAAGACCCCAAAAGTTATTGTGCAATTTGTCCTGAGTATGCTGATATCCCATATGTGGGGGTAAACCACTGTTTGGGTGCAATGGCAGAGCTCGGAAGGGAAGAGTGCCGATTGACTTTTTCAACGCAGAATTGGCTGGACGACATGTCGTATTTGGAGGGCCCCTGATGTGCCTAAATAGTGGAAACCCCCCACAACTGACACCATTTTGGAAACTACACCCATCAAGGAACTTATCTAGATGTGTGGTGAGAACTTTTAACCCCTAGGTGTTTCACCAAAGTCTATAACGCCAGAGCATGAAAATAAAAAAATCATATTATGATCTTTTAGTCCCCAACTTTTTATTTTCACAAGGGTAATAGGAGAAATTGGACCCCAAAAGTTGTTGTCCAATTTGTCCTGAGTATGCTGATACCCTATATGTGGGAGAAAACTACTGTATGGGCACACGTCGGGGCTCGGAAGTGGAAGTAGTGACGTTTTGGATTGCAGACTTTGATGGAATGGTCTGCGGGCGTCATGTCGCATTTGGAGAACCCCTGATGTGCCTAAACAGTGGAAACCCCACAAGTGATCCCATTTTGGAAAATAGACCCCCCAAGGAAATTATCTAGATGTGTGGTGAGCGCTATGGAGCCCCAAGTGCTTCACAGAAGTTTATAACGTACAGCTGTAAAAACAAAAAAAAATCATTTTTTTTACAAAAATGATATTTTCGCCCCCAATTTTTTATTTTCCCAAGGGTAACAGGACAAATTGCACAATAACTCTTGGGTCCAATTTCTTCTGAGTACGCTGATACCCCATATGTGGGGGTAAACTACTGTTTGGGCGCATGGCAGAGCTCAGAAGATAAGGAGCACGATTTGACTTTTTCAACTCAGAATTGGCTGGAATTGAGATCAGATGCCATATCACATTTGGAGAGCCCCTGATGTGCCTAAACAGTGAAAACCCCCCAATTCAAACTCCAACCCTAACCCCAACACACCCCTAACCCTAGTTCCAACCCTAACCATAACCCTAACCACAAACCTAACCCTAACACACCCTCACCCTAATCCCAGCCCTAACCCTAATCCTAAATTTAGCCCCAACCCTAACCCTAACTTTAACTGCAACCCTAACCCTAATGAGAAAATGGAAATAAATAAATTTTTTTAATTTCATTATTTTCCCTAACTAAGGTAGTGATAAAAGGGGGTTTGATTTACTATTTATTGCGAGTTTTTATGTTTGGCAGCTGTCACGCTAAAAGACGCTTTTTATTGCAAAAAATAGTTTTTGCATCACCACATTTTGAGAGCTATAATTTTTGCATATTTTGGCGCACAGTGTCATGTGAGGTCTTATTTTTTGCAGGACGAGTTGACATTTTTATTGGTATCATTTTTGGGCACATGACTTAATTTGATCGCTTTTTATTACGATTGTTGGGAGGTTAGAATGAACATAAATCAGCAGTTCATGAATTTCTTTTGGGGGGGCATTCATACCATTCCGCGTGTGGTAAAATTAATGAAGCAGTTTTACTCTTCGGGTTAGTACGATTACAGCGATATCTCATTTATATCATTTTTTTAGGTTTTGGCGCTTTTATATAATAAAAAGAATTTTATACAAAAAATAATTATTTTTGCAAGCTTTATTCTGCGAGCTATAACTTTTTTATTTTTTCACTGATGATGCTGTATGGTGGCTTGCTTTTTGCGGGACAAGATGACATTTTCAGCGGTACCATGATTATTTATATCCGTCTTTTTGATCGCGTGTTATTCCACTTTTTGTTCGGCGGTATGATGATAAAGCATTGTTTTCTAGTCTTGTTTTTTTTAAGGGGTTCACTAAAGGGGTTAACTAGTGAGACAGTTCTATAGGGGGGTCGTTACGGACGCGGCGATACCAAATATGTGTACTTTTATTGTTTTGTTTTTTTTATTTACAGGAAGAAATGAATTTATTGGGGAATATTTTTTTTTTTCCTTTATTTTGGATTTTTTTTTTACACTTGTGATTTTCATTTTTTTAACTTTTTTACTTTGTCACAGGGTTTGACATCACAGTATAGGGTCAGATCGCTGGTCTGACAGTGTGCACAGCACTCTGTCAGACCAGCGTTCTGACAGGCAGTGCTGCAGACTTCCTCAGCGCCTGCTCTCAGCAGGCACTGAGGAAGCCGCCTACCTGCAGGACCCCGTGGCCATCTTGGTTCCGGGGTCTTGCAGGGAGGAAGGTCTCAGAACAGTGCGATCACATCGCGCTGTTCTGAGGGTCTCAGGAAGCATGCAGGGAGCCCGCTCCCTGCGCGATGCTTCCCTGTGCCCCCGATACACTGCGATCATGTTTGATCGTGGTGTACCCGGGGTTAATGTGCCGGGAGCGGTCCGTGACCGCTCCTGGCACATAGTGCCGGGTGTTAGCTGTGATAATCAGCTGACAACCAGCCGCGATCGGGCGCGCTCCCCCCGGGAGCGCGTCCGATCGCAAGGGACGTACCATCCTGTCCGTGGTTATACGAGCCCAGGTACCATGGACGGGATAGTACGTCCAATGGCAGAAAGGGGTTAAACAGTGGGTCTCCGAAACTGTTATAGCTTATGCAGTGAGTGGATGGGCTGCCAAGAACTACGACGCACACCAATAACCTTTCACGAGATGTCCAGGATAGTTTCCATGAAAAGTGTTTCATTGAATGCAAGGCCTGCCCTGCTACCAAGTCATATGCACCCCAATAAGCCTTTGAACCCAGGTACTGGATTGGCCCAGGAAAATCCACTTCACATTATTCATTTTGTACTCCCATTCTGTTTTTTTTGCATTGACTGCAAGGCCTGCCCTGCTACCAAGTCATATGCACCCCAATAAGCCTTAGAACCCACATACTAGATGGGCCCAGGAAAATCCACTTCATATTATTCATTTTGTACTCCTATTCTGTTTTCTTATGCATTGACTGCAAAGCCAGCCCTACTACCAAGTCATATGCACCCCAATAAGCCTTTGAACCCACATACTGTATGGGCCCAGGAAAATCCACTTCACATTATTCATTTTGCACTCCCATTCTGTTTTCTTATGCATTGACTGCAAGGCCTGCCCTGCTACCAAGTCATATGTACCCCAATAAGCCTTTGAACCCAGATACTGGATTCGCCCAGGAAAATCCACTTCACATTATTCATTTTGTACTCCCATTCTGTTTTCTTATGCATTGACTGCAAGGCCTGCCCTGCTACCAAGTCATATGCACCCCAATAACTCCAATCTCCCCTTGGAATAAACAGGGAGGAGGGCCTCTTACCAAAAAAAGTCCCATTAAAAAGGATCAGGTCTCCTAGACTTGGAATGCCCATACACTTAGTGTATGGGCTGGCAAACATTTCCCCTTGGGGGTGTACATATTTTTTGTATTTTGGTGATGGGCATCATAACACCCTTGCCAAAACATAGAGTGGACCGGAGCATGATTGAATACGTTCACCCTTGTGTTAAAGCGGTGGTGGTCGGTGAGGATGAGGAGAAGGAGGAGGAGTACACCAAATAGCCCAAATCAAGAAGCGTATATCCATGTTTGGTTGTGAAGAGGTGCAGGGGAATACACCTCCTAAAAAACATTGCATTGGAGTTAATGCTTCGCTGTCATCATTTGGTGGTGTCGAGAAATCAGGCCCAATCCATCGCTTGTTAATTTTTATAAGAGTCAGCCTGTCTGCATTTTCCGTAGAAAGGCGAATGCGCTTATCTGTGATAATGCCACCAGCAGCACTAAAAACCCTCTCAGACAAAACACTAGCAGCAGGGAAGGCCTGGACCTCCAAGGCACAAAGAGCCAGCTCATGCCACATGTCCAGCTTGGATACCCAACAATTAAAAGGCACAGAGGAATAACGGAGAACATTGGTACGGTCAGCAAGGTACTCCCTCAGCATCTTAGAGAACATTGAATTCTTTGTGGATTACCCCGTGTCTCAGTGAATGTGCGATGGGAAGGTCTTAGAAAACTGTTCCAGAGCTTTGCCAGTGTTGCCCTGCCTCTGCTGGAGTGGACTTGTGTCTGTCTCGCCTGTAATGCTTGGTTGGCAAACAAACTGGTATCTCTGCCGCTAGCGTTTTGACATGGGAACTTTTTTAATAATTCTTCAACAATCGCCCTATGCTACTGCACCATTTTGGTACAACTGTCTGCCTCAGGAACAAGAGATTGAAAGTTATCCTTGAACCGTTGGTTTAAAAGTGTCACTAGCCAGTAATGACTGATACCCAATATTTTGACAATACAAGGGTCACGGGAAAGACAACGCAACATAAAGTCAGCCATGCGTGCCAGACTGGTAACAGGCAAGACTTCCATGTCCTCACCAACAGGACGACTGACCAAGGTGACCTCTTCCTCCTCCTCTTCCTCTTTTTCCCTGTCCTCAGGTCATACATGCTGAACAGACGATATGACAGTTGTGGTTGTAGTCCCGTCTATAGCGCATGAAAGTAGCTCATGTTCTTCCTCCTCCTCCTCTTTCTCATTGTCAACCAACCCACGTTGGGATAACACGAGGCTGGGCTGCGTGTAATCACCCTGTATGGTTCCCTGATCCATGTCCTCGTGCTCCGCCTGCAATGCCTCCTCTTTCATTGTGAGCAGAGAGCTTTCAGAATGCAGATGAGCGGGATAGTGACGCTAATTATGGCGTCATCACCGCTCACCATCTTAGTGGACTTCTTAAAGTTTTGGAGGATGATACATATGTCTGACATCCATGTCCACTCGTGAGGTCTTATATGTGGAGTCAAGCCTGACAAACTGCCCTCTTCTGCTCACAAATCCTTTCTAACATATGCAGTGTAAACGCGTCGGGACTAGAGATGAGCGACTTTCCCTTTTTTAGGGTCGAGTCGGGTTTCATGAAACCCGACTTTTTCAAAAGTCGGGTCGAATGAAATCGGCGAACTATCGGGAAAATTCGGGGGTCCGACTGAAACACGAAACCCAATGCAAGTCAATGGGGAAGCAAAGTCGGCAGGGAGTGGAGGACAGAAAACACACCTACAGTGCCCATTTCAATGCCAACAACATAAATTCTTATTACTTAAGCTTGGCAACCTTAATTAACTTAATAATAATAGTTACGCATTGAAAACTGGGGGTTATTTGGCTAAACTTGTTTTCGTGTGCCCCGGGACAAAGAGTCTCAGTGGGCCCCTTTAACACATACCACAATTCATGATGCTCCGATACGGCACAGAAATATAGGTATAGTACAATGAAAAATACTTCACTTCTTACATGACATGACTGATATCTATATTAAAATCTACAATAGCGCAAAAAAAGTACAGTATATTCCTTCATACAGTATTATGGCCACCACATAGTGCGCCATACAGAATAATGAGCCCCATATATTGCTCCATACAGAATGGGCTCCATATAATGCTCTATACAGAATAGGCCCCATATGTGCCCCATATGATGCTCTATACCCTACATGATGCCCCATAAATAATGAACCCCATATGATTCTCCAGTATATGATGGGCCCCATGGATGATGCTCCAGTGTCTGATCTGCCCCATTTAGAATGCTCCAGTATATGATGAGCCCCATGGATGATGCTCCAGTGTCTGATCTGCCCCATTTAGAATGCTCCAGTTTATGATGGGCCCTATGGATGATGCTCCAGTGTCTTATGGGCCAAAATCATGCTCCATATATATTGGGCCCCATTATTAATAATCCATTGTATAATGGTCCCCGTAAATGCTGCTCCAGTGTCTGCTTTCCCCATTTTAGAATGCTCCAGTATATGATGGGCCCCATTGATGATGCTCCAGTGTATGATGGGCCAATATAATGCTCCATATATAATGGGCCCCATTTATAATGCTCCAGTGTGTAATGGGCCCGGTATATGCTGCTCCAGTATCTGTTTCCCCCCTTTTAGAATGCTCCAGTATATGATGGGCCCTATCTATAATGCTCAAGTGTATGCTGGGCCCCATATATAATTCTCCAGTGTATAATGCTTGCCATATATTGCTCCAAACATTAAAAAAAATGAAATACCTCTCCTCGCTGTGGACTGCTCTACTCTGGACTCCTCAGCGTCACCATCTTACAGCTCTCTGCTCTTGGACTGTTTAGGCAGAGGGTGTACAGACTTGACGTCATCGCGCTCTCTAACCTGAATGTCACTATCAGGAAACGCGGAAGACGTCACAGCGGTGGAGTATGGAGAGGTAAGTATTGCAAGTGCTAGGGCCCCTCATAGTACGCCGATGTGTCTGAGGGTGAGTGGACCCTCCCAACGTCAGAGACACTTTTTTGTACTATGAGGGGCCCTGTGCCAGTGCAGTCGCCCACGAGTCAGCCCCCCCACCTGCTCAGGGAACCGGCGTTTGCCCAGGTGCGCCAGGTGCTGATGCCGGCCCTGGGGGGGGATTTGTAGGTTTTGCAGTCCGCCCACGCTTGCAAGTACATGTTCATTAAATGTCTAAGCATGCAACTTGTATTCAAATTTATGATATTTTTCCCTGGCTAAAGTTCCTTCCGCATTTCTTACAGATAACCTTTGCCTCATCAATAGGATTTTGGTCAAAAAAGTGCCACACTTGACTCTTCCTACTATGGTATAAATTTTCAGGGAACGCATGCTGTGCTAATTTGACTGTCGGGCCAAGCTGTCCTGCAACTCTTTTTGCTTTTTTAACACGTTTTTGTACTGCTACGGGCCTGCCAGATAAACGCTGATGCAATGTCGATGCCTGCTGCACTCCATCTCTGATTCATGTTGGATTGTGGAATTCAGGATTTGACTTGATAACCCAGGCATGGTATGTGAAAAGAGCTCCATGGAGTAATCTGAAGTGTGGGCTGCCGCATCCTTCACTTTTGGTAGGGGTGAAGGACACAAGGAAAGGGGTTGGTCCTAACCAGAAGCCTGCACTGACGACTCAGTGCTTGCAGCTTTTGAAACTTCAGAAGAGGAGGCGATAGAGCTGGAGGCTGTTTCGGCAATGTAAGCCAAAACCTGTTCCTGATGCTCCGGCTTTAAAAGCAGTTAACCTACTCCCAGTAAAGGGAGCCTTCCAGGCCTTCTTGAGCCAGACGATGACACCGGCTCAGCACCTCCTGCCTTAGGTGCTATTTTGCTTATGGCGTTTCCAGCAGATGCACCACCACCACCATCAGTACCAGCTGGCCTACCACGACCACGTCCACGACCACGTCCACGGCCTCTTCCACCATACTTCCTCATTTTTGTGAAAATGTACCCAAAATACCAGCAGATATATGTTACTGTATCAGAAGAGTACAGCTGTATACAGTCTAGGGATAATTGTAAATCTCCGTATATATTTCAGGAGGCAGACACAGACGCTCTCAGGCCAATATGGATCACACCAGAATATAATAAGAAGAAAAAGGGGTATTGTATCAGCAGATACAAGGTATATATAGTATAGTGAAAATATTCTAAATCTCCGTATATATTTCAGGAGGCAGACACTGACGCTCACAAGCTCAGTATGGATTACATAATAATATAAAAAGATGAAAAAGGGGTACTGTATCAGCAGATGCCAGGTATGTATAGTCTAGGGAAAATATTGGAAATAGCCATATATATTTCAGGAGTCAGACAATGGCGCTCACAGGCTCAGTATGGATTACACAAGAATATAAATAGCAGATCCGTAAGAAATAATCACACATGTAGTCCAATGTTCCAGGTGTCAATGATGCACTTACAGTTGGGTGGGTAGGACATCTTTCTGCCAAAAAGGGTACCGTATCACAAGCGTACAGATGTATACAGTCTAGGGGTAGTTGTAAATCTCCGTATTTATTTCCGGAGTAACAGACAGACGCTCACAGGCTCTGTATGGATTAGACCAGCATATAAAAAGTAGAAAAAGTGTAATGTATTAGAAGCATACAGCTGTATACAGGGTTGGGGAAATTGTAAATCTACGTATATTTTGCCAGAGTCATACACTGGTTCTCACAGTCTCAGTATGGGTCACACCATAATATAAAAAGTTGAAAAAGGGTAAGGTATTAGAAGCGTACAGCTGTGTACAGGGTTGGGGAAATTGAAAATCTCCATATATTTTGCCAGAGTCAGACACAGACTCTCACAGGCTCAGTATTGATCACACCAGAATATAAAAAGTAGAAAAAGGGTAATGTATTAGAAGCGAACAGCTGTATACAGGGTTGGGGAAATTGTAAATCTATGCATATTTTGCCAGAGTCAGACACTGGCTCTCACAGTCTCAGTATGGATCACACCATAATTTAAAAAGTAGAAAAAGGGTAAGGTATTAGAAGCGTACAGCTGTATTCAGGGTTGGGAAAATTGAAAATCTCAGTATATTTTGCCAGAGTCAGACACTGGCTCTCACAGGCTCAGTATTGATCACGCCAGAATATAAAAAGTAGAAAAAGGGTAATGTATTAGAAGCGAACAGCTGTATACAGGGTTGGGGAAATTGTAAATCTACGCATATTTTGCCAGAGTCAGACACTGGCTCTCACAGGCTCAATGTAAATCACACCATAATGTAAAAATTAGAAAACGGGTAAGGTATTAGAAGCGTACAGCTGTATACAGGGTTGGGGAAATTGAAAATCTCCATATATTTTGCCAAAGTCAGACACAGACTCTCACAGGCTCAGTATTGATCACACCAGAATATAAAAAGTAGAAAAAGGGTAATGTATTAGAAGCAGACAGCTGTATACAGGGTTGGGGAATTTGTAAATCTACGTATATTTTGCCAGAGTCAGACACTGGCTCTCACGGTCTCAGTATGGATCACACCATAATTTAAAAAGTAGAAAAAGGGTAAGGTATTAGAAGCGTACAGCTGTATACAGGGTTGGGGAAATTGTAAATCTCTGTATATTTTTGCACAGTCAGACACTGGCTCTCACAGGCTCAGTATTAATCACACCAGAATATAAAAAGTAGGGGGGTGGAGAAGGGGAGGAACAGCCCAGATAGGGAGGTGGGAAAAATGGCATATGTTGAGGTGTATAATGGACGTAAAGCAGCTGCAAATGGAGGAATTGGAGAAGTCGAGGAAGAGGAGGACAAAGCGAGCCATTTTGCTGGCAAACTTTGTTTCAGCGGAAGGTGGGAAAAAATCCTTTGCAACCCATGCATGGTTAATTTTAATGAAGGTTAGATCATCCACATTTTCCGTCGATAGACGGGTCTTTCTTTCTGTCAGGATTGATCCAGCAGCACTGAAGACTTTTCTGATAGCACACTACCAGCAGGGCAATCGAGCTCGTGTAAGGCATATTGTGCCAATTCAGGCCAGATGTCCAGTTTACAGGCCCAGTAGTCAAAGGGTAATGACCAGTGAGGGAGAACATCGATAGGGGAGAAGAAGTAATTTTTAACCATAGTTGACAACTGCTGTCTCCTGTCTGTTGCTATAGATTCACTATTACCAGGCGTGTGAGCTGTCCTGGAGAAATCAGTCTACAACATGGTCATGA